>CM034535.1:8026129-8638439 GCA_020002185.1 Paraescarpia echinospica
CACACACACACACACACACACACACACACACACAAACACACACACACACTCACACACACACACACACACAGGTCACGCGCAGATCACGCGCAGACCTATCCATCTCACGACCTGTTGCCTAGCAAAACGTCCGTCAAGCAATCAGAAAACACGTAGTGGGTTCGGATATTCCGTCTTATATTTTGTTGAATTTTCTGGTAAAAAAAAGTGTTTCTTTATGACTAAAACATAAGGCAAAGTTTTGAAAGTGACAACTGTATGCGAGAATGTTTGAATTATCAGATGTCATGCAGCAATAGTAATGCAATTCACGATAAATAACCGTTATAGTACAGCGGCTAAGGGATATGATTGCGTACTTTTTGACAAAAATATGAAAACTGGAACGCAAGTAGTTTATGATGTATATATTCATATAAAGCTAGGTACCCATCGCCATCGACATGGTATCTAGCCGCCATCTTGGTTTTAAAAATGGCCGCCATCGAAATCCATTACCCAAGTTTCTCGGCATCTAAACGACATTGAAACACGTTCTTGGTGTCTAAACCATCATTTTAGGGTCAAGGAATTCATTTCTGCCACATTCCGTATTTTCAGATGACCGCCATATTGGAATTCAAGATGGCCGCCGTAGAAAAAATATTAACCACGTTGCTCAGCTTCTAAGCAACATAGAAACATGTTCTTGATATCTAAACCATCATTTTCAGGGTCAAGGAAGTCATTTCTGCCACAGGCCGTATCCTCAAGTGACAGCCATATTGGAATTCAAAATGGCCGCTATGAAAATTTATTCACCAAGTCGCTCAACTTCTAAGCAAAGTAGAAACATGTTCTTTGTGTCTAAACCATCATATTCAGGGTCAAGGAATCCATTTCTACCACATGCCATATCCTCAGATGACCGCCATATTGAAATTCAAGATAGCCGCCATGGAAATATATTAACCAAGTCGCTCAACTTCTAAGCAACATAGAAACATGATTTTTTGCGTCTAAACCAACATTGTCAGGTTCAAAGAATTAATCCCTGTCACATACTGTATCCTCCGATGACGGCCATAATAAAATTCAAGATGGCCGGCATGCAAAATTCAATATGTCTAGTTAGTTTGGTAAAAAATATCGAGACCTGGACCGTTTCTTCCAACACGAAAATCAGGCGTGTCCTCCGTCTATTTCTGATATGGGACAACTTCGACATGGATCGAAATCTGACTTACTGGATTGCATAACAAAATTTGAATGCTCATAAGAGAATGCTCCAGATGTCGATGCAAAGGTTTTGGATGTATGCCATCATGCACATGCTCAGGCCAGGGGCTAGTCGAACATTTGATGTGAATATATTATTATCTGCAAATATTTATTCCATATATTACCTCCCAGCTAGCAACTGTCAGTAGGCTCGGCATTGTATGGGATAGGTATTTTGCTGACAGTCTCAAACAATCAACAAGGGAACGCCGAGTGCATAACAGAACAATACAACAGCAGATAATTCTTGCAGGAACCCCTATTCCAGCAAACTGGGAGAGTTTCTTGAAGATTGAGCACAACAAAGGTGAGCTATTTCGTTATTTGTCAGAATGTATCAGGTCATACGATAATGGTGGAAAGATACTCATCAGCACAAAAGATTACACACTTGTGACCGCAAACCAGAATGACACTGGAGAGACAGAGTACCTTCAGCCGTGCACACACGAGGAGGCGGACACGCGCACGTTACTCTAGGTGGCACATTGCGTGAATCAAGGACTTTACAAAGTGGCCATCCGGACAGTGGATACAGATACAGATGTGGTTGTTTTGGCGGTAGGTCATTTCCAAGCTCTTGGGATTGATGAACTGTGGGTCAACTTCGGCGTTGATACTCACTTTCGTCATATCACAATTCATACTATTGCAAACAAATTAGGTGAGTTGAAATCTAGAGCATTAATGCTGTTTCATGTCCTGAGCGAGTGCGACACTGTCTCCTGCTTCCTCGCCCGAGGGAAGAAGTCGGCATGGTTGGCATGTCCGTCTGTAACAGATGCCTTCCTCATACTCTCATCACAACCGGAAGAAGTCGACCCACCTACTCTAGATGAGATCAAAAGTTTCATCGTCGTCATGTACAGCAGGACGTGTACACTTTGTAAGGTGGACGAGGCAAGGAAACACCTCTTCGCCCTGGGATCCCGTACCATTGAGAATGTCCCGCCAACCACAGCTGCATTGTTCCAGCATGTCAGACGGGCTGTGTAACAGGCCGGATGTATGTGGTCACAAGCTCTTGTGCCAGCTCCCCACCTGCCAAGTCCTGGACACTGGGGTTGGAGTCCAAGTGACACAGGATTGAAACTATTCTGGACTGACCCATCAGAGGCATCAATGCCGTGCTATGAGCTAGTGCATTGTGGGTGCAAGAAGGGGGGTAAACGCAAGTGTAAATGCCGGTCGTCTAATGTGCAATGCACCGATATGTGTAGCTGAAGTAGAGCATGTGGCGACCCTTGACATCTCTGACTAAACGATGGCTTATACTACATGCGATGAGTAAAATATGACTGTTATTTTAACATGTGTATGATTATAGTCCATTGTTAAACACACCAGAGTCATGATCATCATTTAATAGCCATATCTATGGATATCCATGGCATATCTAGATTAATTTTGTTGTTGTTGTAAACAGCATGTGTACGTAGCTAGTATTCCCAGTTAGGTGAATTAAAATAAAATATAAGATCTTGTATGTCGGCCATTTTGAATTCCAGTATGGCGGTCATCTGAGGATACAGCATGTGGCAAAAATGGATTCCTTGACCCTGAAAATGATGGTTTAGACACCAAGAACATGTTCCTATGTTGCTTAGAAGTTGAGCGACTTCGTTAATAAATTTCCATGGTGGCCATTTTGAATTCCAATATGACGGTCATCTGAGGATACGGCCTGTGGCAGAAATGAATTCCTTAACCCTAAAAATTATGGTTTAGACTCCAAGACCCTGTTTCTATGTTGTTTGGATGCCAAGAAACTTGGGTAATGGATTTCCATGGCGGCTATTTTTAAAATCAAAATGGCGACTAGATACCATGTCGATGGCAATGGGTACCTAGCTTTATATGAATATATATATCATAAACTACACGTGTGCCAATTTTCATGGTTTTATCAAATAGTACACAATTCGTCAAATTTGTGGCTCTCAGCCGCTGTATTATTATCAACATTGTTGGCAAAGCCTAAGGCAAAACTTGACGGAAGTCACGCGCAAAATTCGATTGTGACGTAGGCAAACTGCGCCGTACTGGATCCATACTTAGCTCGGCATTTCTGGTGTTGCGGTTTGACACCATACTTGAGAACTAAATTCGTCAGCAACGGGAGCTCAATCGCGTTAACAACTGAAGGCTTCAGTATCTCGTGGTGTGTCTGGTTTGTTCACAATCAAAAGTTATGTGCATGTCAAGTTCTGCCACTCCAACAATGTTGGTAACACTAGTCTAATAGATGAGCATTACATTGTAGTTGTAATTTATAAAACGTTACAATAGAACAGCCAACATGTGATTTTATACTTTTAACGGCATTTTTTTTTAAATATCAGGAATTCATGCTAGATAGATCACTCAAGGGATGACACCCCCGATTTTGAATTTGAAGATTATTTTGAAGTCACAAGCTCAACCTTGGGGGTCAAAATATTTTATTAATTATTTAACACCTACATGATCACATATTTGAATACCATCAAAGATTTCACGATTTGCATATGTATTAGCTGTGTTATCGGGTGTTGCACTTTGAATTTAACCATAAACGTATGGAATAATCTAACATAAAACACGATTATCTTGAAATGTGTTTATAGCGTATTGCAGTGTAGTTTACACACGCAATAGTTCTATGTAAGCATGTTTTCATAACCCTATTGATATAATGTACATACTAACATATTAATATATATGTTTTTATTCATTAGCATGACGTGGATATAAAATAATTTGCAGAAAATGTAGCTAGGAGGTTCAAGAAGGTGACATTCACATAGTAGAACTCTGCGACACATTTAGCCAACTGCCCAATGTTCTGGGGGCATATACTATACTATCTCTCATGCAGGGCAGACATGAAACACCGTGATAAGACACCTGCAGAGCTTCATGCAATGTACAGTATATTAAAGGAAACTTTGTTGTAAAGAAAAGCAAAGGCGTTCCAATCAAACTTATCAAGTAACTGAGTCAATGGCCAGAACATGCGTGATGCAGAATAGCATAATCGGCATTCCAAAGAGCGATCGAGCCAGATCACCGGACCATCCTGTACTTCGAGTGGCATCCATAGGCATCTAGAATCGTGTATATCCGTGTCCATACATCTCTGGGAAGCAGATACCTTCTTTCAGATATAAGTGTCGATGCGAGATGAGAAATCTATATATTGTTAATTTGCTTGTAATAAAATATGTCTGGTGGTTAGCGTGTGCAATATGAAGTTCCGCGGTATCTCTGATTGGAGGGATACTATCTCCAGACCCAAAGAATTAGATTCTGTCAGAATCGATGGTTGGCTAGTCCTGTGTGCTACATAGGTGACACATAAACTGTCAAGCCAATGGATGTTCTCTATCATGACCAATTCCCATGAAAAGGAGTTAGTTCTGGAATGTTTTAAGTACGACTTCTTCGCATGTCGACTACATGCTGATGCCATAGCACAACCTGTTAGTGCATGGAAGCTGTCACTTAGCTGTACAGGTTATCCCTGGCACGTGGTGTAAGTTTCTCAGATTCTGTTTATGGCAGTTCCAAGGGTGTCAGGAGTGCAGCCATCGAGACATTGATCAGTTCGGTCTTTTGTGTCGTGTTCAACTCACCTTAAAACGTGGCCAGAGACAGCGGGTTGGGGATGGCTCATGCTTCAAGATGTTCATCATTTCCACTATTCAACTTTGACAGTTGCTTTGTACAGATCTGTACAAAGCAACTATCAAAGTTGAATAGTGGAAATGATGAACATTATTATATATATATATACTTATATGTATATATGTATATACATATAAGTATATAATAATTATATATGTATATATATATATATATATATACGTGCTCGTCCAAAGTAATGCCGATGACGGCATTTTACATCTTCTGGAAACTGTCCATCCATTCAGTTGGCTGATCAGCTGGAACTTCTTTTTAACACCTGTTTTTTACAACAAAGTTAAACATTGCATGAACCCTTGGCGCTCACTTCTCGTGGAGTTTCTTGTCTGCAATATGGATTTGTCACCATCGGGCATAGTTTGTGTATCAACGATCGCTTCTAGTTTCATCCCTCTCAGCCCTGGTGATGTCTAGCATGATCCCCGTAATGTTCACGTATGATGATCACACAACGATGATTAAATTGCCAGAATGCTTCTTGCCAAACCCTCCGTATGATAATACATATTCTCGTTCCTTAGAACATTTGATAGTTGGCCCACCGCGTTGCAACTGTCTCTCTCATCGGAACATCTGATAGTTGGCCCACTGCGTTGCAATAGTCTCTCTCATCGGAACATCTGACAGTTGGCCCACTGTGTTGCAACAGTCTCTCTCATCGGAACATCTGATAGTCGGCCCACCGCTTTGCAACTGTCTCTCTCATCGGAACATCTGATAGTTGGCCCACTGCATTGCAATAGTCTCTCTCATCGGAACATCTGACAGTTGGCCCACTGTGTTGCAACAGTCTCTCTCATCGGAACATCTGACAGTTGGCCCACTGTGTTGCACTTAGTTCTACTTTGTGATTGTTGTTATATTTAATGGTTATGCGGATACCACTCAAGAATACACTCTAGTACTGGTGGCTATCGGCCGCATACATTTATTAAAAAGGAGTGGTTCTTAAAGCGATTCTTTGACAATTCGGGACTGTCAGTCAGACTTCGATTAGTTACGCCGAGTTAATAGATGCAAGAAAAACGTCATCATCAAGTGTGTATTTGGATTAGCCACCGCCATGCGAAAGAGTCGTGACCGATAAAATTATCAAAAGGGAACGTAGACCAGCTGCTGTTTATGTCACAGATTCAGAAAAGAAAAGAAGGAAGATAAATGGAATAAACAGAGAATGAACATAGCGACAGCTCATGACAGACGGATTGATTTAAAAGAAACAAACACCTGCTCTTCACGCACGAAGCCGCCGATGACACATTGAATGATTGGCATTGTTTTTGTTGGAATATAAAAACATACGAAATCTCACCTATGGTACTATCATGTTCCTTTTTCACTATATCTGGCTATACATTTTAAAGTTTAATAAAACATTTAGATAACAGAAACTTACTGAAGCCGAGAAACATTCAATAATGAAACCATTTCGTTTGCATTATAAATCCATCTGCTATTTCCATAAGCCGTATAAATACAACATTATACATCACATAAAATAGTATCTATATTAAAATAGCGTAGGTGGTTATGTACTTTCCTATCTACATAAGGTTTAATTTTAGTTTGAAAAAATGTAGATCTATAAAGAGCATAATATCATTATTGTCGACAAATATTAAAATTATATAGTATCAGTGTAACATGTTTTATTTTGCACTGGGAGTGCAATAATTATTTGTTCTGCCCATTATGTAGAGTAAAAGATATTGAATTTATTTCTGTCGAACTCCCGTTTCAATGTCAAATAAAATGACCATTGTATGATGGAAATAAAGTTATAAAATTACAAATCTTTAAAAGTAACGCATATTATAAGACACTGTTTTCAGTCATCATTGGTGTATCTAACTCAAGAAGATCGCTAAAACATTTGAATGTTGTGAAACATTTATAGTTTATGAATTTTCCTAATTATTGTAAACGCAACTTTGTTGACACCTTTTTATACACTATTTCAAGTAGTTTACTTAACACAAACTTGTTTCAAAAATGTTGAAGAATATGCTGTAGAACACAATCCAAACATGTTGAGCATAAGAAAGCATAAATGTTATTATTTGAAACATGTTGTGATGTACACTGAACAATATTTATTGTCCATAGAATGGTTTACATGGTATGGAACTGGTCCTCTGGGCTCACAACGTGTTAGGACATATAAACATTATATACACATATTTCCAGCAGAAGCCATACAGAACTAATGTAACAAAACAAAGTCAGACACCTTCTTCAATACTGTGTCAGTTAACATATTGTCCTATTAATAGCACTGTTATGCATTTTGATACACAAAGCTATCAGATGAACACATCCATTTGACATACGAAGTGATGTACAACTTCCCAGTATATGTCGCACAGAACAGAATGGGGCAGAACATAGTCAGAAACCATCTTATGTCAGGTGACCCATTCGCCAATTAATGGCACTGTTGAGTAGAGCTCTTCAATTTCCTCTTTCCATCAGCTCAGCTATTTCCAATGTTCCTGCAAATAAACAAAGCTGAATTAAGGAAACTGAGCCTAAATATGAGTTAACTAATTCAACACTGTGCAGATTAATTCAGTTTAGATATTAGATTATGGGACTTATCACCAAGTGTACAGCTTGCTAAATGGAATAGAAATACAAGAGAACCTTTTATGCTGATTCAGTCAGACTAAAATCCCAATCCATTACTATGGCAAAATTTTAATTTGCTTTTACATGATTACCTGTATGCATTGGCCATATACGGATAACTCGAACTCACATAAGTTGATTTTTGCTAAGTTAAGTCAATCTTTTCCTCCGTCCTAGGCATAGGTCCCAATAAGGGGACCTTCTAATAACTTTGTAGTTATCAGAAATTTCACTTATCATTATTGTCATGGGTCCCTGGAGGTTCGACCTTATCCAGAGTGCACTGTATGTTTTCCTTTATTCTTGCTCTAATAAATAATGTTGTATATAATTATACATATGGGCGAAAAGTGTACAGTAATGATAAAGTAACATGTAAAAAATAAATATTTAATTTGTATGTTAACGAGTACTATTAATATCAAATGTGCCATTCACATAAAGCAACGCAAATTGATCTGATCTATTATTAGATTTAAAATATATATATATTCATGGATAAAAACTTATGTATACTAGAATGCAGATCTGCTGGCTTCCAAAATTCGTGCATCGCAAATTTCCTAAAAAACCTAAAACTTTTACATTGAATGATGACATGCCAGCCAGGTTTACTAACAATCGTAGCTGTAGCATTAAAAACAGTCGATGGACGTACGAATCTCACATTTTCATGTTTCGGTTCAAATAAGTGGGAAAATGGGGACTTTTAAAAAACGGCTGACTGGAATTTGAAAGGCAAGACTCGTAGACACACAGACCCAATCCGAAATATGCCCCAAGACCAAGTCCCGTATGTAGGCAAACAAAAATCCACGACGAGGTTAATCCTCTTGCTATGGTTGCATATACCCATATGACTTGCCAGCCATGTTTACTAACAATCGTAGCTGTAGCGTTAAGAACAGTCTGTGAACATACGAATCTCACATTTTCGTGTTTCGGTTCAAATAAGGGTTCAAATAAGTGGGGAAACGGGGACTTTTCAAAAACGGCTGACTGAAATTTGGAAAGGCAAGACCCGTAGAAACATATACTTAAATCCCAGATTTAGGCAAAAATATTACATCCACGACGAGGTTAATCCTCTTCCTATGGTTGCATATACTTATATTTTAGTGTGTATTTTCGTTCACTGCATGTCAAATACTGGGCAATGCAGTTTTTAACTAACTAGAAAGGCGAGACTCTTGCGGCTTGCCTAGTAGTAGAGGCTCGACTGACGCAGTCCCAACTGACACCGACTGCAGCTGTCGGTGTCCGCTGGGACGTTATAATTCTACTTAATCGAAACGTTATAAAAAATTGCTGTCAATATACATATGTCTACAAATTGCTTATTTACAATGCCATTACTTGAATCAACTCACCTCGGAATCTAACATGTCGACTGTGTGTATAACGACAACGGTCTTTGCGAGGTTCACTGCGCGTGCATGAATATTCCTTATGCAGTAACCAACACAAGTCCGATGTAGTTTGAGAATTGAAATTGGCCAAAGGATGACGTTTTTTATTGGAAAGTGGATTGCTTCTAATGCAGCCACTTTTGGGCATAAAGATAGTAGGAATGTGATGTCTAACATGCAAACCAGATGGGAAACTGAACCCTTGTACAGCCCCATCAAAGTTTCTCAGGCACACATTCCTACAACATGACAACAATATTACAGACATACATTTGTCGCTATAGAGGTATAAAACCACTACGAATATAAACCTAAGCAAACAATACAAACATTCCACCACCAATAGACACATGCAATTACAAAAAGGTGGGGCCATTCCGCCACAAGGTCACCAAGAGGAACCTGTGACCACCCCACCGTATGAAACACATCAAACCTTTGACCAAATACTTACGCAAGTCGGATATACTTCCTAAAAGCATCCGACGTCCACCTGTGAACTTTAAATGAACTAGTTTGGTAGCCACAAAAACTGAAGAGCCGTTTTAGGGACACGTCAAATTCACTCCGCAGCATAGGCGTACCATCCGGGTATGCAAACAGGATACCCTGTACTGGGCCCCTGGCATGAATGAATTCCCTTAACACTGCTGCTGGGTGAATGGCAGAACCTTGTAAGCATTCACCCCTTACCTGCAGAGATTGTGGGCCTTGTCGTGTACTGTGCTTAAAACGACGAAACGACACTGTAATGAGGTCACCGGATAGCATAACATCTCCCAAATGTAAACAGCCTTGTACCGTGTGCCTTGCCCTCGGTACCATTTCTCCTATTCGCAGGTATGCTCTAAATGCAAGGACCATCATGGCCCGTAGCATAATACATTTGTATTGTAGAGAGAACACAGTTGGGAGAGCTTGAACTAAGCGAGTGAGGATGGGTAGTGTGACAGGCAGGCGGACATCAGGCAAAGACCCCAAATTTCGTGCACCAACTAATAACTTGTGCACGATAAAACTAGTAGTTGGATCGGGAAACCCATTAATCTTGTGGAAATATGCTACTGCTGAAACGATGGAAACAATAGATGCTGGGGCTAACCCTCCAGCATGCATGTGTGCCACAAAGAGCATAATCATTTCTACCGAGATTGGCAGACAAGGATGCATGCCCAGTGACTGAAAATACACTACCAACTTACCCCATGCCCGCTCATAGTGGGCTCTCGTTGATGGAGCCAATGAGGCCTGTAATAAAACACTTAAAGATTCCCCAAGGCGACTGGGGAGACACTGAAGGGAACTTCCTGTGGGTTGGCATCTGCCCATGGTGCCAATGCTCGGAATTCCTGTACCTGTGAACGCGACAGTTTATCAGCCAAAATGTTGATTCTACCCGGTATGTGACATGCACTGAAATTGATATTAAAACGCAAGCATGCTAACACCAATGGACGAATTAAGGCCATAATGCTGGGATCACGGGCAGTTTGCTTGTTAATAGCTGGAACAAGCGATTCGTTGTCTGTATAAAAACAGACACTTCTGTTTGACCACCTGCTTCCCCATATTGCCACTGCAGCCATAATAGGATACAGCGACAGCGCTTAATCGAGCAAATCTAGAAATTGGGTGTAGGTGGATCGCTGCCCGTTCTAGATATAGTTAGATACACGATATAAGGGTGTAGGCGGATCGCTTCCCTTCATATCCGTTATCAAGTTAAGTGTTCAGTTAAATAACATGGCATGTTTGTGCGTTCATCTGTTTTCACAACGAACACTTTTCACAACGAACACTTATTAGGAATCCATGTCACAAACTTTATTGCAGTTCAATGTTCCTTTAATTAACAAATGTGACTAAGTAATCAAGGTAGAGAGGGATGTAATATAGCTGCTCCCTGCATGTTATATACATACGTAGCCTATGTATTACGGACGGATCCCGTTGACTTCGGATTTCTCCGGTGCTGGTCGGATCAGATAATAAACGACGGCCATGTTTCGTTCAGTCTGATAAATGGTGTTTCGTTTAAAAGCAGCAATCATACAACACACTCGCATCAGGCCGACCCTTTCCATGCATTCAGAGCATGTTTACAAGGATAGCGTTTGGGTTGAAACGAGCGTCAGGATGAGTTATTGTGCAATATTCCGAAGTAACACAAACACTAGTCATCATAGAGGAACAAGCAGTTATCTTACGGTTCCACATGAATCAAATTTTATTCAAAACAACGAATGCGAATGGGCCTACAAGTCGACTAGGTTTCGCCGAGCTTGGGCTCGTTTTCAGAATAATTATATCGAATGCAACCAACGGGAGATAATCTACACCAATAAACATACATAGCAAACAGTTATTGTATCCAGCTACAGAAAGTAATGTGTATAATCTCATAATATCACTAGAATATTGATATATGAAGCAGGAGTTGTATAATTTATCATAACAACTTAAATCAGTCAGTTAATTTTTGTTGGTGCCGCTAGCTCAATTGGTAGACGCATTGGTTTCCTACCATTTATTTTACAGTCGGGTGACGCCGGTTCAATCCTGACAGCATGCAAACCATTGATTTTCTTTACACTTTTTATGTTTATGTTTTCCCGAAGTAATGTAAACCAAATAATTTATTATACTATGATGCACTGTTTGTAAACGTTTTTTTTATTTTTGTAGTAATTATTTAATTAATTTTATTTATCCAAACAAATATAATGTAATGGATATATAATTTATTAATTGTAAATATATTGTACGGTAATATATTGTAATTATATATGTGAAAACAGATTGTGATCTGTCTGAATAAATAAAATTTAGAAACATCGTTATATATAATGACCATATTTTCATTTTTGTGGCGAATAAATAATTACTACTGTCATAATGCCGTCCCATTATAATTCCGACGCACTAATTACAGGGACAATCATTCGACGAGACACCTCGTAGCTCCCGGTTATTCAGCTCGTTGGCCTGTATACTTTCGTGTTTAATAAAGCCTACGTTTACCCATACACGTTACATTACATGGTGTCTGAAGCGGTTTGCGGGTGAGTTAAGCGCAATATGCATTAACTTACTCAGCGAAAAAAGTTATAACGTACGGCAACATCGACGAAAAGCGACATTGTCGTCGCGAAATCGAACACACGATAAGTCCGTCGCTACGCCAAGACAGCGCTACAACTACAGCTACGTTGAGCCAACATGGCAAAATTCGACCCGCCAGCGAAGTTTTCGTTCAAGCCGAGTGAATGGTTGGAGTGGGTCGAGGAATTCGGGCGATTTAGAACGGCAACTAAGCTACATAAAGAAGACGGGGAAGTCCAACGCGACTCGTTACTGTATGCTATGGGTGGTCGTGAGGCGAATCGCATCTTTCGTACCTTGACGTTCGTGTCGCCTGAAACAGATACAGATTACGCCACGTTGGTGTCAAAGTTAACGGAGTATTTCATCCCGAAGAGAAATATCATCCACGAACGCTGCATATTCCAAGACAGAGTGCAGCATTCATCTGAGTCTATCGAAGAATTCGTACGAGACCTGCAAACATTGGCGTTGCACTGTGGCTATGCGGACACGAATGAGATGGTCAGAGACCGTTTTGTGATGGGCATCTATGATGGCCGAGTAGGGCCATCGAGTTTTTGTGTGGCAACCTGCAGCGCCATGGACCGATGACGCGATGCGATGGGCGATGCGATGAGCGATGCGCGATGCGATGGGCGATGCGATGGACGATGCGCGATGCGATGCGCGATATGCGATGCGATGGGCGATGCGATGCGCGATGCAATACGCGATGCGCGATGCGATGCGCGATGCGATACGCGATGCGATACGCGATGCGATGCGATGCGATACGCGATGCGATGCGATACGCGATGCGATATGCGATGCGATACGCGATGCGATGCGATGCGCGATGCGATGGTATACATTATAAAGGTGCCGCAATGAGCATGCGTACGTCGAAAACGAGACTTTGGCAGCCATTTGTATTTTATTAAACGCATTCCTTTTTGTGTTCAGAGCATGTGATGATGCTGACTGTACGTATACGGTTACACATGTAGTTATTGTGCACAAAAGATTATGTGATTGTACTTCTAAATATTGTCTCGGACATCTACTGGGATTGAATTTAGCCAAACAAAAACGGGTGTCAGGCAGGCAGCCTCTTCGCAAAAACTAGACTAGGGACTGAAATAGATTACTTTATAACATGAAATATGTATCTATTCAATATTTTAGTTGTTAAATAATTATTGTTTCCATCTGGATATCCCTGATCGCAAATATAAACACTATTTTGTGTGCCTGCAGACACGATGAACCAGGGATGGTTAAGGTATTTCTCAGTTTAACATTAACCAACAGTTTTGAAGCCTATTTGTTTATATTTATTAATTAATGACATAATATCTGTTTAGAATGCAAACATGTTATTTATGCCTTATATAAATTAAAATATAAACTTTTCATAATTTATGCTTCTTGATTTACTCCTCGGTCTCCAATACTTCCATGTCTGGAAAAAACTGACACATATTCCGTGAGACGTTCTTCGATACAAATGCAGTGATGTTTAATGACTTAATCTGGGTTCCGTAGTAGCACATAAAAGCAGCGTTGCGCCGAAATACAAGTACGAATAACGCGGTGTCAATAAATAGGCCCGCTCAAATCAGGCTACCAGCTCTATTGGACCACGTAATAAACAGCCGAAATTGACAGGAAGTTAACTTGTAGTAGGTCTACTAGGAGGTGCACGATGCGCGCGGTGCGTCTACAATTCGATTCACTTAGGGGTCATCTCAGAACGTCGATGTCCGATATCAGACGAAATTACTTTCATCTTGCCTCAGCCCCCCTTCCTACCCACCTCAGACGATCTTTTTAAACATTAATATGATGACACCAGTATAATTAAGAGTCGGTCGATGTCCGACGCCAGATGAAACTGCCTCAGACCCCCGTCCCCCAAACAAATATAATGTAATGGATATATAATTTATTAATTGTAAATATATTGTACGGTAATATATTGTAATTATATATGTGAAAACAGATTGTGATCTGTCTGAATAAATAAAATTTAGAAACATCGTTATATATAATGACCATATTTTCATTTTTGAAAATAATTTCGCTTGATATCGGACATCGACGTTCCGAGATGATCCCTTAGCAAAAATGAAACTACTCTAGGAACAACGATTCGCTACCTCGTTTGTGCATTTTATATGTAAGTTTGGTAAAATAATTAGAGACAATACTATTTTAGTTTACGATTTAGATATTTTATTATAAACTAAATACACTAAAGTTTAGTAGGGTCTAACTTATTATAGTTATTTATATATATATATATATTGTCTTATTTATGTAAGGCATAATGAACATGATATGTACACCAATGAAAATATATCATGTCATTAATGAATAAATATTCAAGAAATGTATACTTCAAAGTCTACGGTTAATGTTCAACTGAAAAATGCCATCAACATCCCTGTTTTTCATGTGTGGAGGTACATAAATTATCGTTTATATTTTCGATCAAGGATATTCAGATGAAACCAAAAATGAAATGGGGAGTGGTAGAAGAAGTACACACCTCATGCTACGAAGTAATTCATTTTTGGTCTCCGGTTTTGGTGCGAGAACCTAGATTACATTCTATAAAGTGATTGCCCGCATGCCCCCATTTATCTTAGTCTAAACTCAATCGCATTAGGCTTCTATCATAATATTTAGAAGTACAAACGCATAATCTTTTGTGCACAATAACTAGATGTGTAACCGTATACGCACACTCAAAGTCATCAACCATGGACACATGCGTTGAACATAAAAGGCATCCAGTGTGTTGCCTAAGGTCACGAATTTGTTCAAGCCCAGACAACAAAGCCAAACCCAAAACACTAGCGTCGGAACATGGTGGATATTTGGTGGGTTGAGGCTCTCCAAAACCTCGATTTGCACTCCCCCTCTTGAGGCTCGCCAAAACAGCCACATTAAGGCTCTCCAACATCACAATTTGCACACCCATTGAGGCTCGCCAAAATAACTCCATCTTCAGGCTCTTCAAAAACCTCGATTTGCACCCCCCAAATATCTACATTGAGGCTCTCCACAAACATGAATTTGAACTCCTCATATATCCCTGTCTGTCAGGGATGAAACTGGCCTCGATTCCGATGCTCGATGTCTGATTTTTTTATAATTTCTCTCGCTGATCCTGCACAGCTCTCTCCACCAGATCGTTCGCTCTCGTTTTCCACCTTTCTCCCAATCCTTCAAAATCTCTTTTTCCATAGTCTTCCCATCGCATTCTAGTTCTTCTTCGCCTCCTTTTCCTTCCAGTCTCCGTGCATCTGCTCTCTTTGCCATCCGTTCTTCTCCCATTTTCTCTACAAGTCCTGCCCATCTTAGTTGGCTCATGCTTATGCTTGTTCAGAAACAATTGTGTCGACTATTCATATCAAAGACACAATTAACCACAGGCGCAACTACGACCAGACGATGTAAATAAGTAGCATCATTCTAGTCCAATGCTGCAATTTTAGGAGGTGGTGCTGTTCTAATTATAGCTCCCGACCCAGGGATTATCGTCTCCACAGACGCACCGACTTTGACACATCATGTAATCTACTTGCCAGACAAGAGATACAATTAACCGAAAGTGCTACTTAACCCCCACTTTAGTGCATCGGCACTTCCAGATGTAAATTACAATTTTGATATACTCGTTTGTGCTGAATCATATAGAAAACGACATTGCTCTCGTCTAAAAAAATTCAGTTGTGTTACATCCGTGTAACACAGCTGTTAAGGTGTATCAGAATGGGACGAGGAAAGGCGAATGTGTTTTTGGAGGACAATCGTTCAGATGGGACCACCTTGATGATATGTCGCAAAACATGTTGTTGTTGTCTATGGAAGTTCCCATAGAAAGCAAGAGTATACATCTCAAAAAAAAAAATATTGAATGAGTATTGGTTTACATTATTTATTCATTGTAAGTACGGAGAAATTACATTATCACATAAGTATGTACGGTATCAGCGGTATGCATGGTAATAGTAATTAGCATCACACGTTTTGCTTTCGTAAACACATTATATCACACGTCAATTATATATATATATATACATATATACCACGTATATATATATATATATATATAAATTACAGTGAAATTACAATTACAGTGAAAACATGATGTATATCAGAAGTATCTTTCTTAGAAAACTGAACGATGAAATACTACGAGTCTCAAGGAATCATTTCAATCGACGAAACACCGTGCTTCTTTGTGCATATTCGTTAAATTTGTTTGCACCGCACGTTTTATGAGAAATCATTAACACAGAGTATAGTTGGCACTTATCAAAAACGAAGACGCACAAGCGATACGGTCATCCGAGGAAAACCAGACCTGCTGTATTTCTTGCCAGAGATTTATGGTAACGTAGCATTTAAATTAATGTACATTAATGCTATACAATTTGCACACATACGTATAAGGCATTTTAAGTTTACCGTGCATATTTGACGTACATATTTAATAATTGTATTCATCCCAAAGATCCCTAGCGGAGTGATAGGAACCTTTTTCTGAGTCACAACAGTACCATTAAGCAAACCGATGTATGTACATCATTACAGTATGTAAAATAAAGTGAATATAGTCTATGTCATTAAAACATGCAAAATAGGAGTGAGAGTACATTATGAACAATTAGTATACGGTGAGAAAATTATATTTACAAATGAACAGTAAAGTAGGAAATTAGCCTCACCTTATTAAACATAGGATACTATAATAATTTTTGCAAACAACCTCTGTTTAGTTTTAGACAAGGTTATTGTACTACAAACAGCATCGATTTAAGCAATGTTTTTAAACGCAAACATTGGTATTGATAATATAGTTGTTGTCTTCCCTAAGTTTGATTGAAACATTTGTACTGTTATACAATGTATGTTATAACAATTTACTAGCTTGTGTAAAATGCTATATCTACTGTAGACTACAAAGTCGAAGTCGACAAGGAAGACATCATACACATGAAGAGGATGTGCAGGAAACCCCGTGATTGAGGCTGTAGCGAGTGTGCGTGCGAGTGAGCGTGCGCATGTGACTGTGCGTGTATGCAATGCTAAAAATGATTCAAAATGCAAGCGTAGATGGCGCTCAACTATAGTGAATAACCCAGTCACAATTTACATAGGGTCTACTGCCCGTGAATAAAAGAAACAACTTAAAATAATTTAGTTATATACATATGCGTCGGAACCGAGCTTGGGGGGACTGAACCTAAATATTTAGGTGGGGGGCTTGAGATTGAGATGAGATTTAACCCCATATATTTAGAGTCACGTGGTTGTCTTGTGTGTCTCAAGGAGGAAGAATATGAGTTTTTTCTTCGTAAATACCCGTGAGGATGTTTTAGTTGCACATACTTGTATGTGCATTTTCTAATTAATTTTATGCGCCACTTGACGATTTTGTGGGTTTGTTTGGGTTTGATTTTTTGGGTCTTTGTGCAGACAAAATATGTGACCTGGCAACACTGTTCATAGCAAAATGTTTAGCGTTTAATGATACATTTTACAAAAACAAATTAACATTTTACATACAATCTGTCATCATTAGCGTTACTTCATGTCCTTTAGTTCAAGTTCGCCACTTATGACATATATTGCGCTTAGGCGGTGACACGTGGTACAAGCCATCGGTACAGCTCGATCGCTTCCTGGACGACTTGCGGCTTGTTTCGTCCATGTTGATCCAGCAGCCCCTGGAAGACTCGTTCAGTGTCAACGCGGCAGCCTGAATCACGGGGTTTCCTGCACATCCTCTTCACGTTTCTGATGTCTTCCTGATCGACTTCGACTTTGTAGTCGACAGTACCTGAAGCGTTATGAACAACTTAGTAAATGTTTATAAGGTGCATTGTGCAACAGAACAAATGTTTCAATCAAACGTAGGGAACACAACAATGTAAACGTAATAATATCAACGTTTGTATATAAACACATTGCATAAGTCGATGCTGCCTGGAAAATGATAGCCTTGTTTAAAACTACACACAGCTTGTCTGGAGGTGTTCACATGTGTGTGTGGTGTGTGGTGTGTGGAGTGTGGTGTGTGGTGTGTGGAGTGTGGTGTGTGTGTGTGTTGTGTACAGTGAGAGAGAGAGAGAGAGAGAGAGAGAGAGAGAGAGAGAGAGAGAGAGAGAGAGAGAGAGAGCTGCTACGTTACCATAAATCTCTGGCAAGAAATACAGCAGGTTTGGTTTTCCTCGGACGACCGTGTCGCTTGTGCGTCTTACGCTGAGATGGTGCTGATTCCACTCTCCAGCAATCTGGTCGAGGTCGACTTGAATCACCTGGGTGAAGCAAAATCGCAAGCACTCCCTGAAATGAACGAAGCTGCTTGAATTGTATTGTAGAATTAAATCAGGCCTACCAATATTGTGCATGTCTTGTTTAAAAAAAACTTTTGTAAGTAATACACGCTGTACATAACACTGCGTAAACAATTATGTAAGTTAGTCTTTCTGGGTCCTTGCTTTGAATTGCTTGTGTTAGTTACCCCGTTCGTTTGCACAAAGACTCACGCTGTTTCAGAAGTGTACAAAATATTGCTTACATCTTAATATCATCGTCGGTTGAAATGATTCCTTGAGACTCGAAGTCTTTCATCAGATTTATCCACCAGTCCATCCCACTGCGTCGAAGCGACAGCCACCAACGTTCAATTATCTGAAAAAGACATTTAAAATATACATCATGTTCTTACTGTAATTATGAAACAACTAATCGAAAATTCAAACGTGTGAAGGTAATTAGTATTAATATGCATACATTTGATACGGTACATACTAATGTAATTTTTTTATTATATATATATATATATATAGGTAGGTATGTAGGTAGGCAGGCAGGCAGCCAGGCAGGCAGGCAGGCAGGCAGGCAGGCAGGTAGGCAGGCAGGCAGGCAGGCAGGCAGGCAGGCAGGCAGGCAGGCAGGCAGGCAGGCAGGCAGGCAGGCAGGCAGGCAGGCAGGCAGGCGGGCGGGCAGGCAGGCAGGCAGGCAGGCAGGCAGGCAGGCAGGCAGGCAGGCAGGCAGGCAGGCAGGCAGGCAGGCGGGCAGGCAGGCAGGCAGGCAGGCAGGGAGGCAGGCAGGCAGGCAGGCAGGCAGGCAGGCAGGCAGGCAGGCAGGCAGGCAGGCAGGCAGGCAGGCAGGCAGGCAGGCAGGCAGGCAGGCAGGCAGGCAGGCAGGCAGGCTGGTAGGCTGGCAGACAGGCAAGCAGACGGACATACAGACGGACGTACAGACGGACAGACGGACAGACAGACAGACAGGCAGACATACAGACAGACAGACAGACAGACAGACAGACAGACAGACAGACAGACAGACAGACAGACAGACAGACAGACAGATAGATAGATAGATATAGATATATATTATTTAGGTGTATACACCTGGTTTCTATGGGAACTCCCATACACCACACTGCTGTCTCGCGCCATGCCATCCAAGTGGTCCCATCTGAAGGCTCGTTGTATGTCCTCCATGAAGACGTTCTCAGTTCCCCGGTCCATTCTGATGCACCGTGGCACGGCTGTAACATGCGCATCTCACCAATTAAGTGGTACGATTCCATCACTCTTTATTTGTTCATACATACATACATACATACATACGTTCATCCGTACATGCGTGTATGCGTGCATTCGTGCATGCGTGCACGCGTGCATGCGTGCATGCGTACATACGTACATGCATACATGCGTACATACGTACATGCATACATGCGTACATGCATACATGCGTACATCCGTACATACGTACATACTTACATACGTACGTACGTACATACATACGTACGTACGTACATACGTACATACATATGCTATTGCTAGTGAGTGTGTGCGTGCGTGTGTGTGGTTTACATGTATTTTGCATATGTAAATGCCAATAAAGAACACGTTACCACTGATGTCCTCCACAAACTCTATGAAATGATGGGCCGCAACATAGGGATCTTTGTTGGTTCTGCCCACCTTGAGCCATAGTATTTTCCTGGAGAATCTGAATCAGCACATCTATTTTAATTTCATGACACACTTGAACCGCATACATAAAACTATATACATATATATATATATATATATTATTCACATACCTATCAGCCAATGTATTCGGCTGACCACTAGGTTACTATTCAAGTAGTGTTGTTTTGCATCTGACTTTACAAGTAAAATTAAAACTGACTCCAAAACACCCCAAAACTTTTCCATACACACTAGGCCTATTGCGTATGGGTGGTTTGGTTGTCGCAAAGTACCTAAGAGGAAATAAATTGTCACTGTGGCGTCACCTACTGAGTGAAACAAATTTTAATTACATATTTGATAACAGAAGAGGGCAGCGTGGTTAGTCATTACATAAACACATCATTAAACATGCCAATAAAAACAAACTGGCCTCACCCGCATATTGCTCCGTGTATTGCAAAACCAAACGGCTTTAGCTTGTCGTACCCATCAATGTGAATGAGATAGTTTGGGCCTTTGCTATAATATTGCCTCCGGGAAAATCTGTTTATCCTTCGCTCGGATACCCTTTCTGGGTCCATTATTTGTAACAATGTCATTACCGTGTCCCTGTAAATGAAATAAACTATCATAAATAAATTCACACATATGTAGATGGAGCCTCACATCACTTAGTTACAGTATGCCCTTCAGTAGCAGGTACACATCAAAATGAGTGCTGTCACGGTAGCGGCAAACTTTGCGCTCACATTTACGTCCGACTGACAACCAAGGTTTCAGCTCAGGTTTAGAACACGTGTTGCAACAGTAGCAAAAGACTTCGTTTAATCCCAGGACAGTAGCCGCAGGAACTGATAATATAAGTTATTATGCTAATAAGATCATATTACGATTTAAAATGTCCATGTTATTTGCAATGAAAGATAAAAATTAGATGAAAATAAAAAAATTCAAACTTTTTTGCTGTGTACGTCTTATGCCACATTAGAATCTCCGCCAATAGTACCACACCTGTGGTCATAGTGGACATGTAATTAAACTAAATGGAGGATAACATATGGAGTGTTATATATACTACTGCTAATATTCTCTGAATAAAATTGTTGTTGCTAAACACTGGACACACCTTGGCACCATCAAACCGCGGAGGTTGCGTAGTCGCACTGTCATGCTCCTGTAGCCCAAACAACGTCCACTTCCTTCCAACTCGTGCTGAAACAATTATTATGTGGAAAAGAGATTGACATAATGTGTGTATATATATATATATATATATACATATATATATATATACATATATATATATATATACACACACACACACATATATATATATGTATTGTTGTAAACAAAAAACACACCCATTAAAGATAGTGTATCATTAATATGGTTTTGCGTAAATGTGGTAAATCGTTAAAGGGATGAATTATGCTTTACTTTCATAAGGCATACATTATACACAACAAAGCGCCTCTATTTAACTGGTTGTTAAGGTATTGATGCACATTGCATAAGTAGGTTAGGACACTCAACAAGACAACTATTCAACTGTGTATATTTATTGGTAGACGTGTGTGATATATTTCATATTTTCATAGTGATGATTCAATTTGTTATCACAGAATATACCCTAACACATTGTGCTATTTTCTTCGATATGATGCTAAACAGAAACAATTACACCTTCCGTTTATATGTGTATTGTTTCAGGAACGTACTAGAATATAGAAGATCATAAAGAATTCATTTAATACTGAATCGCAATTTTTGACATATTAAAATACATTTAAATTCTACTTCATTTACGAACTTTCTTTTTATTTCTTGTGTTACATAAATATAATTTTTAATTATTTCCAGTAGCCGTGAACATGTGCAACATAGACATGAGTACTTATTTAAACTTGAAAGTACCTGCATTGCTGTTGCAACCATAGCGTAGTCAACTACTTGCCTGCGCCTTAAGCCAAGTCTTTGTAGAAGGCGTTTTAACGTCCGCACACTGCACAACATTAAGTGGTTTACATACACATCTGGCACTAAGCCCGCTTGCTGTTAAGTCATTGTGCTTATTGAATGCATTATTTATTTTACTATAACTCCTCTTCCACTCTCTCCCTCTCTCCCTCTCTCCCTCTCTCCCTCTCCTCCCTCTCTCCCTCTCTCCCTATCTCCCTCTCTCCCTCCCTCTCACTCTCTCACTCACTCCCTCTCTCCCTCTCTCCCTCTCTCCCTCTCTCCCTCTCTCTCTCTCTCCCTCTCTCCCTCTCTCCCTCTCTCCCTCTCTCCCTCTCTCCCTCCCTCTCTCTCTCTCTCCCTCTCTCCCTCTCTCCCTCTCCCCCTCTTCCCCTCTCCCCCTCCATTCCTACCACCCTACCCTGGTGCGCGTGTGCGTGTGTGTACGTATTAATTTATTGAGTCTGTAAACATTAATGCGTTCAGTATATTCATGGTTAGTTAATCAATACGTTTTAAGCATTCACGACGCAGTTACTCAACAACACACCGTCATTCATTTTACAAAGAGCGAATGGAAGTGCAACAGTTGTCTAAACAATTGAGTAGTTGGGGCCTAAACGATAAATACAAGTTGAAAGAGTATCCTCTATCATCCTCATAAGCCAGGTCGATGACAACGTACACTACCCCTGGCAGATATCCTACGCAATGTATGGAGGTCAGCTGATTCAAACTAGAAATTAGCTTCGCCGCAACTGTACAACCCGTGAGAACAGTGCAGACACTCGCCCCACCCGCACCTCAATTCTAAGACGAATCCACTGATTTCATAACATCTCACGAGGGACTGAACGGTATTGTGTATTCAAATAATTACTTCTACTTCCCCCAACATTGCACATAACATTACCAAAATCATGTGGTTGAAAATTTGCCGGCACGCAATATTATTGGCCTAGCTTATATTCCGAGTCCCGCAAGGCGATCTGCCGGGGGCACTGGTGTAATCAGCAGCGCCCCTGTCGCGCGAGGATGTAATCTATGAACACAGTATGCTTTTTACTCAGATTATTATATTATTACCATATTATATTCATGAAGAACATACCTGATGGATATTCCATTGTGGCTGAATATCGCACAGATTTCAACATTACTGTATCCTGCCACGAAACACTGTCTTACTAAACTGTGAACTAAAATGAACATATACATTTATTATGAAATGCACTCTCATGAACAATACACGACAAGTTTGCAGCAGTTACCTTTATTTGACCTGGCAATGATGCTACAACTGTATTTACAAAAATACAATTGACACACATGCATGCTATAATTATAGGTTTATAATCACACAGGCACGCACGCACACACATGGGAATATATTACAGATGTATCTTCCATGGTTGTAATTTACTGGGGGCATGCAAGATAGGCGATTCATAGATTGACTGCCTCCACAGTACTTCCATATCTGGGAACAGACAGACACATACAAAATAATCATACTGTTCTAATGAATATGTCTGGCTTAACTAGTGGCGCCTATTTCAAAACAATAATCGCATCCACATGTGACCACATCAAAGCAGTTGCCTACACACAACTATGACCAGACAGTCTCAATAATTACCACTTCGTGCCGCATGCTATATTGGGCGGCATCGTAAATCGCTGCGATTGACAGGCAGTTACACTGTAGCGTATCTACGGTTTGGTAAACTGTGCCTCAGCTATTCGATTCATTTAACTAAAAAGAAATAATTAAACTGTAGACAGAAAAAAACATGTGACGCAAATGACGGCTAAATTCAGTTTTTTCGATGATTTAATGTACATGCTTCTTGTTAAACCGACTTCGAATATTGTAGCTATTTATAATAATTGAAACATAAACTTGGACACAAACGTACGGCATTTGCAATAAGCGAAAGTTGAAAAAAGTTGTCGTCTCTTCCCATGTATACAAAATAAGTTTTATATTTTCTACCAAGGATATCCAGACGGAAACAATTTAAAAACTGCATTTGAGCGGTAGAAGAAGTACATATATGTCATGTTATGAAATATGTTTGCCCCAGACTTTCGTCACAACATTTAGAAGTACGAACACAACAAATTCTGTGCGCAAACCAAATATATATGTAACCGTATACGTACAGTCAGAATCATCAGCCATGATCACATGCTCTGAACACAAAAAGGAATGCGTATCGCATCGCGCATCGCGCATCGCATCGCGCATCGCATCGCCCATCGCATCGCCCATCGCATCGCGCATCGTCCATCGCATCGCGCATCGTCCATCGCATCGCGCATCGTCCATAGCATCGCGCATCGCATCGCGCATCGTCCATCGCATCGCCCATCGCATCGCGCATCGCTCATCGCATCGCCCATCGCATCGCGCATCGCGTCATCGCTCCATGGCGCTGCAGGTTGCCACACAAAAACGCGATGGCCCTTCTCGGCCATCATACCTATGCTAAAGCGACGGAACAGCTGAAGTTAGACATTGCTAACCGAAAAGCAACTTATGACAAGCATGTCGGGAAGAAAGCTCTGCGAGTTGGGGAACGTGTACATTTACGCAATAGGGTGAGAGGGCGTAACAAATTAAGATAGCGGATGCATGGGACCCGAGAGTGTACGTAGTCGTACCGGCGATGGGACACAAGAAACGCATAATTAACCGCAAAGATTTGCGGGTTTGTGTCTCAGAGACTGTGAAAGGGTCATGACTGAGCAGATTAGGTCAAGACAGTGAGGAAACTGACCAACAGCCATACGAGGTGACAATCTCTTGTCAACCGAACAATGGTCATTCAGTTACTCCGACCGCACCTTTACGTCGGTCAACGCGATGCAATGCGGGGTACCATAGTAATCCACACTGAGAACCTAGGTCTGTCCTTAGTCAATGATTTCAATTTTTGTTATTTTAGCCGCGGCCGGCTAAATTTTAAACATGTAACCCTGGTCAGTGGCGTAGGCAGGATTTTGTATTGGAGGGGGCCATCTGGCATTCAAGCAAACAATGAGTAGCGGGATATGACACACAAGATGACATACACGCACACGCACACGCACACGTGTGTGTGTGTGTGTGTGTGAGTGTGTGTGTGTGTGTGAGTGTGTGTGTGTGTGTGTGTGTGTGTGTGTGTGTGTGTGGGTGGCGCTGGCGTTGAACCAATAACTTCACAACAAATCCGTACCGCGGTGAGCTTCACAAAAATTATTAAATTAATAAACTCACGATACGAAGTTCCGACTATCCAATGGAAAATCGACCAGATAAATTGCTTTGGCCGCAATGTGCAACTTGATCTTAGTCCAGTAACTAATAATCTTGGCAACTATCATTTTGCATCCTTGTGTTTATATATTAATAGGCATTAGCCAGCAAGCACACTTAGGCCATGAGCCAAAGGGTTTGTTGGTACATTTTTAGGGACTAATGCTCATAGTGATTTTTGGCTAGGCCTACATCCCTATAGATGGAAAATAGGTGATAGCATTGCAGCACTCCAAGCTTTCTGTGAGAAATCACTCTTTTTCACACTATCCCCATATCCGCGACAACAAGTTTTCTATGAAATTGCTAATGGGGGGCTTATACACATGCACTGACTGTTTGTTGAAACATGCACACCGCGCAAACTACCAGGCTGCAATATGGAGATGTTTGGAGCAGGACCCAAGGACTCCGACCCCAGTTGGCAGAGGGAGGAAGTTGGAAAGAGAAAATGGGACTGAGCAGCTGGTTGTACACTGGATGGAAGGTCAGCCAGCACCCGAGGCCGCGTTGGATCTACTAGAATGCAGTTGTCCCAGGAACACTTCCTGGGACTGCCAAAGTGTGTCTGCTTGTGAAATGGATTCAGTTGTACTGATATGTGCTGACTCCAAGACTGTGACAATCAGGTGTCTAGTGCAGACAATGATGAAAGTGTAGCTGAGGATGAACTGGATGCTGGCTGTGATTACTAAACACTGTCTCCAACCTCAACTAAGGACTTAATGAATTAAGCATGTGAAATGTTAACAGTGCGTTACTACAGCTACAAGTCAATACTGTGTATCTGTATAATTTGAATGTCTACAACAAGTCCATTGTATGTAGGTTAGTGTTACAGTCAGAACTTTAGGTGGCTAACATAAGAAAATGTAATTTTATCTCAATGATAACAACTGCAAATTTCAATGTCATGATAATACACATAACTGCAATAAAATGTACACATTGTGCCTACATAATAAAAACTGAAGTCCGGTGACCATTCTGTTGCAACAAGAACCTTGAATGTGGATACATGAGGTTATTAGCCAGACATTTAAGTGATTTATTTTGTTGAATGCCTGAATGGCGAGGATTGCATGTTCAGACGTGGTAGATAAAATGCCATAAAACCCACATTTTCCAAGGTATTAAAACCATGTTCACATGAGTATGACTCGTGACACTTCAGGCATATTATCTACAATTATCATACCCATAAGATGTATAATAACTATTGTATAATTGTTTGTGCGTGAGTAATTTCCATAGAAAAATAGTTTTCGCAGAAATGGGGAAAGGATTAAAAAGAGTGATTTCACACAAAAGAATGTATGTACTGTAATGCTATCACATATTTTCCATATCTAGGGATGTAAGCCAACATTCTGGTGCAATAAGAACCTCGAATTAGGATACATGTGGTTATTAGCCAGAATTTTAAGTGATTTTTTTGTTGAAAACCTGAATGCAGTGGATTGCATTTTAAGATGTGACATATAAAATACCACAACATCCACAATTCTCAAGATATGAAAATAATTTTGATATGTGTGGAAAGCATGACATTTAATTCACATGGTGTCCAATTTTCATTCTACTGGGATGTATAATAAATATTCCATAATAGTTTGTGTATGCAATTTCATAGAAAACTTGTTGTCGCGGATATGGGGATAGTGTGAAAAAGAGTGATTTCTCACAGAAAGCTGGGAGTGCTGCAATACTATCACTTATTTTCCATCTCTAGGGATGTAGGCCTAGCCAAAAATCACTATGAGCATTCGTCCCTAAAAATGTACCAGTGGCCCAAATTTTTGGTCCTGGCTCAAGGCCTAATTGTGATTGATGACATTTTCGTTGCCCTGTCACCTCTTGGGCTGCAGCCTGCTGGATGCTTATCGGCTACGGCAGAAGCGGCGGATTCCTCCACTTTGAGTAACTCGATCAATCCCATTTAAATGATGACAAATTTCTTTGCCAAGGCAAATACTATGAAGTCTCACACAGGCACCCCTATAACCTCTGCACCTTGTCACTCTATGAATCAGGCAACCAGTTATAGGTTCTCAGTCCCCTATCCACCTAATTTTCCCCTCTGGCTACGCCACTGACCCTGGTGGATATTCTAGTACTTAAGTCAATATTAATTCACCAGAGGCCACTAGGGGGTAAAAGCCACACCCTGCTAGTCGAGCTAGACCGATCAGCTACGTTACCAGACGCAGTTTGCCCTGGGCCAGTGACAGACACATCGACACGCCCACTTGTAGATTCTCTGGGCCCAGTAGTGGTTCGTTCATACATACGGCCTGGTAAGTTAGTCTTGTTATGTTATATTTGTGCGTTATATGTAGTGGCGGATTAATTACTGCATTGTAGTGGATTATTATTATATTAGAAAGATACGTAACGTTAAATTTATGAAACGTGTTATGTTTCCACTTTAGACGGGGACTATAAGGGCGTGGCAGTTCTATATACTAGGTAATTCTGTAATGTAGTATAACTAATGCAAGTGCATAGACAGATGCTAGGTAATGTAGTATTATGACGCCGATTGTCAGAGTTGCGGTTTGGTCGCATTTGGCGCGCTGCGTCCGTGCAGTTGATTGTCAACTCGAATCCACTGGTGTGCATTATATCAATCAATTGTGTGTAATACTAGACATGTGTGTGTACTGTCTGTATCATGTCCTACAATGGGAGGACTGTAATTCACTGGTGTGTATTATATCAATCCATTGTGCGTAATACTAGAGATGTGTGTATACTGCCCGTATCAGGTCCTACAATGGGAGGGCTGTAATTCACTGGTGTGTATTATATCAATCCATTGTGTGTAATGGTAGACATGTGTGTATACTGTCTGTATCATGTCCTACAATGAGAGGGCTGTAATTCACTGGTGTGTATTATATCAATCCATTGTGTGTAATACTAGACATGTGTGTACTGTCTGTATCATGTCATACAATGGGAGGACTGTAATTCCGTTGCCTGTGTATTACTATGTATATAAAAGGTTTAACACACATATGCGAACATTGTCCTATAATAATAGGTGTGTAATTACATAGTGCAGAAGGTGACGTGAATGTATTGGGATTAATTACAGGTCCTATTGTTGTTACTTTGTTACTGTTAATAGATACACGATTACTATCCAGTTGTAACATTATATACTTATATGTTACAGAACGCCGAATATCCCCCTGGCGCTTAACATTTACAAATTCAATAAATTCTATCGTGCCCCAAAAAACACCAGTCGTCTGCCGTGTTTATACATAGAAAACAGGCATGAGTCTGCCACTTAGCTTAAGTGACTGATACTGCTACCTAGGTTAAATTCCCTGGGAAATAGCCTTTATTTGAATATTGAATGAACTATTGCAGACAGCCGCATGTACATTAGAATTCACAGCTTCTTTCTGCATACGACGTACAGTCATGATATGTCATGTCATTTTATGACTTGGCTTTTAAAAGCCTTTTAAGTTTTCAGCCTATTGCTGTTGCACAGAATCTAGGTGTTTAAAGACTCCTTCCACTGAACATAGTTTAGGCCTTGCTTTTCTACTTGCTTCCAATTACTTTGTGCTTTTGTCATCCAAGTTTCTTAAATTCTCTGTGCCAGGTATTTCTTGGCTTTCTCTGTTGTCCTGAAGATTTCATGGGAGTGCCTATCTTGTAATAGAATCCGGGACAAAAGCCCCTTTAGACAAAAGCTCCTCCCAGACATAAGCCCGTCGGACAAAAGCCCATGTATATATATATATATATAATGTATATATATATACACACACATAATACACACGCATATTTATGTGTGTAACTATATTCAAATTCAGTCAATCTAAATATGCACTACAACTGTATGTTTCTCTTACAGTAATATTCATGGTGTCATAAAGCAAGTTACCCTCCAATCTCTGCCTGGCTGTCTGAACATGGTTTGCGGAAATAAAGTAATAGGAAAAGTCATAAAAAGTTTTGTCTAGGAAAATAAGTCGATAATCAATCAATATCAATTAATAAATTTCTTTATTTCAGATATTATATACCGAGCAGAACAAGTTTAAACAAATCATCAATCAAAATAAAGTCATGCGTACAATATATGAAAGAAAAGATTGTACATAATGAGATAATAAAAGAGAAAAGATATGTTTGAAAATGAATACATATGAAGTTATAAATAAATTATGATATACCCTAAAATGAGCCACGGGAAATAGTCACAACATAATTTTGTTTAAGACTAACAGTGTTCGCGTTGGGGTTTAAAAATGGTGACCTGATAGGCCTAAAAAAATGGGGTCCCCAAAACAAAAATGGGGTCCAAAGATGTGAACTATTAAATGGACTAAATTAATGTGTGGCCTCGATACATAAATAAATAAGTAAATGTTGGTAACGTTAGCAATGCGATGCCATGATGTCAAAAACGCTGCCCGCACGCCACACTAAAGTTGTTCTACCTAGTTTCCGAATTAGCCGTTAGGCGGTACTGAAGCTCATTAGCGGGAACTTCTATAATTCAGTGTTCCATTTTTCACAGTTAGGTAGCTAGGTGGCGGCACCATTTCGTTGTGAAACGAAAGAGCGGTTGTCGACATACAATTTGGATATCTGTCGTATTTCTTTATAAGCGACCTGTCTAACGTGGGACTAGAACTAACTTTGAAGAACCATAGAATTGCGTTAAAGGGACGCAGCGCAGCGAAACATTATGGTAGAAGATATTGACCCTCACATAATAGGTATAACCGAATCGTGGGCCACCACTGATATATCAGATGCCGAATTGGGACTAACAGGATATGTAATGTTTAGGAAAGATAGAATAGGAAGAAAGGGAGGTGGAGTTATTTTATATATTAAAGAATCTATCCAGGCTTATGAAATAAAATTAGAAAGAGAAGCAGATTGCGAAGAAGCTGTTTGGTGTAACATAGTTACAGGAAACTCAACGTTAACAGTTGGGTTAGTTTATCGAAGTCCAAACATAACCATAGAAGAGAATGAAAAAATACAAAACGCTATAAGGGAAGTAAGCAAACGGAACTGTATTATTATGGGGGACTTTAACCATGGGCATATACAATGGAAATCTCTACAGAGTATGGGGAGTGAGGACCACAAGTTTTTAGTTTTAGTACAAGATAGTTTCCTTTCTCAACATGTGCTAGAACCAACCAGGGGAGAGAATGTGTTAGACTTAGTTTTGTCCTCACAGAAAGAATTAGTTGACAATGTCAAGATATGTGAGCCACTGGGGAGTAGTGATCACAACCAGATACATTTTACCATCAAAGTAAAATCAGAAAGGAATAGTAAAAAGCAGTATAGGAGAAATTTCCACAAAGGAAGGTATAAGGACATGAGGAAATATTTAGCAAAGATAGACTGGAATAACACACTGAAGAATAAGACAGCAACGAATGCTGGAATATCTTAAATAGTGAAATTAAGTGCATAGTCGATAAATTTGTACCTTTCAAAAAACAAGGGAAACGGTCTAAAAAGAAACACTTATCGAAAGAAGCCATTAGAAAATTAAGTATAAACAAATGATGTGGAAGTCATATAGATGTACTGGAAATGATGAAGACTACAACATTTATAAAGAAGCACTTAATCAAGCTACAGCTGAAATTAGAAATTCAAAGAGAAGCTATGAAAAAAAATTAGCTAGTAATATAAAACATGACAGTAAGAGTTTTATGCGTATATTCGAAGCAAACAGAAAGTTCAGGATAAGGTCGGTCCTCTAGAAGATAGTGCTGGAAATACAATATCAGAGGGATTCTTAATGGCAGAAGACCTGAATGAGTATTTTAGTTCAGTGTTTACCAGGGAAGATATTAGTTCACTGCCAGTACCAGAGGCTAAGTTCAAGGGGGCAGATTCAGACTATTTAGGACAGTTAGTTGTAACCTCGGAAATGGTAGCTAAGAAAATAAGGGCTATGAAGGATAATAAATCACCTGGAGTGGACGGGATTCCGCCCAAACTACTATTGGAAATTGTAGAACAAATTAGCGTACCGCTTGCAACAGTTTTCAATTTGTCATTAGAAGAGGGAGTGGTTCCTTTAGAATGGAAAGAGGCAAACATTATACCGTTATTTAAAAAAGGTTCGAGAAACAAGTCAGAGAACTATAGACCAGTGAGTTTAACATCAGTGATTTGCAAATTATTAGAAAGACTAATTAAAGATCACATGGTGGATTTTCTTGTTAAACATAACTTGATAAACCCATCTCAACATGGGTTTTAAAAGCGAGGTCATGCTTAACAAATATGTTATGTTTTTTGGAAGACATCACTAGGTGGGTAGATGAGGGATCACCAGTAGATATCATCTATTTAGATTTTCAAAAAGCTTTCGACAAAGTACCACATCAAAGATTACTCCTTAAGCTAAAGGCCCATGGCATAGGAAATGGTATAATAAACTGGATAGAAAAATGGCTGAATGACAGAAGACAACGTGTAGTAGTTGATGGGGAGGCTTCAAACTGGAAATCGGTATTGAGTGGGGTACCACAGGGATCAGTACTAGGACCTATATTATTCTTAATATATATCAACGATTTGGACGATGATATAACAAGCAAGGTGTTAAAATTTGCGGATGATACAAAAGTGTTTAGAAGGATTAAAAGTGATGGAGACAGACAGCATTTACAAGATGATCTTGATAGGTTGATCAAATGGTCTGAAAAGTGGCAAATGCTGTTCAATTTTGGGAAATGTAAATGCCTCCACACAGGTCATGGGAATGAAGAGGTAAAATATAAAATGGGGGGTACTGTTCTAAGTACTACTGTAAAAGAAAAGGACTTGGGGTTAACCATTAGTGCTGATATGAAGGTTTCAGAGCAGTGCGGAATTGCAGCGTCAAAGGGAAATCAAATCCTTGGATTAATTAGGCGAAATATAGCGTATAAGAAAAAGAATTAATAGTACCGCTGTACAAAACAATAGTGAGGCCTCATTTAGAATATTGTATACAAGCATGGAGGCCATATCGCAAGAAGGACATAGATATGCTAGAAAGAGTACAGAGGAGAGCGACTAAAATGATACCAAATCTGAGGGATCTTAGTTACGAAATACGCCTAAAAGAATGTGGTTTAACAACATTAGAGACCAGGAGATTGAGAGGAGATCACATAGAAGTGTTTAAAATATTGAATGGTTATGAAAATATTGATAGAAACATTTTTTTCTCAGTTAAGAAAAATAGAAGGACCAGAGGACATGAAGCTACATTAGTAAAGGAGCAGTGTAGATTAGATATAAGAAAGTTCTCATTCTCACAAAGGACTGTAAATGAATGGAACAGATTATCTCCTGATTGTGTTGGTGCTAGTAGCGTGAATATGTTTAAAAATAAAATCGACACACACCTAAAAAAGGCGGGATACATGTAGATAAAAAGTATTGGACTCTCGATAAGCCAAAAGGCTTCCTTGTCCACCTGTCATCCAGAGTAATTTTCTGGATGGCAATCTTGTTAAATCTTGTTAAATCTGAAAGGTGAAAAACCGTGTCCGTGGTACGCGGTGAAACCGTGAAACTTGGAAAAACTGCGTCCCGCCTCGAAAAAATGCGCGTAATATATTATCGGCCCAAAACGGCGTCACGCTAAATACGTTTTGCAAGTATTCACCAAAATATATTTATATTATAAATACAAAGAACTCAAAATAAATTGAGTTTTTTTCTGTGTCTAGTTTCCACATTCGAATATTCTGAGGCATTGTTTGGCGGCGATAGATCGTAGAAATTGGTGGTGCAGAAAAGTTGATAAACAAGTGGAATTACTGATTGATAAGTATTATTCTTGCCCTAATATAATTCATAAAGTAGAAGTAAACATATATTGAGTAGCAGTTGTGCTTAAGTTAGTTAGATAAATTAGTTTAGAACACTTTAGTCTAGTGGGTGATAATAGGGTAAGTTAGCCTACGATAAGTTTGTAAGCAAGATTTAACAAACCTCATTATGTGGTAGAATATGTAGGTGATAAAGTAACAAACATAAAACTACTTACATAAGATAATATCTGTGTAAGCGACTACCTGCTAGACATTTTGATTAGGTAGCATTGTTGTTAAAATTAAGCATTTGCGGAAACCAGGCGAACTAAGTCTAAGACGAGTAAGACTAAGTTTGTTCGGTATAACTAGTAAAAGGCGAACGACGTCGCACGACCAAAATGTATGTAATGTTGGTAACCAAGCGTGTTGTTGGTGGTACGTAGGCGGTATGTGTGTGCAGCTCCCTAAATTTCAGATATATTCTTCACATTGGAGTAACAAAATTCGCAACTTTTATCATCGCGTGTGGTAACTTGCTGATTCAATTCGCCAGGTGGCGCTACTGTGCCAAGACTAAATGCTCGTCGTGGAAGATCGGATAAAATGCTTAAATTGTGTAACTCCTGGGTGAAATACAGACCCAAAATGTTTAATGATGCACACAAACCATATATATACTATCAACAGTCAAACTATCTACCAACACATTATATTAAATGGTCGTGCGTGGTCGTTCGTCAACTTTGTGGTCGTGTGCCTTTTAAATTTAGTAAAACCCAGTTTGTTATGTAGCTAGTGTCCCACATATTTGCTAGGGCGCGGTATAACCTAAATAAATAAGGCAGTCTAACGCAAAGTAATTGATTGTATTTACATTAGGTCACTACCGGTAACGTTAGCATTTCTGATAGGATAGATAGTCAACTGAGACTATATCCAAAAACTATCCAAAATAAACGGTGCTCGGACAGTTGCTCACCGGACAGAAATAAACAAGCGGACAGTTGCTCACCCTTACGAAAAAGCGGACAGTTGCTCAGCTTCAGCCTGTCAGTTTCATGACAAAAATGCAAGCGCCATGTTTTTATTTATAATGTGTTCTAATTGTAACATCTACAAGCATTAATTAAATAAAACGTGCGTATACATTGGTAATATCTGAATATAGATTTACAGTTTGTTTTACAAGATCGGCAGGTTTGCGGTGAGCGATAATGTGACCCTGCATCTGCAATCGCAGTTCACAAACACAGTGCTCATCTATAACTTATAAACAATTTCAACGATAGGCAAGACACAAGAAGATCAGTTAGACAGTGGTTGTGGTTATCTCCACCATCTAGTCAATGCAAGGCATCACTTAAATAACCCTCTTTGTTGTCCGAACAGCTGTAGATCTATGTAGTCTGTGTTAGTGAGAATTAGTTCAAGCTACGACTCGATTGCAATAGCTCACTGGCTTTATAAAGCTGGCCATAAAGAATTTCTTTTGTTTTATTGGCATAATGGTAGATTTCCAGAAGAGAGATACAACATAAGTTTACACAAAATTGCATTGCCGTTGTAATAGCGACGCCAAATACCAAAATGAAATAAAAATGTTCTTAAGGGTGAGCAACTGTCCAGTGAGCATCTGTCCGTGATTGGAAATAAACAAAGCAATCTTATGTAAAGTGTAACATTTGTGCACAGTAAAGTCTTCTTAAAGACTACATAGACAATGAATAGTGTAAACACAGTTGACTAAACTATTTTAAATAGCTAATTAGATTATTATTATTAAATAAATTCTGATATGGCGCCTTGCAAGCGGCAAGTCAAGGCAAAGAGACACTTGGTGTGCGATGACTGCCACAGTTGGGTGGATTTTGCCCTATCCGGCTGTGGGAAGTCATGGGCAGAGACCAAGGAAGTGAGATTCACCTTTCAGTGCGTGGGGTGTTGGAAGGTGGAATGTCTGGAGAAGGAGGTACCTAGGTTGGTAGATATTGTGAAGGGGATGGAGATGAGAATCAGCAAGGAGACAGGTGGAATGGAGAGAGACGACAGGGAGAGAGTTGGGAACACTGTGAGACTGAAGGAGCAGAGTAGTGGCTAGAAGACTAAGGAAAGGAGACTGAGAGGAGGGAAGGTGATTGGAGGGGAAGAAATTGGAGGATCGACAATGTAACAGGCGTGAAGGTGACAGGGGAGAAAGTGGCCGTACAGAAAGAGGTAGGAGGGAAAAAAAGACGGGAGAGGAGAGAAGGAAATGCAATAGGAAGAAAGATGATGTGAAGAAAGGAAGTGAGAGTAAATGTGACAAGAGAGAAGTTGGGAGGGATGATGTCAGGAGGAAAGGTGACAAGAGAAACAGCGTCAGTAAAGAATGGAGTGGACAAGATTGTGGCAGGGGAACAAGACTACAACCAGACAGAAGCAAACCGGAGAAGGAGCTACTCTGAGGCAGTGATTGAGGGGGCAGTGAGAAAAGAGAGGGTGTTCATGGGCGATTCTATTCTGGGAAAGACAGATAAGACACTAAGTGAAGGGGAGGACGTCGTTGTTTGTCTACCAGTGGCTAGGATAGAACATGTGACTGAATGGGTAGAAGAGGTATTCGGGCATGGCAAGGGAGGGTCTATACTAGTACACGTAGGGACAAATAATGCAGACATGAAGGAACAACTGGGATAGTACAGAAGTACAGACAGTTAGTGAGGAAGTTAAAGAAGACAAGAGTCAAACAGATTATTCTCTCAGGAACTTTGCCAGTAATGAGAGGAAGAGGGCCAACATATAGAAACTGCAAGAGGATGGCGATCAACGCACTAGTTGAGCAGATGTGTAAAGAAGAGGGGATTCGTAGATTTATGGGGCTACTTTGTTGGGAGGGAAGATATGTACATGCCAGATGGCCTCCATCTAAATGGAAAGGGGGCAGCAGTTTTCTCGGAGAACTTGCTGCAATCTGTTGACAGTGGGACACGTTGCATCTATTTAAACTTGATTCACAGGGGGTACTCACAGAGAAGCCTGAAACTGGAGGCATAGATAAAGACAGCACAAACAAATCAGCAAAGAACAGTCTGTCATGTATACAAATCTACATGACATTTTGTTCTATAGCAAAATTTAGTCTAGCATCTGGTTAAAATTGAATACTGCCAGTGCTAGATGGTATTCCTGCCAGATAGTTTGGATGTGATGTTATTCTCTCTGGCCCCTTCCTTGTAGACTACTTCCTCTGTTCTTAATGTGAATTTAATTACCCCTTCATTAATTGAATGTAAACTGACTACAGGCAATACACACTGGGCTTTGGTGATAGTTGACAACAGTTGCTTGTCATTTACCACACACTTCAAACATCTGTGGGGGTGGGGTTATATTCCAATTCTCTACTAGGCTGAATTGGTCAATTAATTTAGGAAATATCCCCCTTCTTGTTGCAATACAGAGACTGATACAATTATATAATTTATTATAGTATTTAACTAAATCACACTCACATTGCTTAACCCATGATTCATTGGCGTGATTCAAAAAAATTTTCCATGGCTTAGACCCAGCCAGTATCAAGCATTTTAACCCGCTTATGATCAGATATGTGGTCAAAGGTGCAGATACATTGAGAAGTATTTAAGTACAAATACTCTTGAGGGGGTTAAAATGTAAATACTATGAAATGTAAAATTATTTAAGTACAAATAATTTGGGAAGTATTTCAAATACATTTCAACAGACATTTTTGTAGCCAAGTAACATGGAGATATACACCAGTATTTTAATGGTGATGATCCCGGATTCTATTGCAAGACAGACAGCAAGCAAATGTGTCTGATCAGCTCACACAAGTGTAGATGGGGTAGCAACAGTGATTGCAGCTAGCAGGGGTAGTATCTGGAGCATGGAAACCATGATCAAAAGACTGGCCAGCTGAGAAGCCTATGCAACAGAGTGGCTTCTGTGGCATGTTCACACAAAGATTTCAGTGATAAGCGATCTCTGTGACATCTGAAGTGATTAGTTTATTTCATCTTTATTTCTGACTTGAAACAGTTAGTGGTCAGTTGCCAAATGGCAGAGTAAAATTGTTTGTCTCTCAAGAATTTAAATGAGACAGGCGTAAAAAACCTAACATGCCATTGTTGATACCCATGTCCAAAGTATTAGAACAAGTATTTAAAAGTGTTTTAAAATGTCCTGTTCTTTAGGAAAGTATTTAAATACAAATATGAGTACTTTAAATTCACTAATGTCAAATACTTTTTAACAAAAGTATTTAAATACTTTCAAATATAAATACATATGTATCTGACCCCATATCTGCTTATGTTGAAGTTCGGCAATATGGGAGAGTTGATATCCAATGTATTACAGTTGTATAATTCCTTGTGGAACAGTGAAACCCCCTGAATTCCTTGCTAAACTTGTTTTCTTTATATTTTGTTTCTTCAATTTACTTCCTGTTTTACTTCTGTATTTCACCGCAATACCATCGTCGTCCATATCCGCATTATTACACACCCCCATTTCCTGAAAAGTTGGGATAACCATCTACCTGTTCACATTACTGCCACCCCATCTCGGGCCACATACAGAAACACATTTGTTATTAAAATATAGACATTAAACTTGCAGAATTTCAACAAAACGTCATCTATTCCCCATTTAGCTACCTGTGGTATTAACAGGGTCTCGTCCATTACACTGTTACTGTCTAATTTCTTGGTGGTTGAATGTCCATATATCCTGCGAGACAATGTAGTAATACATTTAAACTACTAGATAAAACAAAACATTAATCAGATGACTTGAGCAGTTTTCTTTTTATAAATATGATTTATAATTATATGTACAGCCCCAATGGTTAGTTCTGCCTGGCTGCTGTGGATTTACCATACAATACCAGCTGTCTGGTGCATGTGTTTCCTGCTGAATCTCTGTTGTAAATGTAGACACTCATTGAAAGTTTATTGAGAAACCTGAGAAACTACATGGTGACATTGAGCCTTTGAGGATGATGGCAACATTCCTGAGGCCAACAGGCGTTCCTGTCTAAGTGAATGAAGAAGAAAGATTATTGGCCTGTCACCTGGGGAGTCTCTTTCCTACACTGGCAAATACTTAATGCCTGGCCAAAGTTTGAGAGCAGTAATTAACAGTGTAACTTTTTGGGTGTTCCACTACAGCCATCTCTTTGATGTACTTACTACCATACACTTTGACAGTCTGCAGAAATCAAGATGTTTGGTACAGTACTCCCAGGTGAATCCTGGACTGCACCTTTCTAGGCAGCAAAACCTTGGGACACAGGAAGTTGGGTTGAGACTTGATTGCTTGAGCTGTGTCCACCTGGGCCCTGGCTTCTGTGGAAGTCAGTCAATGGGAATTAAAACATGTAGTTAATGTGGCTTTGGAAACCAGGTGTGGCAGATATTGTAGAGGTAAAGGGGTCTGTAGTGAGACAATGACAATCAGTGGTTGAGTATTGTTTATACAACCGGCTGAAGCAGGTAAAGGGTCTTCTGTTATTGTTATTCTTTGAATTCCTACTTCAAGTGTAAACATATTGCAGATTAACCCTTTAGACCTCAGCCGTTTTTTTTTGAAAACCCTGTTTCCCCACGTATTTGACCTGAAACATGAAAATGTGTGAAGTCCATACGTTGAAACATTGTTTCTAACATGTTTTCATATATATCCACTAGATGGCACCACAAGACTGCCACATTACAGTGTTATTTTGTTAGTCTAGTCCATGTCCGGTTTGGTCAACTTGAGGTCTATGTGTGATTGGTCCTTGACTATGGAATGCACGAGTGTAGGACAGTTGCCCAGTGGACACTTGCCCAATGGTGAAATGAAGAAGTGGACACTTGCTCAGTGACAAAACTTCCATAAATGTAATAAATAAGTCCTTTTTTATAACGGTATAATGTTTTATAAAATTGTTATATTATATATAACAAAATAACAAGAACTTCATGATACAACACTTTATTTATACAACATAAATATGCACACATTCATAATTTCATACCAATGTCGATCAATACATTCACAGTACATTAATTCATATTGTCATAGTTCATGTTCTTTTGTTCATGCAAGTCTAATGTTGTGGGCTGACCATGGAAGCCACACCAATGTATTTTAATTGCTTTTAAGCAGCTCCTGCCAACTTGGAGTAGCTCAGAGATCCACTGCAGCCAGGTGATGTGCATTCTGATTGCAATGTCCTATCCAGGGTAACCCCAATTGCATTGTGACTGGTTTAAGAAGCCTCATACAATTAAAAGCTGGGGCAAACTGTTCTATATCAATTATCTAACATAGAATGTAATCCTAAACTATGTCAATTATCTAACAAAGAATTTTTTTATCAAAGAATTTAATCCTAAATGAAGGAATATAATACTATAAATAATATATTAAATAAGATTAATATCAAATTGATTTATGGAATTTTTTCAGTGAGCAAGTGTCCACTTTTTCATTTGACCACTGGGCAACTGTCTGTAACCCGGAATGCACTGCTCATTGCTATCAAGTGCAGCAGAACTCTGTCGGCGTTCCGAAAGACACTAAAGATGCATGTGTTCAAAGCTCAATATTGCTGACATTTTTAACATTTCATTTCATTTGAGGACATTTGACTGCATATCTTACTTTTTATGCATATAGATATATTATTTTGAGTGCATGTATCAGTATTAATTTATGTATATGTGTGGGTATGTATAGGTATGCATATATGTAAATAGAGTAATAATACGTCTAATTTATCTAATTTTATTTATAGTCTTCAATTAATAGTTTTAATATAATTAATTTGTTCTACATTTTATCTAGTTTCTTTTTTTGTAGTTTTTATTAGTATACATTGAATCACTTGATTGAACTTTATTGTACAGCTCTTTGAGCATATTATGGATATTGCTCTCTATATACACATTATATATTGTTATGGGGTTAAAACATCAACTGTAGGTGAAAAGATATGCAAGTCTTGGGACAATTGAGAAATCAAGCAGTTTTGCATATTACAACCTTGGGGGACTGCTTCTTTTTACAGTTTGCATTGGGTGTCATATCACTGAGTCCCCATGTGGCAGGATATTGACCCCCTGTCATCTACCCTTGACATGATGTAATCTACAGATGTTTGAATTGCCCAGCCTGCAGGCTTTCAGAAGGACCTAATCCAAACAAGTCCATTTGTCACCCAGCAGATCAAGTGACACTTTAATTACTACAGATTGTCACTGCAGGAGAACTAATGTTGATTGGTTGGTCAGAAAGCTAGTAGAGATGTTGAAGGCAGGAAAAATAGGCTGTATCCATTGGTTCATTTAGAGTAGCTTTGCCTGCCAAAGTTAGACAGCTAGGGCAGAGTTTTATTGAGAGAGAGAGAGAGAGAGAGAGAGAGAGAGAGAGAGAGAGAGAGAGAGAGAGAGAGAGAGGAGAGCAGGCAGGGAACATGGTGGAGCAAGCAATTTGGGGTATACCCTCGGACTGTGGATTGGGACAAGGTAATTTTGGTGGTTGGGCATGCAGAGAAATGTAGTTTTGTAAGACATTTGTGGGTTGTTGTGATAAAGATTACAGAGAAAAGTATTATTTGGGATTTTTCTTACCCAAAACCAAACGTTGACATAGCAGTGACTGGCAAAGCAATGACACAGTTGCTGTATAGGATTTTTGTTTGGGTGGCTTTATTCTGTTGAGTTCTTGTCTTGACTAGTGTGGATGCCAGAAGTTGCTACCTTCATCGTTCATGGCACAAACACAGACTGTACACCTTGCATAATCACTACTGTTCTTAAATTCCATTATTTTACAGGAAATGTAACGCTTCATTAAAACACACTTCGATTATGTTAGCATTCCAACTATAGTTGAAATATCTTGTTTTTTTACAAAATAACATTCAGATTTTGTACATTTAAAAGTGTGCCTGCCATATTTCCCCAGTGATGGTCTTAGTATTTTGAATTTATTTGCATTGCTACCTCAAAGATCTTTGGCACTGAGTGTCTGGTTGTTTTTCAGAAAGGGGACCATTTCATCAACGAGACAGTAGGACAGATAAAGACCAGCACCAATGTCGTGAAAAGTGTCGCAGAAACGGATCTCGTCATAGAGGCAGTTGTAGAAAATCTTGACGTAAAGAAGAAATTGTTTTCAAGTCTTGATGGCACGACACCACAGTATGTATTCCCCCCATTGAAACATTGATCAGTGACATGGAAACCTTGGAAGGCGTAGACATCGAAAATGTTGTTGAATCTGTAGATTGCACTAGTATATATTTTTTGCACGAAAACGCTTTGACGTGAGCATTATATATTTTGTACTATATCATTTTCTGGGGGCTGTTGCGAACATGCTGGCCTTTTGGCATGGGTTTTCATCCAAGTATTTCCAAATACCACCGGGGCCCCCAGGTGAAATTCGAAAAAAGTTCAAAATCTACAAACTACACAATTGCAGCCCCAGGACTGTAAGCACTTAACTTTATTCTCGGAACTTATTGAATGAAAGTATTTGATTCCGCAGTTAATGTTATTTTAAAAATAAGAACATAATTAAATTGCATCGGAATGAAAGGATGCCAATGTGATGGGAAAGTATAATTTCTCTGGTTTCTCTGATTATAATGACCTTAGTGAGATTAGACTTATCCGGCACTGTCACAATTGATATTTAATGGTTCACAGGTTGTTCGGATACCTGAAACAAGCAATCAGACATTTGGGAGGTTGGTCGAGTTTGGCCAGGAGTTGTGAAAGACGACAGTGCAAGCAAAGGTAAGTAAAAGATGTATGATCACGGGCACCAGGATTCTTCCATTTCAGTTCCTTTTGAAGTATATCTTCACTTGTAGATGTGGAAACAATTAGAGATCAAATTTTGCGTGTTGAATCATTTCATGTCACTAATCCACTATATCTTTATAGTACCCACTATGACATGCCAGGTTGTTTGTTATTTAGTCTTTAGAAAAATAATAAGCTGTGAACAATGATTGGCTTAACATGTTCTGAAGTAACATTATTTGTGACTGGCTGAGATGACATAACCACAAAATCCATTCTATTTGTATTGCCACATAAAGAGTGGTCTCATATAAGTCTGCAGAATCCAGAAAAATGTGTAGCGTTTCATATCGTTTCAAACCACCCACACACCCCAAACAATACGTTCAACCGACATGGCTGTCTATATATTACCCACCATGCTGTATGATTCTTATATCAACATTTAGTATCATTGTGCATTGATACATATTCCACTCGATAGGAATGGTACTGATTTATTTCCCCGCGATGCATGATGACGCACAACCCACCACCTGCCCATATATAATGCTCACAGTTTTTATTTTGCAAACTTATGTGACCACCCGTAATTACAAATTATGTATGTAATCTGTTTGACTTGCTCTCTTGTAGGAAACCCCGGGTTTCATAGTGAATCGTTTGCTCGTGCCGTACTTGATGGAGGCTATTAGGATGTTGGAACGAGGTAAGACATTTCATTGTGACACACGTTCTGGTTTCCAGTGAAACTTGAAGGTTGATTTTATTTCCAAGATTAGGGATGATCTTAAAAATGTATGTACAAAATTGGTTTCTTGGGGATGGGGGTTTGGCAGTTGTTTTGTTTAGTGTTACGTTTCATAAATTGTCCCCTAATACGTCACGATTCTTACAGGTGTAGCCAACAAATGTTATGAGTACATGTTGATGTAATTCCAAGTTACATCTAAGATTAGATGACAGAGGTTTGTATAGAGCCGTACGTTGTTACTTTGAGATCTCCCCTTAGGTCTACGAGAATAATCTGTATGTTTCCAGTTGCCCGAATGACCTCACAACATTACAAAGAGAATACATAATTTATTTTGACCCTGTTAAAATTCTCTTGGTCTGAAAAAAATGATGGGTGACTCACGGAAGAAAAACAGTCACCAGGAAAATACTCAAGTGTCTACTTACCATAACATGTATCAGGAAGCACAAGTATTATTCCGTTAGGCTTTAGATATTACTAATATAGATTTACTGGAATGTTCCAATCATTTTTGTAAAACTGAGATGCAGACAGGTGAAGTACTGACAAAGGAGGTAAGTTGTGAATTTCATTTCATCTGGTCTGCATGGGGTTACTCTGTTCATCATAACCTGACTAAAAAAACATCAATTTTTGTCACTTGTAGGAGGCTGGCTCACTCATCATCACATTCAAACAAATCATCTTGGTGTCTACATCACTATGGAAGTTGGCTTTGTTTGGCGTTACTTCCCTGGACAGAATTGTTGGTGTTTGCTTTGGTTATGGAAGTTGGCTTCTGGACAGAATTGTTGGAGTTTGCTTTGGTTATGGAAGTTGGCTCTATACATCATTGTCACATATCTCTGAGAAAAACAATGTTGAAATCTGCATCACTTGTGGAATTTGACCCTGTTTGTAGCTATATTTGAAGAAAAAAACTGTATTCTTGTGACAACTCTGTAAAAACTTTGTTGAATGGATCATGCTTTACTTACACTTCCTGCATCAATTCAGATGAAAGTAGTATTTTTTGAGAATTTGTTTAAGTTGCATGATCTGACATAAATGCATTTTAGTAGGCACATAGCTAGGTAGATTGTAGGAACTATTGACAAATAATGGATTTGATGGAAGGATATTTGGCAGCAATCAGGCTACATGACATGCATTTTAAAATATTGACGGGTGTCACACGTGTGTGTGCGTGTTTGTCAATCCCAGTTTGTCATCTTAGTTGATGTTGCATTGTTACATTGAAATGTCAGAAACTGGCAGAGACTCCATTTTGGAAATAATGCTGTTGGCTACATCAGCCAACAATTAATGCCTAACCGAGCTTGCTTGCTGGGGGTGAATTTCCGAAACAACAGTCAGCCTTTGAACGGGATGAACCTCTCATCGAGCAAAATCTGGCAGCCGATTGGTGGAAAAGTTCTCGTTGATATGGGCGATGAACCTTTACACCTTGTAGACTTTGTCATTGCCAGGGTTGCTAAGTGTCTCATCATTCATCAACCCGTCCCTGAACTATGGAACAGTTATTAACGCCCTAGGCTAAACACAAGCAATATTGAGTTGAAGATTATACAAACGAATAAATAACAATATATTGCCAGAAGTGAATGACTTGTGACTTTAATTGTATGTGCTGACAGAAATGACAGTGTTAGTTCTTTAGGCAGCTCTACAAAAATAGATTGTACATGCGTGAATGATAACCACAATGTATACGTAGGAGTGATTGCTTCCAGCAGAGACCAATCTGTTGTTAATGGTGTATTTGAAATCGTGGAAAAGTGCACGTCTGCTTGCTGGTGTGCTCGGTGTAACATTCGTTCCACATCTCGGCAGTCTTTTCCATATTTAGCAGACACATCTCGGAAATTGCATGACTTTCTTCTGGCTGAAGGTAGCTATTCTTTAAATCCAGGCATCTGTCTGGTCGTGGTCGTTGAATTTTGTTGTCGCCAAGTCAGCATCAGGCATAGTCAACAGTCCACAGGGAGTTTCATATAGCACTCTAGCTAGAATAGTCATACATATTAAGTCGTGGCATCCACACACGACTGTGTTTCTGATGTATCACCATGTGTTGATTCAAAGTATTGGTGACCTTGTTGGACGTGTATAGATATTCTGGTATCTTGTCTTCACATCTTCCGCAAAGTTTCTTCAGTTTTTTTTCACATCACAGCGTTTCTCCTGGAAAGATTGTGAGGGATAATGACGCTTTCATGATATGACGAAATTGTGTTTGAGACAGATGTATTATATCGGATTGCCTCTGTGTCTCCGTACCTGATGGCATTGCATCTTGTATACCTCGCGATGCTGACGCATCACTGTCTATCCACATACTTGATTGCGACATTGTGTTGTGCTAAACTGTCGCCAATCTTTTTACCAATTCTGTACTCGCATAGTGTAACTGTTGCTGACATATTTGCTGTGCAGCCGGCATGGCCTGGGGCCGAGTACATTTTCATGGGTACGAGTACGAGTACTTTGATGATGGATAAGTATGAGTATATTGCTAAAAGCTGAGTACGAGTACAAGTACGAGTACATTCTCACCAGTACGAGTAAAAGTACGAGTACATTAAAAAAATATAAATATTAAATAATAACATTTTAAAATTATTAATTAATCTAATTTATATAACTCAGCACAAGTGAATATGCAATGGCAGTTAATCAATTTGTTATGAGGAAAACTAAAAAAAACCTCTATTTCATCAACAATGAAATTCACTTCATTGGCATTCATTTCAGTGGCATCCTATGATCTTATCATCTATTTGCCATTGCACCAAATGAACATGGTTGAGTCTTTCAGGCTGCACCGTTCAGGGCAGAATACTTTCTCGGCTATGCTAAATACCCTTTCAACTGGGGCTGATGAGGCTGGAATGCTGAGATGGTGAGGGACCAACTGAGCCAGAGTTGGAAAACTCAACTGCAGTGGGTCACTGTGACGATCTGTACATGGCTGACTGATGTATTCATTCACCTCTACAATCAGCAATCTGCTGATATTATAAGTTTGCCATTTATATTTTCTGATCGTAGACTACTAGTTGTTGAGAGGGTTAGCACATGTCCACATAACAGGCTCAACATCCCCTTTGGACTTTTTAGCCAGGCTGCTGGCATGGGATTATACTAGTGTAGAAGGCAGTCTGACTTGAGCCACCTTACTTCTACAGAGGAAGACTGGCAGTTCTTGTTCTTAGCAGTTAGCACTGTCAGCCACTGTCAAGTGGCCTGGTCTCCAGACTACATCAAAGGCATTTCCTGTCTAACTGGTGGGTTAACTGCTAATTGGCTCTTTATGGACATCCTGGTGGCTTAATTAAACAAACAGGGTTATGGCCTGAACAGACAGCCTACAATTATTGTTTGCTTAACAAGGTGTTTCTGACTGGGAAAAATGTCTTTATCTGGGCGGTCCAAATCCGGGTTTTTATCAAAGGCCAGGCAGACGGCTGCTAGGCCCGCCGTATTGTCGATATTGGTATACAGACTTTCCACATCCATGGTGAATAGCATGCTATCTTTAGGGGAGACAATTTGGTTTATTTTATCTAAAAAATTGGTAGTGTTTTTGACATATGAAGAATGTGTTATTGATGGGGGGCTAAGAATGAATCTATATAGGATTCAGAGCTGCAATCAGAAATGATGGGTCGGCCTGGTGGCATATCATTGGGTTGGGGCCACTTATCCGGTGATTTGTGGATTTTGGGGAGAAGTTATGTCTATGGTGGTGGAAGGTAATCAAGTTGTCTATTTGTGATGTAGCCCAAATTTTTAATTTGCCGTAAGATACCTGTAATTTTCTCACTGGCTTCTGGGTAAACTGGTTCTAAAAAAGGGGTGTAATGGATAAAGTTATTTAGCTGTCGGTTTACTTCATTCACATAGGCTTTTTTGGACATGATGACAGTCGCTGAGCCCTTATCGGCAAGGTTTATGATAATTTCAGGTTGTCTCTTAGAGATTTCACGGCATTGAGTTGATCTTGGGATATTTTACTGGACGTATCATTGTCGTTAGTTTGGAATAAGACCTGTGTTTCTAAATCATCTAGTCTGTCGACTATATTTTGGTTGTTGCATGGCGGTGTCCAAAGTGATTTTCCTGTGAATTTACTGACTGATGGTGTATGTTTCGATCCATGGAAGAAATATCTCAATTTAATTTGCCAGCCAAAGCGTTTTAGGGCTTCTTGGGTTGTTGGCAGTGTATTAGATTTTGGTGTTAGGATAAATTGAAGGCCATAATCTAAAACTTCTCGTTGTGTTTGGGTTAGAGTGACGTTACTGAGATTCACAATGGTATTTTTATGGTGTATTTTTTGGCGTGTGTGTTGGTCTGGGTGCCCTGAACATCTAACAGTTTAAATGGGTGAGCCAGAGTGTGAGTAGTGCGTTTGCTCTTGTTTGTGTCCAGTGAATGTCGTCAGTTTTAAAGGAGTTTGTATAGAGTTGTGGCAGTGTGGTGATGTTTGGTAAGTTATGCATGCCCTCAGTTGTCTCAGGTTGAGTTTTGTGCGGTTGGGCAGGTGATCGGCAATGTTTAATTCCACTATTGCTACTATTGAATTTGGAAAGAGTTTGTTTGCTTTAGCGGCCATTTTACGCATGTTAGGGATGGAGGTGGAAGTTGGGTTATTGTCCCTTTCGTTAATCCCTATACTGATGATTACACAATCCGGGTTGTTGGTGGGGTGGTCCTCAAGCTTACCTAGGAGGTGTGTAATGTGGGTAGATTTGGTGCCGGGGAATGATTCAATGTGGGCATCCTTGTTTGGTGAAATTGTTATGCGAGAGAGTGTGAGTCCCCGAGGATTCGAATTTTGCAGTTGGTTTTCCTAATGTTCCAGTCAAAATTTTTTCGCTGGGTGTTTTCGTGTTTGGTTAGATTTGCTGTGGAGGTTGGGCCAGTGGACTATCCATCTGATTGGTGGACCTTTGGTCCCTGTTCCCCTGGTCGTGGATACTACGGGACAAGCCAGGGGATTTGTGTGTCATTTGGTCTGGTTGTGGTACGGTTGGAGGGCGGTGAAGTTTCATCGTCACCCATTTTGCGGGGGATAGGGAAGTTCTGTGGCTGGTAGAAATTCCATTGGGGCGGGAGGTGATTTTAGTGAATACATCTAAATTTGATCGAGGGTCGGTCATGGCTACATCGGGGGCATGGGCGTCGTCCCACGAAGGTGCGTTTCAAGGGGCACTCGTTTTCCTGGTTGTTGGGGGTTGTGTTTTGGGTGGTGTAGCTGCTATCATTGAATATAGTGGTTTCGGAGAAGTTAGGTTGGTCATTGAATTGTCTTGGTTGTTATTTGGGGGTGAGTATGTCTCGGGTTCGGGTGTCCTGTTTAGGTTGGTTTGGTTATCGGGGTTGTAGGAGTTTTAGGCAAAGGCGGCGGTGGGGTACTGAATCTGAAGTTTACATGGAAGTCCCGGAATAGGGACAATCATTTCCCATATTGGTTTTCCCCTTGACCCGTGGGGCCCATACCCCAGCATGAATGTCAAGATTTATCGATGAACTCAGCTTTACCTGAATTATGCATTCTGTTTCTAAACGGTGGGACGTGGTTCATTTTCCAGATGAAAATTTTGGACAGTATTTCACTGATTCCAGTTTCCCAAATCGGTGGGGAACTGGCGGGTTAGCTGATGGACTTCATCCGCCATTTTTGCGGCGAAGATCGCATCAGCTAATTTATCTTGGTTCATGTATATGGCTAGGGCGTGCGTTCCTGACGCAAAAGTTGCAGTTTCGAAAGAGGTGGGGAGGTAGGTTTTGCATAAGTAATCAATGCTGACTGGGTCAGAATTGCTGGTTATGTTGCTTAGGTACTGGTCGCTATTGAAGGGGGGGTATATCACGGGTTTCCTTGAAGATATGCTTCGTTGCGCCGGGGATGAGGACTGATGTGCTGGGCGTGTAGGTATACCGCGGGGCCGGATAAAATGATCCCTTCTTTCCCCGGGTATCCATCTGTCTTTGTGGTTTAGGAGTGGGTTGATGATCAGTGGGGGATTGATTTTGGGTTTTAGGGTTATTTTGTCTTTGGTCACTTCTGTTTAGGCCGGATCCAAGGTTCCTGGATTTGTTTGAAAACTCCGTCAGGGTACTAGGTTTTAATTTGTTTCCGAATTTCCGCTTGGCCCATTGTAGGGCCGTTTGCTTCAGAGTTTTCTCTGGATAGATTTGCACCCACGAGGGTCTCGATGAGTTTGTTTAGGGATGACTGATAATGGTTAATCATAACTCTCCCCATGTTAGTGGCCCATGCTAAGTTGGTTTCTCTGATCTCGGTTTTAACATTGGGGTTAGATCTGGCAGGTCTAATGAATTTATTAAGGTGCTCCGTTTTACGTGCGAAAGATTTTGGGATTTTCCCGTCAGCCTGTTGCCGATGTGGTGCAATAATTGCAATATTTGGTAGAACATTTTAGAGAATGATACACCTTCACCCATCTCACCATTCACATCGCTAACTACTCTAGATCGGTTTCTACCGAACATTTCTAATGTAATTATTTAAACACTACTGAACATTAAGTAAAAAAGCATACCAGTTATAATAAAAAAACATTAAGTAATATTATACTAGGAACAAAACTCCTCACTCTTATTATACCGACACGTTTCGACTAAATCGCCTTCTTCAGGGTATTGAAAAATTGATCCTAATGTTGGATAGATTTTTTTCCATATATTAACATTTTGTGAGGGGTTTAGTAGGATTTTAGATCAGAATTCTAATTGGTCCAAAAGTTTCGGCACGGTCATGTGACTGTAACGACCACCCTAAGACAATGGGGTTTCGATCGAAAGATACATGGCTTCAGAGCGGTTACTGAAGCGTGGGGCACGGATCGAAAGACAATTAGCTGATCCCTTACGGTGTCCCTCCTTTTGTGGTAATCGGAAAAGACACTCAGAAAACGGAAGCTAATATTCGAAAGGAAAATAGTAATGGAGGGGATGCAATGGGGTGGGACACTGGTGGATGCATTAACGTACCCAGTGATAACTACTGTGAACAACTGACTAGCACTGAAGCATCAACCGGATCAAATTTAATGCCGGATAAATGGTCAAATCAAGACCAAAACAACTAATTATCTAAAACAACTTAATCTTGCTATCAGTCACTTTCTTTCACCTGGAAAGTCAACTCAACTCACGTGAATGAAGTTCACATATAAACACGGTAACAATTCTCTCGGTATAAACCCCGAGATCGGGCATCTGCGGGATTCTTTCCCCAGTACTACTCTGACTGCATCCAAGTGGATAGCAGCTCATCCTCATGTCCGAGGACCATAACATGCAGTCGATGATTTAAAGCCGGCGATGCACCTCGCCCCGCCTTCCGGAGTTTTAACGCTCATGGTAGTCCAGTGACCTTTGGTCACGCCATACCGCCCCAGTTCTCTCACTGAACTTGCTGCTGGAGTCCCCCTCCAGTTGAGGACGCACGCTGAGAACGCAACGTACCCAGTGATAACTACTGTGAACAACTGACTAGCACTGAAGCATCAACCGGATCAAATTTAATGCCGGATAAATGGTCAAATCAAGACCAAAACAACTAATTATCTAAAACAACTTAATCTTGCTATCAGTCACTTTCTTTCACCTGGAAAGTCAACTCAACTCACGTGAATGAAGTTCACATATAAACACGGTAACAATTCTCTCGGTATAAACCCCGAGATCGGGCATCTGCGGGATTCTTTCCCCAGTACTACTCGGACTGCATCCAAGTGGATAGCAGCTCATCCTCATGTCCGAGGACCATAACATGCAGTCGATGATTTGAAGCCGGCGATGCACCTCGCCCCGCCTTCCGGAGTTTTAACGCTCATGGTAGTCCAGTGACCTTTGGTCACGCCATACCGCCCCAGTTCTCTCACTGATCTTGCTGCTGGAGTCCCCCTCCAGTTGAGGACGCACGCTGAGAACGCAACGTCTGTCGCGGCGACTCCGGGTACCTCCTCGCACCATTCCCGTATGGCGGGCTTGTCGTAATAGTTTTCCTTGCGTGCGCGTCGTCCAGGCTCCGGTTGTCTGCGATAATCGTCGTGGCTAAGGTCACGAGCGGGTGTGGGTCGCAAACCCACCTTTTCGCCTTGCCATCCACCGCAATTCTGAGTGTCTTCGATTTCTCCAGGTTCAGACTGAGGCCACATTTGCTGAGCGCTTTGCTGAGCCGTTGGCAAAGATTTTGAATGCCAACTCTTGATTCAGCCAACAACACAATGTTGTCGGCGAATGCAAGGTGGTTGAGCCTAGGGCCACTTTCGCAGATCCTCACGCCAAGCTCCGTATCGAGCGTTGACACGGCCCAGTCGATAATACAATTAAATAGCAACGGCGAGAGAGGATCTCCCTGCCGCACACCCCTATGCTGTTGTAAGGGGTCGCTGAACTGATCACCGACCTGTAGGGTCGTGGATGCGTCAGAATACAGACTACGCAAGTATTCGACGAACGGCCCCGGGACACCCATCCTCCTCGCCGCCAGCATCAGCGAGGCGTGTGACAAAAGCCTTGGATACGTCTAGAAACGCCACTGAAAGCGGCTTCAGGTCCTCGCATCAGTCCCTGAGCAGGCATCTCAGGAGGAAGACGTTATCCGCCAGACCGTCCCCCTTAATAAAGGCTCTCTGTCGAGATGAGAACACCAGGAGATCGGATAACCTTGTCGCCAGGAGTCTATGAAAAGTGCGACAGATATATGACGATATGGAAGGTTCCGCGACTTTGGGTATCAGCACCATTCGACCTTGTCGAAAGTCAGCGGGCTGGTACCTGGCGAACAGCCAAAGGTTGAAGTGAGCGAGGAGAGCACGAGGGTCAAGCGCCCTCACCTCGGACAGGGAAATTTTATCAAGCCCGACTGCACGGCTCCTGGTATTGCGGAGGGTTGAACATAGCTCGTGTATGGTAACTGGGCTGATTAGGTCCCAGAAGACTGGTCCTATGGTCATGGGATCTCGGTGATCCTCACATGACTCTTCCCCGAACCCTCGACTCCAGAAAAACACCTGGTCATCTAGAGTGGTGCCGGAGGTCACGTCTCTTTCCCATTCGCCTGATAACACTTGGTCAGCGCAGGTGGTCCTGTTCTTACTGTGCAGCTTTTGTACTCATGTGTACTGTGGCCTCCGTCGAGCCCTTCGCGCCCCGACTGTCACCGGGCCAGCCGCGTCCTCCCGACGGGCTTTGCGGCACCTCTCCCTCCGCCGCGGTCCCTTCCTTCGTGGTGCGGCCAGCTGTTCGGCCCGCAGCCATGTCACATATTCGTCATCGATCCGAGCCTTCTGCTCATTAGTCAGGTGACCCACGACCGTGGAGTCCATCCCACAAAGGTATATTTGATTAGAGGCTCCTCAAAGAGTTTATCTTGCCAAATGGCGAAATCATTTACGTTGTCCTGTATAGGAGGCACTGCCAGTAAATGGGGCGAATTTGCACTAGGGCTACCTAGAACCCGCCTCCCGCGACTGCCTGAACTTGAACCTTGAACTACTTCCGTCGAAATAGACAGGTCATCCGACATGGATGATGAGGGAGGGGTAGACCCCCTACCCTCCGAGACATTCACCTCATCCGGTGGGGCAGAGGTAGACCCTCTGACCCCATCCTTAATGATTACAAACTTCGTGGAGGAGGGGGTAGACCCCCCTACCTCCACGGCACAGGCTGCTTACTGTGTAGACGCGTGGCCTCGAGTAGGCACGGCCGCTGCTATTACACCATCTCTTATGATTTTATACTTATCCAACCTACGCATTGCTTTTATTGCGTTGAGCATTCGCTCCGGGAAGAGCTTAAGAAGCTCTTGATTGATAGACCTACAATCAATAGCAGTCAGCCGGCTGTCCTCTTCAGCCATGCGCCTTAACATTTCCTCAGTCCAAAGATTTTTAGGACCTTTCCTAGATTTCGGCTCCGGGGTGGTAAAGACCACCCATGCCGCCCTGTCATAGTGGGTAATACCTGTAGGGGTGCCTACCTCAATAGGAGATGGGGGCCCTCGGGGACCCTCTCTTCCTCTCCACACACCGAGTCTGGTTCCCGCCCACGAGGCGTCCCGACAGATGGGGTCGCAGCACCCACATTCTCGTCACTCATTACACCATCCTCAGGCTGAGAGGTTACACTCTCAGTCCCCTCTGTCGAGACCACGTTGGTCTCAGCCACCTCGTCGTCACTGAGTGGCGCGAGACGCAGCTCGTCCCTCAGATTCTTATAGACCGGGTTCTTCCTCACACACTTAATCGCGTCCGCAGATCTTGAATCACGATACTTACGAATTAACGTAATGTTAATTGTCTGGCAACCGGCCTCCACCAGCCGGTTTTCCTCGCGGGCTAGGAGCACCAGATCCTCTGTAGACCATCAGGCTTTTGAGAATATTGGGACATTAGCTCTATGATAGATATCGACGTGCATACGCCACCCGATAGCTCGTCTGACCTTTCAACACCGTTTGCATCGGCTGCGCTCAGGGAGGCAGCGACCTCCCGTAACTGAAGATTTGACATAGCAAATATGTAACTGAAAAAGCGCTCTTATGACTCCGCTGGGAAAAGCCTGCCCAACAGAGAAGCCCAGAACGTTTAGCCTAACCCCCGGAGGAGTTAGTTACCAGGTCTGACCACAAGGAGGCGTTCTGAGATCCCCGAAAAAAAAACAAAAAAAACACGTGTTGTTGAATTAATAATATAACGAACGTCAAATAATATAACTAAACAAAAGTTCCGTAATTATAAGCATTGGAAGGAGGTTTCTGGTTAATATATCTGGTTAATACGCTTGGACAGGACGACCGGCACAGCGGCTACTCTGTCTACTTCTCATTACTCTTTTTCATGTACTGGTACCATCTCTCTGTACCTTTGTGGAAGGCCCTGAAGATGTACCAGCCCCACTCGACCACCCCGATAGCGTATACCTTCATCTTACTCTTGGATATTCCAAGCTTGTGGCACATGCTGGCGGACCTCGGCGCCATGACACCCCTCCAGTTAAAGATCAGAGCCCCGAACGAGACGGCACCAGGCTCCCCTTGGGAAGGCCAGTTCGACTGGCACCAGTCGCGAACAGCCGGGGTGTTGTATTTCGCACACTTGCTAATATGGGATTCATCGAGGTCAGCGTTGTCGGCGATAACGGACGCATCGATGACCCAGCAAGTGTCTTGCTTGTACAAGACCCCATCCGGAATCTGGGGGGGTTCCACCCCGCACAGGTATTACCGGAGCGCACACAATTGACCATCCACGGTGCTCCATATCATGGAGCAACTTCTCCATCAGGGAGTCGTGCCGCTTTATCCGGGACCCCCATGTCCTGTGACATGCCTGGAGGATGTGCCCGAGCATCTCGGCCCGCCCGCACGCATCACACTTTCCCTCAGCCAGAGGTCTATCCCTGGCGGCTCTTTTGGCTGTCGCCACAGTTGAACCTCGAATCTGAATGGCGTGTATAAATGAAGCTCCCGACAGCAATGACGTACCGTCGTTTACCCATAGATGTACGAATGGGACCGAGAACTCCAGGCCATATCCGTCAGCTGATCTGTGAAGTGATAAGGCATATGCCTGTTTTGCTGCCATCTTTGATTCGACCTCCTGCCCATCTATCTTTATCGGAGGTTTTAGACAGCTCTCGTACTCTCTACGGAACGTAGGAGAGTTCGTGATCATATTCTGTATGACTGGGTCTCTCGACCTCGAGAGTCTATCTAGTCGATATCTTTTCAAGAATGGTATTGAACAACGCAGTGATGGAATACCTAAGCCCCCCTCCCTGACGTCCGCATATGTATATGCGTTAGTGGCATCATGGGGTAGCTTTAACCATCCTCTTACTTTTTTTCTGACCGCTTTGTCCAGTGTTCGCAGAACACCGCCCCTGGTTCTGGACAGGACTAACCTGTGATGTTGTTTAGGTAACAAGTGTGCTCTCAGTATATATAGCCTTTGTTGGGGTTTCAGAGGGGCGGCACACATCTGATTTAATCCCCTGTTTAGCAACTCTAGAGGTGTTGCTTTCGTTTCCCTAGCGCTTATATGGATGCCTAGGTATTGGTACCCTTCTGTGATTGGCACCGCGGGCAACACTCCGCCTGCGAGGGACAGGAATGGACTAGGATCGCATATCCATTTCTTTTCCTTCCCGTTGATGGCAATCCGCAGCGTCCTTGATTTCGCCGCATTGAGTATCTGTCACTGATTGGCGAGGTCTTCGTACACTAGATGGCTCAGTCTAGTAGGGTTCTTATATATCAAGGTCAACGCATATGAGAAAGAACGGTTATCTTGAACAAGCAACAAAGAACGAGGAAAATTTAATAAACTTTATTACAAGATATCTTCCTTTTGGTAAATATCTTGATTAACAAAATAAACAGAATAAAGAAATCCCGTAACCAAATCTTAATAGAACATAATAAACAATAACACTGAATCTTTCGATTATCAAATTTCACTTCCTTTCTAAGGTGGATTATACCGCAACACGACCATACACTAGGCGCCAATTGTTATCTAAGAATAACTCCCATAATATAAATACACAGTATAAGCTAGTCCTCTCGGACTCTCATTACAGCAATATGTTACAACATACACATATATTTATATATATGTGAATACTTCATGGGTAATAATACCTCACTTCAAAACCCACAGATAACTACTAATCATAATACAGCAAATAATAGATACGTTCAATCAGAAAATAAACATTTATACTGGGCTAGTCCCAACTCGAATATATACGAACGTTTGTTAAAGTCAACACGCCGAGCTCAAAACAACAATAGAATGGTGTATCTCGGGCGCACGAGTGATGATGCCGGGCACTTGACGATTGCCGTCTTACGCCGCGAATTCTCGAGTCGCGTCCGTTCAATGATCGCACGATCGCAACGATTGCGAAGTCAGTTGAATACGTTCAACTGAAAGACGAAACCGGGCAGTAGACGCTTACCGCCGGCCGCTACGAATTCGATCGAGAGGTCTTGTTTTGTCGCAAACGATCGAGAAGTCGGATGAACGGGTTCGCGCGATTGACGTCGCCTGGCAGAATACGTTTACCGCCAGCCGCTACGAGTCGCATTCGGTCAAGCTTTCTGACGATATCGCTGTAAGACCGCTGTTCGAGGATGGCCCGTGCACACATACAAAAGCTTGGGAAAGTAACCCACGTTAACGATTCCCACCACGCTTTACGACTTTCCTTGCCATACTCTTGGCAGCAGGGCAACCTGTCTAGTTCAACCCTGGATCTGTCCCAGTCCTTCGCCAGCGCCCAGATGGCGAAATGCGTACACCAAACGTTTATATAAGCAGACCTGATTACACATCATATGACAGGTTTCCATCATTTCTATTGGCTAATGCAATATACAATTCAAACAAGGCATTGTGGAACACCCTCTCTAAGATTACAGTGAAACCACCTGCTTGCCTGGAAACACTAGCAACAGAATACCACGCTTCACTGAGCGCATCTGCAACCGAGTTGCTGTAATTACGTAACTAAGGCGGTTGGTTAACAATATGTCTATCTACTGGCTTGACCTTCTTCATTTATAAAATTAAATCTCAGGAAAGTAGATTTTAATATCCAGAAATAGCAGAAATGCTACAGTATCAGCCCACAGTGCCTCAACGCTGTCTCGAACTGGCGGCAGAGATGTTGGAAACCGATCGGCGTCTGGCAGAGTATAACAACATCATCTGCGAATGCTAGGTGGTTTAGCTTTGGGCCCCCACCAGCTACCACTCCGAATTCAGGGTCGAGAGACCCCAGGGCCCAGTCGACGACACAGTTAAACAGGAGGGGCGAGAGCAGGTCTCCTTGTTTAACCCCCCTGTTTTGCATGAGTGGTTCGCTGAACTGGCCGTCGACATGCAGGACCATTGAGGCCTCTGTGTACAAGCTACGTAGGTAGCTGATGAATGGCCCGGGTATGCCCATTCTCTCTGCTGCCAGTAAGAGAGATGCGTGAGACACTGAGTCAAACGCTTTGGCTACATCAAGGAACGCTACGGATAACGGTTTGAGCGTTACGCAACTGTCCCTCAGCAGGCACCTCAGGAGATAGATGTTGTCCGCGATGCCGTCACCTTTCACAAATGCTCTCTGTCTTGATTGGAACTCCAGGAGTCCCCCTAGTCTGCCGGCCAGGAGCCTGTGGAAACCCTTGATATAAAAGATGATATAGCGATGGGTCTAAACTGGCTGGGCCCCGTCGAGACCGCTACCTTCGGGATGAGGACCGTCTGACTGCTACCCAGCATACAGCCACAGGTTGAAATGCGCTAGGAGGCCTCGAGGATCGATCTTTCTTATTTCGTCACGCGAGATCTTGTCCAGCCCTGCGGCACCATCCTTGATTTTGCGTAAGGCGGCGTAGATCTCATCAGCCGTAATGGGTTGCACAAGGCCACACAGTACCATGCCCTGAGGGCGAACGGCTCGTTCATCAGGAGCAGATCCTTCCCCGAATACCCTTCTCCAGAAGACCACTTGATCCTCCAGGGGGATACCCGGGGTCACTTCCTTTCGCCATTCCCCACTCAGGACCTTGCGCGAACACTCATTGCGGTTTGATCTGTACAGCTTTTGTACACGAGCGTACTCGGACCTCCTCTGCTTTTTCCTTCCCATGGCCGCAGCCGGGTCAGTCGCTTCCCTCCGACCCGCAGCTTCCCGTCTTCTAGCCCTCCGGCGCGGCCCCTTCCTGGTGTGGGCTGAGCCCAGTTCCAGCCTGACCCAATCAAGGTATTCTTTGTCGATGGATTGTTTCTGTTCCAGGCTCAACTGACCGGGCAAGAGGTCGAGGAACTCCAAGGAGTTCCATCCGGCATAGTAACCTTGAACTAATATCAGTTCGTTCCTGATAGTTTCTCTCCACGCGCTGTATTCGCGACTCCCTACGGCATCGTTCGCCAAGGCAGGACGACTCTCGTCATGCTGCCCTGGTTCCTGATCCGAACTCAACTCTGGTTCACCATCGGTATGCTCAACCCATGACATGTTTGCCCCTTTGCCCGAGTCAGGTCGGGTATATTCCTGCTGGGCTACCATTGAAGGGCTAATTCTTGGTAAGGGCGGCGTCTCGCCAGACTCATAACTCGGTACATCGTTGTCATCAGCCGATATCTCACGGTCTTCTCTGACAGGGGGGTTTAAGACCTCCTGCCAGAGATTACAGGACCGACTAGATGTTTTCGTCAGTAGTGGCGGCGTTTCGCCTGACTCATATCTCGGTACATCGTTGTCTTCAGCCGTTATATCACGATCGTCTCTGACAGGGGGGTTTGAGACCTCCTGCCAAAGATTACAAGACCGACTCGGCGTTCTCGGGGGGGATTTCTCACAGCTGTCGAAGACTTCGAACTCAGCCCCGCTAAGTTGATCTTCTTCACTGTCTTCGAGCATCGCGGTTATTTCGGGCTGAGCCCGGGAATACTCCTCGAACCTTATCCCACTCACTGACCTACCGTCAGTACTCTCACTTTCACAAGACTCGGCATCACTTGAGGGAGGTCGTCCTGGCTCGAGAGGGATGTGAAACTTCGGCCCTTCTTTACGAGCTCTTTTCAACGTTCTCGCGTATTTTGCTGTTCGTCTCATACCTTTAATCCCTTCCAGCGTACGCTGGGGGAAAAGCTTACTCAGTTCAACGTTAAGCTTTCGACATCCCTCTTTTGTCAGTTTTACCTCCTCTCTTGCGACCTCCGCTACTAGTCTATCAGGCCACCTGATTTTGGGGCCTCTCCTGTCCTTACACTCAGGAGTAACCCATTTCCTTGGGAGGTTTTCTCAATCACTCGTACCACCCGGCTGGGGGCTATCTTTTGAAGCCCCGGCCTCCCCGCCTTCACTTTCACAATTGCCTACCCTGTCCCCTAGGGTCGAAGGGCCTCCGGCCGGGGGGGCTTCCATTTCTGCTGATAGTCTATCACGCAGTTCCTTATATTCCGATGTTCTCCTGAGCCCTTTCATAGAATCCATTGTTCTATGTGGGAACGCCCGGCACAAGTCCGCGTTCACTCTGACCGCTTTTTTAGGTCCTTTCTTACTGGCAGCCCCCACCAGCCGGATTTCCTCTCTCGCCACGAGGACACGCTCTTCGTGTGACCACCCACACCTAACCACTCTAGGAATGTTATCGGCGTGATAGATTTCCGGATGTTTGCTTCTCTTATGAAGCGCCATACCCCTTGAACTGGCGTATGTCGCCCCGCATACCTCACAACTTTCTCTTCCATGACTTTGCGGACCATCCGCACCAGCCTCTCTGTCCTTACGGTCTACCATTTGCACAGACGAGGCAGTGGCCTCATCTTCTAATCAATGTTCGACAAGTCGAACTAACAATTTCCAACACGTGCGCTTACAACTTCGCTGGAAGACCGCCCAACGAAGAGGGGCAGAATTCTTAGCGACCGGTCAAGACCGGCACCCAGGTTGGACCACGCGGAGGTGATTCTGCCATCCCAAGAGAGTCATAGTTACTCCCGCCGTTTACCCGTACCACCTCTTCTCACATCTCCAAATGTTGTATGTGACCTGAATGGAAGAACCTCCCCGACAGTAGTCGTCAGAGAATCGAAGGACTTGTCGTCTGCGTTCTGACGGGTCCCCCAGACTTCTATGATGATTGCAGCGTTCATCCTTTAATAATGTGCTGACTTGGTCGAGAGTCTACTTTCGTAGAGCGACAGCAGACATCGTTTGGTGAAACTGTTCCAGGTGAAGCACATGTGAGAGACTGTCAGTTCTGGTTGATGGCGGTTCGCACAAAAAGGCTGTTGTGATCTAGATGTCGATTCACCATGGATGGCTAAGTCCCAGTTTGTTGACTGCCATGGCAGGAATGGCAGCAGAGCATGTACACAGCAGAATTTCTTGTCATAAACCCATCATCCTGCTGTGGTGTTTCTGCATCTCCAGGATGTGTACCATATATGTAAACATAGATGTTGTCTCAGCGGGATAGCGTTCAGTGTACACTGGCACGCTGGCACACGTGTCTTGGAAGTTATGGCCTTTGCAAATACAGTAGTAGTTGATTGCCATAAATGTCAGATCTTTATTTGCAGAGCTGCATTTATAGTAGTTGACTAACCAGCATTACATACTTCCATGCGTCGAGTCATGTGATCTGTAGCGGTGGTTGGTTGGCAAAACACGACAGACTGGCAGGCTTCAAGTGTATTTCGAAGCTTTTTGATTTACATTTTATGCGCTTTTTACTTTTGCATAGAGAATTCTGGTTGCATCATGTGTTGTTGTACTTGACCCTGTTTACATGTGTTGTTGTACTTGACCCTGTTTACATGTGTTGTTGTACTTGACCCTGTTTACATGTGTTGTTGTACTTGACCCTGTTTACATGTGTTGTTGTACTTGACCCTGTTTACATGTGTTGTTGTACTTGACCCTGTTTACATGTGTTGTTATACTTGACCCTGTTTACATGTGTTGTTATACTTGACCCTGTTTACATGTGTTGTTGTACTTGACCCTGTTTACATGTGTTGTTGTACTTGACCCTGTTTACATGCATCTGAAATTGGACTTGTGTGTAGTAATTGAGGCTAGTCTTTATGGTTACATCTGATTTGAGACAGAAGTTCGGGTCAATATTTGCAGCTTCTTGTTTTGTGGCTAAAGGGACATTTACTAAAGTTAACAACACTATCTGCTGAGGCTCCCAGAAATGTGTTGTAGTATATATTATGATATTCATTAGTATTATAATTTATAATAAGCCCTACCGTAGTGTCATAGTGGTCCCTGCTAGATGAAGGGGAAGGTACCAGTTAAAATAATTCACAAATAATGACTATTTATTATACTCTAAATATCTTCATTTTTCTGCAAAACAGACAGAACCAACCATCTTTGGGCGTTCTCTTCACTTTCACACAAGTGAAGTGAATCACACCTGACCATGTCATCATCATTAGCTCGCATCTAACAACTGAAGTACGGTTTTTCTGACACCACATCACAGACAGTGATGGATAAGCTTGATGAACCATGTTGCGTGTGACGTGTCAGTAGCTGGTGCATCACACACTGCTTGTAGAACGAGTACAACTTTGGCACCTCGTCTGACACGAAGTCAGCATCACGTGGCACTCCCACAACAACACACACTACTCAAGTCAGGATCACGTGGCACTCCCACAACAACACACACTACTCAAGTCAGCATCACGTGGCACTCCCACGACAACACACACTACTCAAGTCAGCATCACGTGGCACTCCCACGACAACACACACTACTCAAGTCAGCATCACGTGGCACTCCCACAACAACACACACTACTCAAGTCAGCATCACGTGGCACTCCCACAACAACACGCACTACTCAAGTCAGCATCACGTGGAACTCCCACAACAACACACACTACTCAAGTCAGCATCACGTGGAACTCCCACAACAACACACACTACTCAAGTCAGCATCACGTGGCACTCCCACAACAACACACACTACTCAAGTCAGCATCACGTGGCACTCCCACAACAACACACACTACTCAAGTCAGCATCACGTGGCGTCACAACTCCCACAACAACACACACTACTCAAGTCAGCATCACGTGGAACTCCCACAACAACACACACTACTCAAGTCAGCATCACGTGGCACTCCCACAACAACACACACTACTCAAGTCAGCATCACGTGGCACTCCCACAACAACACACACTAATCAAGTCCACACAACAAAGTCACACATGGTCAGATCTTACACATACATATGTAGACTGTAGCTGGGTGCAGTAGGCATGTCCACTCTTGAAATTGAGGTCATTCCCCAATAGAATACACATACATCTGTAGACTGTAGCTGGGTGTAGTAGGCATGTCCACTCTTGAGATTGAGGTCATTCCCCAATAGAATACACATATATCTGTAGACTGTAGCTGGGTGCAGTAGGCATGTCCACTCTTGAGATTGAGGTCATTCCCCAATAGTAACAGTAACAGGTATGTTCCTGGGAGTCTCAGGGGGGCTAAGATAGTTTGTTTTTCTGGGAAATGTACCCGTTGTGGCCAGTTTATTTTGGCCGTTGCTATTGACGCTATAGGTCCCTCCATGGGGATGTAGTGCTGCCTGTTAGATAGTTGTCTTTTGGCTATCAGCTTGATGGAAGAAGACTACATAAAAGCACTTCATTGCAATTTTGATTAATAATTTTTCACTCATTTAGTTAAAAATATAAACACACATAATGTATTATTATATCGCTTGTATAAATTTGATTTTTAGAAAACATGAAACCATTGAGCAAATAGCTATTATTTTCAACTACAGCTAATTTATGTCATATCAAAAAAATGTCTTATGTTTAACTTGAAGAAAAGATAATCCTAAATTTTGGTTATTGTCTTCCCTTTATCTTGATCACTTGAGCCAATTGACAGCTCCTCTGTGTCCACATAGTTCACCGGCTCTGTGGTGAGTCTTGTGCCCATGACAGTATCCATGATCACTTGAGCCGATTGCAGCTCCTCTGTGTCCACATAGTTCACCGGCTCTGTGGTGAGTCTTGTGCCCATGACAGTATCCATGATCACTTGAGCCGATTGCAGCTCCTCTGTGTCCACATAGTTCTCCGCCTTTACGGTGGGCCTTGTGCTCATGACAGCATCCATGATCACTTGAGCCGATTGCAGCTCCTCTGTGTCCACATAGTTCTCCGCCTTTACGGTGGGCCTTGTGCTCATGACAGTATCCATGATCACTTGAGCCGATTGCAGCTCCTCTGTGTCCACATAGTTCTCCGCCTTTACGGTGGGCCTTGTGCTCATGACAGCATCCATGATCACTTGAGCCGATTGCAGCTCCTCTGTGTCTACATAGTTCTCCGCCTTTACGGTGGGCCTTGTGCTCATGACAGCATCCATGATCACTTGAGCCGATTGCAGCTCCTCTGTGTCCACATAGTTCACTGGCTCTGTGGTGGGCCTTGTACCCATGACAACATCCATAAGGTCAAAATATCAGACTGTTTGATGCCCTCTACCATTGCGACTGAAAATTGAACATCGCATTAATTAAAACGGTATGGATCCAACATGTTGGTATATAAATTTGCCTGCTTTTGTTTGTGTCTAATGTCATAGTGCATAGGTTTATAATGTAGCTTATTAATTAATAAATAACTATATATGAAGGTACTAATTACATGTCCATGGCATTAATTAACTATAATTATTCCTACTTTTACATATAGTTATGTCATAATCGAAAAACACTATAAAAGTGGGCCTAACTTTGCCTTGCAGCTTGGTCTGAAGGCGAAACCACTGCTCCTGGCCCTGTCTGTAACACCGGCATTTCTAGTTCTAGTTTTGTTGTTGTTGTCCTTGCACTTTTTATAGCTCTGCAGCAGGTTCATTGTTTTGGAATGGCAGGATTCAGCAGTCCATTCCGACCTTCCCCCTTGACCCCCTGCCTTGGCACCCTCGCTCAGCTCATGGTTCAGACGATCGGCAATGCACCGATATATAGTTATATTTCGGCCTGTTCCTTCCAAATTGGACTGCACCCGATCGTCTTCCCACAACTCCAGTAACAGCCGAACTTCCTCATCGTCCCAATTGTTGCGTCGCACTTGCGTTTTGTGTCAATCGAAGACATGATTGCGCCAAAATCTTGTTTAAACTGGGGTGATTCATCCATATTTCATCAACCTGTTTATTATACACTATAATTTGTAGTCTCTATTTGCGGAATTACACCAAATGCTTCATTAATAGGGTATTCCGACTTTGGGTACCGAACCGAAGTATGCTGACTCAATAAATGAGAGGAAAGGTGTTATGCAACTAGAATGACCGAATTACCATCTCCTTTGCATTCAATTACATATAGTCCATATAGGGTTCTCATAGTAATCTCATTCAGTTTGTTAATGACTGTTTATACAACACCCTTAGTTTCATCTGGATTAATCACACGCACAATTTCCATAAAATATGTTCCATCATGACACTCTCACCGTCTGACCAAGGGGTTCTTTTGTGCTCCCAGTAGGTCATTAGGTAATCTTTCAATATAAACAGACATAGACAACTTAAAAATACAATCCTGCAACATGTATAAATACTATATAACATTGGGACTTATGATCACATATATAAAAGTAATAAGGGAGTGGGACTTGGGGAGAACATTTGTGACGTACCCCTAGGGAAGGGGGTTACCTAATGGGATTATAGAAGTGCTTCCCAAGCCAGGCACTCCCTCCTCGGGCACACTTGGCCACTGTAATTACACCCAAAATTAACACACAAAACTAGTCAAGACAACAGTTACTCCAGTTTAAGAAAACATCCATAATAAATGTCTGGCCTCAATTCATTTATTGACGAGGATCACCCAGTGCCTTACTTCCTTTCGTACATTCATTATATAACGCTGCATCCCGACAGCATTCAAATGCACGCCATCGGGACACATGTGCCATTCCCAGTTCATTGTCAGTCCGCGATAGTGGCACATGTGAATTGTTTGACTACCCGCAGTCAAACGCCGCTTCTCAAAGTTCGCGTCGGTGCGAGCCATGTTAAAGTCAGTGCGACGACAATCGCTCCGTCGCATGATCTGATATGCACACATGTCGGACGGAGTCACACTCGTCTACCTTGTGCGCTAACCCATAAATGGCCCGCGCCACCTCTACAGCATCACAAGATGGTGAACTCAAATCATTGGTCCCGATATCCATAAAAACCACAGTCGGTTTGAATCTCTGGATTTGTTCCAAATATCCACGTAATCTTGTTACAGTCAATCCACCAATTCCAATGATTTCCATGCTCTCGTAGCTGTTCGAGACGCCACCCTCTCCGGTCAACTTCCTGCTTCAGGCGCCTCACGAAACTGTGTCCCAACACACACAAACGGTTTCCCCTGAAATTTGAACAAAAACTACCTATTTATTAAAAACTATAATCAGCCATGTCCATAAGAATGTCTGTGTTAGTATGAATAAGCAGATGTGTATGTTTATGTATGTATATGTGTATGTATGTATATGTAGGTATATGTATATATATATATATATATATATCCAATCGGTAAATCGGGCGTAAATTCCGTTAAGGTCGGGCAAGTCTGGAACTTCCCCCCCACAGTGAGTCGCTTTTTTGGTACGGTAACTATTACTAATTTATCTAAGTGTCCTATTTTTTTATACCTTGTAAAAAGTGTCTTATATAGCCTCATTTACTTAAGCTATCAAAAAGTGTTTTGGTAGCCGTCTGAAAGTCTGATTTGTTATTGCATATTCTGTCAAACCTCAGAATCTGTGATTTAATTATACCTGCGAACGTGTGTTTCGGGTAGAAGGAACTTTTGTGTAGTAACTGATGCGTGTCGGTCGCTTTGAAAAATACTTTACTCACCAAACGGCTGGTTTCCAAGAATCACATTCCTTTAAAAATCGTTGTGTCCATGAAATTAATCTTCTGATAGCTAGTCTGTGAGGTTAGTTTGATACAAGCCTGGTGGCTGTTTATGGTGGCAAGGAAAATGTTTAATTCCTCCTCCCTGTGAGTCCAAATTCTGAATATATCGTGCGTATATTTCGTGCGTATTTTTGTCCCATAGCTGTACCCCATTCCAAAATCTCTGCGTCTGCGCGGTTGGCCTGTTGATTTCCTTCAAAGGCCGGCTTTAGCGCTGCCAGGCCTGATGTATTATCAATGTTTGTGTACAGACTCTCCACATCCATTGAAAACATCATCATGTCTGCGGGGATGCTTATTTTTGTGACTTTGTCCAGGAAATGTGCATGTCCTTGACGTAAGCCCCGTGTGATGTCGCGAGGGTGGCCAGAAATTTGTTTATGTATTCGGACACGATATGACTCCGAACCACAGTCCGAGACAATAGGGTGCACTGGGGGCACCCTATTCTTCTTTGGCCATCGAGCTCCTAACAGTTTAAATGGCTAGTCCAATGTGTCATAAGGGTGTAATTGGCCTGTCGCTAGACGTGACGGAGTTGGGGGAATCCCCAGTTGTGTTGATTGTATGATCTGTGTTGGTGTAGTTTGAGTGCTGTTGTCAGACAGCACTCGTGTTTGTTGTGATGTTAGCCTGGTTGGCCTGTCCCCTGAGGGTAAGTGCAGTCACCAATGTTATTGTCTTTTGGGTCACAGTCCTGGTCGCTCGCTGTGACGGTAGTGTTGTGTTCTCATTGTTAGACCTGTTCGAGATTATAGTAATATCCAGCGACATGACAGGTGTAGGGGGTGATTCTATGGATGACTGGGGTGTTGACTTGGGCCTAGAAAAATGTAACTCTGAACCACAGTCCGAGACAATTGGGCACCCTGGGGGCATCCTATTCTTCTCTGGCCATTTATCCTGTCCCTTGTGGATTTTAATTAACAGGTATAATTGCCTGTTCCTGGGAGTCTCAGGGGTGCTCAGATACTTTGTTTTTCTCGGAAATGTACCCCTTTCGGAGTAAATTGCCGAGTACCTGGTTTATTTTGGCTGGCACTATAGGTCCCTCCATGGGAATGTAGTGCTGCCTGTTAGATAGTTGCCTTTCAGCTTCCCTAATATAATAGTCACGGGACATTACTGTAGTGGAGGACCCTTTGTCAGCCGGTTTAATAATAACCTCCGGGTTGTGTTTGAGAGATTTGATCGCGTCTATTTCTGCCTTGGATAAGTTGTGTGGGGTGTTGGGAGGCACCGCAGCTTTAATTATCCAGTTCTTCAGATCCTCCAACTCTCATTGGACCTCTGCCGAAATTATTGGCGGTCCTACATTGATTTATTGGTGAATTTTTCTATAGCTGTGTTGCCCTGTGAGTCCCGGAAGAAATATCTAAGTATCATCTGTCTAGTGAATTTGTGGGTGGCTGCTTGGATAGCTCCACAATTATGGGGTGTAGGGATATAATTAAGACCTAATTTCAAGACTGTAGTCTGGGTTTCACTCAGTATTACATGACTGAGGTTTACTACTGTTTTCGGCCCTGTATTTTCGGTGTTTGTAGCTCGGGCCTCGTTACCCCGAGCTCCTAACAGTTGAAATGGCTAATCCAGTGTGCCATAAGGGCGTCTGCAGTCTTAGGGGTCCAGTGTGTTTCCCCCTCCATCGTGTGGAAATTTGAGGTTTCCAGCTCTGGCAGGACTGTTATGTTGATCAAGCTAGGCTTACATTGAGCTGGTCGATGTGTCTCTTATGGAAGGTGGTTGGGGCAATTAATCATCGTTACTGCTATTTGTGCCCAGTGGGAAAGTTTTCCTAACCTTCTGTGTAAGTTTACGCATACTCGGAATTGAAGTGGTTCCCGGATTGTTTTGTTGTTTATTCCGACAGACAGAATGACAATCTCCGGCTGTGCTGTGTCTATTGTCCCTAATTTAGCCAACACGTTATGTATGGAGGTGGAATGTCTGGAGAAGGAGGTAGCTAGGTTGGTAGATATTGTGAAAGGGATGGAGATGAGAATCGGCAAGGAGACAGGTGGAATGGAGAGAGACGACAGGGAGAGAGTTGGGAATACTGTGAGACTGAAGGAGCATATTTGAAAATATTAATAAACCTACTATAAACAGTATTTGTTCAAAGTCTTCAACTGCTACAAGTATGTTATCGAAATGTACACGTGAAAATATGTACATTATAAACAAATTACATTTCATACAAATATGTATTAAATCAGAATACAGAATAATCCTCCCAATTCACAAAAACAAAAAATTCATATTGTATATAGGAAATTTGTGTACAACACGATAGATATAGCTTCACAGCCTTAGACATCTAAATACCCACAACGTGTGTGATAGTAGCTATAGCAGATGTAGCGTACATACCACACGTTTGTGTATATCCTGTCTAGACAGAAGTGCCTCCATCTCCTTCAAACTATGCAGTGATGTCAGAGGGAACACCACCCCATCTGGAAGTTCTGTCACGGTACTTCCTCCCACAGCAGAACCATGGTTGGCCAAGACCTGGCTCAGCATTGCCTGGGTTTGCCTCCCCTGGCACTTTATCTCCTCTAACAGGGTGAGAATTCTCCTATCAATGGCTGTCAGCAAAGAAAGGAATATTGGTATAAATATTGAAGCCAAAAATGAGTATTACACAGAAATGCATGTGCAGTGGCCACAGACTTGTAGACCACCCAAGAGATAGGGACAATTTAATCCCCTTCATATTAACCAGAAAACCACTGACATTAATTAGTTTTGTGGTTTGTCAAGCATAAGACACTTAATTACAGCTAACACACTTTGGTTTATTACATATTCACTACTGCCCCTCCTTCTGTATTACATATTCACTACTGCCCCTCCTTCTGTATTACATATTCACTACTGCCCCTCCTTCTGTATTACATATTCACTACTGCCCCTCCTTCTGTATTGCATATTCACTACTGCCCCTCCTTCTGTATTGCGTATTCACTACTGCCCTTCCTTCTGTATTACATATTCACTACTGCCCCTCCTTCTGTATTACATATTCACTACTGCCCCTCCTTCTGTATTACATATTCACTACTGCCCCTCCTTCTGTATTACATATTCCTTCTGTATTACATAGTTAGTACACCTTATTTATGACACTGATTGGTAGTCCACCTTATTTATGACACTGATTGGTAGTCCACCTTGTTTATGACACTGATTGGTAGTCCACCTTGTTTATTATTAGAAAAAAATCAACAATAATGATTGCCACAGTAATAAACCCATACGTTGTTAGACATTTAAAAGTTGTATAAAAAAAATAATAATTGTCAAAACAAATTTAGATCTAATAAAATATGCCTTACTGGTTTTTCGCGATTGTGGAAAATGGACGGAATTAATTTGCAGAATTAGCATTTTGAAATGGAATTTACCTTTTGTAATAGAAATTCAATGATTGTAGAAAACAAATGGAATTCCGTGGAATCAACATTTTGAAACAGAATTTGTAACTCGGTATAATATCGGTGTCCCTAAACATTGTACCTTTATATGTATAAATGCTTAAAAACTGAGTGTAGTTACCTTAAATAGTCCTGATGTTACTGTACCTTTATTAAATTGACAGTATTACATCAAGTAAGTTAAAATGGGATACCTGTAAGTGAGGTTGGTGTATGAGGGCTGGTCAAACCACTGGGAACTGTGGGTGGTGATGGCAGTGGTGACGGCAAACACATCCGACGTCGTGGAGGTGATGCCATCTGGATAGGCTGTGGCTGTCTCGCATATACTATCTCTGAATCGGATTCCGAGTCTGACAGTAAGTAGCGAGGTGTAGGCCTGCAATAATAAGGAGTCCTTTCAAGTCAAGCATATTGTTTGAAGTACACAGTAAGAGCTGTTTCTAAATTGATATTTACACTCTACTCTGGCTGCTTCGTGGCTTGTTGAAGCACTGTAACAAACGTCATATCATATAGTTTATATTCAACAACAATTAAGTCAGATTCACCCTACACTTACCAGTTGATGGTATAATCCACAGTATGTCACTATATGCTAAATATTTATTTAAGTAATAATTTGCATAGAGCGTGCTAATCTAGCCTCACTGTTTGGTGGTGTTGATGATGCTGTATTCTACGCCTGCCTTCGCCAACATGTAGTAGGTCACGTGCCAGCCATCCATGTGGTGAAGCAAGTCTTCCGTGTTAGGGAATATGAATTTATTGCCGATGGCAACACCTGCGTCACACCTGACATCTTGGTCACAGAGCAGATCTATTGCCTGAATCGCATCCTTTGGGACTATGCATGTTACTAGGTGGTTGCCTTTGCCAGTCATAAACATTCCTTGTCTTGACTTGTTTATCAGATACTTGGCGTCCAAAAACATGCTCTTATGATGTTTCAGCACCTTCTTGATGATTGCCATTTCCTTGGCAACTTCATCCGATGTGATGTTCGTCAGTGCCATACCTTCTAATAAGTCGGCAGAACTCATTAGCAGGTAGTAGATCATATTCTTTAAACCATACTTCACTGCAATTCCTGTGTTGCTGTCGGTTACCACATCGATGGCAGCCGTTAACGGAGTCCAGTTGGTGTGATTGAACAGCGCACTAGTTGTCGGTTGTCATATGTCGTTTCATCTCTACGAATAGCTTGGCAAGAGTCTGCATTGAGCTCATGACTGATTTCCTCACTTCATCACTCTTTCCGTCAGAGAAGCCTGTCCACCTGGCGGATCGTGTGGTCGTCTCGACACACTTCCCCAATATCGTCACTGCAGAATGAGTCCAGTAAACTCTTGAAGCTTACGTCGTCGTTGAGGTGGACGAGCTTCGCAGACACTGATGATGCAACAGTACCTGGCTTGCTGCTGGTACAGTGGACCCTATGCCTGTAGAAATATGCTTTAACATAACTGCCACCACAATCCTCGCATTGGACAATTTCACTACCGCACCGCCGAATTGGGACATAATCTTGCCGCTTATCTACTGCCACTTGCTTTTTGTGCTTCAATATGCCCAGCTTGTGTACGTTTAAGAATACATCCTTTCCATCTTTGCCTGTCTTCTGAAGCTATTCAAGCTCTTTCCTATGCACCTTGTCTTCAAGGTCCCACCCTTGTAAGATCTGTCGCAGTAAGGACACAGGCACGTTAGCTGCACATACTTTAATTTGTCTACAACAGAAAGTTTGACTAATTGTAATGTTACAAGCTCTTATGAAATTAAGAAAAGTACAAACACCAAATGTAAATTTGATCACAAAGATCACCTCCTATATTGTTGCCGACTGTCAGTGGCTTGAAAACCCACGGACTGGTAAAGTTGGTCAGGGTGCCAGTTGATCATACAGCCCCTCTAACCACCTGTGTCTCCCAGTATCTTGGTCAATTCCGACTTTTCTAGCCACCGTATATCTCAGCTTTCTGGTGTATAGACTGAATGAGTCAAGAAACAACCCTCCAAGATTTGGCCACAGGCCGGCTGGAATCATTCGGGTGGTTGGCGGTTTTGGGATTTGGAGCTGTTGGTGCCAGATCCAGTGCCGGCAGTGCATGATTCAGTGCCACTGATGCATGGCTGGTGTGGAATACCTGGTCTGTTACGATGACTGAACATGGATTCTGGCCTATGTGATTTGTGAGTAAAGCGATATAAATGACCTGCATTACACAGATTTTTATCATTTAACGTACGTCACTGTGATGTGTGCAGAGTTTGACAATTTATGTACCGGTTGTAATGTGTGAGATTCATATTACATTTAGGACATCCTGTCAAATTTTGTGTCATGTCTTTGATTATAGAACATCACTGATTTCTACACTGTATGAGATGGACATAACACATTCATAACTACTGCAGTTTTGTTTCCAAAATGTTCCAACTCATCAGACTCAATCGGTATAAAGCTGTCATCAGTTCTATGACATTGTTTTTATCCTGTCTGGCTATATTAGAAAAACAATAAAATATTGTTACCCTGTTTAATTGTTATGCTCACATTCTAACTTTCTGATACTTGTACGCTTGTCAAATAATATTTTATTCAAATAACGTCTGCTAGGAATGTCAGTGGGAACAGTACCAATGTCAGTGGGAACAGTACCAATGTCAGTGGAAACAGTACCAATGTCAGTGGAAACAGTACCAATGTCAGTGGGAACAGTACCAATGTCAGTGGAAACAGTACCAATGTCAGTGGAAACAGTACCAATGTCAGTGGAAACAGTACCAATGTCAGTGGAAACAGTACCAATGTCAGTGGAAACAGTACCAATGTCAGTGGAAACAGTACCAATGTCAGTGGAAACAGTACCAATGTCAGTGGGAACAGTACCAATGTCAGTGGAAACAGTACCAATGTCAGTGGAAACAGTACCAATGTCAGTGGAAACAGTACCAATGTCGGTGGAAACAGTACCTATGTCGGTGAAAACAGTACCAATGCAAACATAATTAACAGATTTCAGCCAGTTATTGAAAGACTCTCCATCAACAAATTTTTGAATTTCTGCAATAGCATGCCAATCTTTTTAACTGAATGTGAATAGTGAAAATATTTACTTTGCTGAAGACCATATTTCAGCAAGCAAATTAGATGCAAGTATTTCCCTAAATCAAAAGTAATTCTTGCAGAAACCAATCAAGTAGGCCAATGATAACATGTCACCAAAACTTATATGGATTGTTTGTCACCCTTACCAGTCACAGAAGATATGTAACCCTTCAACCAAATAACTGATGCACAAATGATTGCACTTTTTCTACATCCTCAATATCACCCTTACCATCCTGAGAACATGGGAACTGCTTAGTTACTATTTCTCCACTGGGGGTCCTTACTGAAAGCCTCAAGAATTTGGATTTAACCAATAAAACAGCTGGCTTACTAATTATGAGAGCTGCTATGTTTACGTAATCAAGAGCCAGTGAGAGGCTTCTCAGTACTGCCCAGTGTGTTTAAGGGGAGAATGTTGGAGCCCACCAGTCCCAGCTGTCTGTTCCTACTAACATTTTGTAACTTGCATGCCAACTACTGTTACAAAGATTCATAATACTAGCAGTTTGCTTGAGTTTAAAATTGCTGTGCTTCTTATTAAAATTGACACCCACATTACTAAGATTTTTCTGTACAAGCATATTTACCTCCGTTCTTCCCATAATCATTGCATGATCACCCATCTCAAGAAATGCGAATAGTTTGATATGTTGCGCAGATAAGTAATGTCATCTGAGGGACACTGAATTTTGACTAGCAAGCCCATAGAAACCTGTCTTGTATAAACACGCCAATGTGACAATTATTACTGAGACACCACAGATGGATGAACATGTCTGTAATGGATACTTATGAGCACAGAGATTTGTGCAAATATGTGCACCACCATTGGCAATACCACCTGGCTGATGACAGACATTATATAAAGGAACTTGTTTACTCAATGTTTGCAAGACATTTTAAAATATGGTTCTAACTGTTTCTGGTATTCCCCACCCAAGTGTGTCTGCATAAGTTACAATAGTCCAATGAATATATTGACAGTGCAAAGTGATTAGAATACACAATCCACTTAGTTCCATCTGGATTAATCACACGTACACTTTCCATAAAACATCTTCCACCATGACACCCAGCAGGTATAATCAACATCAATTGCCCTTCTTTAATACTTGCAAATTTGTTACGAATCTGTGCAAACAAATGTGGCTGCAGTTGTATATCTGATGCATACGACACCCATCTTAGTATGATGAAATTCTGTATCAAGCATTATACAAATTTGATACAAAAGAGAATTTGAGAGCCACCGTTCACCAAAAAGGAATGTCGGGTCTTCAATATTATACCGGTCACATCTAATTTCTGCTCCCCTCAACCAGCCCAGTGATAAGACATAGGCCTACTGCTATCCAGTTATAAATAGAGGTCAGTGGTGGAAACTCATTACCTACTAACTCAGTCCACTCCATCAACAAACTGATGTCCCTTCTGCCTAGGGAATATTCTAATAGGGACATCAGCATCAGAACAACACAGCCTACTGTGGGCTAACATCTCAGCAGGGAACATATCCTCCAGATCATCTGTTGTATCTAACAACCATATAATTGTGTATAATAGTGATTCCTTGTCAAAAAAGGAATTAAACTTGCATATATCCCAATATACAACATCTGTAAGTTCTGGGGAACTAACAAGTCACTTTAACAGCAAGTATTAGGAAATAATTCAATAATACTTATGTCAGTTAAACAATCCACTCACCGCATTCTATCTTAGCGATGGGTTCCATTCCCAGAAATGTAAAAATGTATGAAGAAACTGGACAGATGACATTTTCCAGCTTCCTCTGGAATCTCTGATGGCGTCCTGCTTGCATCACACTGGCTTAGTGACTGGAAATTATCCTGCTTGGTGACTGCTCTCTGGGAAACTGACACTTCAGGGGAAGCAAACTTAATAGCTTTCCCAGACAGCATATACTACACTGGCGAAATGGGGTCTAACTGCTTAATAGCTCAGAAGTAATAACAATAAAAAGAGTACATACCGGTTCGGTATAAATTATTATAGATTAAAATTAATAAAAATAATTTACTTATTGGTCAGTAACCCTGCCGGTTGCATAGGGTGTTTTTTTCATTGTCATTACTATATTTTCTAGTACTCAAACTGTAAGGTTGTTGTCCCCTCATCTTCCTTCCTTCCTTCAGTTGGACGCTACGCAAATGGCTTAAGAAGACCGGAGCCTTACCTCGAGCATGTCACTCGCCAGGCCGTGTGCATCATCTTGTGGTGGTGTTGTATTATTCTGTCACGGATATGGGTGTATTTGTTTGTCAATGAAATTGAACAAACAAGCGTTCCAGATTCGTAACAAATAATCTATTTTATACATCAGTAGCAACTTTGGAAACGATGTCCGTACAATGTTAACACATTCATGTACGCCAGCAGTCCATCTCTCTTTTACATGTCCATGGTTTTTGTAGATCGAAAGATAAAAGCAAAATATAAACCATTGTGGTTTATATTTGCCAAAATTTTGAGAAGTCTAAACTGTAGGAAACAATTTCATAGTTCCCCGTCATGTGTGTTCATTTCCGCCCCCTCCCCATAATTGCCAAAATAGTCCCCTTTTAAGCAAACTGACTTGGCCTCAAGCCAAGTCTGGAAAGCTTACTTAACCCGTAATAAATACAGTTGGAAAGTCAGTATAATTATGGCTCTACGCTCTATGTGGTTTTTATGTCATCTTACTATGGGGATGAGGGTGCCCACTCACGTGAGGGGGTCTGCATATATTTGCATGATCTCTTCTTTCCGGTTAGATCTTAAACCCAGGACATGGTCACTAAGAGAAGCCAAGGTCAGACCATTGTCCGTACCAAATTTCAGCTATATCCTCTTGACTGTCAACTACATCCTGTTCCGGCTTCTGTACCAAATCTGTGTTCTATAGATCTTGATCAAGTGGACACGAAGGACTACGCCTACATACGTGAAACTAAACACATCGTTCAAACCCTGTTGCTTTGAACTGCGCCTACAATGACGGAGACTATATGTTTGCCTTGTGCAGCATTCTTTTATATAATGCGAATCTGGATTTTCTGTTCTAGTCTTTCTCTAATAACTAATAATAATAATTAACTAATTTAACTACTGCAGGTCTGTTACAAATCTCACTCATCATATCGAGGGAGTACATAAGAAACTTGGAGTGTCACTCCAGGGTAAGCCTCCTGGGTCTGTTGGATCAGTCGCTGGTGTAGACCCAAGGTATGGTCTAGACAATGGATGTCAATGCAGATGGCTTCCAGATGGTTCGTAGCCACATGGAGAACAACTGCATCAATACGTACTGGTTCCACTTCAGCAAGCACTGAAAGCTGCACGTTGCTTGTTGGGGAGACACGGTTTGCCGCGTTGTTTCTTGGAAGCAGTCCATCTTCTTCTTTATCGACTTCTTTTCTTCTTTAGTTGACTATGAACATTGGCTACATAAAGCTTTATTGCCAGGGTCTCATGCAACTGTTGCTGCCAGCTTTTCTACGACTTATGTGTCAATTTATTTTAATTGCTTCAATTTATTCGCTTTGAAAGCCAAGTTTGTGTGTTTTGCACTGGAAAGTGCTTCTGTCAGCTGCTGTTGGAAACACAACCCAAATATTATTAATTCTGCAAAACAGACTGTAAGAGAGTTTTCCTTGGAACAGTCAATCCTGCGTATATGTATACACCATTTGCTGAGTAAATTTATGCAATTAAACTGGTTTTGCAATAAAACAAAATTGGCCAAAAAATTTAATTCAGGAATAGTATCTAGTGAGTGATAACACAATGTTTTCACAAAACAAGAACACTCGACTTGCATACGAATTAAGAGCGTTTTTATTTATATATTAACACATAAAAATACATGTTGCCTAATAACACTGGGCATACACACCATACATTGCAAGACACACTTGTAATTCTTAACATTACGCAGAATGGTGCCCATCCAATGATGGCGCATTGCACAAAGACAAAGAAAAGAAGACTGGCCACAATCAGGAATAGGTTAGGACTTGCAACAATCAAAACAGGAGATGGTGTTAATGTAACATAAAGCCTGGGTTGACTGGTTGGGGCAGTTAGGCCCTCCCACTAACCACATGTCACCACTGACAACGTGATTTCACCCAACTCTAAATTTAGTTTTGCTTTGTGCTTTGTCAGGAAATCCATCCCTAATATTAGTGCATGGTGACCAGGAAGCCTTTGGTCTGTACGAAACTACTAATGATCCAACCAGTTATCTTTGTGATTACCAAGATTGTGAATCTTTGTCAGTTTTGCTTGCCTGCTCTTCTTGTCTTTGTCAGAGAGTGTTTGAACAACTTCTGGCTCGTCTTGGTGCATAGCTTCCAAATGTCGTGGCAGTTTCAGCTGTAGTTTTTCACTACAGACAGTAGTAAGTCTTGTCCCGTGAATGATAATTGCCTGAATTGCTTTTAGTCATCACAATTATGCCAGCCACTGAGCTACCAGCACTAGTTACACCTTGCATTGTCTCATTGTGGGTGTTACCTCTCTGTACTGAGACTTGTTCTAGGCAATCACGCAACTGCTGTATTGCACCATCTAAGGCAGGATATGTCGATGGTATTTCTTCAGATTGTCTGAGTCCGGAACAAAATCGTCTCTGCTTCTTCCGAATCTGATGATCCAGTTTCATTGTTTGGATTATACGGACTTCCGCTGTCAGAGAGTGTATCATTAGATTCTATATCTGAATCTACTGTTCCGGAAGGGCAGTGAAAAATGGTGTCACGATAGTATCGACAACACAAGTCCCCTTCTTGTTGCTGGGCATCATACACCACCCTAGTGTTCTGGGCACTTTGAATCTCGCTCGCCGTAGGTAGATGGTGGATATGCTGACCTTGCACTTTCCAATGCTTCATTTGTTTGCTGCCGGCAAGATTGGGGTTCGGCTCTTCGCTGGGAAGATAGGTATTCAGCTGTCTGCTGGGTACATTGGCAATCTGTTGTCTGGTGGGAAGGTTGCCATTCAGCAGTCTGCTTGGCAGAACGATGTCCAGACGTCTGCTGGGAAGGTTTGAGCTCAGATGTCTACTGGGAAGTGAACTGAGGACATGCGTCAAAGCGAATGCTTGAACACAGATTTTGGTGACTCAAGATTTCACACAAAACCAGGCTCTTAACGGCTAGCCGTGGTCTACATCAAATTAACACAGGACGTCCTCGGTTGGCGGTAGGACCTCAGTCAGAAAGTATCTATTCTGGCCAATGTCCTCGGTTGACAACTTTTGAGATTTTTGTATATATGAAAGCACGGTGTAATAAGAAATAAAGAATCATTCTGATGTGAGGCCTATGTTTTGCCTTGTGCTACACTGTTGAAGATATAACTTTGTAATGAATGGATAGTTAATGTATCCCATTACTATTAAAGTAATGAAACGAACATATTGAACTACCAGGACACAATTGATATGTACAGTAATACAGATTGTTTCGTTGATGGCACTAATACATGGATTGTCGTTCGAGAAAGATGTCCTCTTAAGAAGTGGGTTTACATGGCATGTTTAAAATAAAAAAATACCCGAACTCGGTGATACATTTATGACGTTAGTTACTGTACCATGTACAGAGTTAAGACATGCTTTCAGCAGTATAGCTGATAATGGATCAATATGTACGTTTGTGATGAATGAATAACTAATGCATTAGACTTTCATTAAACAATTGATATGTACACATTGAACTTTCAAAACACAACTGATAGATACAGTATTAGTGTTGTGTTAATGGCAATAATACATTGATAGTGAGATCATGCCAAAGAACTTAAACAGTGCGTAGCGGAGGCCGTCTTGAGTGTGCCAGTGAAGTGCCTTGTGGGAGTTCATATTAAGTACTGCCTTTTTTGAATTCATATTTGTATATGGACAACAGCCGAGTATTACGTCGGTCGCATGAATATGATATTTAGTGGAAGGTATTTGCTGAAACATCATTCATAAGACGAAGACGTAATACAAAAGAGCATTGAATAATGGATGTATTCGACATTCGTAAATGTGTTATGACAGTGTCAAAGTTGTTTATTTAAGTGAAGTGAGGATGAGCCTCAAGGCGAATGTGTGAAGACAGCTTATGATTATTTGTGAGTTATCTATACATACACTGTTCACACAAAACCAGGCTCTTGACGGCTAACCGTGGTGTACATCAAATTAACACAGGTCATCCTCTGTTGGTGGTAAGACCTCTGTTAGAAGGTGTGTTTTCTGGCCAATGTCCTTTGGTTAAAAACTGTTATATCTTGTGTATATATGAAAACATATTTACTATTACGTTAAAGTAACCAAATTTAGGAGAACTCTTTTTTGTGTGTAATTAAACAATATGGTTGGTATAATCCTGAGTGTAACCTCATAACTAGTGGTATATGTACATATCACAACCCGGCACTGGCTGTGGTTAGGTACTTAAGGTCTACAGTCCCTATTCATCCCTATGTGGAACCGGGGTGACCCTTCACTCTGGCTACAGGTTGCAATATATGTTGTACATAGTCTCTCTGAATGTTTTTCCTATGGGGCTCAAAAGTTGACCGGAGAGGGTGGCGTTTCGAAGAGCTACGAGAGCGTGGAAATTATTGAAATTGGTGGATTGACAGTACCGAGATTACATGGATATTTGGAACAAATCCAGAGATTCAACCCAACTGTGGTTTTTATGGATATCAGGACCAATGATTTGAGTTCACCAACTTGTGATGCTGTAGAGCTGGCATGGGCCATTTACAGGTAGACGAGTGTGACTCCGTCCGACACGTGTGCATATCAGATCTTGCGATGGAGCGATTGTCATCGAACTGACTTTAACATGGCACACACCGAAGCGAACTTTGAGATGCGGCGTTTGACTGCGGGTAGTCAAACAATTCACATGTGCCACTATCGCGGGCTGACCATAAATTGGGAACGGCTCACGTGTCCCTCCTCATTGATTGCTGGCGGGATGCAACGCTATACAAAGACTGTGTGGAAGGAAGTAAGGCACTGGGCTGGAAAAAGTAAGGACTGTAATCTGCACTGTGATCCCATCAATAAATTAATTAATGGCAGAAGTTTAATATGGAGGTTTTCTTAAATTGGTATAAATGTTGTCTAGACTAGTCTGTGTGTTCATTTCAAATTTGTTTATAGAATTTCCCTTGGAATTGTAAGACATTGTGATTAAATGAGATGGACAATAATTCCAAAATCTCTGCGTCTGGGCGGTTGGCCTGTTCACTGCATTCAAAGGCCTGCTTTACCGCTGCCGAGCCTGGTGTATTATCAGTGTTTGTGTAGAGACTCTCCACATCCATTGAAAACATCATTGCGTCCACGGGGATGCTTATTTTTGTGACTTTGTCAAGGAAATGTGCAGTGTCCTTCACATAAGCCCCGTGTGATGTCGCTAGGGGGGCCAGAAATTTGTTTATGTATTCGGACACATGATATGACTCCGAATCACAGTCCGACACAATAGGGCATCCTGGGGGCATCCTGTTCTTCTCTGGCCATTTATCCTGTCCCTTGTGGATTTTAGGTAACATATATAATTGCCTGTTCCTGTCTCAGGGGGACTCGGATACTTTGTTTTTCTCGGAAATGTACCCCTTTCGGAGTAAACTGCCGAGTACCCGGTTTATTTTGGCCGCCGCTACTGGCGCTATAGGTCTCTCCGTGGGGATGTAGTGCTGCCTGTTAGATAGTTGCCTTTCAGCTTCCCTAATATAACAGTCACGGGACATTACTGTAGTGGAGGACCCTTTGTCAGCCGGTTTAATAATAACCTCCGGGTTGTGTTTGAGAGATTTGATCGCGTCTATCTCTGCCTTGGATAAGTTGTGTGGGATATTGTGAAAGGGATGGAGATGAGAATCAGCAAGGAGACAGGTGGAATGGAGAGAGACGACAGGGAGAGAGTTGGGAATACTGTGAGACTGAAGGAGCATATTTGAAAATATTAATAAACCTACTATAAACAGTATTTGTTCAAAGTCTTCAACTGCTACAAGTATGTTATCCAAATGTACACGTGAAAATATGTACATTATAAACAAATTACATTTCATACAAATATGTATTAAATCAGAATACAGAATAATCCTCCCAATTCACAAAAACAAAAAAGTCATATTGTATATAGGAAATTTGTGTACAACACGATAGATATAGCTTCACAGCCGTAGACATCTAAATACCCACAACGTGTGTGATAGTAGCTATAGCAGATGTAGCGTACATACCACACGTTTGTGTATATCCTGTCTAGACAGAAGTGCCTCCATCTCCTTCAAACTATGCAGTGATGTCAGAGGGAACACCACCCCATCTGGAAGTTCTGTCACGGTACTTCCTCCCACAGCAGAACCATGGTTGGCCAAGACCTGGCTCAGCATTGCCTGGGTTTGCCTCCCCTGGCACTTTATCTCCTCTAACAGGGTGAGAATTCTCCTATCAATGGCTGTCAGCAAAGAAAGGAATATTGGTATAAATATTAAAGCCAAAAATGAGTATTACACAGAAATGCATGTGCAGTGGCCACAGACTTGTAGACCACCCAAGAGATAGGGACAATTTAATCCCCTTCATATTAACCAGAAAACCACTGACATTAATTAGTTTTGTGGTTTGTCAAGCATAAGACACTTAATTACAGCTAACACACTTTGGTTTATTACATATTCACTACTGCCCCTCCTTCTGTATTACATATTCACTACTGCCCCTCCTTCTGTATTACATATTCGCTACTGCCCCTCCTTCTGTATTACATATTCACTACTGCCCCTCCTTCTGTATTACATATTAGCTACTGCCCCTCCTTCTGTATTACATATTCACTACTGCCTCTCTTTCTGTATTACATATTCACTACTGCCCCTCCTTCTGTATTGCATATTCACTACTGCCCCTCCTTCTGTATTGCGTATTCACTACTGCCCTTCCTTCTGTATTACGTATTCACTACTGCCCCTCCTTCTGTATTACATATTCACTACTGCCCCTCCTTCTGTATTACATATTCACTACTGCCCCTCCTGTATTACATATTCATTGTTAGTACACCTTATTTATGACACTGATTGGTAGTCCACCTTATTTATGACACTGATTGGTAGTCCACCTTGTTTATGACACTGATTGGTAGTCCACCTTGTTTATTATTAGAACAAATCAACAATAATTATTGCCACAGTAATAAACCCATACGTTGTTAGACATTTAAGTTGTATAAAAAAAAAAAATTGTCAAAACAAATTTAGATCTAATAAAATATGCCTTACTGGTTTTTCGCGATTGTGGAAAATGGACGGAATTAATTTGCAGAATTAGCATTTTGAAATGGAATTTACCTTTTGTAATAGAAATTCAATGATTGTAGAAAACAAATGGAATTCCGTGGAATCAACATTTTGAAACAGAATTTGTAACTCGGTATAATATCGGTGTCCCTAAACATTGTACCTTTATATGTATAAATGCTTAAAAACTGAGTGTAGTTACCTTAAATAGTCCTGATGTTACTGTACCTTTATTAAATTGACAGTATTACATCAAGTAAGTTAAAATGGGATACCTGTAAGTGAGGTTGGTGTATGACGGATGGTCAAACCACTGGGAACTGTGGGTGGTGATGGCAGTGGTGACGGCAAACACATCCGACGTCGTGGAGGTGATGCCATCTGGATAGGCTGTGGCTGTCTCGCATATACTATCTCTGAATCGGATTCCGAGTCTGACAGTAAGTAGCGAGGTGTAGGCGTGCAATAATAAGGAGTCCTTTCAAGTCGAGCATATTGTTTGAAGTACACAGTAAGAGCTGTTTCTAAATTGATATTTACACTCTACTCTGGCTGCTTCGTGGCTTGTTGAAGCACTGTAACAAACGTCATATCATATAGTTTATATTCAACAACAATTAAGTCAGATTCACCCTACACTTATCAGTTGATGGTATAATCCACAGTATGTCACTATATGCTAAATATCTATTTAAGTAATAATTTGCATAGAGCGTGCTAATCTAGCCTCACTGCTTGGTTGTGTTGATGATGCTGTAGTCTACGCCTGCCTTCGCCAACATGTAGTAGGTCACGTGCCAGCCATCCATGTGGTGAAGCAAGTCTTCCGTGTTAGGGAATATGAATTTATTGCCGATGGCAACACCTGCGTCACACCTGACATCTTGATCACAGAGCAGATCCATTGCCTGAATCGCATCCTTTGGGACTATGCATGTTACTAGGTGGTTGCCTTTGCCAGTCATAAACATTCCTTGTCTTGACTTGTTTATCAGATACTTGGCGTCCAAAAACATGCTCTTATCATGATGTTTCAGCACCTTCTTGATGATTGCCATTTCCTTGGCAACTTCATCTGATGTGATGTTCGTCAGTGCCATACCTTCTAATAAGTCGGCAGAACTCATTAGCAGGTAGTAGATCATATTCTTTAAACCATACTTCACTGCAATTCCTGTGTTGCTGTCGGTTACCACATCGATGGCAGCCGTTAACGGAGTCCAGTTGGTGTGATTGAACAGCGCACTAGTTGTCGGTTGTCATATGTCGTTTCATCTCTACGAATAGCTTGGCAAGAGTCTGCATTGAGCTCATGACTGATTTCCTCACTTCATCACTCTTTCCGTCAGAGAAGCCTGTCCACCTGGCGGATCGTGTGGTCGTCTCGACACACTTCCCCAATATCGTCACTGCAGAATGAGTCCAGTAAACTCTTGAAGCTTACGTCGTCGTTGAGGTGGACGAGCTTCGCAGACACTGATGATGCAACAGTACCTGACATTTCTAGCCCCCGTATATCTCAGCTTTCTGGTGTATAGACTGAATGAGTCAAGAAACAACCCTCCAAGAGTTGGCCACATGCCGGCTGGAATCATTCGGGTGGTTGGCGGTTTTGGGATTTGTAGCTGTTGGTGCCAGATCCAGTGCCGGCAGTGCATGATTCAGTGCTGTTGTACATGATTCAGTGCCACTGATGCATGGCTGGTGTGGAATACCTGGTCTGTTACGATGACTGAACATGGATTCTGGCCTATGTGATTTGTGAGTAAAGCGATATAAATGACCTGCATTACACAGATTTTTATCATTTAACGTACGTCACTGTGATGTGTGCAGAGTTTGACAATTTATGTACCGGTTGTAATGTGTGAGATTCATATTACATTTAGGACATCCTGTCAAATTTTGTGTCATGTCTTTGATTATAGAACATCACTGATTTCTACACTGTATGAGATGCACATAACACATTCATAACTACTGCAGTTTTGTTTCCAAAATGTTCCAACTCATCAGACTCAATCGGTATAAAGCTGTCATCAGTTCTATGACATTGTTTTTATCATGTCTGGCTATATTAGAAAAACAATAAAATATTGTCACCCTGTTTAATTGTTATGCTCACATTCTAACTGTCTGATACTTGTACGCTTGTCAAATTATATTTTATTCAAATAACGTCTGCTAGGAATGTCAGTGGGAACAGTACCAATGTCAGTGGGAACAGTACCAATGTCAGTGGAAACAGTACCAATGTCAGTGGAAACAGTACCAATGTCAGTGGAAACAGTACCAATGTCAGTGGAAACAGTACCAATGTCAGTGGAAACAGTACCAATGTCAGTGGGAACAGTACCAATGTCAGTGGAACAGTACAATGTCAGTGGAACAGTACCAATGTCAGTGGAAACAGTACCAATGTCAGTGGAAACAGTACCAATGTCAGTGGGAACAGTACCAATGTCAGTGGGAACAGTACCAATGTCAGTGGAAACAGTACCAATGTCAGTGGAAACAGTACCAATGTCAGTGGAAACAGTACCAATAAACAGTACCTATGTCAGTGAAAACAGTACCAATGCAAACATAATTAACAGATTTCAGCCAGTTATTGAAAGACTCTCCATCAACAAATTTTTGAATTTCTGCAATAGCATGCCAATCTTTTTAACTGAATGTGAATAGTGAAAATATTTACTTTGCTGAAGACCATATTTCAGCAAGCAAATTAGATGCAAGTATTTCCCTAAATCAAAAGTAATTCTTGCAGAAACCAAACAAGTAGGCCAATCATAACATGTCACCAAAACTTATATGGATTGTTTGTCACCCTTACCAGTCACAGAAGATATGTAACCCTTCAACCAAGTAACTGATGCACAAATGATTGCACTTTTTCTACATCCTCAATATCACCCTTACCATCCTGAGAACATGGGAACTGCTTAGTTACTATTTCTCCACTGAGGGTCCTTACTGAAAGCCTCAAGAATTTGGATTTAACCAATAAAACAGCTGGCTTACTAATTATGAGAGCTGCTATGTTTACGTAATCAAGAGCCAGTGAGAGGCTTCTCAGTACTGCCCAGTGTGTTTAAGGGGAGAATGTTGGAGCCCACCAGTCCCAGCTGTCTGTTCCTACTAACATTTTGTAACTTGCATGCCAACTACTGTTACAAAGATTCATAATACTAGCAGTTTGCTTGAGTTTAAAATTGCTGTTCTTCTTATTAAAATTGACACCCACATTACTAAGATTTTTCTGTACAAGCATATTTACCTCCGTTCTTCCCATAATCATTGCATGATCACCCATCTCAAGAAATGCGAATAGTTTGATATGTTGCGCAGATAAGTAATGTCATCTGAGGGACACTGAATTTTGACTAGCAAGCCCATAGAAACCTGTCTTGTATAAACACGCCAATGTGACAATTATTACTGAGACACCACAGATGGATGAACATGTCTGTAATGGATACTTATGAGCACAGAGATTTGTGCAAATATGTGCACCACCATTGGCAATACCACCTGGCTGATGACAGACATTATATAAAGGAACTTGTTTACTCAATGTTTGCAAGACATTTTAAAATATGGTTCTAACTGTTTCTGGTATTCCCCACCCAAGTGTGTCTGCATAAGTTACAATAGTCCAATGAATATATTGACAGTGCAAAGTGATTAGAATACACAATCCACTTAGTTCCATCTGGATTAATCACACGTACACTTTCCATAAAACATCTTCCACCATGACACCCAGCAGGTATAATCAACATCAATTGCCCTTCTTTAATACTTGCAAATTTGTTACGAATCTGTGCAAAAAAATTTGGCTGCAGTTGTATATCTGATGCATACGACACCCATCTTAGTATGATGAAATTCTGTATCAAGCATTATACAAATTTGATACAAAAGAGAATTTGAGAGCCACCGTTCACCAAAAAGGAATGTCGGGTCTTCAATATTATACCGGTCACATCTAATTTCTGCTCCCCTCAACCAGCCCAGTGATAAGACATAGGCCTACTGCTATCCAGTTATAAATAGAGGTCAGTGGTGGAAACTCATTACCTACTAACTCAGTCCACTCCATCAACAAACTGATGTCCCTTCTGCCTAGGGAATATTCTAATAGGGACATCAGCATCAGAACAACACAGCCTACTGTGGGCTAACATCTCAGCAGGGAACATATCCTCCAGATCATCTGTTGTATCTAACAACCATATAATTGTGTATAATAGTGATTCCTTGTCAAAAAAGGAATTAAACTTGCATATATCCCAATATACAACATCTGTAAGTTCTGGGGAACTAACAAGTCACTTTAACAGCAAGTATTAGGAAATAATTCAATAATACTTATGTCAGTTAAACCCTGATACAATCCACTCACCTCATTCTATCTTAGCGATGGGTTCCATTCCCAGAAATGTAAAAATGTGTGAAGATACTGGACAGATGACATTTTCTAGCTTCCTCTGGAATCTCTGATGGCGTCCTGCTTGCATCACACTGGCTTAGTGACTGGAAATTATCCTGCTTGGTGACTGCTCTCTGGGAAACTGACACTTCAGGGGAAGCAAACTTAATAGCTTTCCCAGACAGCATATACTACACTGGCGAAATGGGGTCTAACTGCTTAATAGCTCAGAAGTAATAACAATAAAAAGAGTACATACCGGTTCGGTATAATAATATAGATTAAAATTAATAAAAATAATTTACTTATTGGTCAGTAACCCTGCCGGTTGCATAGGTTTTTTTTTTTCATTGTCATTACTATATTTTCTAGTACTCAAACTGTAAGGTTGTTGTCCCCTCATCTTCCTTCCTTCCTTCAGTTGGACCCTACGCAAATGGCTTAAGAAGACCGGACCCTTACCTCGAGCATGTCGCTTGCCAGGCCGTGTGCATCATCTTGTGGTGGTGTTGTATTATTCTGTCACGGATATGGGTGTATTTGTTTGTCAATGAAATTGAACAAACAAGCGTTCCAGATTCGTAACAAATAATCTATTTTATACATCAGTAGCAACTTTGGAAATGATGTCCGTACAATGTTAACACATTCATGTACGCCAGCAGTCCATCTCTCTTTTACATGTCCATGGTTTTTGTAGATCGAAAGATAAAAGCAAAATATAAACCATTGTGGTTTATATTTGCCAAAATTTTGAGAAGTCTAAACTGTAGGAAACAATTTCATAGTTCCCCGTCATGTGTGTTCATTTCCGCCCCCTCCCCATAATTGCCAAAATAGTCCCCTTTTAAGCAAACTGACTTGGCCTCAAGCCAAGTCTGGAAAGCTTACTTAACCCGTAATAAATACAGTTGGAAAGTCAGTATAATTATGGCTCTACGATCTATGTGGTTTTTATGTCATCATACTATGGGGATGAGGGTGCCCACTCACGTGAGGGGGTCTGCATATATTTGCATGATCTCTTCTTTCCGGTTAGATCTTAAACCCAGGACATGGTCACTAAGAGAAGCCAAGGTCAGACCATTGTCCGTACCAAATTTCAGCTATATCCTCTTGACTGTCAACTACATCCTGTTCCGGCTTCTGTACCAAATCTGTGTTCTATAGATCTTGATCAAGTGGACACGAAGGACTACGCCTACATACGTGAAACTAAACACATCGTTCAAACCCTGTTGCTTTGAACTGCGCCTACAATGACGGAGACTATATGTTTGCCTTGTGCAGCATTCTTTTATATAATGCGAATCTGGATTTTATGTTCTAGTCTTTCTCTAATAACTAATAATAATAATTAACTAATTTAACTACTGCAGGTCTGTTACAAATCTCACTCATCATATCGAGGGAGTACATAAGAAACTTGGAGTGTCACTCCAGGGTAAGCCTCCTGGGTCTGTTGGATCAGTCGCTGGTGTAGACCCAAGGTATGGTCTAGACAATGGATGTCAATGCAGATGGCTTCCAGATGGTTCGTAGCCACATGGAGAACTACTGCATCAATATGTACTGGTTCCACTTCAGCAAGCACTGAAAGCTGCACGTTGCTTGTTGGGGAGACACGGTTTGCCGCGTTGTTTCTTGGAAGCAGTCCATCTTCTTCTTTATCGACTTCTTTTCTTCTTTAGTTGACTATGAACATTGGCTACATAAAGCTTTATTGCCAGGGTCTCATGCAACTGTTGCTGCCAGCTTTTCTACGACTTATGTGTCAATTTATTTTAATTGCTTCAATTTATTCGCTTTGAAAGCCAAGTTTGTGTGTTTTGCACTGGAAAGTGCTTCTGTCAGCTGCTGTTGGAAACACAACCCAAATATTATTAATTCTGCAAAACAGACTGTAAGAGAGTTTTCCTTGGAACAGTCAATCCCGCGTATATGTATACACCATTTGCTGAGTAAATTTATGCAATTAAACTGGTTTTGCAATAAAACAAAATTGGCCAAAAAATTTAATTCAGGAATAGTATCTAGTGAGTGATAACACAATGTTTTCACAAAACAAGAACACTCGACTTGCATACGAATTAAGAGCGTTTTTATTTATATATTAACACATAAAAATACATGTTGCCTAATAACACTGGGCATACACACCATACATTGCAAGACACACTTGTAATTCTTAACATTACGCAGAATGGTGCCCATCCAATGATGGCGCATTGCACAAAGACAAAGAAAAGAAGACTGGCCACAATCAGGAATAGGTTAGGACTTGCAACAATCAAAACAGGAGATGGTGTTAATGTAACATAAAGCCTGGGTTGACTGGTTGGGGCAGTTAGGCCCTCCCACTAACCACATGTCACCACTGACAACGTGATTTCACCCAACTCTAAATTTAGTTTTGCTTTGTGCTTTGTCAGGAAATCCATCCCTAATATTAGTGCATGGTGACCAGGAAGCCTTTGGTCTGTACGAAACTACTAATGATCCAACCAGTTATCTTTGTGATTACCAAGATTGTGAATCTTTGTCAGTTTTGCTTGCCTGCTCTTCTTGTCTTTGTCAGAGAGTGTTTGAACAACTTCTGGCTCGTCTTGGTGCATAGCTTCCAAATGTCGTGGCAGTTTCAGCTGTAGTTTTTCACTACAGACAGTAGTAAGTCTTGTCCCGTGAATGATAATTGCCTGAATTGCTTTTAGTCATCACAATTATGCCAGCCACTGAGCTACCAGCACTAGTTACACCTTGCATTGTCTCATTGTGGGTGTTACCTCTCTGTACTGAGACTTGTTCTAGGCAATCACGCAACTGCTGTATTGCACCATCTAAGGCAGGATATGTCGATGGTATTTCTTCAGATTGTCTGAGTCCGGAACAAAATCGTCTCTGCTTCTTCCGAATCTGATGATCCAGTTTCATTGTTTGGATTATACGGACTTCCGCTGTCAGAGAGTGTATCATTAGATTCTATATCTGAATCTACTGTTCCGGAAGGGCAGTGAAAAATGGTGTCACGATAGTATCGACAACACAAGTCCCCTTCTTGTTGCTAGGCATCATACACCACCCCAGTGTTCTGGGCACTTTGAATCTCGCTCGCCATAGGTAGATGGTGGATATGCTGACCTTGCACTTTCCAATGCTTCATTTGTTTGCTGCCGGCAAGATTGGGGTTCGGCTCTTTGCTGGGAAGATAGGTATTCCGCTGTCTGCTGGGTACATTGGTAATCTGTTGTCTGGTGGGAAGGTTGCCATTCAGCAGTCTGCTTGGCAGAACGATGTCCAGACGTCTGCTGGGAAGGTTTGAGCTCAGATGTCTGCTGGGAAGTGAACTGAGGACATGTGTCAAAGCGAATGCTTGAACACAGATTTTGGTGACTCAAGATTTCACACAAAACCAGGCTCTTAACGGCTAGCCGTGGTCTACATCAAATTAACACAGGACGTCCTCGGTTGGCGGTAGGACCTCAGTTAGAAAGTATCTATTCTGGCCAATGTCCTCGGTTGACAATCTGTATCTGTATCTGTATTTTGACTGGCAAAATGTCCTATGGACACATCACGCCAGTGCGCATGGTGGCTCTTATGGATTAATTTTTTACATGTTGGGCTAGGCTAATCTGGAATGAATTCAGTGACGTACTTGATACAATGCTTGGAGGTAGAGAATTCCACTCTTTTATTGTGACTGGGAAAAAGCTGTTTCCAAATATGTTTGTCGAGTGCCTGATTTGTACTAACTGTTTATTATGTTTACGTGAGCATCTGGTGTTGCGTTTGGTGTATTGATCTAGTGGGATATCTATGAGGTTATGTTCCATTTTATATAATATGCTAAGTCTTTGGGTTTTTCTTCGTGATTGGAGGGTGTCCCACTGGAGATCTTTAAGGAGTTGTGTTACCGTTCCAGGCTCTCTAGAATAGTTGTTCTTACAAAATCTGGCGGCTTGTCTCTGGGTTCTTTCTATGAGTTTGATATTTCTTAGGCAATGTGGATCCCATGATGCTGACGCATATTCAAGTATGGGGCGGACAAGGGTTGTGTAGGCTATGGACTTGATTTGGGTTGGGCATTTATTTAAATTTCTTCTAATCATTCCCAATGTCTGTTGTGCTTTTTTTGTGACCGAGTTGCTTTGTATTGTCCAATTTAATGTATTTGATATATGTATGCCAAGATAACAGTGTGATTCAACAGATTTAAGTTGTTGTCCGCAGAATGTGTAGAGATTTGGTGTCGGTTTTCTTGAGGCTATTGTCATTGTATAACATTTAGTGGGGTTGAATTTCATAAGCCACGTGTGTTGCCATTTCTCAAGTTTGAGCAGATCGTTTTGGAGGACAGATGTGTCTTGGTCAGTTTTAATCGGTGAATATAACAGGCAGTCGTCTGCAAAAAGGCGAACAGTTGAGGAAAGATTGTCTGGCAGGTCATTTATGTAAAGTAGGAAAAGTAGGGGCCCCAGTACTGTGCCCTGTGGTACCCCAGAAATGACTTGAGTTGATGTTGACTTAGATCCATTTATAACGACCTGTTGAGTTCTTCCTGTAAGGAAGCTATTTATCCATGATGATATTGGGCCTGTGATGCCATAGTGTTTGAGTTTGTGGATTAATCTTTTATGTGGAACTTTATCGAATGCTTTGGTGAAGTCAAGGATGGCCATGTCTACAGATTTCTTCTCATCAAGTGATTTGCTTATGTCATGGATTGTTTGAATTAATTGTGTTTCAGTTGATCTTTTGGCACGGAAGCCATGTTGGTGGTCAGTTAGAATGTGGTGCTGTTCAAGATGTTTCATAATGTGACTATGTATGATGTGTTCAAGAAGTTTAGAAACCACAGGTGTTAAGGATATTGGTCTGTAGTTAGATGTTTCTGCTCTACTTCCTTTCTTAAAAATTGCTGTTACATTGGCTTCTTTCCAGGTATTGGGGACTTGTCCAGAGTCAACAGATGATTGGAAAATGTCATGTATTACTGGTGCTAGATGAGAGGCATATCTGTTTAAGAACCATGGTGGAATGCCATCTGGTCCTTGCGATTTAGAAATGTTAATTTTGGAAAGTTGATCAAGTACTCCTTTAAGTGTAATTGTTAGTTTGGGGATTTCTCCATGTGGACTTCTGGCCATATCTGGTAGGGTGGAATTTCCTTCGTGTGTGAAGACACTTTGGAACTGATTGTTTAAGGCTTCTGCTTTATGTTTGTCGTCGCTAATGATGTTACCAGCAATGTTAAGGTCCCCAATACCCTGGTTATCCTGTCTAAGTTTAGAAATGAAGCTCCAAAATGATTTAGGTTTCTCTGTTATTGTTGTTGTCAGGAATTGACTTATGTAGGATAGTCTAGCAGAACGAAGGTGTTTATGCATGTTTCTCCTGATGTCACAGAATTCTTTCCAGTCTTCTGGATTTCTAGTTCTTTTTGCTTTGTTATATAGCTGTTTCTTTATTTTGCACATTTTCTTTAAATCTTTATTGAACCAGGGAAGATTGTGTCTTGAAGTAGTAAGTCGGTGCGGTACATATTGGTTCATAATGTTGATGATTTTCGTGGAAACAAGATTCCACTTGTCATTGACAGTCATGTTTTGGTTTTGAGAGAAGTATTCATGTGTAAAGTTTTCAAGAGATTTCTGGATGTTAATATTGTCGGCTTTATTTCTAATGAAGACTTTACGTTTTGGACGATGTTTGCGTTTGGGCGAAATGTTTACATCAATAATGACTGTGCTATGGTCTGCTATTCCGTCTACTACATTTATCTTCTTTATTAACCCAGGTCTATTGGTGAAGACAAGATCTAAAATATTGTTGGCATTTCCCTGTCTGTGCGTGGGTTCCTTGACATGTTGGATCAGACCATGTTCCTCTGTAAGAGAGAGTAATTTATTGGCAGCAGCTGTACTGTATCCATTGTTAGTTGTGACTTGGTGAATTTCCCAATTGATGTTAGGGAGGTTGAAATCGCCAGTAATGATGACATTATGTGTGTTGATCTTGTTACCTAATTTAGAAAGGGCTAGGTCTAGTTCTTCGATTTGAGTTCCATGAGAGTCATTTGGGGGACGATAGAGGGTACACATGATTATTGGTTTCATTCCTGTTATCTGGGTTTCAGTCCAAATGCTCTCACTGTTAGTGTCTAGGTCTGGTAGGTGGCTTGTTATGAGGTCATCTTTTGATATTTGAAATACCCCCCCTCCAGTAGTGTCTGTTTCTCTGTCCTTTCTAAAGACGTTAAAGTTGCTTGGGAATATTTCTCCATTTTTTATTGAGGGATCTAACCATGATTCAGTGCCACAGATGATGTCTGGGTTATGCAGATTGTTTAGTGCTTCGATGTCTGAGGCTTTCTTTTTAACGCTTTGGCAGTTTATGAGGATGCATCTGAAGTTTGGTCTCTTTTTTGGTCTATATGCTTTCTTGCTATTAGTTGTATTGTTGTTGGTGGTTTCGTTTAGGTTATGACAGTTACTGTCCAGTGGATAAAAGGGATTTGCCGTTGGGATTTCTGTATCTCTGAAGAAAGAATTTGTGAAGTTGAAGTTGTTGCATTCGGGGCAGGCCCACTTTTGTGATTTTTTTTTATATGAAAGCACGGTGTAATAAGAAATAAAGAATCATTCTGATGTGAGGCCTATGTTTTGCCTTGTGCTACACTGTTGAAGATATAACTTTGTAATGAATGGATAGTTAATGTATCCCATTACTATTAAAGTAATGAAACGAACATATTGAACTACCAGGACACATTTGATATGTACAGTAATACATATTGTTTCGTTAATGGCACTAATACATGGATTGTCGTTCGAGAAAGATGTCCTCTTAAGAAGTGGGTTTATTTGGTATGTTGAAAATCATCTGGAAAAATATCCGAACTCGGTGATACATTTATGACGTTAGTTACTGTACCATGTACAGAGTTAAGACATGCTTTCAACAGTATAGCTGATAATGGATCAATATGTACGTTTGTGATGAATAAATAACTAATGCATTAGACTTTCATTAAACAATTGATATGTACACATTGAACTTTCAAAACACAACTGATAGATACAGTATTAGTGTTGTGTTAATGGCAATAATACATTGATAGTGAGATCATGCCAAAGAACTTTGAGTTTAAACAGTGCGTAGCGGAGGCCGTCTTGAGTGTGCCAGTGAAGTGCCTTGTGGGAGTTCATATTAAGTACTGCCATAAGGTCAAAATATCAGACTGTTTGATGCCCTCTACCATTGCGACTGAAAATTGAACATCGCATTAATTAAAACGGTATGGATCCAACATGTTGGTATATAAATTTGCCTGCTTTTGTTTGTGTCTAATGTCATAGTGCATAGGTTTATAATGTAGCTTATTAATTAATAAATAACTATATATGAAGGTACTAATTATATGTCCATGGCATTAATTAACTATAATTATTCCTACTTTTACATAAGTTATAACAGTCATAATCGAAAAACACTATAAAAGTGGGCCGAACTTTGCCTTGCAGCTTGGTCTGAAGGCGAAACCACTGCTCCTGGCCCTGTCTGTAACACCGGCATTTCTAGTTCTAGTTTTGTTGTTGTTGTCCTTGCACTTTTTATAGCTCTGCAGCAGGTTCATTGTTTTGGAATGGCAGGATTCAGCAGTCCATTCCGACCTTCCCCCTTGATCCCCTGCCTTGGCACCCTCGCTCAGCTCATGGTTCAGACGATCGGCAATGCACCGATATATAGTTATATTTCGGCCTGTTCCTTCCAAATTGGACTGCACCCGATCGTATTCCCACAATCCAGTAACAGCCGAACTTCTTCATTGTCCCAATTGTTGCATCGCACTTGCGTTTTGCGTCAATCGAAGACATGATTGCGCCAAAATCTTGTTTAAACTGGGGTGATTCATCCATATTTCATCAACCTGTTTATTATACACTATAATTTGTAGTCTCTATTTGCGGAATTACACCAAATGCTTCATTAATAGGGTATTCCGACTTTGGGTACCGAACCGAAGTATGCTGACTCAATAAATGAGAGGAAAGGTGTTATGCTTGCAAATTGGTACTAGAATGACCGAATTACCATCTCCTTTGCATTCAATTACATATAGTCCATATAGGGTTCTCATAGTAATCTCATTCAGTTTGTTAATGACTGTTTATACAACACCCTTAGTTTCATCTGGATTAATCACACGCACAATTTACATAAAATATGTTCCATCATGACACTCTCACCGTCTGACCAAGGAGTTCTTTTGCGCTCCCAGTAGGTCATTAGGTAATCTTTCAATATAAACAGACATAGACAACTTAAAAATACAATCCTGCAACATGTATAAATACTATATAACATTGGGACTTATGATCACACATATAAAAGTAATAAGGGAGTGGGACTTGGGTAGAACATTTGTGACGTACCCCTAGGGAAGGGGGTTACCTAATGGGATTATAGAAGTGCTTCCCAAGCCAGGCACTCCCTCCTCGGGCACACTTGGCCACCGTAATTACACCCAAAATGAACACACAAAACTAGTCAAGACAACAGTTACTCCAATTTAAGAAAACATCCATAATAAATGTCTGCCCTTAATTCATTTATTGACGGGGATCACCCAGTGCCTTACTTCCTTTCGTACATTCATTATATAGCGCTGCATCCCGACAGCATTCAAATGCACGCCATCGGGACACATGTGCCATTCCCAGTTTATTGTCAGTCCGCGATAGTGGCACATGTGAATTGTTTGACTACCCGCAGTCAAACGCCGCTTCTCAAAGTTTGCGTCGGTGCATGCCATGTTAAAGTCAGTGCGACGACAATCGCTCCGTCGCATGATCTGATATGCACACGTGTCGGACGGAGTCACACTCATCTACCTTGTGCGCCAACCTGTAAATGGCCCGCGCCAGCTCTACAGCATCACAAGATGGTTAACTCAAATCATTGGTCCCGATATCCATAAAAACCACAGTCGGTTTGAATCTCTGGATTTGTTCCAAATATCCACGTAATCTTGTTACAGTCAATCCACCAATTCCAATGATCTCCATATTCTCGTAGCTGTTCGACACGCCACCCTCTCCGGTCAACTTCCTGCTTCAGGCGCCTCACGAAACTGTGTCCCAACACACACAAACGGTTTCCCCTGAAATTTGAACAAAAACTACCTATTTATTAAAAACTATAATCAGCCATGTCCATAAGAATGTCTGTGTTTGTATGAATAAGCAGATGTGTATGTTTATGTATGTATATGTGTATGTATGTATATGTAGGTATATGTATATATATATATATATATATCCAATCGGTAAATCGGGCGTAAATTCCGTTAAGGTCGGGCAAGTCTGGAACTTCCCCCCCCACAGTGAGTCGCTTTTCTGGTACGGTACCTATTACTAATTTATCTAAGTGTCCTATTTTTTATACCTTGTAAAAACTCTTATATAGCCTCGTTTACTTAAGCTATCAAAAAGTGTTTTGGTAGCCGTCTGAAAGTCTGATTTGTTATTGCATATTCTGTCAAACCTCAGAATCTGTGATTTAATTATACCTGCGAACGTGTGTATCGGGTAGAAGGAACTTTTGTGTAGTAACTGATGCGTGTCGGTCGCTTTGAAAAATACTTTACTCACCAAACGGCTGGTTTCCAAGAATCACATTCCTTTAAAAATCGTTGTGTCCATGAAATTAATCTTCTGATAGCTAGTCTGTGAGGTTAGTTTGATACAAGCCTGGTGGCTGTTTATGGTGGCAAGGAATATGTTTAATTCCTCCTCCCTGTGAGTCCAAATTCTGAATATATCGTGCGTATATTTGGTGCGTATTTTTGTCCCATAGCTGTACCCCAAATTTGTTTATAGAATTTCCCTTGGAATTGGAAGACATTATGATTAAGTGAGGTGGACAATAATTCCAAAATCTCTGCGTCTGCGCAGTTGGCCTGTTCATTTCCTTCAAAGGCCGGCTTTAGCACTGCCAGGCCTGATGTATTATCAATGTTTGTGTACAGACTCTCCACATCCATTGAAAACATCATCATGTCTGCGGGGATGCTTATTTTTGTGACTTTGTCCAGGAAATGTGCATGTCCTTGACGTAAGCCCCGTGTGATGTCGCGAGGGTGGCCAGAAATTTGTTTATGTATTCGGACACGATATGACTCCGAACCACAGTCCGAGACAATAGGGCACCCTGGGGGCACCCTATTCTTCTTTGGCCATCGAGCTCCTAACAGTTTAAATGGCTAGTCCAATGTGCCATAAGGGCGTAATTGGCCTGTCGCTAGACGTGACGGAGTTGGGGGAATCCCCAGTTGTGTTGATTGTATGATCTGTGTTGGTGTAGTTTGAGTGCTGTTGTCAGACAGCACTCGTGTTTGTTGTGATATATGCCCGGTTGGCCTGTCCCCTGAGGGTAAGTGCAGTCACCAATGTTATTGTCTTTTGGGTCACAGTCCTGGTCGCTCGCTGTGACGGTAGTGTTGTGTTCTCATTGTTAGACCTGTTCGAGAATATAGTAATATCCAGAGACATGACAGGTGTAGGGGTTGATTCTATGTATGACTGGGGTGTTGACTTGGGCCTAGAAAAATGTAACTCTAAACCACAGTCCGAGACAATTGGGCACCCTGGGGCATCCTATTCTTCTCTGGCCATTTATCCTGGCTATTTACCCTGTCCCTTGTGGATTTTAATTAACAAGTATAATTGCCTGTTCCTGGGAGTCTCAGGGGTGCTCAGATACTTTGTTTTTCTCGGAAATGTATCCCTTTCGGAGTAAATTGCCGAGTACCTGGTTTATTTTGGCTGGCACTATAGATCCCTCCGTGGGAATGTAGTGCTGCCTGTTAGATAGTTGCCTTTCAGCTTCCCTAATATAACAGTCACGGGACATTACTGTAGTGAAGGACCCTTTGTCAGCCGGTTTGATAATAACCTCCGGGTTGTGTTTGAGAGATTTGATCTCGTCTATTTCTGCCTTGGATAAGTTGTGTGGGGTGTTGGGAGGCACCGCAGCTTTAATTATCCAGTTCTTCAGATCCTCCAACTCTCATTGGACCTCTGCCAAAGTTATTGGCGGTTCCCACATTGATTTATTTGTGAATTTCTCTATAGCTGTGTTGCCCTGTGAGTCCCGGAAGAAATATCTGAGTATCATCTGTCTAGTGAATTTGTGGGTGGCTGCTTGGATAGCTCCACAATTATGGGGTGTAGGAATATAATTAAGACCCAATTTGAAGACTGTAGTCTGGGTTTCACTCAGTATTACATGACTGAGGTTTACTACTGTTTTCGGCCCTGTATTTTCTGTGTTTGTAGCTCGGGCCTCGTTACCCCGAGCTCCTAACAGTTGAAATGGCTAATCCAGTGTGCCATAAGGGCGTCTGCAGTCTTAGGGGTCCAGTGTGTTTCCCCCTCCATCGTGTGGAAATTTGAGGTTTCCAGCTCTGGCAGGACTGTTATGTTGATCAAGCTAGGCTTACGTTGAGCTGGTCGATGTGTCTCTTATGGAAGGTGGTTGGGGTAATTAATCATCGTTACTGCTATTTGTGCCCAGTGGGAAAGTTTTCCTAACCTTCTGTGTAAGTTTACGCATACTCGGAATAGAAGTGGTTCCCGGATTGTTTTGTTGTTTATTCCGACAGACAGAATGATAATCTCCGGCTGTGCTGTGTCTATTGTCCCTAATTTAGCCAGCACGTTATGTATGGAGGTGGAATGTCTGGAGAAGGAGGTAGCTAGGTTGGTAGATATTATGAAAGGGATGGAGATGAGAATCAGCAAGGAGACAGGTGGAATGGAGAGAGACGACAGGGAGAGAGTTGGGAATACTGTGAGACTGAAGGAGCATATTTGAAAATATTAATAAACCTACCATAAACAGTATTTGTTCAAAGTCTTCAACTGCTACAAGTATGTTATCCAAATGTACACGTGAAAATATGTACATTATAAACAAATTACATTTCATTCAAATATGTATTAAATCAGAATACAGAATAATCCTCCCAATTCACAAAAACAAAAATTCATATTGTCTATAGGAAATTTGTGTACAACACGATAGATATAGCTTCACAGCTGTAGACATCTAAATACCCACAACGTGTGTGATAGTAGCTATAGCAGATGTAGCGTACATACCACACGTTTGTGTATATCCTGTCTAGACAGAAGTGCCTCCATCTCCTTCAAACTATGCAGTGATGTCAGAGGGAACACCACCCCATCTGGAAGTTCTGTCACGGTACTTCCTCCCACAGCAGAACCATGGTTGGCCAAGACCTGGCTCAGCATTGCCTGGGTTTGCCTCCCCTGGCACTTTATCTCCTCTAACAGGGTGAGAATTCTCCTATCAATGGCTGTCAGCAAAGAAAGGAATATTGGTATAAATATTAAAGCCAAAAATGAGTATTACACAGAAATGCATGTGCAGTGGCCACAGACTTGTAGACCACCCAAGAGATAGGGACAATTTAATCCCCTTCATATTAACCAGAAAACCACTGACATTAATTAGTTTTGTGGTTTGTCAAGCATAAGACACTTAATTACAGCTAACACACTTTGGTTTATTACATATTCACTACTGCCCCTCCTTCTGTATTACATATTCACTACTGCCCCTCCTTCTGTATTACATATTCGCTACTGCCCCTCCTTCTGTATTACATATTCACTACTGCCCCTCCTTCTGTATTACATATTAACTACTGCCCCTCCTTCTGTATTACATATTCACTACTGCCTCTCTTTCTGTATTACATATTCACTACTGCCCCTCCTTCTGTATTGCATATTCACTACTGCCCCTCCTTCTGTATTGCGTATTCACTACTGCCCTTCCTTCTGTATTACGTATTCACTACTGCCCCTCCTTCTGTATTACATATTCACTACTGCCCCTCCTTCTGTATTACATATTCACTACTGCCCCTCCTGTATTACATATTCATTGTTAGTACACCTTATTTATGACACTGATTGGTAGTCCACCTTATTTATGACACTGATTGGTAGTCCACCTTGTTTATGACACTGATTGGTAGTCCACCTTGTTTATTATTAGAACAAATCAACAATAATTATTGCCACAGTAATAAACCCATACGTTGTTAGACATTTAAGTTGTATAAAAAAAAAAAATTGTCAAAACAAATTTAGATCTAATAAAATATGCCTTACTGGTTTTTCGCGATTGTGGAAAATGGACGGAATTAATTTGCAGAATTAGCATTTTGAAATGGAATTTACCTTTTGTAATAGAAATTCAATGATTGTAGAAAACAAATGGAATTCCGTGGAATCAACATTTTGAAACAGAATTTGTAACTCGGTATAATATCGGTGTCCCTAAACATTGTACCTTTATATGTATAAATGCTTAAAAACTGAGTGTAGTTACCTTAAATAGTCCTGATGTTACTGTACCTTTATTAAATTGACAGTATTACATCAAGTAAGTTAAAATGGGATACCTGTAAGTGAGGTTGGTGTATGATGGATGGTCAAACCACTGGGAACTGTGGGTGGTGATGGCAGTGGTGACGGCAAACACATCCGACGTCGTGGAGGTGATGCCATCTGGATAGGCTGTGGCTGTCTCGCATATACTATCTCTGAATCGGATTCCGAGTCTGACAGTAAGTAGCGAGGTGTAGGCGTGCAATAATAAGGAGTCCTTTCAAGTCGAGCATATTGTTTGAAGTACACAGTAAGAGCTGTTTCTAAATTGATATTTACACTCTACTCTGGCTGCTTCGTGGCTTGTTGAAGCACTGTAACAAACGTCATATCATATAGTTTATATTCAACAACAATTAAGTCAGATTCACCCTACACTTATCAGTTGATGGTATAATCCACAGTATGTCACTATATGCTAAATATCTATTTAAGTAATAATTTGCATAGAGCGTGCTAATCTAGCCTCACTGTTTGGTTGTGTTGATGATGCTGTAGTCTACGCCTGCCTTCGCCAACATGTAGTAGGTCACGTGCCAGCCATCCATGTGGTGAAGCAAGTCTTCCGTGTTAGGGAATATGAATTTATTGCCGATGGCAACACCTGCGTCACACCTGACATCTTGATCACAGAGCAGATCCATTGCCTGAATCGCATCCTTTGGGACTATGCATGTTACTAGGTGGTTGCCTTTGCCAGTCATAAACATTCCTTGTCTTGACTTGTTTATCAGATACTTGGCGTCCAAAAACATGCTCTTATCATGATGTTTCAGCACCTTCTTGATGATTGCCATTTCCTTGGCAACTTCATCTGATGTGATGTTCGTCAGTGCCATACCTTCTAATAAGTCGGCAGAACTCATTAGCAGGTAGTAGATCATATTCTTTAAACCATACTTCACTGCAATTCCTGTGTTGCTGTCGGTTACCACATCGATGGCAGCCGTTAACGGAGTCCAGTTGGTGTGATTGAACAGCGCACTAGTTGTCGGTTGTCATATGTCGTTTCATCTCTACGAATAGCTTGGCAAGAGTCTGCATTGAGCTCATGACTGATTTCCTCACTTCATCACTCTTTCCGTCAGAGAAGCCTGTCCACCTGGCGGATCGTGTGGTCGTCTCGACACACTTCCCCAATATCGTCACTGCAGAATGAGTCCAGTAAACTCTTGAAGCTTACGTCGTCGTTGAGGTGGACGAGCTTCGCAGACACTGATGATGCAACAGTACCTGACATTTCTAGCCCCCGTATATCTCAGCTTTCTGGTGTATAGACTGAATGAGTCAAGAAACAACCCTCCAAGAGTTGGCCACATGCCGGCTGGAATCATTCGGGTGGTTGGCGGTTTTGGGATTTGTAGCTGTTGGTGCCAGATCCAGTGCCGGCAGTGCATGATTCAGTGCTGTTGTACATGATTCAGTGCCACTGATGCATGGCTGGTGTGGAATACCTGGTCTGTTACGATGACTGAACATGGATTCTGGCCTATGTGATTTGTGAGTAAAGCGATATAAATGACCTGCATTACACAGATTTTTATCATTTAACGTACGTCACTGTGATGTGTGCAGAGTTTGACAATTTATGTACCGGTTGTAATGTGTGAGATTCATATTACATTTAGGACATCCTGTCAAATTTTGTGTCATGTCTTTGATTATAGAACATCACTGATTTCTACACTGTATGAGATGCACATAACACATTCATAACTACTGCAGTTTTGTTTCCAAAATGTTCCAACTCATCAGACTCAATCGGTATAAAGCTGTCATCAGTTCTATGACATTGTTTTTATCATGTCTGGCTATATTAGAAAAACAATAAAATATTGTCACCCTGTTTAATTGTTATGCTCACATTCTAACTGTCTGATACTTGTACGCTTGTCAAATTATATTTTATTCAAATAACGTCTGCTAGGAATGTCAGTGGGAACAGTACCAATGTCAGTGGGAACAGTACCAATGTCAGTGGAAACAGTACCAATGTCAGTGGAAACAGTACCAATGTCAGTGGAAACAGTACCAATGTCAGTGGAAACAGTACCAATGTCAGTGGAAACAGTACCAATGTCAGTGGAAACAGTACCAATGTCAGTGGAAACAGTACCAATGTCAGTGGAAACAGTACCAATGTCAGTGGGAACAGTACCAATGTCAGTGGAAACAGTACCAATGTCAGTGGAAACAGTACCAATGTCAGTGGAAACAGTACCAATGTCAGTGGAAACAGTACCTATGTCAGTGAAAACAGTACCAATGCAAACATAATTAACAGATTTCAGCCAGTTATTGAAAGACTCTCCATCAACAAATTTTTGAATTTCTGCAATAGCATGCCAATCTTTTTAACTGAATGTGAATAGTGAAAATATTTACTTTGCTGAAGACCATATTTCAGCAAGCAAATTAGATGCAAGTATTTCCCTAAATCAAAAGTAATTCTTGCAGAAACCAAACAAGTAGGCCAATCATAACATGTCACCAAAACTTATATGGATTGTTTGTCACCCTTACCAGTCACAGAAGATATGTAACCCTTCAACCAAGTAACTGATGCACAAATGATTGCACTTTTTCTACATCCTCAATATCACCCTTACCATCCTGAGAACATGGGAACTGCTTAGTTACTATTTCTCCACTGAGGGTCCTTACTGAAAGCCTCAAGAATTTGGATTTAACCAATAAAACAGCTGGCTTACTAATTATGAGAGCTGCTATGTTTACGTAATCAAGAGCCAGTGAGAGGCTTCTCAGTACTGCCCAGTGTGTTTAAGGGGAGAATGTTGGAGCCCACCAGTCCCAGCTGTCTGTTCCTACTAACATTTTGTAACTTGCATGCCAACTACTGTTACAAAGATTCATAATACTAGCAGTTTGCTTGAGTTTAAAATTGCTGTTCTTCTTATTAAAATTGACACCCACATTACTAAGATTTTTCTGTACAAGCATATTTACCTCCGTTCTTCCCATAATCATTGCATGATCACCCATCTCAAGAAATGCGAATAGTTTGATATGTTGCGCAGATAAGTAATGTCATCTGAGGGACACTGAATTTTGACTAGCAAGCCCATAGAAACCTGTCTTGTATAAACACGCCAATGTGACAATTATTACTGAGACACCACAGATGGATGAACATGTCTGTAATGGATACTTATGAGCACAGAGATTTGTGCAAATATGTGCACCACCATTGGCAATACCACCTGGCTGATGACAGACATTATATAAAGGAACTTGTTTACTCAATGTTTGCAAGACATTTTAAAATATGGTTCTAACTGTTTCTGGTATTCCCCACCCAAGTGTGTCTGCATAAGTTACAATAGTCCAATGAATATATTGACAGTGCAAAGTGATTAGAATACACAATCCACTTAGTTCCATCTGGATTAATCACACGTACACTTTCCATAAAACATCTTCCACCATGACACCCAGCAGGTATAATCAACATCAATTGCCCTTCTTTAATACTTGCAAATTTGTTACGAATCTGTGCCAAAAAATTTGGCTGCAGTTGTATATCTGATGCATACGACACCCATCTTAGAATGATGAAATTCTGTATCAAGCATTATACAAATTTGATACAAAAGAGAATTTGTGAGCCACCGTTCACCAAAAAGGAATGTCAGGTCTTCAATATTATACCGGTCACATCTAATTTCTGCTCCCCTCAACCAGCCCAGTGATAAGACAGGCCTACTGCTATCCAGTTATAAATAGAGGTCAGTGGTGGAAACTCATTACCTACTAACTCAGTCCACTCCATCAGTGGACATTCAACAAACTGATGTCCCTTCTGCCTATTATTCTAATAGGGACATCAGCATCAGAACAACACAGCCTACTGTGGGCTAACATCTCAGCAGGGAACAGATCATCTGTTGTATCTAACAACCATATAATTGTGTATAATAGTGATTCCTTGTCAAAAAAGGAATTAAACTTGCGTATATCCCAATACACAACATCTGTAAGTTCTGGGGAACTAACAAGTCACTTTAACAGCAAGTATTAGGAAATAATTCAATAATACTTATGTCAGTTAAACAATCCACTCACCGCATTCTATCTTAGCGATGGGTTCCATTCCCAGAAATGTAAAAATGTATGAAGAAACTGGACAGATGACATTTTCCAGCTTCCTCTGGAATCTCTGATGGCGTCCTGCTTGCATCACACTGGCTTAGTGACTGGAAATTATCCTGCTTGGTGACTGCTCTCTGGGAAACTGACACTTCAGGGGAAGCAAACTTAATAGCTTTCCCAGACAGCATATACTACACTGGCGAAATGGGGTCTAACTGCTTAATAGCTCAGAAGTAATAACAATAAAAAGAGTACATACCGGTTCGGTATAAATTATTATAGATTAAAATTAATAAAAATAATTTACTTATTGGTCAGTAACCCTGCCGGTTGCATAGGGTGTTTTTTTCATTGTCATTACTATATTTTCTAGTACTCAAACTGTAAGGTTGTTGTCCCCTCATCTTCCTTCCTTCCTTCAGTTGGACGCTACGCAAATGGCTTAAGAAGACCGGAGCCTTACCTCGAGCATGTCACTCGCCAGGCCGTGTGCATCATCTTGTGGTGGTGTTGTATTATTCTGTCACGGATATGGGTGTATTTGTTTGTCAATGAAATTGAACAAACAAGCGTTCCAGATTCGTAACAAATAATCTATTTTATACATCAGTAGCAACTTTGGAAACGATGTCCGTACAATGTTAACACATTCATGTACGCCAGCAGTCCATCTCTCTTTTACATGTCCATGGTTTTTGTAGATCGAAAGATAAAAGCAAAATATAAACCATTGTGGTTTATATTTGCCAAAATTTTGAGAAGTCTAAACTGTAGGAAACAATTTCATAGTTCCCCGTCATGTGTGTTCATTTCCGCCCCCTCCCCATAATTGCCAAAATAGTCCCCTTTTAAGCAAACTGACTTGGCCTCAAGCCAAGTCTGGAAAGCTTACTTAACCCGTAATAAATACAGTTGGAAAGTCAGTATAATTATGGCTCTACGCTCTATGTGGTTTTTATGTCATCTTACTATGGGGATGAGGGTGCCCACTCACGTGAGGGGGTCTGCATATATTTGCATGATCTCTTCTTTCCGGTTAGATCTTAAACCCAGGACATGGTCACTAAGAGAAGCCAAGGTCAGACCATTGTCCGTACCAAATTTCAGCTATATCCTCTTGACTGTCAACTACATCCTGTTCCGGCTTCTGTACCAAATCTGTGTTCTATAGATCTTGATCAAGTGGACACGAAGGACTACGCCTACATACGTGAAACTAAACACATCGTTCAAACCCTGTTGCTTTGAACTGCGCCTACAATGACGGAGACTATATGTTTGCCTTGTGCAGCATTCTTTTATATAATGCGAATCTGGATTTTCTGTTCTAGTCTTTCTCTAATAACTAATAATAATAATTAACTAATTTAACTACTGCAGGTCTGTTACAAATCTCACTCATCATATCGAGGGAGTACATAAGAAACTTGGAGTGTCACTCCAGGGTAAGCCTCCTGGGTCTGTTGGATCAGTCGCTGGTGTAGACCCAAGGTATGGTCTAGACAATGGATGTCAATGCAGATGGCTTCCAGATGGTTCGTAGCCACATGGAGAACAACTGCATCAATACGTACTGGTTCCACTTCAGCAAGCACTGAAAGCTGCACGTTGCTTGTTGGGGAGACACGGTTTGCCGCGTTGTTTCTTGGAAGCAGTCCATCTTCTTCTTTATCGACTTCTTTTCTTCTTTAGTTGACTATGAACATTGGCTACATAAAGCTTTATTGCCAGGGTCTCATGCAACTGTTGCTGCCAGCTTTTCTACGACTTATGTGTCAATTTATTTTAATTGCTTCAATTTATTCGCTTTGAAAGCCAAGTTTGTGTGTTTTGCACTGGAAAGTGCTTCTGTCAGCTGCTGTTGGAAACACAACCCAAATATTATTAATTCTGCAAAACAGACTGTAAGAGAGTTTTCCTTGGAACAGTCAATCCCGCATATATGTATACACCATTTGCTGAGTAAATTTATGCAATTAAACTGGTTTTGCAATAAAAAAAAATTGGCAAAAAAATTAAATTCAGGAATAGTATCTAGTGAGTGATAACACAATGTTTTCACAAAACAAGAACACTCGACTTGCATACGAATTAAGAGATCGTTTTTATTTATATATTAACACATAAAAATACATGTTGCCTAATAACACTGGGCATACACACCATACATTGCAAGACACACTTTTAATTCTTAACATTACGCAGAATGGTGCCCATCCAATGATGGCGCATTGCACAAAGACAAAGAAAAGAAGACTGGCCACAATCAGGAATAGGTTAGGACTTGCAACAATCAAAACAGGAGATGGTGTTAATGTAACATAAAGCCTGGGTTGACTGGTTGGGGCAGTTAGGCCCTCCCACTAACCACATGTCACCACTGCCAACGTAATTTCACCCAATTCTAAATTTAGTTTTGCTTTGTGCTTTGTCAGGAAATCCATCCCTAATATTAGTGCATGGTGACCAGGAAGCCTTTGGTCTGTACGGAACTACTAATGATCCAACCAGTTATCTTTGTGATTACCAGGATTGTGAATCTTTGTCAGTTTTGCTTGCCTGCTCTTCTTGTCTTTGTCAGAGAGTGTTTGAACAACTTCTGGCTCGTCTTGGTGCATAGCTTCCAAATGTCGTGGCAGTTTCAGCTGTAGTTTTTCACTACAGACAGTAGTAAGTCTTGTCCCGTGAATGATAATTGCCTGAATTGCTTTTAGTCATCACAATTATGCCAGCCACTGAGCTATCAGCACTAGTTACACCTTGCATTGTCTCATTGTGGGTGTTACCTCTCTGTACTGAGACTTGTTCTAGGCAATCACGCAACTGCTGTATTGCACCATCTAAGGCAGGATATGTCGATGGTATTTCTTCAGATTGTCTGAGTCCGGAACAAAATCGTCTTCTGCTTCTTCCGAATCTGATGATCCAGTTTCATTGTTTGGATTATACGGACTTCCGCTGTCAGAGAGTGTATCATTAGATTCTATATCTGAATCTACTGTTCTGGAAGGGCAGTGAAAAATGGTGTCACGATAGTATCGACAACACAAGTCCCCTTCTTGTTGCTGGGCATCATACACCACCCCAGTGTTCTGGGCACTTTGAATCTCGCTCGCCATAGGTAGATGGTGGATATGCTGACCTTGCACTTTCCAATGCTTCATTTGTTTGCTGCCGGCAAGATTGGGGTTCGGCTCTTCGCTGGGAAGATAGGTATTCAGCTGTCTGCTGGGTACATTGGCAATCTGTTGTCTGGTGGGAAGGTTGCCATTCAGCAGTCTGCTTGGCAGAACGATGTCCAGACGTCTGCTGGGAAGGTTTGAGCTCAGATGTCTACTGGGAAGTGAACTGAGGACATGCGTCAAAGCGAATGCTTGAACACAGATTTTGGTGACTCAAGATTTCACACAAAACCAGGCTCTTAACGGCTAGCCGTGGTCTACATGAAATTAACACAGGACGTCCTCGGTTGGCGGTAGGACCTCAGTCAGAAAGTATCTATTCTGGCCAATGTCCTCGGTTGACAACTTTTGAGATTTTTGTATATATGAAAGCACGGTGTAATAAGAAATAAAGAATCATTCTGATGTGAGGCCTATGTTTTGCCTTGTGCTACACTGTTGAAGATATAACTTTGTAATGAATGGATAGTTAATGTATCCCATTACTATTAAAGTAATGAAACGAACATATTGAACTACCAGGACACAATTGATATGTACAGTAATACAGATTGTTTCGTTGATGGCACTAATACATGGATTGTCGTTCGAGAAAGATGTCCTCTTAAGAAGTGGGTTTACATGGCATGTTTAAAATAAAAAAATACCCGAACTCGGTGATACATTTATGACGTTAGTTACTGTACCATGTAAAGAGTTAAGACATGCTTTCAACAGTATAGCTGATAATGGATCAATATGTACGTTTGTGATGAATGAATAACTAATGCATTAGACTTTCATTAAACAATTGATATGTACACATTGAACTTTCAAAACACAACTGATAGATACAGTATTAGTGTTGTGTTAATGGCAATAATACATTGATAGTGAGATCATGCCAAAGAACTTAAACAGTGCGTAGCGGAGGCCGTCTTGAGTGTGCCAGTGAAGTGCCTTGTGGGAGTTCATATTAAGTACTGCCTTTTTTGAATTCATATTTGTATATGGACAACAGCCGAGTATTACGTCGGTCGCGTGAATATGATATTTAGTGGAAGGTATTTGCTGAAACATCATTTATAAGACGAAGGCGTAATACAAAATAGCGTTGGATAATGGATGTATTCGACATTCGTAAATGTGTTATGACAGTGTCAAAGTTATTTATTTAAGTGAAGTGAGGATGAGCCTCAAGGCGAATGTGTGAAGACAGCTTGTGATTATTTGTGAGTTATCTATACATACACAGTTCACACACAACCAGGCTCTTGACGGCTAACCGTGGTGTACATCAAATTAACAAAGGTCATCCTCGGTTAGAAGGTGTGTTTTCTGGCCAATGTCCTTTGGTTAAAAACTTTTGTATCTTGTGTATATATGAAAACATATTTACTATTACATTAAAGTAACAAAATTTAGGAGAAATCTTTTTTGTGTGTAATTAAACAATATGGTTGGTATAATCCTGAGTGTAACCTCATAACTAGTGGTATATGTACATATCACAACCCGGCACTGGCTGTGGTTAGGTACTTAAGGTCTGCAGTCCCTATTCATCCCTATGTGGAACCGGGGTGACCCTTCACTCTGGCTACAGGTTGCAATATATGTTGTACATAGTCTCCCTGAATTTTTTTCCTATGGGGCCCGAAAGTTCACCGGGATGCAACGCTATATAATGACTGTGTGGAAGGAAGTAAGGCACTGGGCCGGAACAAGTAAGGACTGTAATCTGCACTGTGTGATCCCATCAATAAATTAATTAATTGCAGAAGTTTAATATGGAGGTTTTCTTAAATTGGAATAAATGTTGTCTAGACTAGTCTGTGTGTTTATTTCAAATTTGTTTATAGAATTTCCCTTGGAATTGTAAGACATTGTGATTAAGTGAGATGGACAATAATTCCAAAATCTCTGCGTCTGGGCGGTTGGCCTGTTCATTGCATTCAAAGGCCTGCTTTACCGCTGCCGAGCCTGGTGTATTATCAGTGTTTGTGTAGAGACTCTCCACACCCATTGAAAACATCATTGCGTCCACGGGGATGCTTATTTTTGTGACTTTGTCAAGGAAATGTGCAGTGTCCTTCACATAAGCCCCGTGTGATGTCGCTAGGGGGGCCAGAAATTTGTTTATGTATTCGGACACATGACATGACTCCGAACCACAGTCCGACACAATAGGGCACCCTGGGGGCATCCTATTCTTCTCTGGCCATTTATCCTGTCCCTTGTGGATTTTAGGTAACAGATATAATTGCCTGTTCCTGTCTCAGGGGGACTCAGATACTTAAAGTAAGAGTAAACTGCCGAGTACCCGGTTTATTTTGGCCGCCGCTACTGGCGCTATAGGTCCCTCCGTGGGGATGTAGTGCTGCCTGTTAGATAGTTGCCTTTCAGCTTCCCTAATATAACAGTCACGGGACATTACTGTAGTGAAGGACCCTTTGTCAGCCGGTTTAATAATAACCTCCGGGTTGTGTTTGAGAGATTTGATCGCGTCTATCTCTGCCTTGGATAAGTTGTGTGGGGTGTTGGGAGGCACCGCTGCTTTAATTACCCCATTCTCCAGATCCTCCAACTCTCATTGGACCTCTGCCAAAGTTATTGGCGGTTCCCACATTGATTTATTGGTGAATTTCTCTATAGCTGTGTTGCCCTGTGAGTCCCGGAAGAAATATCTGAGTATCATCTGTCTAGTGAATTTGTGGGTGGCTGCTTGGATAGCTCCACAATTATGGGGTGTAGGAATATAATTAAGACCCAATTTCAAGACTGTAGTCTGGGTTTCACTCAGTATTACATGACTGAGGTTTACTACTGTTTTCGGCCCTGTATTTTCTGTGTTTGTAGCTCGGGCCTCGTTACCCCGAGCTCCTAACAGTTGAAATGGCTAATCCAGTGTGCCATAAGGGCGTCTGCAGTCTTAGGGGTCCAGTGTGTTTCCCCCTCCATCGTGAGGAAATTTGAGGTTTCCAGCTCTGGCAGGACTGTTATGTTGATCAAGCTAGGCTTACGTTGAGCTGGTCGATGTGTCTCTTATGGAAGGTGGTTGGGGCAATTAATCATCGTTACTGCTATTTGTGCCCAGTGGGAAAGTTTTCCTAACCTTCTGTGTAAGTTTACGCATACTCGGAATTGAAGTGGTTCCCGGATTGTTTTGTTGTTTATTCCGACAGACATAATGAGAATCTCCGGCTGTGCTGTGTCTATTGTCCCTAATTTAGCCAACACGTTATGTATGGAGGTGGAATGTCTGGAGAAGGAGGTAGCTAGGTTGGTAGATATTGTGAAAGGGATGGAGATGAGAATCAGCAAGGAGACAGGTGGAATGGAGAGAGACGACAGGGAGAGAGTTGGGAATACTGTGAGACTGAAGGAGCAGACTAGTGGCAAGAAGTCCGAGGAAAGGAGAGGCAGAAAGGTGATTGGAGGGGAAGAAATTGGAGGATCGACGGCAGGAAATGTGACAGGTGTGAAGGTGACAGGGGAGAAAGTGACCATAGGGAAAGAGGTAGGAGGGAAAAAGAGATGGGAGAGGAGAGAAGGAAATGCAATGGGAGGAAAGATGACGGGAAGAAAGGAAGTGAGAGTAAATGTGACAGAACAGAAGTTGGGAGGGACGATGACAGGACGAAAGGTGACAAGAGAAACAGTGTCAGGAAAGAATGGAACAGATGAGATTGTGACAGGAGAGCAGAAGACAGGGGAACAAGACTACAACCAGACAAACCGGAGAAGGAGCTACTCTGAGGCAGTGATTGAGGGGGTATTGACAAAAGAGAGGGTGTTTATGGGCGACTTTATTCTGAGAAAGACAGATTTTTTTATTTTCATGGGTGTAGTGCTATTTGTTTGGGCATTCTGTACAGTGAGTCTTACTGAGTAAAACATATTTTGAAGTTGTTATGCCAGACATCCAATTTCCTTGGCAACAAGCAAAATGGTCACTGTTCAATGTTATTTATGACTTTCTCCTAGACTTTTATACTTGTGTTAATTGACCTATCCATTGTGTGATTTGTTTTATAGCGTAAGGTCTGTCAAGCCATATAGAATGGATGCCAAATATATGGAGCGATCGAACATTCTGTAGTATATTTCTTGAAATTCTGGCCCCAAAAGTTTTCTTTTTATGACAAAACATAATGCACAGTTTTAAAAGTGACAATTGTATATGGGAATGTTTCATCTTGATAGATGGTATGCACATAATTTTGAATGAGACGCAGACAAGCCACGACACACTGGATCCATCTGTTGTTTACGTTTACAAAATTACTTCATGGTCAAAATAAATATATGTCTTTGAAATGTACTTGTTGCCACGGCTATACATGCATGCCACAGTTTACCTAAACCTATGTTTTGTGACAGACAAAGATGGTGGAATCAGATGACGGCGTTAAGACCCACAGTTGCATGTGCAAATCCCAATAGAGATCTTTGCAAACCAAAGGGTGATGGACAAGTAAGTATCTACTACACATGCTCCATTTATGTCAGCAGTACGTCATACTATTAAGTATCTACTACACATGCTCCATTTATGTCAGCAGTACGTCATACTATTAAGTGTCTACTACACATGCTCCATTTATGTCAGCAGTACGTCATACTATTAAGTGTCTACTACACATGCTCCATTTATGTCAGCAGTACGTCATACTATTAAGTATCTACTACACATGCTCCATTTATGTCAGCAGTACGTCATACTATTAAGTGTCTACTACACATGCTCCATTTATGTCAGCAGTACGTCATACTATTAAGTATCTACTACACATGCTCCATTTATGTCAGCAGTACGTCATACTATTAAGTGTCTACTACACATGCTCCATTTATGTCAGCAGTACGTCATACTATTAAGTATCTACTACACATGCTCCATTTATGTCAGCAGTACGTCATACTATTAAGTGTCTACTACACATGCTCCATTTATGTCAGCAGTACGTCATATTATTAAGTATCTACTACACATGCTCCATTTATGTCAGCAGTACGTCATACTATTAAGTATCTACTACACATGCTCCATTTATTAGCTTGTATGACATAATGTCAGCAGTACATCATACTGTTAATTTGTTTGAGGGTCCTATACAAACACATGTAACTATGTACCATTCTAACTTCTCACTATAAATTTATTCAACAATAACAAAGATTGCATCTTAGTTAATTAATTTGGGCAGTAGTGTATGTTAGGTAGTTGGTAGGATATATAGGAAATATTGCACATAGGTGCATTGAAGTATGTTGTTGTAACCTTAGGTGATAAAACAATTAAATAGCATCTATAAACAGACTAGTTGTTAAATTACAGCATCTTGGTTAAAGCTTGACAACTTAGACACATCAATCAAAAAACGCCGGAATTACAGACTAATGTCATGTTGCTAATGCAACTGGGTAACAGAATATTCCCAATATCACATGTACTGTTATTCTGTATTGTTGCTCTTCCTCTGTCCCTAAAAGCCGGGATGAGGCTGGCATCGATATGGGTCCTCAATTATTTAGTTTTACTTGTTACATTGCTAATGTCTCCACTCCCCGGTCCTTTGATCTCCACTACCTCCCAGTCCAACCAAGTCTGTCTTAATAATAATAATAAGAAAACTTCTATTGCACCTAAATCCTTGGAAACCAAGCTCAGAGGTGCATCAAAACAAAAGGATTGGTTAATCTTAAAATGCATAAGCAGTATTCCAGTTGTCAACAGATGGGTCAAGGCGCTAGGGAGCTACAGTTGATAAGCAAGGTTGTAAAGATAAGTTTTTAAATGACGACGGAATTTTGTAATATTTTCAACTGATCTAACACTAAGAGGGAGCATATTCCAAAGAGTTGGTGCAGCAACAAAAAAAACCTAGTTCCAATGTTAGTGTTGACTCTAGGAACAAAAAGTAGGTCAGAACTAGATGATCGAAGCTGGATAGGTTTTCCTACAGGAGTAAGCAATGAATGCAAATAAGATGGTTGCTTATTGGACAGTGCCTGGTATGTAATGGTACAGATCTTAAATATTATACGATATCGTACAGGAAGCCAATGCAAAGACTTCAAAAGTGATACAGACCGAGAAAAAACGGGGAGATTTTGTAACTGCTCTTGCTAGACAATTTTGAACACGCTGAAGTTTTGTGATATCCTTGCGAGCGATATTAGAAAGGAGGGAATTGCAATAGTAAAGTCTGCTGCTAACAAGCGCTGTTGCAATAGTTTTAGCAATAGAAAATGACATACCGGCGAATACCGCGAATATCACGAATGTGATAAAAACAGCAGCGACATGTTTGAGATATGTGGTTGTCGGAGATTGAAGTTACTATCAAAGATTACTCCTAGATTCCACACCGAGGTTGCTGGCGTGATGTACTGATTCAAAATACACGTAGGGAAAAAACCATCCAGTTTACTATGCTGCATTGGAGTACCAATAATTATCAATTCAGTTTTATTTGCATTTAATTTCAACTTGCTGTCAGTCATCCAGTGGAAGATATCTTGAAGGCAATCACTAAGTTGGTTAAGGGAGCGATTTGTATCAGGGGTAACCAATGAAATATAGATCCGAGTATCATCAGCATAACGGTTTTCTTACAGGAGTAAACAGTGAATGCAAATAAAATTGGTGCTTACTAGACAGTGCCTGGTATGTAATGGTACAGTTCTTAAATATTATACGATATTGTACATGAATCCAATGTAAAGACTTCAAAAGTGGTAAAACGAGGAGATCTTGTAGCTACAGATGTTTTCTTGGTCTTTGTTTTCTTATTAGTATTATTATTATTATTACATCGCTTTATTGTTGTTGCAGTAAACGGCCACGATGACTTCGACATGTGGACTATACAAGTTCTACAATGCGTGCGATACGGCAACAGGAGAGAAACTGAGACATGGCTAGGAACCGACACTAATAATCAGGTTATAGACGAACTCGTGCCATCTGGTTAGACAATACAACACATATAGATCGACCCAGTGAGAAGCGCGGTGGAGGTGTGGCCGTACTCTACAAATGCGGATGTACCTTTAAGACTGGATTCTACACGGAATGACATGAATTGACCATAATTTTCTCCTCGACAACATTAACGATGCAGATGCGGTGCGCTTCAATGGCACGTTGGAAGCTCACGGATTGGTACAACACGTGGTGGGACCCACACACAAGATGGGCCATACCTTGGACGTCATCACCCGGGACATTAGTACCTTGTTGATCGGGATGCCAACAGTTTCTGAGCCAATCGTATATGTCTTGGTGACACAAAGGGTAACCCTTCCGGCGACCATCTGTCTGTGTGTTTTAGAATGAACTTAACGAAGCCAAACATCGTTCGCCAGCTGGTCACTTTCAGGAATCTTCGGGACATTTGTATTCCGGAATTTATCAAGGATTTAACTCCAATTTTGAACAACACTGATAAGCCAGTAAATGAACTTGTACACGCCTATACTACGGGAATTGAAGCGCTTGTCGACCAACACCCTCCCGTCCAAAGAAAGTTGATAATACCGAGACCAAATGCGCAATAGTATTCAGATGAACAGAAACATGCCAAACCCACCGTTCATTGGCAGCTGTTCAGGCAGCAATGCAATGCAGTTAACAAACTGATGATCATTGCGAAGAAAACTTTCTATTCTGCAAAGATCAGAGACTGCGGCAAGGATCAGAAACAACTGTTCAAATTAACGAGACATTTGAGAGGTAACACGGGACACGTAATCTTACCAATCCATGAATCGCCCGAACAGTTAGCGACTACTTTCGGTGATTTTCATATGGACAAAGTCGCTACTATCCGACGTAATAGCGATACCGGCAACCCAAGTGATATCTACAAAACAGCATTGGACGATGACGCCGTGTTTGACGGAATCCCGCTTCAGAGGTTTCTGCCAGCCACCCATGATGAGGTGAAGCGAATAATCACAAACTCGCCCAACAAGTCATGTGATTTAGACCCGATTCCTGCGTGGCTTTTGATACAGTGTCTGGATAATTTCGTGCCGTTGATTACAGCCATTATGAACAAATCGTTGGCAACGTCAGTGGTACCCGTGTGTTTCAAACTTGCAGCTGTGAGACCACATTGCTTAAAAGGCCGGACCTAGATAAGGAAGTTCTGAATAATTATTGGCCTCTGTCAAACCTACCATACGTGTCGAAACCTCTCGAGAAAGTGGTTGAACACCGTTTGAAAGATCCCCTGGACATCAACAATCTACACGATATTCACCAATCGGCGTACTGCAATAATTACCCAACCGAGACAGCTCTAGTGAAAATCCAGAACGACATCGCAAAAGCTCTTGATCAAAAACGTGTAGTCGTCTTGATCATGCTGGATCTGTCCAGTGCATTTGATGTCGACCATGGCATAATGTTTAAGCGTTTTCAACACTCATTTGGCGTGACTGCAGAAGCCCTGGATTGGATGAGATCCTACATTAGCGGCAGAACACAATGTGTCTCGGTCGGCCTAGCAACTTCGTTTAACACACATCTATGTTGCGGCGTGCCACAAGGATCTGTATTTGGACCGAAACTGTAGAATGAATAGAAACATGTTAAAATTGAACCAAGAAAAAAACGAACTCATTGTGTTTTTGTCCAACCACCGAATTCATCAGGTGAACAACTTGTCCCTCATGATCGGGGGCAGACTACTATATGTTGTGCAATCCGTGAGAAATCTTGGGAGTTATTTTGGACAGCGGCTTGACAATGTGAAGAAAGAAATATGTGAATGCGATCTCCAAGTCGTGTTTCTACCACATCCAAAATATTGGCAAAGTCAGACAATACATCACAAATGACGCCTGTAAGATTCTAGTCCAGGCACTGGTAACATCTCGCCTGGACTGTGGAAACGAGCTGCTGCAATGTTTGCCTCGGGTATATAGAACTGCGCTGCTCGCCTAATCACGAGGACATGCAAGAGCGAACTACATTAGCTGCCAGTGAAATACCGGCACAGCTTTAAGGTCAACACTTGTACGTATAAAGTGCTCAACGGATTTTCACATTGTGCAGAAACATCAACCTACTCGTACCTTAAGATCAACGGAGAAATCATTTCTAGTCGTACCTGTGCTGCGGACTGTACTGTAACTTATGGTAAACGTTGTCACGCGGCCATACTGTGGAACGACTTGCCTGAGAACATTAAACAACTGAACACTCTCAGCTCTTTCAAGAAACATTATAATTTTACAACATGATTGGTAATTATTAGCAGGTAATGGCTGAATTTGTTGTGCTTTGTCCCACTTGCGGAAACTAGGGTGGTGGTACCCAAGTCTCAGAGAGTTGCGTTTAGTCTCTACAACTGCTATCTTTACAATTTGAATGTTTTGCGAGTGCAACATTCAAACTGGCAACAATGCTTTGGGCTTAGTAAACATAGTTTAGCCGGCAGTATACCTTCAATGTATGTATTGTTGCACTAAGAAGATTGTATTAAAAATGAGGAGCAAACAAGGGATGAGATATGTTAGTTTTATTTTAAGCATTCATACCGCTAGCATTTACACAATCTGTACATAATTTGTTTCAGTCATTGACATGTGTCTGTGTAGTTGAGTCTTTGTAGTAAAAAACGTGTTTGCATAATATTAGCAGTTAAGTAGCGACATATTTATACAGTAAAGACTATTAGTGTATCTTTAAGAACTTGATTACTGTTGTGATATGTTTAAGATACGCAGAGCTGCGCTGATGGGAGATTACATGCGGAAACGTCTTAAATCAACACAAGCACACGTTCATTTGATGTCCATGAAGTGACAGTTGTAACGACTACTAATTTATTTAGTTCTCTGAGTGAAGAGTGAGTGGGGTGTGCATTTTAAAAATATTTTTCTCTTTTTTGCGGTGAAAGTTCCAAAGTACGTAGGTTATCAGTAGTATTAGCACTGAATATTTGATGTGGTAAAGGAGAGTACCAAATTATATCATCGAAACTCAGGAATTCTGCAACATGTCCAATGCAACTATGATTTTGTGTGGAATTATACCAGAAAAGAAACTAGTATCTGTGTTCGCTGACATTACGCATTGTCTGCATTTGCAATAAAGTGAGAATTTTAACAATATTAATCAAGTCTTTCTCGTATTTATTTCTATGTGATATATTTTTGGTTGCCATAAGGTTAATTTGTAATTGTAATACAGTATGTTTCAGTGCAACTCGTCTGGATGAACAACACAGAGAAAGATAGGGACAGACCACATTAGCTTTTACAAAACATTAGCAACAGATTTTCTTTATACGTTCTCACATGAAACATTAACTGATTGCATGGGGGAAATTCTTGAAAACGGTAGTTTTTAAAAAAATCCACCCAAACCTGATACCCCTCAAATTCGTCCCAATGTGTAGACTGATTTTTAAACATTGTGTTCTACAAAATTAACTGACCTGGGCACAAGAAGGTCGGGTCACAATAAAGAAACGGCATTTGTGTGATGTAAGTGAGGTCATATCAGGTCTACTTAAGGTGGCAGTGAAATTATAATTTTTTGGTTGTGATCGTTGTCGCGTAAGTTTGTGAAGTCCTGTTGGCACTACCCAATGAATCACTATAGTGGCACCACCTATTGAGTGGAACCAATATTAGTGCACAAGATGCTTTGTGAATATCAGAACTGGGCAGTGTGGTTTGGCAACTATGTCATCCCAGTTGAATCAATCGGCTAGTTCTGGCTTGTTTGGGATCTGGTTTGAACCAGTATTTTCATAACGCCTGTATATATTCGGATACCTAAAAATACTTGCCTGTCCGAAAACAGAAGTTACAGAAAAATAGTTTACAGAGTGCTATGTAAATATTTATGAACACGAATGAGTCCTGATGTTGACCTCCCATGCTATTATTTTTATATATATTTTTTACAGAGGTGACTGAAAACAAGGTAAACAAATATGAATTTTGTAGATTTTTATGGTGTCAAAAAATATACGGTTTTATGGTAAACACTATATATTTTTTAACTTCACAAACCTACAAGGTCACCCCAATAGAGGATTGATTTCACCGACACAATTATTTTGGTTCTGCTACATTGTATCAAGATTTCTTTTATACCGTACATTCATAATTCAATACAACTGTACATTCATTCATACACGCACAGCATTCTGTATCAGTGTATTGATACTGTATGTCGTGGACAAACTGGTCTTGATACAATACTGATACAAACTGATTTAATGCAATACATTATCATTGGCCACCCTATCACAGTGGATCCAGCAGCCACATTGTGCATAGGGGACTGTCTGAATACAATCTAGTCATCTAAACACAGGTAGCCTATCATCAGTAGCAATACATTATCACAATTCTTACAGCCTAACATCAGATCACAGACATCTAGTTCCTGTCTACTAAATAAACAATAAGTTCGCAATGGCCAAAAAATGTTGGTTCAGCTCCCATCAATACATGATGTGGAACGGGCAATTTTTATGATCCAAAATTGCTACTAGCACCAATTTGCATTAACATGTTTTAATCACTCGGTGGCGCCACAGTATCTCTCCCCCGCGATACATGTAAATGGCCAAACCACGCCCTATATTATGTTTCATGTATTTTGGGATTTTACAAACTTACCCTTTACAGATTAACACTGTGTCAGAGACATTCAATTTGCATCTGCTACATACAAGTTGCGATAGATAATGGTTCTTGTGCTCTTGCATAAGGCAAATACATGAACATTGATGACTAATTTAATTACATCATAGATGGTAGTTACACAGGCATTTAGGTAAGGTCACATTTACTTCCATTTATCTATAACAATGAAACAGTGCACAATTACGATATGTGCAACACAACAGAACGGGAATGTAAAATTAAAACCCTAGAATCGGCGACGGTTGGCCATTCGTATACCCACTGTGTACCATTCTATGACTAGCATCCACAAGAGCTTGAAACACCATACTTAATACTATGGTAGACAGGTACAATATACATCTTTGGCACGCATTACTGCGACAATGTCCACCTGGTGGTGGTCACAGACACTACATCCATGCAGTGAACTGCTATGAGAAATATTCTTATCTCTAGGTAGGTGATCAGTTAAGAAAAACCTGCTAAAATATAAAACATAGCAATGTATTTTATTTTAAAATATCTTACCTGCACTAGCTACTTAAACCTAAACAGTGCAAATTATCTTGCGTTATTTACAATACATGAATAGGATGGACCCTTGAATACAGCGTTCACAACATCCAACCCCAGAGTATATGCCAGTAAGATACAGCTTTGTGTTTAAAGCATTTCTGTCTCCAAAATTGTGTTACTTGCCACAGCAAAGGGCCTATATCGACAGGTATCATTCTGGGTGGACCAGATACTAGTACGACAGTGCAAGTATGACTGCGGTGGCCAGGAATACATACAGGGAATGTCACTCTTACACTAACCACTTGGACACTTATAGTGACCATGTGGATACTGTTATAGCAACCACATTGACACTTATAATGACCATGTGGACACTGTTATAGCGACCATGTGGACACTGTTGTCTATAATACATGTGGACACTGTTATAGCGACCATGTGGACGCTGTTATAGCAACCATGTGGACACTAATAGTGACTACATGACACTGTTATAGTGACCAAGTGGACACTGTTATAGCGACCATGTGGACACTGTTATAGCAACCACATGGACACTTATAACTACCACGTGGTCACTGTTATAGTGACCAGGTGGACAGTGTTATAGCGACCAGACAGACACTTGTGTATTACATGTGACGGTTGATCCACCAAACAAAGAAGAACTTCTAAGAACTAGTTCAGTTTGTCGCATTAGTTGAATCATGCACATCCACTGAAGTATACATAACTCACCAGTTTTTGTCACATTGTGAAGCAGTTTGGTCAACACAATATTCTGTCTGTTGGACACATGCCCACTTAGGAACAGCCGTCGTATGCAATGAACAGTTTCTATTTCATGCTTAGATGATCATGTTCAATCTGTGATCGATCAACCATGACCATCTAATGTGTCCTCTCAACATCCGTCCACAGGGTCAACTCAACCGTGTCCATTTACTGGGTCCATTCCAATGTTTTCCATCCACCAAGCCAATTCAACCGCTTCCATCCACAGCATACATTCAATCATTTCCATCCACCGAGTCCAATCAACCGTTTTCATCAATCGAACCCATTCAACCAAGCATTTCTACCAGTGGGAAATACTACTTCCAAGTCATTCCATCTCATGTGTGTGCTATGATATCCACTAAACATAGTCCAAGCATTCTGTTTAGCTGACATTTACTGACAACTGTCCATCAAATGTACTGTCCAGTAGTCTCCATCAGATGGTTAGGGCCAGAGACGTCCCCGTAGCTGTGACTGTCAGAGGGGCTTGTCTACAATACAGACGCCCCCGTAGCTGTCACTGTCAGAGGGGTTTGTCTATGATACAGACGCCCCCGTAGCTGTGACTGTCAGAGTGGCTTGCTACAATACAGACGCCCCCGTAGCTGTCACTGTCAGAGTGGCTTGTCTATGATACAGACACCCCCGTAGCTGTCACTGTCAGAGTGACTTGTCTATGATACAGACACCCCCGTAGATGTCACTGTCAGAGTGGCTTGTCTATAATACAGACGCCCCCATAGCTTCGACCGGTCGTCATAGATGTGTTCAGCACCATCCAGGTGTCTGACTTGTGATTGTAGAACTCTACGGAACCCAGGTTGCTGGAGCCATCGTCCCCTCCGACAACGTAGAGTAGTCCATCATGGGCCACCACACCTGCAGCAATCACACAGAGTTGCGATGGATCAAATGTAGGAAAACATCACAGGAGGAACAGTCACAACTCAAATACTGACTCTTTGTATATAAAAAAAGTTGAAATTAAAATACATTTGGGTGAATATTTGTTTTAATCATCAAAATTAAAGGCAACGCAGAAAGATTCAGTGCAACATTTTTGATAAAAAGTTACTTATAACTATTACTTACTATTACTTACTATTACTCAAATGTCAAACCTACGGCTAAGTTTCTTGGGAATATTTGATTTAATTATACATAACATTTTATGAAAGAATATGAGTACTTTTAATATTCATATTAATCGATAATTTGTTTTCTTTTATCCATGAAATTAGTAATTAGTACTTAGTCATTAAATACAATTATACAGCGACTTTATTTTTACCATTACCGGGTGTGCCTCACCTGCATTCCTGCGGCATAGATGCATGTCCGCCACCGGAGACCATGTGTTAAGTTCAGGATCATACATCTCTACGCTCTTCCTTACAAGGGGGCCATCATGGCCTCCCACAGCGTACAGACGGCCATCCAGCACACCCACTCCTAAACTCAACAAACAAGTAGACACTGCATACAGGCAGCCATTCAACACACCCATGCTTAGACACATTAAACAAGTAGACACAGCGTACAGACGACCATCTGACTAACCCACGCCTAAACACAACAAACAAGTATACACAGCATACAGACGACCATCCAACACACCCATGCCTAGACAACAAACAAGTAGACACAACATACAGACAACCATCTGACTCACCCATGCCTAGACACAATAAACAATAGTCACAGCGTACAGATGATCATACAACACACATGCCTAGACACAACAAACAAGTAGACACAGCATACAGACGACCATCCAACACACCCATGCCTAGACAACAAACAAGTAGACACAACATACAGACAACCATCTGACTCACCCATGCCTAGACACAATAAACAATAGTCACAGCGTACAGATGATCATACAACACACATGCCTAGACACAACAAACAAGTAGACACAGCATACAGACGACCATCCAACACACCCATGCCTAGACAACAAACAAGTAGACACAACATACAGACAACCATCTGACTCACCCATGCCTAGACACAATAAACAATAGTCACAGCGTACAGATGATCATACAACACACATGCCTAGACACAATAAACAAGTAAACACCACGTACAGACAACCATCTGACTCACCCACGCATAGATACAACAAACAAGTAAACACCACGTAGAGACAACCATCTAACACACCGGCACTTGGACACAACAAGTAATAATCCAAGTTCTTTTAATATGTCATGATATTGCATCTTTATCTTCTGCAGCTGATCACTGCGCTCGCATAGTACAAACATTATAATTAAAATTACATATAAAAGTTATCCAAAACAATGTTTGTTTACTGCATTTTATGCAATGCCATAAGCACAACAGAAACAAGACTTATTTCCACGTACCCTCACGAAACATATACACGCCATATATGCTGAAAGGGGTGTTCACTTAAGTTCGCAAAAACCCAAAATATATTAAGATATCACATGTGGATTAGGGGGTTTGATTGTCACCATACTTCGCAAGAAAACAGACTGCTACACGCTCACCACCTAGCAAGTGAAACAGGTTAATGCAAACTGATACTAACATACGTTTTGGATCGTAAAAATGCGATTTCCACACCAGGCATTGGTGGGGGTAGGGGAGTTCAACCAATGTTAAACGCATAGCTTTTTTTAACTTTACAAACCTTTGAAACCATCCCTAAGATAGTCAAGACAAGGGACTGTTTATGAAACCATCAGTAAGACAGCCGAGACAAGAGACCGTATGAGACCATCCCTAAGATAGTCAAGACAAGGGACTGTTTATGAGACCATCAGTAAGCTAGCCAAAACAAGAGACCGTTTATGAGACCATCCCTAAGATAGTCTAGACAAGGGACTGTTTATGAGACCATCAGTAAGCTAGCCGAGACAAGGGACCGTATGAGATCATCCCTCAGACTGCCGAGATAAGGGACCGTACCGGCTCCACTGCGGCGACATGACATCTCAGCGACTGGCGTCCAAGTGTCATTCTCAGGGTTGTAGCACTCGACGGTACTGAGGCAGTGACGACTGGCCCCGTCGTACCCTCCCACAGCATACAGTAGTGCTATGGGGGGCAAACAAACATAATAAAAAATTATTTGTATAGCACCATGTCTCCGGACAAAAAAGCCTGTTCAAATACAATAATTATTTTACATATTTGTAAATAAATAACTTATGTAAAATAAAATATTGGCTAAATATTGACTTGACTTAACTTTTTTAAATGTTATTATTTACTGCCTTAAAATCGATCAATTAATTAAATAAATAATTAATATTAATGCAATATAACATAAGATATGTAGTAACGATTTGCAATAGTTAGAATGAAAATATCTTATAAATAATCTCCAAATGCTGTCTTAAAAAGATGTGTCTTAAGATACATCACAGATGCACGAAATCTGATTTGCACATACGAAGTGAGCCAAATAACAAACAATTAAAACTGAATTGAAAAAAAACCTGTGTTTTTCAAGCATTCCTGTGTTAGCAGCCTGTCTACCCCCGTTTGTTATGGGGTAGTTAGCAGAATATAATTGTAAGAAGTCTGCATACTTCCCCCCAACTACTTCTGCATCTCAATTGGATAAACAGGTTAAGCTTTAGCATTCATCTAAAAGTTACCCTTAAAATAAACCAAAAAACACTTGGAAATTCCCTGGTGCATTAAGAACTATGCACATTTCTTGTGCGTTATTGTCTAACATAAATGCATCCAGAGCCGAAATGTAAAGAAGTACTTTTACTTTGTTACTTTACTTAAGTAGAAAAGTTTACTTTTCTTGAGTAACAAAGTACATATTTTAGAAGTACTTTTACTTGTAAAGAAGAACAATTAAGGTGTACTTCTCTGAATGTAATGACGTATCCATAATTTATGTATTAACATTTTGGAATTTCTAAGATGTTTCCGAAAAATGATCTGTGCCGGAAGCCCGGAACCCAGGATTGTTTGCCCCCAGCACAGATCTATATAGATATCAGCGGGAACTACAAGTTCCTGGTAGTAATATTTTTTGATTGTCTGATTTGTTACCATTAGCCGACATTATTATCAGGTGGCATATAAACTGCAAAAAAGTCAAGCCATTAACTTAGAAAAGTACTTTTGTGTTTACTTGAAGTACAGTTGTTTACTTTTTACTTGTACTTCAAGTACATTTAAAAAACTTTTACTTGAGTAGCTTTAGTACAAAATACATGTACTTCTACCAACTCTGATTGCATCATGTTAGTAGTAACCTAGTATAGCCCTGACATGTGAGTTACTTACTTGCGCCAATGCCGACACTGCTCCTACGAGTACTTACTTGCGACAACGCCAATGCCGACACTGCTCCTATGAGTACTTACTTGCGACAACGCCGACGCCGACACTGCTCCTACGAGTACTCATTGGTGCCACCAAACGCCACTCATTGACACGCGGGTTGTAACACTCGACTGTGTTGAGACCTGGGGTAGAGTCATAATACACATGTACAGTCATAATACATTGAGTGTACAGTCATGACACAACTATTTCAAGTCATGGTACTTTTACGTATACAGTCATAATACACTTATGTGATTAATAATGACAATAACACACTTATGTGTACAACAAAGGTAAAGTAAAGGTGAGTTTTTATATAGCACAGTATCCAGTCCTCAGGACTGCTCAAACCGCTTTACAGTTTACTCCCTGGCAGACCTGTTCAATTGAACTTCTCTGGGAAGCATTCAGCCATGCTGCAATTAATGCGCAAAGACTACTCATACACAAATATCCACCACTGTCTATAGCCAGGTACTCATTCATACAGCTGAGTGAACTGGAACAACGTAGAGTGCACGAACTTGCCCTAGGTTCGACACCGCAGCACAAGATTCGAACCCGGGTTCTCTTGGGCGAGAATCTTAATCTCTAGCCACTGCACCGCAGCGATCCACACAAAACATATATCTTTAAAAAAATTAAGTTGTTACTTTTCTCCCAACGGGTCACAGATTAATCCCTGAAAGTCTGGCGCCCGAGATGCAAACCATCTAGAAGAAAAATGTAAACATACATACACATTCACCTACAGCTCAATCATAGTTAGACGTTTTCTCTAACAACTGACCCGAGGACCCGTCGAAGCCGCCGACTGCGTAGATGAGGCCATTGAGGACTGCAGTGCCGAGTGTGCTGCGTCTTGCTTCCATACTCGCCACACACGACCACATGTCCTTGGTGGGGTCATACACGTCCACAGTCCGCACCCGCAGCGACCCGTTGAACCCGCCCACTCCGTACACCAGGCCGTTGATCACAGTCACACCTGGTGGATGCAAGACGCAACGTCAAGACTGCACTTTAATTGTATGTCTGTGATGATAACTCATCACACATGTGGAATTAATTATTAGAAATTTATTAATTATAATAATAATAAAAAATATATGTACAAAGTCTGATCAAGCATGGTTGCTCTAAGGGGCTTTATGTCATGTATTAATCATAACTACTTACAATTAAATTAAGCTGAAAATTATTATTCTAGACGGAACTCCGGTTAGCGACTTTTTTGTCATTATCTTGTTACCATATAATACTGTTATTATTTATATAGCTAACAAAGTATTCTTGTTGAATAAGAAACTAGCCGGACATGCCTAGTTGTGTTCCTGAATTGTAGTTGCTAGAATGTTAGTGATATGTTATGAACATCAGTTTATAGTAGTGTTGAGAATCGATTTGATTTTCGTAATTAATTATATAATTGGTTTATGGATGGCCATTCTAGGACAAAAAATGGATAAACAGTTGCTGAAAAAAATTTCACAAGACATTGAAACTGACCACAACGACACCGACGTGACGGCATGTCGGCCACCTGTGTCCATTTGTCCTCCTTGAAGTCATAGCACTCGACACTGCGGATGGCCTTAGGAGCTTGACCGCCAATCACCAGAAGTACCTGCAATGACAGAGTACTCCAGTAAGGTCTCCTGCAATGACCAGAAGTACCTGCAATGACAGTACTCCAGTAAGGTCTCCTGTAATCACCAGAAGTACGTGGCAATGACAGAGTACTCCAGTAAGGTCTCCTGCAGTGACCAGAAGTACCTGCAATGACAGTACTCCAGTAAGGTCTCCTGCAATCACCAGAAGTACCTGCAATGGCAGAGTACTCTGGTAAGGTCTCCTGCAATGATACATCATCCTCATGGGTCAACTCAAGTTTGTGCCTGACGCATGACATACAACAACGGACAATAACTTAAAAGTATGTCAATGTGTACACAGTTACCTCGTTCATTTAGATTCATAATTGCAAGTATAGATACCTGTACGAATCCAGATAGGCTCCATTCAAGCCAATCTGGTTTCATACCAGTACCTATACTTGCAAGGCCATATCTTGTCCAAAAGTTTTTTCCAGAGTACTATGTAAATATACATGTTTGTTATTCAATATTATCACAAATCTGAAGCCACTGGTTTGCCAAAACATTTATAAAATTGGTCTTAACCAGTGCCCGGTCACAGTGCAAAGCTAGAAATGTCTGTTTTCCGGAAATGTCCGAAGGCGCAGATATGTGACATCACTAGTGGAACGGCCTACACATGGTCGCACGGTCTACGGCTACGCAGCTAAATTTGAGTTCATTGTAATTATATTTTAACTGTTTTTATCATTAAAATGTATAATTGGTGAATATAGGTGTTCTGTTGTGGGAAACAGTGCCAATTCGGGGTTTGACTGGAAATTTGGTGCACATCTTCCCCAAAGACCAATTTGTCGGCAGAAAATGGAACATTTTGTGTGTAAAGGACAGGATCCATGCCTGTATACATAGCACTGCACCGACACCAGGTTAATCTAACATCAGCAGAAACAACATTAATCTCTCAAATGTCATCATCACCATCTCCAAAATATATTTGATCATCGTATGCATCAGTCTTGGTATCAAAAGAGACACCGCTCTCAGCCCGCTGGCCACAATTTTATTAATTGTTTACATGACGCGGGTCTCGCATGGGGCGGCTGTCAATCAACTAGGGCGGTCCAGGCTGGCGGCTGTGTTCCACTAGTGACACACAGTCTCACGCCGTTGTCACTTGTCAGTTTCCGCAAGACGACAAATTTAAAGGTTCTTTTCATGTTGTATGCTCTTATGCGATTCATCAGCATATTTTCAATAGCATCATTTCAAAGTGCATACATCATTTGTTATTACGAAATACAGCACATTTTATCCCAGGATATGGCCTTTAAGACCAAACCTGGCAGGTAGATAGGTTTATTTTTTAATTGGTGCAAATAGTGCAATTTTTTCTGCCCAAGGTATGGAATGGATTATACTGAATAAAAAATATATAGAATTTTTTGGCCAGACCCCCAATTCCATGGTAAAAAACAAACTGGCTGCCATTTTTAGCCAATATTGGCAAATTTGGGAACACTGCCATTCTTTTTTGAGCACATATATAATTATAATTATTGCAAATCCATGTTCTGTATACATTCTATTGTGAAACAATCAGAGCATTTTTCCATGGTTTGTTTTTTAAATAATTTTTGGTAAAGTGTGAAAAAAAAATTGTTTTTGGCAACAAATATGTTTATATTTTAAAAACTATTGATGATTTAAAAAAATTGCCTAAACATTTTACAGAACAGAAATATCATGTTTCCAAGTGCAGAAATTTGAGAAAAAATGCTTTTGAGAAAATGGCCATCAAAGATTGTTATAGTGGATTTGATTACTTGATATCGACATGCTTGATCCATGACTAAAACTTGTTTTGAGGCATGTCATTGTCAAAGAAGTGAATTTTATTGATAATATGCAGGAAATGCATCATAATCTCACAGAAAACCATTTTGTAAAAAAATGGGCTAAGTGGCCCTGAAGTCCTTTGGGCTAATACGTCTATGTGACCTCGGCTGACCAAATGAGTGATAAGTCGGAAAAATTGTAACACTGTTTTCTTACATCCTTGTAAAGGTTTGGTAGGGTGCTTTACACGGTTTCAAAAAATATGACTGCTACAAAAATTGGCAAAGTTATGGAGCATTGAACATGGTAGGGATAAAAAATTGAAAATGAAGAAAACGGCTGTTGAAGTTTTACATTATATATGCAAATGGATTGCATGGAAATATTACATGCACAACATTCAAATGTGGCACACAGTATGTAATATGTATGTTATGTTGCAATGATACACTGGAAGTACAAATGTGCTGCTACAAAGACTTATCAAGTTATGCCAGATTATGTCTTCATGTGTAAAACTAAGAGGACAGATTATCTGAGAGCAAAAGGTAGACTCACTGTTTGACACAGTTTAAAACCTACAGGCAACTGTCCAGTTTAACAGGGGTCTAGTGGCTTAATGCTGTCTGTTGACACAAGCTACTGCCAGTGACCAATTACAGATTAGTCACAGCTTCCATCAAACAATAGCAGGCAGAGAATCTTAGCTCCACAGCTGGGTGTAATACACAACCAGAGCCACCACTGATTCATGGTCAAGTAGATTAGCTCAATGCACCAACTAAGACAATACACAACACTGTGAGTGACAGTGTCCAGAGTGAGGCCTAAGCAGTGTCCTCATTGCTGAATAGATCAATTAAACCTGCCAAGTGGGTGACATTCTGCACAAGTGTTCATTAATCCTTAGTGATTGTTCAGAACACCAGACTGACCACATACCTAAACAAAGCGAATGTAATAGGTGAAGAACAGGCAGTGTTCAGATAGGGGTATTGGTTGAATTGTATTTGTCTCGACTCAAAAGGCTTTATTGTGTCTTCATCGATTATAAGAAAGCATTTGATTTAGTAGACCGGTCCTCCCTGTGGTCTAAGATAATTTCATGCGGTATTAATGGTATTGTGTTGAAAGTTGTATACAACATGTACAAAATGCTAAATCATGTATAAATGAGGGCCAGGCTGTGTCAGCCTTCTTCTCATGTGTAGAGGTATGGCAAGGAGAAAACTTGTGTCCTTTGTTATTTGCTATTTACCTGAATAATTTTGAACACTGTTAGTCACAATTATAACGGACTTGACATGGCAGCTGGTTAAATTTACATATATAGTGTATAGCGGAACTATGTCAACTCTTCTAATGGTTGACATTTGGTTGTTTCAGGTGTCAACTATATTGTGAATCTGTAATTATTAGTCTATATTGATACAATTGATTTACACAGTACCATGTCTACACAAGGCATGGCAAGCGTAAACAGAACAGTAGAATGCATTTGATATAAATAAAATGTAGGATATTTCACTCTATAGTTGTCCAGAATATTAATTTTCTATGTTTGTCACCTACAGGTGACAGAATATTAATTTTCTATGTTTGTCACCTACAGGTTTCTACAGACAATACATCTTTAACCAATAGACACCACAGTCACACCATTTTATAATAATTAAATGAACATCAAAATAAACACAACTTGCATTTATAGAAAATCAATAGTTTTGAAGATACAGTTTAAAAGTGTTAGGCAACTGTTCAGTCTAACAGGGATCAAGTGTGTCTACTCTGCCTGGGTGCTGTGACCAATTAAAGATTAGTCAAGGTCTCAATGGCCTAGGCTGTAGAAATTAGTCACAGCTTTTGATTTTCTGGCACACTACACAACATCTACTGTTGGGGGGTGATCTCAAGGGCCCTTCTCAAAACCACATCACTAGATAATGTAAACCTTTTGCACTTTGGGGGCCCCTTAGGTGCCCTTAGAATGATTCAATCAAATACAGATTTCTTGTATATAGTGGCAGCACCCTAAGATACATCTATGCAAAATTAGAAAAAAGTTGCTGAACAGTTTTTGAAAAAATAGGCCAAATGTTACATTTTTACCAGTTTTGGGGTCCTTGGATGCCCTAGGGAGTCCTTAAAATGATTCAATCAAATATAGATTTCTCGTGCATAGTGGCAGTGCCCCAAGATATGTCTATGCAAAATTAGAGAAAAAGTTGCTGAAAGGTTTCTGAGATACAGCAGCTAACGGCGGACGGCGGACGCAGAGTGATGGCAATAGTCCATTGGACTTTCGGCCAAAGGACTAAAAACACCATTTCACCTCGGGTGTCTGGCCTTAAAATACATAAAAGTTCACAAAAAGTTCATTGCCGACATTCAAATGTTCAAGATTGTTCTGAGAGTTGTTGTTGACCTCAAAAGACACGTTGGTTTAACACAGGGCATATATGATGTGCCTCTTTTACAATACCCAGGTGTTCCTGCATGCTACAATGACATAATACAGCAGTGTTGCCCAAAGCAATGACCAGAATTACTTACATGAGTAAAGATCTTATTTCAAAACTACTAGTAAAACTGCTCCTCCTTCAGACCGTTACATATACATAGATGTAGAAGGCGTTTTCCCAAAGTATTTGATGTTTAACAAAAAAGATGTAAATTGAAACGGTGTTACTTAACGCTATCGATTATTGCGAGCAGTGGTGTCATGTAACAAAGAAAAACTACTTTGTTACTCTACTTGAGTAGTTTTTCAAGTAACTAACAATAACAAAGTACAATTTGTATTAACAACTTTTACTTGTAACGAAGAAGTTACGAGAGAATGCCGCCAACTGATAAAAACACATGTAACATTGCGAACAATCACGTAATGTCCATCTAATGTCCGGTACAAACTATTAACAAATAAGAACCATTAACCAAGGGAATTAAAAAAAAATCGTTGATTAATCCCTGAAAACTTGGCACCCAAGATGCAAACCATCTAGGAAAAAAATGTAAATACACACACGTACATATGCTAGCTCGATTATAGTTAGATTACAAATATATGCTAGTTAGACTATAGTTAGATTACAGTATATATGCTAGCTCGATCATAGTTAGATTACAAATATATGCTAGTTAGACTATAGTTAGATTACAAAATATATGCTAGTTAGACTATAGTTAGATTACAATATATATGCTAGCTCGATTATAGTTAGATTACAAATATACACGGGTGCAATTATATTTAGATTACAAATATATGCAGCTCAATTATAGTTACATTACAAATATAAGCTAATTTGATTATAGTTACATCACAAATGAGCACTCAAAATTAAAACAACATAAATATACTTCTCTCCTACCGGGTGAACGGGCAGTCTCACCTTGGGCAGCCCAAGGGGGGTCCTGGGCTTGGTGCGGGGGGTCTTGTAGACGAGTTTCTGCTGGGGTCGGAGCAGGTGGTACTTCATCGCCTCGATGAGGTAGTCCTTACACTCGCTGTTGCTCTTGATGAGCTGCTCCTCCTCCACTCGCTGCACGAGGAACTCCTGCGAGAGCAGCGGCAGTCGAACGTGCTCCACCAGCTCCGACACAAACTGTTGACGCGTCGTCAGGTCTCGACGCACCCACTGCATGACTGACTCAAACACCTGTGACATACAGGACAACAAAACGTCACAAACTGTTGACGCGTCGTCAGGTCTCGACGCACCCACTGCATGACTGACTCAAACACCTGTGACATACAGGACAACAAAACGTCACAAACTGTTGACGCGTCGCCAGGTCTCGACGCACCCACTGCATGCCCGACTCAAACGGGCATGCCAAATTCCAAAGGTCTGGGCTTCCCCTAGACACAGGACAATGCAATGTCACAAACAGTACATTACAGGCACAGATACAGTAATGTCACAAACAGTCCACTAGTACTTCAGGGACAGATACAAAGTTAAGATAAGTCAATGTGACATAATATTTGTGACACACTCAAAGAAACAGGACAACTGAACGTCGCAAACTCTCTGTGACAAACTGTCTTAGATAGATACCTTTTTCCACAACAAACTGTTTACAAAATAATGTGGTCAGACCCCAGGTTGCCACGGATACACTTAGAGGTTATGATCTGCCTCACCTGTTCCTCGGAGGTGACAGTCAGCTGGTCACTACAGATGAGTTGACACACCTGGGCAGCCGTTAGGTTGAGGAACTCCTCATTCTGCACAACCTCACTGAAACATGCGAAACAACCTCTCTGAAACATGCGAAACAACCCGACTGAAATATGTGAAACAACCTGACTGAAAAATGTGAAACAACCTGACTCAAACATGTGAAACAACCTGACTGGAACATGTGAAATGACCTCACTGAAACATGTGAAACAACCTCACTGAAACATGTGAAACAACAAGACTGAAACATGCGAAACAACAAGACTGAAACACATGAAACAACCTGATTGGACCATGTGAAACAACCTCACTGAAACATATGAAATAACGTCAATGAAACAGGTGAAACGACCTCACTGAAACATGTTAAAGAAACTGACAAAAAGAACCTCACTGAAACAGGTGAAACAACTTCACTGAAACAGGTGAAATATTAAACAACCTCACTGAAACAGATGAAACAACCTCACTGAAACGGGCGAAACAACCTAACTGAAATGGATCAGCAACCTTACTGATATGGAAGTTCAACCTCATTGAAATAGAAGAAACCTCTTTGAAATGGAAGCAACGACAGTATTCAACAAGTTTACACCCATGCATGGAGCAACAAATGCTTCTGTTTCCCACTGTATTAATTCCTGCTGACCAGTTCATCTCTGCTACTGCCAACTGCATCGCATGCAGGTGATAATCATTTCATAATAATCCGAGCATAATGCGACAGACCACAGTGGCACCCTCTGGCCTCTGTATCACCATTCAATTTGTCCACTGAAAAAGTAAATAGCACTAAGTAGCTACATTTGTTTTTCTTAAACCATTTGGTAAACCAAAGTTTAATAGCCCAATGAAGCGAATGAACATAGAAAGATTGGACGTCGGCACCTGGGAGGAGTTGCACTGTTGCACACACACACTGCCTCCAAGTTACCATATTGATATATATAGAGAGGGGAGTGGACGTCGACACCTGGGAGGAGTTGCACTGTTGCACACACACACTGCCTCCAAGTTACCATATTGATATATATAGAGATGAGAGTGGACGTCGACACCTGGGGAGTTGCACTGTTGCACACACACTGCCTCCAAGTTAACATATTGATATATAGAGAGAGGGGAGTGGACGTCGGCACCTGGGAGGAGTTGCACTGTTGCACACACACACTGCCTCCAAGTTACCATATTGATATATATAGAGAGGGGAGTGGACGTCGGCACCTGGGAGGAGTTGCACTGTTGCACACACACACTGCCTCCAAGTTACCATATTGATATATATAGAGAGGGGAGTGGACGTCGGCACCTGGAAGGAGTTGCACTGTTGCACACACACACTGCCTCCAAGTTACCATATTGATATATATAGAGAGGGGAGTGGACGTCGACACCTGGGAGGAGTTGCACTGTTGCACACACACTGCCTCCAAGTTACCATATTGATATATATAGAGAGGGGAGTGGACGTCGACACCTGGGGAGTTGCACTGTTGCACACACACTGCCTCCAAGTTACCATATTGATATATATAGAGAGGGGAGTGGACGTCGACACCTGGGGAGTTGCACTGTTGCACACACACTGCCTCTCAGTTACCATATTGATATATATAGAGAGGGGAGTGGACGTCGGCACCTGGGAGGAGTTGCACTGTTGCACACACACTGCCTCCAAGTTACCATATTGATATATATAGAGAGGGGAGTGGACGTCGACACCTGGGAGGAGTTGCACTGTTGCACACACACACTGCCTCCAAGTTACCATATTGATATATATAGAGATGAGAGTGGACGTCGACACCTGGGGAGTTGCACTGTTGCACACACACTGCCTCCAAGTTAACATATTGATATATAGAGAGAGGGGAGTGGACGTCGGCACCTGGGAGGAGTTGCACTGTTGCACACACACACTGCCTCCAAGTTACCATATTGATATATATAGAGAGGGGAGTGGACGTCGACACCTGGGAGGAGTTGCACTGTTGCACACACACACTGCCTCCAAGTTACCATATTGATATATATAGAGAGGGGAGTGGACGTCGGCACCTGGGAGGAGTTGCACTGTTGCACACACACACTGCCTCCAAGTTACCATATTGATATATATAGAGGGGAGTGGACGTCGACACCTGGGAGGAGTTGCACTGTTGCACACACACTGCCTCCAAGTTACCATATTGATATATATAGAGAGGGGAGTGGACATCGGCACCTGGGAGGAGTTGCACTGTTGCACACACACACTGCCTCCAAGTTACCATATTGATATATATAGAGAGGGGAGTGGACGTCGACACCTGGGAGGAGTTGCACTGTTGCACATACACTGCCTCCAAGTTACCATATTGATATATAGAGAGAGGGGAGTGGACGTCGACACCTGGGAGGAGCTGCACTGTTGCACACACACTGCCTCCAAGTTACCATATTGATATATATAGAGAGGGGAGTGGACGTCGACACCTGGGAGGAGTTGCACTGTTGCACATACACTGCCTCCAAGTTACCATATTGATATATAGAGAGAGGGGAGTGGACGTCGACACCTGGGAGGAGTTGCACTGTTGCACACACACTGCCTCCAAGTTACCATATTGATATATATAGAGAGGGGAGTGGACGTCGACACCTGGGAGGAGTTGCACTGTTGCACACACACACTGCCTCCAAGTTACCATATTGATATATATAGAGAGGAGAGTGGACGTCGACACCTGGGAGGAGTTGCACTGCTGCACACATGGACGTCGGCACCTGGGAGGAGTTGCACTGTTGCACAGCCTCCAAGTTACCATATTGATATATAGAGAGGGGAGTGGACGTCGGCACCTGGGAGGAGTTGCACTGTTGCACACACACTGCCTCCAAGTTACCATATTGATATATAGAGAGGGGAGTGGACATCGGCACCTGGGGAGTTGCACTGTTGCACACACACTGCCTCCAAGTTACCATATTGATATATAGAGAGAGGGGAGTGGACGTCGGCACCTGGGAGGAGTTGCACTGTTGCACACACACTGCCTCCAAGTTACCATATTGATATATAGAGAGAGGGGAGTGGACGTCGGCACCTGGGAGGAGTTGCACTGTTGCACATACACTGCCTCCAAGTTACCATATTGATATATAGAGAGAGGGGAGTGGACGTCGACACCTGGGAGGAGTTACACTGTTGCACATACACTGCCTCCAAGTTACCATATTGATATATAGAGAGAGGGGAGTGGATGTCGGCACCTGGGAGGAGTTGCACTGTTGCACATACACTGCCTCCAAGTTACCATATTGATATATAGAGAGAGGGGAGTGGACGTCGGCACCTGGGAGGAGTTGCACTGTTGCACACACACTGCCTCCAAGTTACCATATTGATATATATAGAGAGAGGGGAGTGGACGTCGACACCTGGGAGGAGTTGCACTGTTGCACACACACTGCCTCCAAGTTACCATATTGATATATAGAGAGAGGTGAGTGGATGTTGACACATGGGAGGAGTTGCACTGTTGCACACCCACTGCCTCCAAGTTACCATATTGATATATAGAGAGAGGGGAGTAGACGTCGACACCTGGGAGGAGTTGCACTGTTGCACACACACTGCCTCCAAGTTACTATATTGATATATAGAGAGAGGTGAGTGGATGTTGACACCTGGGAGGAGTTGCACTGTTGCACACACACTGCCTCCAAGTTACCATATTGATATATATAGAGAGAGGTGAGTGGACGTCGACACCTGGGAGGAGTTGCACTGTTGCACACACACTGCCTCCAAGTTACCATATTGATATATAGAGAGAGGTGAGTGGATGTTGACACATGGGAGGAGTTGCACTGTTGCACACACACTGCCTCCAAGTTACCATATTGATATATAGAGAGAGGGGAGTAGACGTCGACACCTGGGAGGAGTTGCACTGTTGCACACACACTGCCTCCAAGTTACTATATTGATATATAGAGAGAGGTGAGTGGATGTTGACACCTGGGAGGAGTTGCACTGTTGCACACACACTGCCTCCAAGTTACCATATTGATATATAGAGAGAGGTGAGTAGACGTCGACACCTGGGAGGAGTTGCACTGTTGCACACACACTGCCTCCAAGTTACTATATTGATATATAGAGAGAGGTGAGTAGACGTCGACACCTGGGAGGAGTTGCACTGTTGCACACACACTGCCTCCAAGTTACTATATTGATATATAGAGAGAGGTGAGTAGACGTCGACACCTGGGAGGAGTTGCACTGTTGCACACACACTGCCTCCAAGTTACTATATTGATATATAGAGAGAGGTGAGTGGATGTTGACACCTGGGAGGAGTTGCACTGTTGCACACACACTGCCTCCAAGTTACTATATTGATATATAGAGAGAGGTGAGTGGACGTCGACACCTGGGAGGAGTTGCACTGTTGCACACACACTGCCTCCAAGTTACTATATTGATATATAGAGAGAGGTGAGTGGATGTTGACACCTGGGAGGAGTTGCACTGTTGCACACACACTGCCTCCAAGTTACTATATTGATATATAGAGAGAGGTGAGTGGATGTTGACACCTGGGAGGAGTTGCACTGTTGCACACACACTGCCTCCAAGTTACTATATTGATATATAGAGAGAGGTGAGTAGACGTCGACACCTGGGAGGAGTTGCACTGTTGCACACACACTGCCTCCAAGTTACTATATTGATATATAGAGAGAGGTGAGTGGATGTTGACACCTGGGAGGAGTTGCACTGTTGCACACACACTGCCTCCAAGTTACTATATTGATATATAGAGAGAGGTGAGTGGATGTTGACACCTGGGAGGAGTTGCACTGTTGCACACACACTGCCTCCAAGTTACCATATTGATATATATAGAGAGGGGAGTGGATGTTGACACCTGGGAGGAGTTGCACACACACTGCCTCCAAGTTACCATATTGATATATATAGAGAGAGGTGAGTGGATGTTGACACCTGGGAGGAGTTGCACTGTTGCACACACACTGCCTCCAAGTTACCATATTGATATATATAGAGAGGGGAGTGGATGTTGACACCTGGGAGGAGTTGCACTGTTGCACACACACTGCCTCCAAGTTACCATATTGATATATATAGAGAGAGGTGAGTGGATGTTGACACATGGGAGGAGTTGCACTGTTGCACACACACTGCCTCCAAGTTACCATATTGATATATAGAGAGAGGTGAGTGGATGTTGACACCTGGGAGGAGTTGCACTGTTGCACACACACTGCCTCCAAGTTAGCGCATTATCATACAGATAACACGTAGAAGTCTGAGACGTGATAATTTTCGCCCACCTGAAGTGCTGCTCGGTGTAGGCCTGTGCATACTGCTGTAGATGCTGACATGCGTGGAGGTCCGCGAAGGCGCGTATCCCGAGGCAGTTGGACGGATGGAGTTGGGACTGGAGGAACTCACAGCATGCGTCGCGCACCTCCACCAACTGCAGGATGTTGGCGGCCGGTAACAACATCTGACAACCAGGGCACAACATTTGTTAGCGGAAACACATCTGTCAACCAATACATTGGCATCTTACAGCATGTGTCAAACCAGTGCACAATAACAATATCTGTCAACCAATGCACAACATTTGTCAACCAATACAGCAACGGACATCTCACAAGAACATCTGTCAACTAGTGCACACAATTTGTTGTCAACATCTGTAGGGACAACTATTCAGGACAATCCTACTACTGTGATAATATGACAACTGTTGCTTTACTATTATGTAATACTATTACCGTAGTGACATGACCATTGTGACTTTATTGTGAATACCTAGGAAAAGTACTTCACAACTGTAATTTATTATAAAGGAAGATGATGTGATCGATGATATCATGTACCAAGATATTCTCATTAAATTGACTAATATATACTTTGAACAATATATGTGGTATGAAACCCCACTGAATGAAGAATGCCTCTGATGTCACAGAGCATGCACACAACAAATAACACCATATAACTTGTAATGAAATGGCCTTGTAATGAAATGGCCTTGTAATGAAATGGCCTTGGTGCCCTTCAAAAGGGCCATAACATACAGGTCGCTTTTGCTGCTTATTTCGCATCCAGTCCTATGTCCCTACCTGAACGTTGTCTTCTGTGACAGACACCTCTGCCGTGTAGATGAAGTCAATGAGCAGTGTGAGAGCATGGCCGTCTATCTCCTGTAGAACGACGCGGTCTGCTTTCGACTCTGTGAGTTCACCAGTGAACATGGCATAGAAGTAGGGACTGCAGGAGGCCAGCACTGCGCGATGGGCTGAGATCTCTATGTCATCTGCTACCACGACCACATCACACAGCAGCTTCTGTCTGTCATATACAGTGAGAGGACGATCAATAAACACTGTTCACGACAGTTTCTGCTTAACCCTTTAGATCCAACTGATAAACGTCCAATCCGCCCACATCCCTAACCACCCAACTCCGTTCAACAACTTTGATGACATATAGAGGTGGCATCATCGACAGGATACTTATGTAATATGTGTCATTAGATCCGTTAGTGTGTCTGCTATTTCCAAGTGTTTTTTATCATATAGGTTTGTATTGGAAGTTTTTCAATAAGTGTTGTTAATAAATATTAACTGATGAAGAGTTCATAAATTTATGTTCAATTGTAGGCAAACCCACCCACACAGAGCGTATCGCATTTTGCATGTTTCATTTAAAGTTAATTAAAATATTTAGAACCGTCTTATGTGGAATTCAATTATTTTTATAATAACTAAAACTTGCAATGTTTGGAAACGAAGTACAAAAAAGTTACATGTCAAAAACCAGGTGCACCCATAACCTGGTAATTTTGTGTGATGGCTGCGGGGACTCAGGGCATGTTTCAATAAAATAATGTGAGATATAAAGGATTAAATGGAGGTTTTCCTTTACAATTATGTAATCAATTACAAATGACTACAAAATTAGTTTCCTGTCTGCCTCAAATGCAAGCAATAGAAAGTACATCCCGGTGTTTAAACTTTCAATTGCACAAAAAATATGTTCTTTAGTATCTTAGATTTTTAAGTTAGAAAATGTATTTTTTATTAATTTATAAAGAAAAATGTTCCACCTGTATTAAACCAAGGAAAGTACATCACAAACCATTAATGCGTAACTTCAGAAAGCAAAACTATTGACAATTCCCCAGGAAAGCATTATCCAAAAGCTTTAGCGCTAGAATAAGATGTAGATATGGTATATGAATGTGCATGCCTCACCTGCGCAGTGCAGTAAGCGTGTCGAATGCCTTATCTGCATGGTTCTGGTGCTTGTATGGAGGTTTCTCAAACTGCTGATATGTTTCCATGGCAACCGGGGGGCCTGATCCTTGTTGTTGGTCATCCTCCATTGTGTGGAAACTGAAGCTTTCACTAAAAATAGATCTCACACTCACGTTATCCATCCAACTAACCCATTGCATGAATAACATGAGTTTATCTAGCTGCTACTACTAGCAAAAATACCCATCCTGCAGAAAGAGTAACGTGGCAGTTCATAAGTGGTTCTATGTATTCATGGTTAGGCCAGAAACCATGTTCTTAGTTCAATACTACGGTTACATAACTTGGAACAGTTGTTCGCAATGCTGTGCATAATTTCCATTATTGTTCCAACCTATGCAAACCATCCATCAATAAGTTGGGGACAGTTTATGTCGTGTCTTTATAACGACTACATTATTAATACCACAAACAACCATGTGCTTCATGTCCGGAAGGACACACAGACATTTATTGTCATTTAATAATACAATACACTGTACTGCGTAACCGCATATCTATAACTAAGCATTAATACCTAACACTTCTCCACTTTTATTTTAAACATAAGACATATTTACCGATACAATTAATAATCAAACTAAATGTGTCCATTCATACTTCCAAGTATGGTCACAATAATGTCTCTCCATTATTCAATATGATCAGATTGTAATAACTAAATTAGTTAACATGAACTTAATTAGGTAGCACGGGTAGACTGCCATGCACCTATGCAAGATGTCAGACCGTGATTCTGTAGGTCTATCACGACAATCTTAGCATCTGCAAATTTTCACAAGTCAAATATCTTTGTCGCCTTGCGTTCACGTAAGGGATAACGTCTTCCCTGATTCACACTTCTGGCTGGAGAACCGTTTCGATCGGTTACGGTTCGACCAAATGCTGTTGGTGTTGTGCCATTACGTTGTGTAGATTCAGGCACACTTGGTACTGCGATTGCAGCATCCATCACTGGAACTTCCCTTATTTGTGTTTCGACTGGGTGCGGTAGTGGTGTTGTATCGCCACTTAGATCCAACAATTGATCGATATGTCGACGCCAAGTGACATCATCACTCATCTGTACCGTATACGACAACGGTCCGCTCTGCCCAATCACTTCGCAAGGAATCCACTTGTCTCCTCCCCTGTAATTTCGAGCAAGTGCTTTCTGACCATTCTGCAGTTGCCTCACACTGGCATTACTACTTCGAGCACAGGCCTTATATCCTGCAGACTGCACTTTTCTGTGTAAGTCTGGTTTAACCAGATCGAGTCGACTACGAATATTTCTTCCCAGAAACAGCATTGCTGGTGTCATTCCAGTAGTAGAGTGAGGGGTTCTCCTGTAGGCTAACAGGAAGTTGGCTAACTTCTGTTGTAAGCTTCTGTTGTCTTGCTTCGCTGCTTTCAAGCCATGTTTTAGTGTTTGTACGAAACGTTCTGCCAGACCATTTGTTGATGGATGATATGGTGCAGCCCGGATGTGCATCATGTCATTCATCTTGAGAAAATTTTCAAAATTCTCCGCAATGAATTCCGTTATCCGATACGAAGGTTGAAGGTACTCCGTAACGTGAAAACAGTTCGTGTAGTACATCTATCGTCTTCTCTGCTATTTCGGGCCATTTGGAATGCGCATCGACTACTACTAGGAACATGTGATTCATAAATGGTCCCGCAAAATCGACGTGTATTCTTTCCCACGGCTTCGACGGATACATCCATGGATGTAGTGGTGCAAGCTTTGGGTTATTTTGCACTATTTGACAACTCGCACACTCCTTGGCAGTTTGTTCAATTTGGTTGTCAAGTCCAGGCCACCAAATGTAGCTTCTAGCCAAGGCTTTCATCTTTACTACACCGACATGTCCTGCATGCACTTCTTCAAGCATTCGAGCTTGCAACTTGAGTGGAATCACTACTCGTAGACCCCACACCAGGCAGCCATGATGTAGTGATATCTCATTTCTCCTCCTGAAGAATGGTAACAGTTTCTCATCAGGTGTCTTGTCTGGCCAACCACCCTGGGTGTACTGGTACACTTTGGACAACACTGGATCTGTCCTTGTTTCACGTTCGATTTGAGCACTAGTCACTGGAAGATTCTCAAACTGACTGTCGTTTACTACATCAGTGATGCTATGACATTCAGCCGGCACAACGTTCAGTGGCAAACGAGAGAGGCCATCAGCATTTGCATGCTCTCTTGTGCTTCGATACTCGATTATGTAATCGTATGCTGCCAGGATTATCGTCCATCTTTGTAGTCGTGCTGCAGTCATGGTTGGAGTTGACTTTGCCGGATGCAGAATTGTTGTCAGTGGTTTATGATCAGTTACCAATGTAAACTGTCTCCCATACAGATATTGGTGGAATCTTTTCACACCAAATATCAAACTCAACGCTTCTTTTTCCAACTGTGCATAATTTTGTTCCAAAGCTCAGTGTGCGTGATGCAAACGCTAGAGGTCGTTCTGTACCATCTGGCATCACGTGACTCAGAACACATCCAACTCCGTAGTAGGATGCATCACCTTCCATCTTCAGCGGAAGCTTTGGATCGTAGTGCGTTAACACCTTGTCTGACGCAATCGCATCTTTCGCTCGCTTAAATGCTTCCTGGCACTGTGCACTCCATTTCCAGTTAACATCTTTTTGCGTTAGCACATTCAAAGGCTTGATCATTTGTGACAGATTCTGGATAAACTTTGCATAGTAGTTAACAAGTCCCAAGAACGCTTGTAGTTGACTCACATTGGTTGGCACGGGAGCGTTGATTATTGCTTCAACCTTCTTTGACGACATGTGCAAACCATCTTTGTCAATTACGTGACCCAAGTATTCTACACTGTCTTCCAATAATTCGCACTTGGACTCACGAACACGTAATCCACAGTCGCTTAACCTGTGGAACACTTCATCCAATGTTGCCAAATGTTCTTGCCTTGTTTTACCTGTCACCAGGATATCATCAAGGAAACACTGCACATTATCAATGCCTTTCAGAATTTGCTCCATTGCTCGCTGGAACTGTGCAGGAGCAGATGCTATACCGTACGTTAAGCGATTGTACTGATACAGTCCCATATTTGTGTTTATTGTCAGAAATTTGCAACTTTCAGGAGTGACTAGCATTTGTTGATAAGCATTGGCTAAATCAATTTTGCTGAATTCTTGTCCTCCAGCTAGGCTAGCAAATATGTCTTCTGCTCTAGGTAATGGGTACTGGTCAATCTGTAATACAGGATTGACTGTGACCTTGAAGTTGCCACAAATTCTGATGTTCTGGTCAGCCTTCACTACCGGTACAATTGGTGTCGCCCATTCGCTATAATCCACCCTTGTTATTATACCATCGGTTTCAAGTCGATCAAGTTCGGCTTCTACTCGATCACGCATTGCATATGGAACAGGGCGTGCCTTCATGAACACTGGTACGCTGTTCGGCGTCACATGAAGAGACGCAGTGATGTTCTTCATTGTGCCTAGTGTAGGTCTAAACAAATCGCGATGTTTGTCTAACAGCTCTTGTAGTCCATCTTCTGGCTTCCTTCTTGGATCGCTCGCCATAGGTACTGCTTTGATAACAGTCCAATCCAAATGAATCACTCTCAACCAGTCCCTACCTAAAAGCGGTGGTCCATCCAGCTGTACCACGTACAATGGTAGCTTTGCTGACTGATTCCCATACTTCACAGCAACATGTACAATGCCTATTGGGGCAAATGTCTCGTGTGTATACGTCTTGAAAAGCTTCTTTCCTGGATTATGCATCTTCGTTTTGAGACCTAGTTTCTCGAAATCTTTCCTCGATATTATTGAGACTGCTGAACCTGTGTCTAGTTCCATGGACAGCTTCTTCTTGTTGATTTTCACATTTAGAGTGATAGGACCTTTAGTGTCTTCTTTGACGTCCTTTTGGTTGTTGACACAAAACACATCAAAGTTTTCCAAGTTGTCACAAACTTGTTCGACACTATGCACCGTTCTCTGTGCACTTGCCTTCACCTCATGATTTGCTGTGTTGGCTTTACCACCTTTGTTCTTCCACTTTTGAGGAATTTGTTTCTCTTTGCCAGAACGCTTATTTCTACAGGCTTTCTGAATGTGTCCCTTCTTTCCACAGAAATAACATTCGCTGCTCTTAAAACGACACATGTTACTACTGTGGTTGCCATTGCATCTGTAGCAGGTTTGTCTAGTGAATACTTTATGGCAGTGACAGTGTTGCACTTCATTCACTGGCATGGTTTCTCTGTGCATTCCGAATTCGACTTGAGCATCACGCTGCGCGATGTCCTTTGACAATGCAAGAGTAGTCGCCCTGTCATATGTCAACTGGTTTTCAGGCTCGGCATATAGCCTCTTGCGAATTGACTCAGATTGCAAGCCTACTACGAATCTGTCCCGTAATGCTTCTTCCAAATTGGCACCAAAACCGCAATTCACAGACAGTTTCTTTAGTCTCACAAGCCACTGGGCAACGCTTTTTCCACGGGCCTGATAAGCACTGTTAAAGCGACCGCGCTCCACCGCTACTACTGGCTTTAGGTTCAGGTAGTTCGATAAAGTGTTGTTTATCTCGGCCACTGTTCTAGTTGATGGCAAATGTGGTGTCATCAAACTTTTCAGTAAGCTGTAAGTCTTGCCGCCCATCAATGTAACCAAACACGCCACTTGTCTGTCTTCTCCGATTGCATTTGCGATAAAATATTGGCTTACCCGTTCTGAGTAGCCCGTCCAATCCTCTACGTTTTCTTCGTAAGGTTCAATGTGACCTATCGCTGCCATTGTGGAGATCGCATCCGAATCCTCGTCGCCACTTTGTCGTGTCTTTATAATGACTACATTATTAATACCACAAACAACCATGTGCTTCAGGTCCGGAAAGACACACAGACATTTATTGTCATTTAATAATACAATACTGCGTAACCGCATATCTATAACTAAGCATTAATACCTAACAGTTTACATAACTTGGAATATATATAACCACTGAAAACATGCACTACCTTGCGATCAGTTGTCAAATGCCTGGTACAGACCCTTAGTCAATGGGAATGTAGAAAAAACAGAAGTTACGGATCACTCCTGGGACTGTTGATGAGCCCCAGAAAGTTTGGCGACTGGGGTGCACACCAACAGTAACAACAATAGCCCCAAAATCATTAGAGAAATTGGAAAACAACTACAGAAAACAAAACCTTCAGACAGCCTTAATGCTCAATCATGGGTAACTATTGACTGTTCTTGACTTTAGGTAAGAACTTGAGGTAAGAAAATATATACACTAATACAGATCTAATCTGTTTTTTATTCTTATTCTTACAGGTTCTTACAGGTCCTCTTCTGGCTTTTAGGCTGTGATGCCTCTTACGCCAGCTCTGATGTTTGTCGTCAAACTATATGGTATATAATATATGAATCATGTTATTGTTGTTTTCTACTTCCAGTAAATGCCCACAATCATTGTGGCGATATGTGGCCGCTTTCACTGTTAGATCTAAAAGAGAATCTTCTGAAAGTTCAACATAACAGGCAGTGTAATGGTCATATCGTCTGGCATTAATCCCCTTCTCACTCTCAGCTGGCGCTGTACCTATGGCGCTAGGCTACGGGCAGGGCCGCGGCCCGGGGACTGCATCGGCAAACACTGGGGAACATTGACATCGATATCGCTTGCATCAACGGAGTAACCAACATAAATACAGATCAGGCTCTCTATACTCACGCAGATGTGTTCATTTCATTACGGTTGCATACAGTCGTTAAACATTAACGTTAAATCATTATTATATATTATTTGTTTTGGTAAAATTAGCTTTACTCACATTTACCGGAGATGCATTTTACGCATGCGTCGAACTCATTTCCTGTTTACCCGAGGTTGGCATCATTCGCTGCTCGGAAACCAGAGCCGCGGCAGAAAGCAGTTGTGGTAACGCCGCTTTCGAAATGGCAAGCAACATAAACACCAAGGTAAGACAAATGTAATGGTATGCATATTTCATGTTGTTGTTGGTCTGCTTTATTGTTCTTGTTGTTAAAACATAGAAGTTGTGCGCATTAGTTGTTGTAGACGTAGGCGTAGCAGTCGGTGTTCGCATCAGGGCAGAGCAGCCCGCACGGCCACGGTACAGTAACAGGCTCAGTCCGATCCTGGGCGGGCGTAAATTTATAACGCATGCGCTTCAGTTTATTAATAATAATAACAAGCATAATGAGCCAATGAAGAACGCAAACATTCATCCTGTGAAAAGTGTATCCAACACAGGCTCGGTCATAAATCTACAATTTACTAGTTTTCTATTGGCATATTATTGCTGACCAATATTGAATATACTATGATAAATTAATAATGACACATTAATATGATTAAAGTCAGTTAATCGTTGATGACCAGACCGTGTAGTTTGAGTTTGAGATGGGAGTTTAGGACTATTTCCTCTATGATTATCAGTCAATCTTTTACATAACTGATCTAAAGTATTATAACTGCAACAAGTTGTCTATCTATTTTTATTGGCAATATTTTACTTAACTGGTATTTGTATTCGTATTTACATCCTGCCCATTATAAATTCCTTCAAGTTGAACCTCGACAAGTATGTGTGCACATAATGCTATAAGAGCAGTGTCCACGTATAGCTAGATGCACAAACATAATGTCAAGATCAGCTAACTGGCTATTGGCCTATAATAACCCTACATAATATCCGTATTGGATCAGTGGCCAAGGCAAAGCAGAAGTTCCTCTAATGCTTTAATTGCTGTGATTAAATATTTTCAGCTGTACACTCATTACAGCAAACTTCACAAAATAAGCTAATAAAGCTATCCTAACCTATATCTGCATGTACAGATCAGCCTATGACGACTGCAGACATCCATGTGTTAGTTCTGTTCAGCAGTCTCTGGACAGACTTTTCAGTGAACTAACCTTCGCGGTTATGGACTCGGATTGACTAGACCGCAGCTCAGTATTGTTTTCCTTCGAATCAAGACAGTACTCAAGTTTGAATACCTGGGATCCCAGGCACAAAGCGATGGAACATGGGCTGCAGACGTGACACATTGTAGTTGTACAAATGTCTTGGTATACATATTCACACAGATCCAATGTGTAAGGAAAGTTTTGTGCAGTTCAAGTTTTGATGTAAAGTAAAGGTGCTTAATATAACATCAGTATGGCATGATCCTTGAATGGATTGAAGATCCGGTTTCTTGATTGTTATTGTAGGCTAAGTGCATTGGGAGAAAACAACAATTCATTGTTTCCAATGCTTTATTTACTGGCATGTTTCTAAAGTTTGTAAATTCTTGTAAATTTCTAAATAAAATTCCCCACCACAGCTACATCCGTGTATGTGGTAGTAGGTCAATGAACACACATCATCCTATAAGTCGGTACCAGTATGATAAGGATGGTGTCCTGCTCAGGTCATATCAAAGGGGCAGACGCTCAATGATGATTTTGGATGCATTGCTTTCATCCGGACGCGAAGCCAATTCCGCTTCCGGCGTCCTTACTTCATCTTCTAGGCAGAAGATTTCTTTTGTTCTGCTGCAAGTGCAGCCTGGAGTGCTTGCAACTCCTCTCACACCTCATCGATCTCTCGATCAGCTGTCATCATATGGTGATTCTAATTCACCATTACACATACAACATATTATGAACAATTAACACTGTCATCAACCACAACATGTAATCTAGCAACACTATAATGTCCACATTCTACATCAAGTCTGGTAAGGTCCTTTTCGTCATTTCATGCCTGTACACACTGGCAGGATGTCATCGTGATGACCTCTCCACTGGGTGAGGACTTGAGTGTGCCAACCCTCGCCTTCCTTACCAAACTAAGCATGTCACTGTGTGAGCCTCTCCGCTGGGTGGGGACTTAAACATGCCGACCCCACTTCCAGGTACCATGTAGCGTGGGTCATTGTTTCCAATGCTTTATTTACTGGCATGTTTGTAAAGTTTGTAAACTCCTGAAAAATTTGGAAATTTACAGGTGTTTACAAACTTCACAAACATGCCAGTAAATAAAGCATTGGAAACAATGAATTGTTGTTGTCTCCCGATACACCCACCCTACATTATAATATGGCATAATTACCTCACAAGAAACGTTTTTGTCTCTTGAATATTTAGACTGCATGTTACAGTCTTCATCACCAAAATGACGTTATGGGTGTGTCACGTGACCACTGTCACACAATTTGTAAAGAAGATCGAAGGGGTGGAACTTCCACCAGGAAAAAAAATGGTGTCACTACTATCTTTATGCCCAAAAGTGGCTGCATTAGATTTCGAATAAAAAACGTCATCCTTTGGCCAATTTCAAATCTCAAACTATATGGGAGTTGTGTTGGTTATTGCATAAATGTTTATATTGTGTCTGCATTTACATCATCATTTACATCATCATTTACATCATCATTCTGTATGAGTTATACTCAATGCACCTTTAACTTTTGCAGAAGCCTCTTACATAATGACAACCGCTGAAGGTTGTAGGGTGTTTTTCGTTAACTCTGCTAATGCAGCATCTATCCTACCTTCATATATATTAGGCTTTGTGAGTCAGTAAGTAAGAAGACCACCCACAAATGCTTTATTTCATTTGGCATAAGATTAAGGTGTAAAAATTCCAATCAGTGACCATTGCCACTTCTAGTGTTGTCTATGTTGTTACTTTGGCACACTTTGTTCCTGGAGCATGCCATTTCATATGAAGTGTTAGAGCATGGTGTGATGTCTTTGTTTAGAACCACCTTTGTTAAATGGATGTGGTGTTAGAGACTGCTCAGGGCTGGTTTTCTTTGAGCAGTCTGTCACTATTGGTTCTATGCAAATACCAGATACAATGGTCAATGTTGACACTGTGCTAATACCCCAGTCAGCTGATACAAGCCTGTTTGATCATATCTGAAATGTGCACACTTCATCATTTAGTATCTTATTTCTGTGTACACCTGCATGTTGATGTTACATTTTGCAGTTTTTGTGACATTTTGTAGTCTAGTAAACTTATGTTTTTCAATGTGTATATTGTATTACGGAGAGGTATTCATAAATGTCTCTTGGAATAAAATATGACTACATACCAAGTTTACATTGTAGGGCAAATTTCTTAGGAAAAGTGGTAGTATGATTACTTGTTAGATTCAAGATTCGATAACTTTATGACTCCGTTGCATTAAAAAAATAGAAATTTCCCTTTAGATACACATTGAAATGTTCCTTTAGATACACATTGAAATGTTCCTTTAGATACACATTGAAATGTTCCTTTAGATACACATTGAAATGTTCCTTTAGATACACATTGAAATGTTCCTTTAGATACACATAGAAATGTTCCTTTAGGAGTACATTGAAATGTTCCTTTAGATACACATTGAAATGCCAGTAATAAAATTGATATAACACATAAAATCGGTATTTAAAACACGTTATGGTCAGTACTAAAAATTGGTAAACACATTTTTGGGTAAGCATCATTGGTTGTGCAATTCATCAATATAAACCCTGCACTTGCAACGGAGCAGAATCATGACAATCTATAATGAGGATACACGTTTAATTTATCTTTAGAATTAAACTTAATTATAAAACCTTTTGTATGAAAGATAAACTGTTAAGGTAAGTTCTTATGTAGTATGGCGTCCAGTCGGTAGGGTTACTTAAGGTGCTACATTTCACCTCCTCCCGCCCCCTGACAGACCTGTTCGTTCCAACACAAACTCAGCTTTATCCACACTGCAGGTTTTGAGCAAAGACTATTAATTTACATCTACCACTGTCTATAGCCAGGTACTCGTTTACATCATGGAGTGAAATGAGGCAGTGTGGAATGAACAAAATTGTTCATACTTCGAAACAGTAGCAGGAAGATTTGAGTCCCAGTTCTCTTGATTTAGGGTCCAATATTCTAACCAGTGTGATGCCGAAATACCAAACACATGTTTTTTTTAAACCACCCCCAACAAAATGTTTTTACGATCCAAAACGGCTAACATCAACTTTTCGTGTGTTTAACACACTAGGTGGCACCACAGTAGTAATTTATTTTCTCCATGATATATTGTGACAATAAATAATAAATCCCTCCTTGTGTGATGCTTTTAGTTTGACATATTTTTTGGACTGCAAACTTATGCGATCACCCACAAGTGGACCCATAAACTTATGTGATCACCCACAAGTGGACCCATAAACTTATGTGATCACCCACAAGTGGACCCATAAACTTATGTGATCACCCACAAGTGGACCCATAAACTTATGTGATCACCCACAAGTGGACCCATAAACTTATGTGATCACCCACAAGTGGACCCATAAACTTATGTGATCACCTGTAGGCCCACAAGTGGACCCATAAACTTATGCGATCACCCACAAGTGGACCCATAAACTTGTGTGATCACCTGTAGGCCCACAAGTGTTCCCATAAACTTATGCAATCACCCGTAGGCCCATAAGCAGACCCATAATAAACTTATGTGATCACACATAGACCCACAAGTGGACCCATAAACTTATGTGATCACACATAGACCCATAAGCAGACCAATAAACTTATGTGATCACCCGTAGGCCCATAAGCAGACCCATAAACTTATGTGATCACCCATAGGCCCACATGTGGACCCATAAACTTATGCGATCACCCATAGGCCCACAAGCGGACCCATAAACTTATGCGATCACCCGTAGGCCCACAAGCGGACCCATAAACTTATGTGATCACCCTTAGGCCCACAAGTGGACCCATAAACTTATTTGATCACCCGTAGGCCCACAAGCGGACCCATAAACTTATGTGATCACCCGTAGGCCCACAAGTGGACCCATAAACTTATGCGATCACCTGTAGGCCCATAAGCGGACCCATAAACTTATGCAATCACCCGTAGGTCCACAAGTGGACCCATAAACTTATGCGATCACCAATAGGCCCACAAGTGGACCCATAAACTTATGCGATCACCAATAGGCCCACAAGTGGACCCGTAAACTTATGCGATCACCTGTAGGCCCACAAGTGGACCCATAAGCTTATGTGATCACCTGTAGGCCCACAAGTGGACCCATAAACTTATGCGATCACCCGTAGGCCCACGAGTGGACCCATAAACTTATGCGATCACCTGTAGGCCCACAAGTGGACCCATAAACTTATGCGATCACCTGTAGGCCCACAAGTGGACCCATAAACTTATGCAATCACCCACAAGTGGACCCATAAACTTATGCGATCACCCACAAGTGGACCCATAAACTTATGCGATCACCCGTAGGCCCACGAGTGGACCCATAAACTTATGCGATCACCCGTAGGCCCACGGGTGGACCCATAAACTTATGCGATCACCTATAGGCCCACAAGTGGACCCATAAACTTATGTGATCACCCGTAGGCCCATAAGCAGACCCATAAACTTATGTGATCACCCATAGGCCCACAAGTGAACCCATAAACTTATGCGATCACCCATAGGCCCACAAGCGGACCCATAAACTTATGTGATCACCCGTAGGCCCACAAGCAGACCTATAAACTTATGTGATCACCCATAGGCCCACAAGTGGACCCATAAACTTATGTGATCACCCGTAGGCCCACAAGCAGACCTATAAACTTATGTGATCACCCATAGGCCCACAAGTGGACCCATAAACTTATGCGATCACCCTTAGGCCCACAAGTGGACCCATAAACTTATGCGATCACCCGTAGGCCCATAAGCAGACCCATAAACTTATGTGATCACCCGTAGGTCCATAAGCAGACCCATAAACTTATGTGATCACCCGTAGGCCCACAAGCAGACCCATAAACTTTCTGAAATTATATTTTACGAAATGTTTGTATCGTTTGTTTACAGCTATGCCTGGAATGGGCCAACTCGCTGTTGGCAGAGGTAAACATGGCCGTCACTACCCTCACCGACTTCCAGGAAGCTACCGTCCTGAGCCTCCTTGTTGATCTCTTGTGGCCAGCCTCTCAGCTACACCCACAGGTGCTGGTGAGTAGACGCGGTGACTTCTGTCTTGTATATTGGTTTCAGTTTGAATGTCAGAATAACGTCTGTCTTCTTTGAATGGATTGATGATCTGGTTGTTATTATTATTATACATATTTACCTCTCAAGAAATATACACATCAAAAAGTTTCTTGGGAGGTGAATATGTCTAATAATGATCCATCTTGCGCTACCAGTCATTTATGTCCACATCAATGTAATCAGGAGAGAGTTACAAGTGGCCAAATAGGAGAAGGCTGAAATAGTGAAAAATAGTTCTCATTTTAGCAATTTTAACTCTAAATTGTGCATGCCATGCGAAATGTGTCTGCTTTGTTAGTTATAAAATTATACATGTGTAGACGTAATCTCTGTTATTTGCTGAGGCAGAAAATGCAGAATTGAAATATAAAAAAATTGTAATAAAATCTGGAAATTTATAAGGTGCCGTTCCAACTGTCAGTATCACTTTGATTAAGGTGGTTCTTAGAAAGGATGAATAAAGGAAATAATAAAGTTTCTGAGAACTTCATTGATTAAACTGATACTGGAAGATCAACGCAATATGTATGTACCTTTCATTGTACACACAGAGCTTGTTACTTTGTCACCTGGTTGTATTTTTGGCAAGATCCCTTTTGACTTGATCCCTGTGAACATTGCATATTACGTTGAGAAAAGTCAATGTGATCCACATGTTGGGTGAAAACCTTAATTAAAGCAGGCATTTAGGAATGAGCATTACTGAGTTCATGATAATAATATACTGGCATGCATTATGTGGAGTGGCTTGAGCTTCGTGAATCATACATACTTTAGTGAATTAACTGTTATATGCACTGACTGACCTGTTCCATATTAAACAGAGAAGCAGCTTATCGGATAAGACAGCAATTGGTTTTGCAATTGGCAGCCGTTACAGCATTTTTGTGATACACCAAGGAAAGTTTGTTGTACAATTTTCTTGATTTAAAGTTTCACTATACGTTAGACAATGTTTGTCTTCTGTATCAAACTTGTTAACATTACACTTTGTATTTTTACAACAAAGAAACCCAATCAGTTTTGACATGGTATGTGGTTCTAAACCGACCTTTGTCACTTCCTTTAATGTCATACTAGAATAGATATATTGAAAGTATTTTATCCACCCAACTTTACACGATGTTTACAGTTTGTATGTTTTGTGAGCAATACATTCAAATCTAATACAATACATATGTTGTAAAGACATATATTGTAAAGACATGTGTTGTAAAGATGTGTTGTAAATACATATGCTGTAAAGACATGTGTTGTAAAGACATGTGTTGTAAAATGTGTGTTGTAAAAACATATTCTGTAAAGACATATGTTGTAAAGACATGTGTTGTAAAGACATGTGTTGTAAAGACGTGTGTTGTAAAGACATGTGTTGTAAAACGTGTGTTGTAAAAACATATTCTGTAAAGACATATGTTGTAAAGACTGGCTACCGGAGGCAGACATGGATAACTGTGAACTCCTAGACCTGTACTTTAGTGTCACACATACTTAGTTGGTTCCCACAATATAATAATAGATTGGCAAAGACAGCAAGTAGAACAAAGTTCTAAATAAATGGGACAAAGTACAGTTTATTGGGCAATTACAATTACCAGCCCTGTCTTGAGAGGGTGATTTCGGGTAACGGAACAAACAAGTTGGCTTTAAACTGTTGGTGCATTCCGACAACTTGCTGCAGTGTTGATATTTAAAGCTGTTCACTGACATCAATAATAGGGCATCATTTGAAAGCTTTAATGCGGCGATACCAGTACAGGAACACATTAAGTGCACTCACTCGACAGATACAATTTCGTAATCTAAATATCAAATCTCTATACATGTTTATGAATGCATACATAAGTGATTTGTGGCCTTATGACATTGCGATTTGTTACCGTGTAATCCACCTGACTGTTCTAATCTCGTACAACCATTGATCACGCTTCTGAACGTGGCAGGGTTTTACCTGACATTCTAGTCTGCTGTACTGTTATTAAATTGACCTTGTCAGTTCCATTACCTGCAGGGGTTTACAGGACGCAAGATCCTGCGTCCTATATGCCTTCCAAGTCCTTCCAAATAATTATTCCCGTAGGCATATGTTTCCTCATTCCGACTAGATTCCGACAGGTGCCTAATCCTCTGTGTGGTGTGTGCGTTGTTTCGCGAATTGCTGCTAGGGACTGATTCGCGAACCAGAATACCATTCCAATCCATACACATGTCCGTTCAGGCTTCAAGGTTTGAGTGCAGTCACTGTGCGTTTTAAGACTTCCTAATTTATTACGGGTATAGCAATGAAAAACAAAGCGACTTAATCATTTGTATATTCGTTTGTATAACTAACCGCTTGTTATCACCAAACAAATGACGGATCGTATGGCGACAATAGAGAGTGCAAGCACTCCGATCCCAACACCCATCCCTCGGCCGATCATGCCAGTCGCTCATCCAACAATCGAACAGATTTTATACTAACTCAGTGTGTTTATGCCATAATTCCACATTGTTTCAGATATACAGTACATTGCTATAAAATATTGATTTGAGGGCATTTTTGAGGCCCAAATAGCGCTAGGGTTTGCATCAGCATGCGATTCAAACCGGAGTGAGTGCTATTTGAGACATTATGTTCCTGAAACGATGTGGAATGGTGGAATAAACGCATTGAGATATAATATTTACTTTTAGGCACAACTGTCATAATGTCGAAATCGAGGTGGGCCCGGATTCTACACAACGTCACAATTAAGTGTCCACAAAGTAATGCAAAGTTCCACCTGCTGCCAGTTTGGCTATTCCAATGCTACTGTCATCACCACGGTCAGGTTTCCTGCCACCGAAACAAATTTGGGAGCCTTCCAAAGTGACTCATAAGTGAAGAAGGCTGCTCTAACTTTCGATTATCAAGGGAATACATCAACAACCCAAACATCCAGGTAAACCCCTGTACCTAGTAATAGTATTAACAGGAAGTTCACTGAATCACCCGTCATTCATCCCTCTTACTGTCTTGATTGTAAGAACCAGGCAGGTTTAGTTTGAACCACAGTTTGTTGGGCAGTAGACCTTCAAGATGTCAGTTCTAGTGTTATGAACAGTATATTAATAAATGTGCCACAGAAAGATCTTTTTACGTTTGACGCTTTGTGATGAGAATTATTAAGTATCACTAGGGGAGTGACTTGGTGTAGGAATGCAATGCGTTAATGTAAATTACATTTCTGTTGCCCTTAATTAGGCTTGATAATGTGAAACAAAAAGGTTAATCAGCCTTGACCCCTTGCTAGAATAACTGAAGGTATTAATGTAGTGACATGCCTTGTGAAGGGCACCTCAGTGTAAGCAATGTTAAAGTTTTTGGTAGCTGTTCATTACAAAGGCTCCTCACCTGACCAGTCTTTGTTAATCACTCCATCGTATTTCACGTTACTTCTACGCGCGGTAACTGCTGTATGGTTACCTCAACCAATGGCATGCGCATGTGGTTTGTTTACACGATCATTTATTGATTTGAACATCGTACTTATCCAGTGCACATAGTTATTACGTACAATTGTTTGCAACGCAATATATGTGTTACTTCACATCAGACCAGCCCATGTTCATTTTTATGTCCCCCCCGGATAATGGTGCACTCCCAACAAAATTTTTGGGATCAAGTAAGAAACGTGGCCATTTATCGTTAAGAACACACAGGCTCATTCTGAGATTTATTTATTAGTTTACAGGTCTGATTGCAAACCCTAGGTGGCTGCAAATATGCAAATATCTAATTAATCAGATATGTAGCTCACAAATTTAATGACATGGCTGTTTAATCAGTGTGAATATCAATGTAAACACTTGAGAATATTGCACGTGCATTGCACTAATCGTAGGCAGAAATGTCCGAAATAATTTCCCTTAGTAATCTGATGTGATTAAATTATCACAGAGAGGGCTCTGTAAATAGTTCTTACAGTGTGAACAACATCCACATGTCAATGCTATAAATGTTACTGCACCTTTCTATACACTGCACTAGTGTGGAATTATTAGGGATGACAACATCAGGATTTTATTGATGTTTACGTGAAAAGTTTTTATTTTAATTACTTTATAAAAAGTTTATAACAATGTCTGTTCAATCATCCTCTTTCAACCCTGTAACATCGTCACAACAATAATCATTGTACTCAATCAAATCATATCACAGCAGAATGAACTAGCAGTTTGCAATCATGTTTTGGTTGATATTAAATTGTAAAATGTTAATTTTGTAAGTTGATAGTATATTTTAAAATATTTGATGAATAAATGATTAGTATTATTGATTGAATAAATCTGCCTTACTTGCGGCCTACGGATCCCGTGGGCGCCACATGTCACTTATGGCATGCACAGAAGTCCCACCTTTCATCGCTACATCTCTTTTGGTCTTCTTTTTAAATATTTTACATTGGTTAACTGGTCTATGACATTCCTATTCCGATTGATCTACCAGGCTACAAAATATAACCTACATTGAACCAAATCCGCTAGGTTTTGTCAGGAATCTTCTTAGCATGAAAAATGTGGTCTCATCGACTAGGGTGTGTGTGTCATTAATTTTCATACTTTTGTGATAAAATAACTTATAAACACAATAAAGTATGTACTTTTTCACAATTTTTCCATTTGAAATAAATCCATATTAAAATGGGATATTGTTGTATTCGTTGCATAATCCAAACAATCCAATCCGTATTGTACACACAGAAAATCTGTACAGTGTGGTGTATTTAACAGTATGATTTGTTATGTAATATGTTGAACAGGTGCATTTTCAGTGCTTGTTTAAAAGTGGGGTGTTTAGTACATCCCTAATTACACCAGTTATTGCGGTTTTTGTATTGGTAATTATACCAGTTATTGCAGGTATTGCAGTTTTTGTATTGTTATTGCAGGTATTGCAGTTTTTGTATTGATAATTATATCAGTTATTGCAGGTATTGCAGTTTTTGTATTGATAATTATATCAGTTATTGCAGGTATTGCAATTTTTTTATTGATAATTATACCAGTTATTGCAGGTATTGCAATTTTTGTATTGATAATTATACCAGTTATTGCAGGTATTGCAATTTTTGTATTGATAATTATACCAGTTATTGCAGGTATTGCAATTTTTGTATTGATAATTATACCAGTTATTGCAGGTATTGCAATTTTTGTATTGATAATTATACCAGTTATTGCAGGCATTGCAGTTTTTGTATTGATAATTATACCAGTTATTGCAGGTATTGCAATTTTTGTATTGATAATTATACCAGTTATTGCAGGTATTGCAGTTTTTGTATTGATAATTATACCAGTTATTGCAGGTATTGCAATTTTTGTATTGATAATTATACCAGTTATTGCAGGTATTGCAATTTTTGTATTGATAATTATACCAGTTATTGCAGGTATTGCAGTTTTTGTATTAATAATTACTTGTGTTATTTATAGGCAATGTCCGGGGAATCGAATCTCAAACAACTTTGTGTCATCTTTGATCATCTTCAAAGTCTTAAGGTCAAACACTCGGTCGCACCTGAGGGTAAGTTGTGATATATAACCATTTAAAATATTTACTGAAACTAAACAGTACTGATTATCACTACACTGCCTGGTGAATTATTTGGAACTATACGTCTTGACTAAATGCTTATCAGAATAACAAATACCCACAGCTTGGAAGAACGCAAAGATGGTGATAATCTTCAAGAAGGGAAATAAGAAAGACTTCAAGAACTACAGCCTGATATGTCTGTTATCAAACATCTACAAATTACTCACAAAGATACTAACGGATAGACTACAGAAGACACTGGACGAAAACCAACCACGAGAACGACAGACCACTTACACATTGTAAACCAACTGAAAGAGAAGTGCCGAGAATATAATATCCTGCTCTGCATCGCTTTCGTCGACTACGAGAAGGCTTTCGACTTGGTGCAAACTCAAGCAATACTGACCTCCCTTCAAGAACAGGGGATAGAAGATGTGTACATTGATCTCATGAAAGACATCTACACCAACAGCTTGGTGACAGTCTACCTACTGTAGATTCAAAGAAGGATCACTGCCGGCTGGACAGCATTCACCAAACACCGCAACATCTTCAAGGGTAACTTTGGACCTGCTTGAAGAGACAAGTCTTCAACTCATGCATACTTCCAGCGATGACATACTGCACGGAAACATGGTCACTCACCATCCAGGCAAAGAACAAGCTAGCAGCCGCACAAACAAAGATGGAAAGAAGTATGTTAAACATCACATATCGGGAGAGAAAAACAAACATCTGGGTAAGGCAAAAGACAAAGGTCATAGACGTGATAGAACAAATCAGAAGACAGAAGTGAACCCGGGCAGGGTACATCAACAGACTATGAGATAACGTAGTCTGTGTATCGCAACCTGGAGACCTTATGAAAAGAAACGATCTAGAGGAAGACCAGCGAGATGGTGGAGAGACGAACTAGATGAGTACTGGAAGGGCACCATCTGGCAGAGGGTAGCACAAGACAGGCAGATTTGGAAACGACATGCTGAGGCCTTCGCCCAACCATGGGACACTACGGTTGCTCGATGATGATGATACTTCTTGGGTGAAACATTTCCGAGTTGAGTTCAGGCAAGTGGTTCTTGTTCAGGAATCAGAGTTGTAGGTATACTTTTGTTACTCGTGGTGTCCAGTAACATCTCTGAGATATAAGCAACATGAGTAATTAGAGCTATTTTATTTGAATTTTGATGTAATTTTTGTGGTTTTAATTTATTGTATAATAAACAACGGGTAGAATTTAAAAAAATTAAATGCAAAATGGTTCTGGTATGTAGACTAGCAGGTCATGATCTAAGACTGTTTCATAGTTACCACCTTTCATGACTGCTCATTCACTGATAACATTTGCATAATCATTGTATTCACCACTGACATTGAGATGTCGTGTTTGTTGACATTACATATTTCATGATGTGTTACATTGTGCGTACGATTCGTTGTTTGTCTTGCGTTATACAAGGTAATCATCCTAAATCAGATCCTTTGACTGTCTGAGTCTAAGTCTGCTCTGGGCCTACTCTAACTTGTAGGTGTGATGCATAACAAATAGGGGGGTGGGGGGTGGGCAAACTGTGATATTTGCCACAGAAGCAGGTGCCACAATACCCAGCCATTATCACACCACAGCTGCACTGTCAATCTATTGTGACAACATAATTCATTCACAGCCCATTGTGTAACTGTTATTGTTGTTTGGGATTAGGGTTCTTTTGGATGCAGGGTCAGCATCACATAGGCCTTGTGTACTCTGCCATTAAATATTCCTAAATGGACTTTGAAGGCATATGGCAGGAAGGCAGGCAATTCTCCCGGGAAATTAATGATGCCTGTTAAATGGGCCACTGAGAACTGGAATGAATGGTGCATTATTCATGAGGTGCAAATCTCACATCGTGGACACACTCTGTGTGCAAACATGTCTTTGTGGATACACGTCAGTGACCAGGCATTAACATCTGTCTCTTGGTATATCTGCATTCACACAATAAGCTAACTCCTTATTTCCACCCTATTTACTCCCTGTTTTGTCACTGCATACAATGTAGGTTGGTAATTTGTATGCATTACATATTAACTCATTTGAAGAAATATACCAGAACTTGATCTTAATCCCTAGTTCATTACAACAATGTTTGTGTTTGTAACAGTTATTTGCTTTGTGGAAAATAACACGATAAACAAATATATATTTTTGCAACAGACATATTCACATATTTTTTAAATACCCGCAGCATTTATTATTTGAAACATCAAACAAAGCGAGCTACATTTGCAAAACCAGGCAATTCTGTACTAACGCGTCTGATTGGTTGATATAACAAGTGAGACAAAGTTTGTTTCAAAATTGATACAATGGACGAGTTAGCCGGGGTGATAATAGTACACCGCTGGTTAATTTGGATGTACAAAACATGACCTAGCGACAATATATCTGGCTCAGGCCATCCTGCACAGTAATGATTAACAAATTATGCTATTTCACTGGCACATTTTACTAATACCTATTTGTCACATCTGATATCAACATGCCAATCAAAGAGACCAAACTTTGCTGGAAAGTTATTTACTTATGGTTTATGATATTTGAAACCAATAGTAAATTACTACAATAGCTTTAACATAAAAAATACAATCCTAACATCATCGCAGACACCATTTTGTTTGCAATGCAAGCATCACCAACTATACAGTCATAAATGGACCAATCAGACAGGTCAGATTATGAAATCACGACAACACTGCGGAACACTACATATTATTTTAGTCATGTTTAGTTATATCTGCATGTCATCGTTCCCTTTTGCGATATTTAGTAACCAAAGTACAATTCACACAGAAAATCGTAGTCAGCCTCCTTTTGGATGTATGCAATTGAACATACGTGTTAAAACGACAGTTTGCTGCTTTGTTTGCACCGGTTGCTTATTTTATGTGATTTCAGGGCTTCTCAGTGGTGAATCGACAAGTCTCCTCGACCTGATGTGGGCTCTCATGCTTCACCTGTGTATCCATACGCCAAGTAAGTAGTCCTATTCCACACTCCTCAAGTAAATGGTCAACATTCACAATGTCCAATTTAAAGTTAGTGATCCACAATATTAATTAAATTGAACGTAAAAATAAAATAAGTTGCTTTTGGGTACCGCGTGTTGCACGCAATATACACTAATTCTACATTCTTTTTTTTCCACAGAAGTTTCACCCTTTCAGCGAAACGTAAAGATGGGTCAAAGATCACTCCTCAACTGGTGCAGACAAGAGTTGCCCTACATGTGTGTAGACCACATGGACACAATGACCAACAAGTATGTTGTATTTTAGAACATGTCAACCCCCACTAACATGTTTTGCTGCATGTAGATTGGGTGGTATAGAAACTGCAAAGTTCCATGAAATAAGTTGTATAAAACTTAAATTTGTGTGTGGGCAGAAATGAAGTCACTGTAGTAGAACATTGGCCATAATTGTGATTGGCATTACCAGTAATGTAGCATTTTATCATATTTTAAGTTTTTGTTAACAACTGCTTGTTAGATTATCAAAATAGTGATTGAATTTAATAAAAAAAATGGATGTACATTTAACTGTATTAGGTTTAAATTTCCTGAATATTTGAAGTGTCTTTGACAACTTCGTGATGATCTGTTTCCTGTGACTTTTTCTTACGTATTGTTCTGTCACTTTCTGTAATGTTATTTCCTATGACTATTTGTGTAACATTATTTATTCCTGTGATTGTTATAGTATTCTTAGAAATGCCCAAAAGCTGTGCCATATGAATATTTTAGCCATGTCATATATGTAAATTGCATTTAAAACCTTTTAAAATATCCACATTCTAAGTTTATTAAATCATGCATTTGTATGACACCATACCAGGGCACTGATCCAGGTTCATTTCCATTTCCAAAACAAGTCAGGACACCTATTTCTGTCGGTGCCGTAATTATGGATTAAGAATCAATTTTGTTGACTAATACAAATCGCTGTTTGCGCAGATTAACCATACAACATTGCCAATTTGTCGATACAGTTATTAATGTTGTTGCACACCATGTATTTGTAGATTTCTAGGTCATTTAACAGGCCTATTAATTTTGCCATTTAAGAAAGTGTCCTCACTTGGCTCTTGGTCATGCAGTGTTATGAGGTTCATTGATAGATTTTGTGTAATTTCAGTGTCTGCCATGATGGCATGCTCATAGATCTACTTTGCCACTTCTGTTCGGTAGAGCATGACCCGGTAAGTCAACTGTGACTGCTTCAGTTCCACATGGCCGCATACTGAAGGTTGGCGTTCTGAGCCACTAGCAGGCCATACTAACATAGGACTGTAATTTCATATTATTACACAGATGTTGGCTATTCGTACCCACATCTTCAAATACTTGTACCTTAGTACTTTGACCAAATATCAGTCCCCTGCCAAAATCTTATATATACATATATATATATATATACATATATTATATATATAATATATCTTTCTCATTTAATATATGTATATATATATATACATATATATTGTATAATATATATGTATATATATAAATATATATATAAAACATATATATATATATATTAAATGATTTCTACTGAAATATCTGAGAGTGCCTGGTAACAGGTATTTGATTGTGATATTATATATGAATCACAATGATTTGAATAAACTAAATTAACAGTGATTAAATAAGAAATTATTAATTTTTATATGAGGTCTGTGTCCCGGGACAAAGTCTGCTTAAATTTTGCATCATCGATTGAAATCTTTTAAAGAAGTGTCACCAGTGATTTTGAGGTTTTCAAAGTTTCAAATTGCCTAAAGAAATGTGTTTGTAATTTGATTGTCCATATGAAATTCCACATTGCCTATATAAGTGGAACCTCAAGACACACTGCATGTCAATAAGAACAAACTAAGCACCTTGTCACACTGAAAGTATTAAAGCAGTCTGCTAGAATATTATCTGTTTTCTTTTTTAGTACATTGCCTAAATTATGCAATTGTTCTTACCGTCTGTATCTTGGACAGAGTCAGTGTCACTATTGGTGTTAGCTTCACTAACCATGTGGCAGATGCAGCCACCATTGCTGCCGATTTCACTAATACAATGGTAGATGGAGCCACCATTGCAGTTAGCTAACATGGCACATTTGCTGTAATGAGGCACATTAATTAATTATTTAAAAAACTCATAAAAAAGTTAAATATTATAGTTTTAATGGAATTTTGAAAACACTTTTTTGAAGTCGAAAATCTTCAGACACAAATAGTTCAAGAATAAAGACATATATTGTGGACAGTGAACACTGAATAATGTGGGGGTGTAGTTTTTAAGTTTTGAGGTATTTGCAAAGTATGACAATGTGCCAGTTGTGAAATGCAAATTAGCATTGAAACAAAATTGGTATAACAAATATCAACTTGCCTTCTCTTTTGTTGATAGGATCCAGTGCAGTATCTAAGGAACTGCTTGAAGGCTGCACAAGACGAACTCAGTATCTCAGAGAACATTCTAGAGTGAGTATTACATACACCTGTAGTTGATTGTTTGGTGGTGGCGTTTGATATAAACATACAACATATTTGACTATGCTGCTCTTTGTAATAATCACGTTATACATTTAATGGTTTCCGGTTTCTAAACACAGTGTAATCGTAACAGTGTTGAACAATGTCAGTTGCATCTTTTTCACAAAACTGAAAACAACAAAATGTTGATAACATCGAAATAGTCATAATTCACACAAGATTGTAATCGATTATTGATCATAGGCATGAATCAACCAGTCATCGACAAAATTTAGTAATCGGAATATGACAACAGTTTGTTGAATGAAATTTTTTAATCTGGTGTAATATTTGTCTTCTTTTTTTCACAAAGAATTCCTTGTTTTACTAATTGTTATTTTGAAATGCAACTCTGGTGATCACAATTTTCAATTGTATTAATTATATTTCCAAAGAAATCCCAAAGGAATAACTCATGCATCATACTCTTTGTATGTTCTATGTTTTGTGCTTCAGACCCAAAGCTGTGATAGGGGGAACTGAAGATGAAATATCACTTCTAATCTATCTCGCTTTACTCAGAAGGAAGGTATGTAAATGCATTAAAGTTACCTGTTTGTAATTCTGTTCGAGACAACTCCACAACATGAAAAATTACACTTGTTTGCAAATATTATTTAAACATTATATTTAAAAATCAAATAATTTTATATCAAAACTGTTGGCATTAAAGTTTAAAATTACCAGTCTTTATTGGGTTCCATTTGACATAAGATTTCAAAATTATTAAAAAAAATTGTGATATTGCAACAAATCAGTTTCATTCATTTTATGACACCAGCATGAATGCCATAATGTTATACAAGAAAAATCATTCGTAACCGACAAATTATCAACATTAAATTGCATGTAGATGTGCATTGTTATTTCTTGCAGAAATTGTAATCGAGGCATCAACAATTTGTTTGCTTGCAGGTTAAGCAGAGGTCAGAAGGTCAAGTGGGGTCAAAGGACAGTAGCATCCAAGGTGACAGTGATGGTGCATCCACCCGGCCACAGAATGAAGTCGGACCATGTGACATCACTGGACATTCCGACAAACCATCTTCCCACATAGCTGAAACAAACTTTAGCGGTCAGTCAGACTCAGGTGCCCCATGTTGCCATGGCGATGGACTGTTCAGTTGTCAGGAACAGATATTCAAGACCAGTCCCAAGAGCCACTCCTGCAGTATATGGTGTGGCGACGACGACGTGGGGTCACATGGTACGATTGTCATGGCAACTAGTGCGCAGTCAGAGAAACGGCTGCACAAAATTGGACAGGTATGTAAAGTATTTATTTTATATTATAAAGTGTAAATGGTTTTCAGTTGGTTTTGCAGATGTTTAAATCTCAAACAGACCGGTAAAAACCTTTCACCATCAGGGAATTTAAATAAAATAAAGGCCAGCATTTTATGACAGCTGAAAACGTCTGTGCAGTTACTGGTCATTTTAGCCCACAGTGAATGATGTTGGGCTGGAAAAAGCTGATTTGTGCTGTGGGTTTTGGGGTAAATGCAGGCATAGCAAATATAGCAATGAAAAATTTAATTATTCTGTATTATTTTTAATAAAACTGGGTTTTGTAGGTACAGGTAGTATTATTTTGTGTGACACTGCACAAGTTAAATCAGTGCTTGTGAGTGACAAACTGGTGATTATTTAAAATGTGTTTTTTCACATAAATCTTTACTATTAAAATTATACTTTTGAAAGGATGCAAATAAAGCAGTACAGGTCCTGGCCATTACTAAAATTAATATTATTTATTTCGTGGGTAGTGTGTATGCACGTGGAAATGATATTTTCAATTCTGTGAAAAGATGCCTACACATCTGTCCATAAAAACCACATTTTGAATTCATCGTGAGCACGGGTGGGTATGGGCTCGTGTCTAATAAAATGATCATATTACGTAGTGATGTGAATGTATGATACAGAATAGCTGCCTTTTCTTATAATTGCACAGGAATTTGTCAGGATTATGTGTTTTGCAACATACACTACGCAAGGATTAGCCCCAGGTTTGCTGAACTGGTCTTCTCCATGTATTTGACTCATAAAACTGTAGATGTTGCAGACATGTAGAAGGGACGTGCGCTACCTTTACGCGTAATAAATTCCTGTAAGTCATCAGCTTGTTTGACTGTTATACTATTAGGGCTATAGAGAATTGATGCTGCTGTGTTCAAGGTTGTCATGGACGTGGATGCAGACAGCAACTCAACCGAAACACGGGAATCTATTGAGGCATCACTTGAGGTACCTTATTGTGACCTGCTAATAATTATTTGTTAGCACATCTGCCAACTGGGGTACTTTCTTGGGATAATTTTATTCGAAATCTACTATGGTATCACTTTTGTGTGCTTCTGTGTCATCTCTTGCATTTTCTCATTCCCCACTTCCGTTACCTTCTCCCTTTCTCTGTAATCGCTTGCATTTTCTCCTTCCCACACATCTTCCTCTAACCCCTTTCTTTCCTCTCCCTTTCTTGCACATTCTCCCTCCCACACATCTTCCTCTTTAACCCCTTTCTTCGCTCTCCCTTTCTTGCACTCCCTCCCACACATCTCCCTCTTTAACCCCTTTCTTCCCTCTCCCTTTCTTGCACTCTCTCCCTCCCACACATCTTCTTTAACCCATTTCTTCCCTCTCCCTTGCACTTTCTCCCTCCCACACATCTCCCTCTTTAACCCCTTTCTTCCCTCTCCCTTTCTTGCATTCTCTCCTTCCCACAATCTTCCTCTTTAACCTCTTTCTTCCCTCTCCCTTTCTTGCACTTTCTCCATCCCACGCATCTCCCTCTTTAACCCCTTTCTTCCCTCTCCCTTTCTTGCACTCTCTCCCTCCCACACATCTCCCTCTTTAACCCCTTTCTTCCCTCTCCCTTTCTTGCACTTTCTCCCTCCCACACATCTCCCTCTTTAATCCCTTTCTTCCCTCTCCCTTTCTTGCACTTTCTTCCTCTCACACATCTCCCTCTTTAACCCCTTTCTTCCCTCTCTCGTTCTTGCACTTTCTTCTTCCCACAAACATCCCTCTTTAACCCCATTCTTCCCTTTCCCTTTCTTGTACTTTCTTTTTCCCACACATGTCCCTCTTTAACCCCTTTCTTCCCTCTCCATTTCTTGCACTTCCCATGAATCTCCCTCTTTAGTCCCTTTCTTGCACTTTCTCCCTCCCACACATATCTCTCTTTAACCCCTTTCTTCCCTCTCTCTTGCATTTTCTCCTTCCCATACATCTTTATCTCTTTCCTTCCCTCTCCCTTTCTTGCTCTCTCTCCCTCCCACACATCTTCCTCTTTAACCCCTTTCTTCCCTCTCCCTTTCTTGCACTCTCCCTCCCACACATCTCCCTCTTTAACCCCTTTCTTCCCTCTCCATTTCTTGCACTTTCTCCTTCCCATGAATCTCCCTCTTTAGTCCATTTCTTTCTTCTCCCTTTCTTGCACTTTCTCCCTCCCACACATATCCCTATTTAACCCCTTTCTTCCCTCTCTCTTGCACTTTCTCCTTCCCACACATATCCCTATTTAACCCCTTGCTTCCCTCTCTCTTGTACTTTCTCCTTCCCACACATATCCATTTGAACTGTTTCCTTCCTTCTCCATTTCTTGCACTTTCTCCTTCCTACACATCTTCTTTAACCCTTTTCATCCCTCTCCATTTCGTCACTCTTTCTCCCTCCGCACGTCTCCATACTTAACACCTTTCTTCCTTCCCCTTTCTCAATGCTGTCCATCTTTCTATCATTGGTGTCATTGGAAAGAGTTTCTCTTTTCACCCCTTTCATATGATACTAGTACCTCAAAAACAGTGAATGGTATAATGAGTCTCGTTTTGTGAGAGAGTTACATATTTGTCATTTTGACTGTTGTTTGCTCCAGATTGGTGGCCCGACAGACGAGTCCAGTCAGGACACTCATGTGATGACCTTCAGCATCCAGGATGACAAGGATGGAAACCAAGGTCATGACCTCCAGCCTCACAGTGACACGGACAGCGGGGTGATGGCGCACAGAGAAGCCTCCGAATCCGAATCGGGAATCGAGAGCAACTGGGGGAATTCGGTAACCCACGACCTTAGCTGTGGTGGCTGTGAAGGTCACTTTGATGGGAGGTCATGTGAAGGTCACTTTGATGGGAGGTCATGTAACAAGGATGTAGTAACTGACCTTGGTGTGTCAGAAAAGACATTGTCTGTGACACAGGGGGATGACACACTAAGAGATGACTTCAGCAGTGAGAGTGACACAACCTTGGACGGCAGTGACAGGGATGACCCCAGACATGGATGGACACGTGTCAGTTCCCCTGATACCAGCAGGAGGGCACACACCGGCGGCGGAGGGTGTAGCAGAAGTGGTGGTGACGAGGATGCACAAGATCCAGCTTATGTCTACACCAGTAAGATATACGTGACACTGAGTGGCCCCTCCGATCAGTCAGATTTGCCATTGCATGAAGCTGTGGCAAGTAAAGGTGATGATTGTAGACTCACGCGACAGCCATCTTTGTTTGATGAGCTGCAACAGGTGGATGGTGAGTCATTGTTGAAGGCGGACGTCGGAGAAGACGATGAAGTTGCAGATCGGGTGGAGGTGGAGAGAAGTATGATGTCTTACAGCGAAACCTTTGGACTTGAACTAAGTGGGCCAATGATGGTTGGGGACAAAAATGACAACACCTGTTGCTATGGATACAGTGAAACACCCAGGGAAACTGACCCGTCAGATGGACAGACTGAATTAGGTATTCAAAAACTGAAAGAAGAAGAAGGCAACGAAAACAAGCAAGATGATCGAAAAACCGAACGAGAATGTCCAGAAATGCCTGATGAGTTGAGGAGGGTAAACGATGAAGACAGAGTATGTGAGAGAGATGGAGAGGAGGCAGGAACAATGGAAGATCAGGACAGCGTTGAGATTGCGACAGATTTGAGCTATGAGGATAGTTTCGAGGAGAGCGTCCGTGACATCGACACGGAGGACTGCTGCGCCGGAAGTGCCGAATTCAGCGAGAGCGAAACTACGAGCACTCACAACGTTGTCGATGCCAACCCACAATGCACTACTTCACCCGAATCTGCAGACAAGTACCAAATGGGTGAACTACGACTGGATCTCGCAAGAGATATCATGGTAGATGAGGTTTCCGTGATGTCCGATGATCCAGCTGATTGGATGGAGGCGTCAGTGAATTCACTCATTGCATCGGCCAACAGGGATTGGCTACAGCAGAATATTCTCTCCGAGTCGGCGCAGTCGCGGAACGAAGAGTTTGCTGCCCTCCAGAAGGCATTAATGATGAGGACAATACAGTGTGTTGTGTCGGAACAATTGTCACTAGGCACCATGGGTCAGTCAGTCGACACAGATCAAGACGAATATTTTGTGTTGACCGATGACGGATCGACAAAGTCGCATGTCAGTGCACCGAACTTGTGTCCAGTGGGAAGCGATGAGTTGCTCCATCTGCTGGACATGATCGGCATGCAGGGCCAGGAGATGCGGAAGGAACTCGTGATGTCACAGACGCGTGAGGCGTACCTTCAAGAGGAGATCCTCAACGAAGACGAGCAACTCGTCGAGGTTGTTGATGGTCTCCAGCAGGAGCTCTCCGTGCTGAAGGAAGATAATGAGAAACTGCATGACGAGCTCGTCCTCAACAAGATGCTCAAGTTGCAGTTTGCACAGGAGGCTGAGTCGCTGAAGGGCGTCGTTCGGCGACTGTGCGGACACATCGAGAACCTTGAGGTCGAGGTGACGAAGATGCATGAAGACATGGTCCCTCGACAAGTGACAAAGAATGCGGCGATGGTCACCGAGCTTCCCTGTCGCTTCAACTTTGCCATGCAGACAGAGTTCAAGGTCAAGGCGAGAGATGCTGAAAGTCAGATAACATCACCGCAGGTCAGCATTGTCGATAGTTGCATCCAGACACAGCTGGAGTCACCTGCCCTCGACAGTTGTCATGATGACAACAATGAGAAGATGTCAAACAACATGACGGCGATGATCGACAAAATCCTCGAGCAGATGGCGAACATGACGGGGAGGTCATCTGTTTCGTCGACACCGATTTACGGTGATGACACCGATACAGACGACACCTGGCAGGCGAATGAAGAATCAGACTCTGATGCCACTGCACAGGTGATGAAGCAGCACTTGGCCAATGCCATGATACAATATGACCTGACCAAGTCAGAGCTTGAGCGTAAGAACAGCCTCTTGCAGCAGGAGGTGGAATCGTCAACAACCAGTCTGTGTGACATGGAGAGGGAGTTAAAGAAGGTGAGGGAAGAGAATGACGTACTGAAGGTGTTGACGGAAGGAGACAAGGCCGAGATGGACATTCTCAAGGACAAGATCGCAGTGATGGAGAAGGCAATCTCGGCGGCACAGAACGTCAACGAGAGACTCAACTTGAGGCTGGAGACGACACTCAATGAGGTGTCCATGATGATGCCAACTACCGGAGGCGAACTGAAGGAGAAGATCACGGAACTGGAGGAAGAAAAGAAGCAACTGGAACAGGTAGACATCTTGTTTCTCTGTTTATTTACCTTTAGTTACTGTCACATTGTATGTAGTTTTAGCCACAGTATATTGGTTTTTGATAATGGTTTGGACACTTGTGATTGAGACCACATTATTGCTGAACATTCTTCACGAGTCTTTCATCAATGTGACACAACAATTACAAACTACATATTGTAGTATCTCACATGTAGGATGACGTCATACGTCACATGTACTGATGAAGTTGGTGTGTCACATCAACGAATGACTCTACAAAGTAAATTCACATCACGTAACTAATTCGCGTGAAACCACATTAACATTTCACTAATATTCTTATGTGCTCATAGATACAAGTTAACTCTAAAATTATAATTATCACAGAATAAGGCAACAGTGAACTTGTGATTCAACTTGAATCAATGAATTTTTTAAATGGTGGTTCTGTAAAGCATGCTCTAATATTAGGTATTTTATACTAAATCAATATGCAATAAGATGATAAGTCTGGCAGTTTGTGAACCTCTCATGAAAAGGGCACTTGAGTTTGAAACTTGTTGCCCGATGTTACTTCTTTCTGTTCAATGGACTCTGTGATAACTTCATAATAATGAATGAATGAATGAATGAATGTTTATTCAACAAAAACAACATAATAAATGCAAAATATGGTGTGTTGCTGCTGCTGAAGGGACATAGCTGAAGTCAGACTTATATGTTTCTATGCCCTTCTCAAACTGAAAAAATACAATATGAATTACAAATAAATTACAAAATAATATTCACAATTCATGTACAGACTTGTTACCATAGTGCTTGTGTTACTAATACGCCTGTACATGGGTTTAACTAAACATCATCTTCAACTGACAATTCACAAATATGTAGAAAGTAATGACAACTTGAATGCTTTTTTAAATTGTATTAAACTTGGAAGCTGAATCAATTTATTTGCTAAAATTGTTCCACGTTTTTATACCCTTGATGGTGAGTGACAGCAGTTGAAGGGTGGTATTTGTCTTTTTAACATAGAACAGTTTGCTTTGTCTGGTATCATGTATGTGTATATAGCTGCAGTTGGTTCAAATAATGCTTGAGCACAACCATTTAAAGAGTGGTTGTTTGTTTTATAAACTGTAATCACAGTCTTGTATTTAACTAAATCATGAAATTTAAGCATGTTTGAGAGATGGAAAAATACAGACATGATCATGGTAATTAAGATTATAAATAATATGTATAGTTTTTTTTGGTAACAGATAGTTTTCTAAGTGTAGATTGATAAGTATTTCCCCAGATCTCACAGCAATATGACGTATGTGGTTCAGCAAGTGAATTATATAATGTGTGTAACGCTTGACAATCAACAACATGCCTAGTTTTATACAAAACTGCTATGCTTTTTGATACTTTTGATTCAAAAATTTGTATGTGTTCTCGCCATGTTAAATTTTCATCAGTGGTTGTTACTCCAAGGAATTTTGTATGTGATACCTGCTCAATGTTTGTCCCATTCAAAGCTATATTCACATCTGTTCTAGGTTGTTTTTTATTGTTAAACATTTAAAATGTGTTTTGTTCACATTGAGCGATAATTTGTCTAGTTTTTTTGGTTCATTGTTAACAACAGTGCTTACATCATCTGTGTTACTAGATGAATTAAAAACATTTGGTATCATCAGCAAACAGAATAATATGAAGCAATTTTGAGACTTCACATACCGGTATGTCATTTATGTACTACAGAATAAATAATAATGGACCAAGGATTGAACCTTGTGGGAGTCCACACTTGATTTCCTTTTGTTCTGAGTTACTGTTGTTATAGCATACATATTGTCTACGGTTGATTAAGTAGCTTTTTATCCAGTCGAGAGCCAGACCCCTTATTCAGTAGCATTGCTATTTACTTAGCAATATGTTGTGGTCAACTTTAGATTGATAAAGAGACCAATCATACTTTGGCATTTATCCATTGTGGAAGTAACCTTTTCAACAAATTCTGTTAAAGCTAGTGAAGATGAATGATTACTTCTGAAGCCATACTGCCCATCTGTCAATATGCGTTGTGTTTTAATGAAAGACGTTAGGTTTTTAAAAATATGTTTTCAAGTATTTTTGAAAATTGGGATAAGAGATAAAGGTCTCTAATTAGAAAATTGAAAACGATCTCATGACTTAAATATAGGAATGACTATTGCTAATTTCAAATCATTTGGAATTGATTTGCTGATCAGTGATCTGTTGAAAATGTGGGTTAGCACTTGTACAATTTGCTTTTATTACATGCTTAACTGTTTTTATGCTGATTTCATCGTGTCCGTATGAAGTTTTACTTTTGCACCCAAACACAATTTCGAGTACTTCTTGCTCAGTAACGGGGGACATATACAATGATTGTGATACAGTACGTTTTATAAAGTCGGTTGGCTTTGTTCCCGGGCAGGGTTCTATGAGGTTGGATAACTTGGTACCTATGTCGACGAAGAAATGGTTAGTTATTTCTTTACTTTCTTGTACTACTAGATTTTCACCAACACGAAACTTGTTCAAAATGGACATGTGTGATGATTTTTGAGGTTACTGATGCTGAACAAACCATGACTAGAACTGATGTCAAAGCTGTCTGTTTCCCACGCATTGCAAGTTAACTAGTTTGTGTAGCTAACAGGTGGCAGCACTGTGCAGTTGAACTATTTGCAAGTATACATTGACGCTGTGTATCATTGCATTGTTAGTGTTGGTGGCTATATACATGTAGCCATTGTATATTTAATAATGGCAGCCTTAGGGGTGGACTGATAAGTCTACAAAGTCAAAAAATCATGCCTAGCATCGACTCAACCCATCCCCAGTGGCGCCCACCAACACGTCATGAGGCACTTGTGATTTTCACAACCCAAATTGGTTATTAGTGTTAATTTGTTTCAACATATGTTTCACTCATCAGGTGGCGCCAATTGTAACACTTTACTTCCACTGTGATAGACGGTGATGACCAATGCCCTGCCTAAGTAATGATTAACATATTTTAGGACTGCAAACTTATGCAACTGCCCGTTGTGTTATCTAAATAAGCACCTAGTACAGGCTACCAGTGGCACCTCTGGTGGACAGGTTAACACTATATCTGTTGATGCCCAGTTTGTTCTTTTTGTGAACACAGTCAGATTTGTTGACAGTCTGTTTGCAGAATGGTCACGCATCCATGACAACACGTACCTGATTCTAATCCATAATATTATTATGTCAGAAAAAATGCAGCAGTGTTTGAAACAATATTGCATAATGATGTTTAAAAAAGTCACAATGCCATTGTCGGAATGGCAGAACATTAAATTACATAGTTCAAATTTTGAACTGTATCATTGTTTCGCAGAATAATTTGGGGGATATCGTAGGTGTTTAATTGTTAATGTTATTCAAATTAAGTCAGTAATTCTTGGATAGATGATGATCAGTTAACTAACCAACCATCCTTTGCAACTAAACCTTTTAAATTAAATTTTAAATGATATATACACAGTGTGCAAATCATTCAAAAGACCTAAAGAGCATGGCTGCATCTACTTCAAACATTCTGATTCAGAATAATAACTAGGATATTTGTGACAGCATGTGTCAGGGTGATGATGATAAGTCGCGTGTGGATTACTCCATCGACTGTGTTAAATCAATCTCTGGTGAATTATTCAGGCACCAGAATCACAATCAATAAACTCATTCACCAGCCCCAAGTCTGTGCACAGCGGTTGAGGATCTGGTGAGAAGATGGTGCACATCACCGAGTCATTAGATAAGCCTCATTACTGGTAGGTACAGGTAGGATGGACTGGACTTTGTCCAGCATTGACCTAATGGTCAATTCCTTTGTCTGGTGCTGAGTGGAGGGATTTTAATGAGGGGGTGGTGATGCTATGAGTTATCTTTGTTGTAAGTGGACCAGTGGTCAGTCACAGGTGGGGGAGACAGCAGGACAGAGGTAGGAACACTGGGAGTGTGTGTGGTTGTAGGAATGGGGTAGAAGAGGGAGACAGTAGTCGCCCAATGGGAAGGCTGCTTTGTGTACTGTGAGAGGATAGAGTGCTGGAATCAGGACTGGGGGATTACAATAGAGGACAACTCTACAGGTACTGGTGAATGGTTGATTGATATATGATGGTGTCTGGGTAATGTTTGTGTGTGGGGGTGGGTGGGTGTGTGTGTGAGAGAGAAATAGATGGAGAGAGTGTGTATGTGTGTGTCTGTGTGTGTGCATTCATACATGAATGTACATGTGTGATGTGTTTGTGTGTGCGTAGTATTTGTGTGCGTGTGCACGTGTGCATGGTGTGTGTGAGTGTATGAGTGTGTGTGCGCACGCATTGGAGAGAGAGAGAAAGAGAGGAAGAGGGAGAGAGAGCATGCCTGCTTGTGTACGTGTGATTATATGGACGTGTGCATGAACATACATGTGTGTCAGTACAAGTGACACTGGAGCAGGTCTGGGGTCAATTACATCACAATGTAATATATTACTATTACTTAGTTTCCTTACTATTACTATTACATGCTGATTTTGTTTTATTATTACTATTACATTTTAAGCAATTACGATTACATTTTTTATCGAAACTATTTATAATATAATACACAGTATGCATAAATATGTAGCACAAAATGTAATTATCATATTTAGGATTATCTATTAACTACACTGTTTATGGATAGAACATATTTGAATTTTTTTATTTACATACTATATAGGAATGAATGACAAAAGGAGTGTCGCTATCACTTAACTTGTTGAATTATAATCAGTGTACAGCTGTAATTAAGCCTTACTACTGACTGGGACAGTTGATTATAGGCACATGTACAAATTATACATCAGGATGTTTGTCACACCTCTGTTGTTGTTAATAGTGTGCAGACAGCTACTAAACCCAAATAAGCTTGTGTGAAAAGGATAGTTAGCATGAGAACCAACTTCAAAGAAATAATTGAATCTCTTTAGCCATGCAACTGTCACACTGTCCCAACGTCTGCCAGTGCTATGTAAACTCTCATAACCTCCAGGGTGGAACTGACTGAGGGCCGCCATGATTCACAGGGGAGCAATCATAAAAGCTGGTGAAACTAGTGGAATATTCTTTTCCTTGTAAATCATTAAATAACTAGAATGCAAATAAGCGTAAACAAAATTGAACTTTGAAACTTTTCACAAAGAACTGTAAATTAATGGAACAGATGATCTGCGGATTGTGTGGGTGCTAGTAATGTGAATATGTTTAAAAAAATTGACACATACCTCAGAAGGACAGCATACATGTAGATAAAAGGGTCGGACTCTCGATATGCCAAAGGGCTTCCTTGTCCACCTGCCACCTAGAGTTAATTCTCTGGATGGCAATCTTGTTAAATCTTGTTAAATGTCCAATAGTAATATAAAAGTAACGGGTCAATTACTATTACATTGCTTCCTATTACTATTACATTGTTTTATTCAACCTGTTACTATGCAATATTTGTAATCGTTACTATTACATATTACTATTATTACTACTGACATAGTGGGTGCTTGTTAACAGGATTATGTAAAGTTGCACAACGGTGACAACACCACATTTTGGGATGCATTTGTGGTGTCACTCTCTCAGGTTGATGTTGATCCTTTGTACCCCTGTTAGGGATACTGTGGGGGTTCCCGATATGTGGACACACATACCTTAGGGATGATCTCATAAGTTTATAAAGTCAAAAAAACATTTCACAGTTAACATTGGTTCAATACCCCTGCTCCTCCATCAGTAAGTATGTGTGTGTGGGGCTTGTGATTTTTACGATCCAAAATTGCTATTAATGTCAATCTGTACTAACATGTTTCACTCACAAGGTGGAATCTTTGTAAGAATTTATTTTTTCTTTGATACATTGTGATGAGCATACCCCCCAACATAATGTTTCACATATTTGGGGATTTTGTAAACTTTTGTGAACACTCCTTACAACCCCTTATAGTGAGTTTCTGTGTGGGAGCAGGAATTACTCTTTGTGCATCCATACGTGAGGTCTTTTTGTGGGTTTTTTGTTTATAAAACAACAATGTTCTCTACATCAACAAACATGGTATATTTATTTGGTATAAAAATATACGGCTGCTGTCCTTTTCACCAAACTCTGAGCTGTAGTTATAGTTATAAAAATCATTATAAAAGTAAAACTTCTACCCTGGAAACATCTTGCCATATATCCCAAATCAGTATTCTAAATCTTACACCTCTAGCCTGTTATCACCAAACGGTAATCAACGAATGAATTCTTAGTATAATCATGTCTTAAATCATTTTCAAGATAGGCGTCCCATTCAAAACCTGGTCTTGGGGCTGGTTTAAATGCACGCTGACTAAGCTTGCTTTCTTTGACTGCGGATCATTTGCAATTCACCAGAAAAGTTCTGTTTGATAATGTGGGAGCAACAAAGGTTTCTCTGCTCTGAGCAAACACACATTAGTGGTAATGTTTGCTAGCAAGTCCTGTTGGTCGCTGTGTAGTATGGTATAGACTGGTATGTGGCGGACCACATGCGAAAGAGGCACTAGTTTAGAAACCGGTTGAAACTTGCCAGAAACTGAGATCTTGTTTGTTATGTGTAGTTGACGGTAGCAGGAATATTGTTTTCTCGTGTCTGGTGGCAAGAGCACGGGAAAGTCCTTGTACTTGTAAGTAGGAAGAATGTGAAACGTACACCTAGTTTATGATGTGGAGACAGTCTTTGAAGGGATTACTACTGTACTAATGGTTTCTCAGTTGTGTCTTAGTTATATGAATGCACCTAGTTATACAGGGCATGCCTCCTAGCGTTAGAAACCTAGTCTTGTTACTCTGACATTGTCACTGGGTTATACATGTTTTCTTTGGTTTTTGGTTGCCAGCATGTTTTTATAACTAAGTTTTATCAAGATGGTTTTCATTAGGATTGACAATTTTGAAGATCTATTCCTTTTTCACGTGTGGACGGCTTGTTGACAATTTGGTAAGGATTTTTTAATGTCGGGAGAGTATTTTGGCCTAATGTGAATATGATTATTGTAATGTTTGAGGATCAGTGGAGGGTCGTATGTTAAATTTAGAGAAAAGATTTATTATTATATAAATAAAAAGGGATTTGCTGAATGAAGGGAGGATTTGATTATAGTTATTTTTAATTTAGGGAATGTAGGGAGGATTTATTTAACATAGGGAGGATTTGTTTAATATATAAGGATGATTTGTGGAATGTAAAGAGAATTTGTTTAATGTGGGTTTTAGGCCTAGGGGAATATGGAGGATGCATTTTGAATGTATGAAGGGATTGTGGGAGATGTTTTTATATATGGAAGGATTTGTTAATTGAAAGGTGTCCTTTGCTCTCCACCTGTGGATGTGGTTTATGTTTATTTAAATTATAGAAATGGAAGCAAATGGTCATGGCCGCTCAGCTAGACTGAGTGGTATGTAGAACGAGGAGATGTTATAGAACATACCCTAAAGCTATTTTGATCACATATAACTTGAAAATAGATAATTACTGGAATGGATGCAAATACGTGTGACCAGTTCTGAATGGATCAAACTGAAAATTCCTCAGAATAATCTGATGTTGTTTGCTTGAAAACAACGTATTAAAACCAACTTTCCAAAATTGCAATACAGTATATTCGAACATTTAGCAAAGAACGCGTTATGTTCGTTATGTTCATTTGCTTCCATGGAAAATTGACCTCTGATCTACCAAGTTTTTCTTTCAATGGACAAATTGAATGGCGATACATAGTCCAAAGAGAGCCACGGTGTCATTATGTTTGACTTACTTAACTTGACATAAATGCCTAGGCCAATTTCCCCCTCACTAACCTCCCGGGTATCACACCCCTCCGTTCCGTCCTGTCTAGAGCACACTGGGAGTACAGTGTCCTGGGTAACATGGTCACTCCACCTGTTCCGTCCTGTCTAGAGCACACTGGGAGTACAGTGTCCTGTGTAACATGGTCACTCCACCTGTTCCGTCCTGTCTACAGCACACTGGGAGTACAGTGTCCTGTGTAACATGGTCACTCCACCTGTTCCGTCCTGTCTAGAGCACACTGGGAGTACAGTGTCCTGTGTAACATGGTCACTCCACCTGTTCCGTCCTGTCTAGAGCACACTGGGAGTACAGTGTCCTGTGTAACATGGTCACTCCACCTGTTCCGTCCTGTCTAGAGCACACTGGGAGTACAGTGTCCTGTGTAACATGGTCACTCCACCTGTTCCGTCCTGTCTAGAGCACACTGGGAGTACAGTGTCCTGTGTAACATGGTCACTCCACCAGTTCCGTCCTGTCTAGAGCACACTGGGAGTACAGTGTCCTGGGTAACATGGTCACTCCACCTGTTCCGTCCTGTCTAGAGCACACTGGGAGTACAGTGTCCTGTGTAACATGGTCACTCCACCTGTTCCGTCCTGTCTACAGCACACTGGGAGTACAGTGTCCTGTGTAACATGGTCACTCCACCTGTTCCGTCCTGTCTAGAGCACACTGGGAGTACAGTGTCCTGTGTAACATGGTCACTCCACCTGTTCCGTCCTGTCTAGAGCACACTGGGAGTACAGTGTCCTGTGTAACATGGTCACTCCACCTGTTCCGTCCTGTCTAGAGCACACTGGGAGTACAGTGTCCTGTGTAACATGGTCACTCCACCTGTTCCGTCCTGTCTAGAGCACACTGGGAGTACAGTGTCCTGTGTAACATGGTCACTCCACCTGTTCCATCCTGTCTAGAGCACACTGGGAGTACAGTGTCCTGTGTAACATGGTCACTCCACCTGTTCCGCGGCTTTCCTTGTTTTCTGTGTCATGTAAAGTCGTCCTTGAAAGCTATTTTTATGATGTTTTCGTTTGGCCTACATGTGTCCTACTTCAGAACTGTAGAATGTTGCAGTACAGTTACCAGCAAGTCATTGCTACTGGGAAGTTATTGTCTGCTGCACACAATGCCATAATTGGTGTCAGCATAAATTAAATGGTCAAAGGGAGTGGGTTTAAGGTTGAAATGCTGTGAATCATAATGATAAAAGTTTCCCTTGCCTTGTTGCTCAATTGGTTAGTTATGAATCATTGCCTTACCACTCACTCTTCGCGTGACATACGACTGCTACACGACTCTGGTTAATTGCTACACGCATCTTCTTCATAATTAAAATGTTGTTTGTTGGTAGTGAGTAATAGTGCCGCGCACTCAGGTGGATGTAAATTTTCATCCATTTGAGCCAACAAGATCCAGGATTAAACCCAGGCTGTCTTCCCCCATAGGTCGTGACAGGATTTATTTGTTGTTCTTGATTGACCTAATTTTGTTTAAATGTTTAGTCCTGGTTAATGTTTTATACGTTATAAAAGATACAGGATAATATTTTAAATATCTGTCTTCTCCTAGTACGTTTTCATAATTCCACTTCTTTCTTTACAACAATGTAGAATGTGTAAAAATAAGTTTAATGTATCTTACCTTTTAATTTTGAGTCATGTGTCGTCCTTGTTTGGTTTTGTATATTTGTTGCCTGATCTGCAGTTTTGTAATACATCTGAACTTTTAATTTGGTTAATCACATCACTGTTCATGCTGTTAGTCAGCTTTATTAATGGTAGATTGCTGTGTGACGTGGGTCGGTAATGATATAATTGATTGGCAAGGTGTGAATAAACCTCATGTATTGCATAACTAATATAAACATACTATTCCTTGTACACCCATGCCTGTATACCTGTCATACTCAGTAAACCAATACTGACATTACGTATTATACTTCACTTTGACAGAAACTTTGCTCTGATGGTTAGTCTGCTTGTAACATGTGGCTAAGAAATAACTGATTATACCATTGTATGGTTGACCTCGTAATTAGTTCTTCTTTGTGCTACAAAGTAGTATATGTGCACATCAGTAGAATCATTGGTCACACAAACAAGCATATAATTGCATGATAACTTTGATGGTAAGCTTATCAAACATTCTGGATTAAAGTAGACCTTGCAGCAGGTGAGAGCATGCACCACACAGGAACAATGAGATTAATTGTGTGGATAATTAGATCTGGAACCTATGAATACAGCAGCACAGCCAGGGCTCTGATGTGGCTGGTAAATGGAGTATAACTGGCTTACATTAGGCACACATGGTCTCTGGCAGAGTACAGCGATTACATGTGGTTATATGAACTGGTAGAAGGAACGATAGAACCTTGGTCTGGACATTTCTGCCATGCTCCAGATGACAAATTGTATGGTAGTTTTAAGGTTGCGGATTACAGGTAAGCTCATCACGGGATTACCAAATGTTAGTGGCTTTTGTGAGAGGTATGTATGTATAAATGTGTGGTTTGTAACGTGTATGCTAGTAAGCATGTTGTCTCATATTTGTCTTAATAACCAGTTGGGGTTTTAAACACAGGATAGATTGTCTGTTCAGTTACCAGGAATCAGCCAGGGTGGTAATTATAACAGCCAGTTTTCTGAATTGGTTGTCTTGAGTGTAGGAACATTGTGACCTGAACACCAAGTAGCTTGACATTTGGCATTTTGTTTACATTTTACGGAAGAGAGGAAAACATTTAATGGCAAACACTCTTTCAGGCTTGTTAAATGCAGTTTGGCAGGCAGTATTTAGTCATTCCATATTCTCAGATTGCCTGAGTATTCAGAAATGACAGGCAACAGGTTTGCCTTACTGGAGAAGTTTTGTTCCCTTGGTATGAGACTGATACATTCGGGTCACGAAGCAAACACGGACCCAATATTCCGGTCGATTTAGATTCTGTGGTGTGGGTTTCACAGTCTCGTGGTCTGTGGAAAATTACAGTATGAATATATGCAATAAGCACAATCCCTCTAGTGTGTTATTTAGTTGATTTATCGCACAGTAGATTGTTGAAAAGAAGTTATCTACTGAAAACAAGGTATAGATACTTGTCAGAATCCAACTTTCAGGTTCGACTGAGCCTTTGGCACCTTCACGGTCCCTTTGTGAGAATCAGTGTGAGCTGTTATCATGTGACAATGTTCATGCTTGTCAGATGACGAGAAACTTGCAGGAAGGTGGCGATCTGTGTGTTTTGATGACTGGGTATTTCATGTTCTACTCCATTCGGTACCCCCCCCCCTTACCCCCGGTGTATCTGTCTTATGAATATGTTCATGCAGCCCTTTCTCTGTATTGGATTTACACCAACTATTGCTTAGGTTGGTAATGGGCAATCCAATTTATTAACTCAGGGATTGCTACTGTGCACATATAGTATATACAATATTAGCCACATCTTGTGCACAGCCAGGTACATACAGATTACTGATTGATGTACCACACATGTTATATACTACACTTTAGTGTACATATATAATAATAATGTTTCAGTTTAGCTAGTCATTGACCAAAGAACCCTTGATTGCTGTTAAATCTAATTACAGCATACCGACTGTCACAGGTTCACAGTATATAAAACACAAGGGAAAAAGATACCCGGTGTGCAGACTGCACACCTTTCTATAGTACTAGCTACAGTAATTATAGCTTGATATATACAAAAGTGGGGGGAAAGAACATTCATGGAACATTTGTATCTAGTCATCTTACATTCTGCTAATGTGAAAGCACATAACAGACAATACATGTCAGGGTTTCCGCCAGCAGGGTAAAATTAAGCACCCAAAAATAATTCTAGGGTACATATACATACCCAAAATAAATCCAGATTTTTTAATTTTGTTTAACTTTCTGTGCAATGAAACCTCATACTTGATGACGTTTGTAATGATGAAGAATGAGCCCATGCCAACACGTTTATGCCTAGCTATTCTGTGGTTGGCTAAACATGGTATTTGATGCGGGTTTGAAGCCTTCACCTCAAGATAGAACATGGCATACCGGCATATTGTTTAGTGTAAGGAATATGGTGTGCTGTCATGGCTGTACATTTTTCACGATGTTTTCAAGTATTACTTGTTTCTTGGTGAAGAAAAATAACACAAAAAGATACCATACTACATCATGAATCAGACTGTATATTCTAAAATGTGAAGGCAAGTTTACAATTTTCCTGCTGACTGTTACATTTGTCATTCATTCTCCTACGAAACATGGAAATGATCACCATGGCATGAGCTGGGCGAGATTTCCGACTCCAAATGCTGGAAAATCGCTTCTCCGAACATCTAGAAATCCAATTTTTTTATGGGGGAGGGCCTCCAGACTCCCATCGCGGCTTTGCCTGCCAGTTCGTTAGTCAACAAATGCACAATCTTCATACCCAAATTATTTTTTCTGGTGGAAACCCTGCATGTACAACAGATGCAACGGGTGGATGGGTGGTAGGGTGGGAATCAAAATTGTTGAGTAAAAATGAACCGTTCAGGATGGCAAGGCAAATCGAAGTGAATGAGATCCCGAGTCTCCGCTCATCCTGCAGAAAATTTTCCCGTGCACACACTGCTGGCCAATAGGATGCCATGTAGCTGACAGTGGGCTGAATTGATGTTTCGGGCCAGCTTATTGAGGGTTGGGTACATCTACCGTGATGCTGAAAAAGTACAGTATAGGTCACAGACACTCTGCCAAACCTGAAAGTTAGGTTCTAGGAGGTATCTGTAACCTGCTTTTCATAATGAATATAACAGCATCCGGGGTATTTTCTTGTTTTTGTTCTGGGTTTTATTTCAATGTTATGATTTGTTGTAAATGCACTAATAAATCTGTACATTTATCCTATGATCAGGTGTGTGGTGTTGTTAATTTTCGTCAAATAGGTAGAACAAAATATGCTAAATTATTTTATTTGTTGTTTCTGTTTCCAGACCATTCTCCAGATCCGCGAGGAGCACAGCCAAGGTGCAAAAACTGTGACAGACCTTCGGAGGTCCCTGGCGGTGTCCGAGGACCAGAAGGATCGACTGTGGACTGAAGTAAAAGTCCTGCTGGATGAGTATGGTCTTCTGAAGACACACGCGGATGAGATGGAGAACATCCTACAGCAACACATACCAGAGATCTACGGCAGCGTGACGATACGAGGCAAGCGTCATGGACATGTGCTCGTGCGTAGCCTCAGCGAGCTGAAGGAACATGTGTTTGGGGAGAAGAAGCTGCCAGAACTCGGCTCACGTTCCAGCGGGAGTCTTCGTTCGCTTCATAATGCTCCAGAACTGAGTCTGCAGGCGCCACGAGACTGTCCGAGCACGGCGACGATACACGAGAACATCATGAAACAATCTCAGATGGTTCTCAATAATATAGATGATGTTGGCGTTGACAGTAAGACAAATGCTCCTGTCGTGAATTGGCAGGATGTGTGTCAGTCGATCGCCAGTCAGTTGGTGTCTGAGAGTAGTTGTGATATGAATTCTCGTGTTCCAATTGACTCAACCAAGGTGATGCCATTGTTCAATATAATGCTGAAGGAATTGGATATCCATAACGAGCATGTAGAGGCCGTCAGAACGGAACCATGTCCCCCACTGCAGTGTCTACCAAAGCAGGTACTTGGTCTAGCCAAGTCAATGGAGACAGAATTGGGTGTGGGATCAACGAATGGGTCTTCCACCCACTCCTTATTAGCACTCTCTGGAGGGTCAACGTGTGTCGATTCTGCTGTAGTCAAGGCCGATGGTGACGATCGGTCATCTACTTGCAGTGATCGCAACCCCATTGATCACGAGAGGATGAATCGAGAGTATGAGGAATTGAAGAAGAAGCGATTGCATCTGCTGATACAGGCCTATACGGGAAACCCCGACCCAGATAGTCTGATAGCCCGGGCACGGAGTCAGGTTAACATCACCACACACAACCCATCAATGGTGGAACCACAGGTGGTGACAAGCGAGAGAGAGATGGAAGCTACGAAGAAGTTGGAGGCATCACGAGCTCGTATGTACGCCATGAAGGAGAAGCTACGAGTGGGTCAGCCACTGGAGTATCATATCGCCAGTACATCCGGCGACAATGTTCTCGAGGCTGATGACTCACAGTCAATGCTAGATGTCAATTCCCGCAGGCGGCTCGCCGAGGCAATATCAGTGCAGGAGATGTCGCCAGTGGTACAGCGACAGAGTATGGTTTGGAAAAAGACGATCGCGCCATTGAATGATAACACAAGACCGAGCTGTTACTTTAGTGTGCCTCTCATGAGCAGCAGTCCAAGGGAAGAGATGTCACACTCGCCGTATGTAGAGGGCTCACAACGTCTGCAGAACACACAGCCAATTTACCACCAGCAGCACAGACAGATATACCCACACAAGAAAGGCTACAAGACAGCGGAACAGTTTGCAGACGGAAACTTCGAGTCTAGCAACTACGCTGATTTGATGATGGATAATGGAGTGAAAAATCCACGCGTGAACAGTGAAATCTGGCTGCGGGAGAAGCCATGTGTTCTGGCTGAACAGGATGGTGTCTATTGGACACAGGGGGATGATTATGTTGTCACGGAGAACTGCAGAGACCCAGAGTATGACGACACGTTAAATAAGAGCACGGAGTCACTCATGTCACGACGTGATGACACTACCTATGACTGGCAACGATCACGACAGACACAGAGCTGTTGGAACCTCACCAACACATGTAAAGGTGTCACATCGCGACACGTAATGCCCATACCTGACCACTGCCGCAGTCTCACTCTACACAGCCAGTCACTAGTGGACATCCGCAGTAGACACTTGCTGACCGACGCAAGCGACACCGACTCAAAACTGGACATGTCCGCCCGGTCAGCCACAGAGCTCCACTGCACGGACACTTCCCTTCAGGAGAGTGACCACATGGACACATCCGCCTACAGCGATGACTCCCCCCGCACACAAACACAGTACTTACAGCCGAGGAGACTACCTGACAATGTGTACCATGTACAGGAACGACACAGGAGAGGTAACTGTGTACGAGTCGATGATCGAGACCATATGGCCGACATCAGACCAACCTTTGAAAGGGCAAGAGATGAAAGACTTAAGACATATGCAAAACATGACAGCCTCGATGGAGTTTACAGTGACAAATCACAACAAAACCATCATAACATTTCAGCTGACAGTGCAGTGAAACCGGGGAATGTTAACTGGACATCGTACTACCAAAGAAGATGTAGGACATCGAAAGATCTTCAGGAGATCATGTTGCCTGCAAGTCGACCTGAATCGGAGTATGGAATCAATTCAGAGTCGAAGCCACTTGCATTTAAAGATGTGGAGAATGGTCAGGGCAATTCTGGAGGTGATGGTAAATACAACTGCAGACTTGCTGTGAGAGGTAATCCAAGGCGGTCGGAAGAACCGGAGGATGCCCATGCTCCAAAAACTGGATCAGAAGCCAGAAAGAAGTCTACGTGTCATGTGACATCCAGGGAGCTGTACGAGTCCCCAGAATGTAGAGACACTCGAACAAACAATCTGGGTTACTGTCGAGAGGATCACCCCAAGATGGTGACATTTTCCGATGGGGAAGCTCGTAGAAAACTTATTTATCCTAATGCATCGCAGCATGGGCCAAGAGAAACCATGACAAACTCAACATCCATGTATGCAAACTATCAGCAGAACAAGGAACGTTCGAGTGAAAAAAAATCTAACGATACAGACATGAGACCCAAGAACAGATGTCGGGACGATGATGAGGATGGTGAAACAGTTCGGTCAAGTGGTTACACAGGACGCTGGAGGGACAAGGACCAGGATGTAGATGAAGGACTCTTGAAGGAGCCCCCAAGTCCCACTAATGGCCCGCTGAAGGAACAGCACATTCAGATGTTGAACGCAAGACGTCTGTCGGTTAACCGTGATGATGACTCATCCACCTCCATGTCCGACGTCGACTTTGTTGTGATGCGCTCTGGCGATATTGTCCGTCGGCGCAAGAAGGCAAAAGGTCGCAAGAAGGATGCACAAGAGATGCCAACAAGAGGTGCCAATGCAGATGAGGTGGTCAGCAATGACAGAGGACTTCATCCAAATCTTGACGTGATCACAGAGGGCAAGAAATGTCTGGAAGAGGAAGAGGATTACCTGGGTGACTACAGATCTCTTCAGTTGGTTTCGGGAACTGCAAAGGCAGATGATTGGACAGAAACAAAGAGACATGTTGGTTTTTCTTCTGTGGTCAGATCCAGTGAAGGTCCTTACGGGGCGGAACCAAGGAGACCTGGTGTGTCGAAACTGAAAAATGTCAGTGAACAGAACAACAAGTTGAATATTGCTGGTACATCTTCTGTGAAGAGATCAGCTGCAGCTGCTCTACAGCTCGAGAGAGACCTTGTGGCTGCAGGCAAACTCATGGAAGAAATCGAGAAGTGCAAACTGGTCAGCTTGAACAGTGGGAAGATGCAGAGCAACTCTGTCATAGACGACACACAGTTGAAGACAAAAACTGAAGTCGTCACTACCGATGATGCAGAGTTGGAATTGGGCGATAGGCAAAAACGGGCAGTGACGTTAGACAGTGACAAAGTGAAGTCAATGTCGAGTATCTTGGAATGTACCAGTGAAGACATGGCTCAGAAGAAAGAAGATACATTGACTTCTGAGGATGTGAAGGAAAAAGTGCCGGATGTTCCTGAACAGTAAGTAAAATAAACTTATTTTGTGTGGATGTATTTACTTTTAAACCGACCTTGTCTGTACCACATCAATTAATATATTCTTTGTAATACTGGGACAAATATGCTGAAGATATACTGACCATCAAGTTGTGTTTAGTAAGCCAAAACCATTGATGGCAATTTCAATGTTGCACCCACGAAATGTATTTAAAACATTAACATTGTAAACACAAATAAGCAACCCTCAATTTTGGAATTTGGGCACACAGCCAGGTTCCTGCAATCAACACAAAGGAACAAATGAGTCGGTGAACTTCCTGCTAATTATTAATGTACCAGGTGCGAGACAACGATTCCGGGTATCTGAACAGACAAGGTCGCTTTATAACCAATGTCAGGTGTGTGTATAATTGTTCAGATTCAGTTATAAATGTGAATCACTTGCAATATTTTATTATTACCCTGGTATATTTTTGATGGCATGGTAATAAGAAATATTTTGTTACTTGCAATATTGCTAAAGAGGTGATGATCCTGAAAACATTTTGGTGTTTTACTGGACAGACAGAAAACTCTGAAATGTGTTACCTGGGTACATACAAACTATCAAGAAAACAGGCAACTATAATGGAGTTTCATCTGAATTTCAGTCTTATAGATGTTATTATCTGTGCTTATTTGATTCTTCATTTCATTTTAATGCTTTGATATATTACTAAAAAAATTGGTTAGACGTTTATTAATTATTTCAATTACATTTGAGCAGTTCTGTAACAGTTAATAATAAAAACACTAAATGGTGATTAACTAGTGACAAATGGTTAACTGATTAATTGGTTTCAGTTGTGGTTTTACATCATCGTTTTTTATTTTGGTGAGTACATAGCCCCTACAGGGATACACTGATAACCAGATGTATTGGTTTTGTGTTAGTGTTGTTGAGTAAATTTGTTTTGATGAATCATTTGTACTTGTCGTCTCTTTTTTCACCTCTGATGGCTACTTATTGTTGATATGTTGAAGTGGTTGACAGTATGAATAATATATAGTTATAAATCTTATAATAGCATGTAGAAGTATTTGCATATATACCAGTAGTTAGAACGTAATGTGCCTGTATGACAATCATTTCAAATGTGGATGGAAAACCAGGATCAAATTTACATTGATCTTAAGTTCCAAGAACATAATTTGATGTATAAAACAATTATAGGATCATCTTGAACATGTTAATTTAGCTAGTTAAAGTGAGGTCATGTAATTGTGTCTTGTATAATGTCAACACAATTGCTTCATGAAGGCATATCAACTTTCCAGGTAATTAATTTGTCAATAAAATTTACTTATGGTTTACTAGACACTGTAGTTATCATATTAGTAAAATAGCATATATTTGCTATGTATATCATCCGAACAATTACACTTTCTGTACATACAAAATCTTGGAGTTCATTTCTTTGTGTTCATTTCCCAGTCTAGACCAATTTCCTCATGTAGTGAAGTCTACTTGTTCTCTGAGTGTTTCATTCTGAAGACTTTGACTGAGCTGTTGAGTTACTGCTGAATGCACAGTTTGATGTTGAGTTTCATCATAGACACAGGCTGCAGATTACCCATTCTTTGCTGTTTCTGTTGTGTTGGGTATTTAACACACACTATTCAAACATGCAAATGTGAAGAATAGCATAAGTCTATCCAAATGTGTCAGACGACCAGTGACTGATCATAGCTAATAGCTATAGGGACATTCTCACTTTATGACATACGACATAATAAAGTGAAATTAACATTGAAGCCATAATGGTTTTTTAATGGGTGGAAATACTTTCTGTGTATTAAATGTGAAACAGTAACTTTTTGGGTAGTGAAGGTGCAGTTTCTATGTATGTAGCAATGAAGCAGCCATTGTATAAGTGACAAGGGAGCAACCATTGACTACACTGAGGGAGAAGTAACTTTAAGATACGCTACTGTAGCATATGGTTGTTTTAAAATCTGCCTCTTAAAATAACTCATTAAAAAAGAAAACTGAGAATACATTTAAGATTTGAATCTGTTTAATATTTGTTATATATTCAACATCAGTGTGACAGTATATTTCTAATAGCAAATAAAATTGAAATAAATATGAATAACTGTAATATCTTGTATTGAAAGTATTATACCAATATTTATACTGTTTAAAAATTGTTTTATTTCCCAGTACAGTGTGCAGCTAACAGCTACAAGTGAAGCTCTGAATGTGGTTTTTTAATATTTATAAATATACGTACCACGTAATACCAATATGTCTGGTTTACATTTTGTTGTTTTCGTTTGCAGCAAGGGCCCTGTGCTGACAGAGGAACAGAAGAAATATGCGAACGAGTTGATCGACAAATATGCATACCAGTGGGAGCAAACTCGCATCCAGCTGCAGCCACCTATTGAGCAAGTCCCGTGCGTCTCCACGTCAAACTTGGAGGATGTGAAGGTAGTGGAGAGTCCGTCTGTCGACAACGATGTTGATCAAACAGTGAAAGATCCAACTTCTAACGACATATCTGAGATTAACAGAAACTCTAAAGTCAGTTTTGAGGTGGATGAAATCATGACTCGATATAATCAGGAGTGGTTGAATAGGCAGCAAGTGGTGACAGCTGGTGATGACCAGTAGAACTATAATGACATTGCATAAGGTATGACAGCAGATGTGAAGTGCTAATGATGGTGTAATGTTGGATTACCAGATGCAGACTGGGGCATTCCTGAGAGATTTTGGAGCTTTCTGTCAAGTTACAAAGTATCAGAGGGAAAAGTTAAGAACAGACTATAAGTTAGATAATTTTTGTTCGTAGAATTTCCAAGTAAGACATTTTATTTCATCTGTGACGGTCTGAGATATGGACAATTTCAAAAGAGTGGCCATCGTTTCTTTTATTCCACTTGACCTCTTTTAAAGATGCCTACGTAGTTTTTTAATGACATTATCGCTGAGCCTAAATGATGCAGTCAGGAATGGAGTTAATATATGCAGTGGTAATGAATTAGTTACTCAATAATGAACTTAATCAGTGGATTTTATTGCAAATCTGTAGATTGTTTTATATTTACCATTAACAGTTGTTTCACTTTAATGTAACCTTAATTTTTATTTAAAACTTTGAATTAAAACATTCCCATTTGTGATGTTTAGTATCTGTAGGAAAACAGTTACTGTTTGGTCTATTTTTTGTTACTGTTTTTAAAGTTTTTAACTTTTTACTGATTTACATTTATGTGATATTTGTAAACAGCATATGTGGGTTCCCGTGCCAAACGTGTACTTAGTTTTGTTTGTTTATTTACAATAGACAGGATTTGTAGTTGTTTAGTTGTATATTTATTTGTTTACTCATATAATTTGTCATATAGGTAAGTGAAAATGTGTCTTATTCACTGTTATTATTTCCTGCATATGCTGGAGTGTTATTCAGTTTTTCAATGATGATTGAACATTCACTTGTGTTTACCCATAATCTGGTTCCCACAATTTTATGTAATATTACACAGAGTGTAGATTGAAGTCCAAACTTTGCTGGTCATAAAGTTTTGAAAATGAGCAGTTAGATAGTTTTTGTGGCCTCTTGAATCTAAAACTTATATCTATTGCTATCAGTTTACACCTTAGTGGGAATTATATTGTAACTGTCACATGTATGGTATATTGTTCTTTTCTGTATAGCCTAACTACCCAGGTTATGCAGTGTGCATACGTAATGATTTATATATATATATAATTTGTGCAGTTTTTAGACATATAGTAATGGTAAGCTGTATAACTCTTGTGCATGTTATTTATGTAAAGATTAAAAGGTGTATAAGCTAGTATCATGGGCAGAATATTAATGTAGTGTCACACCTGCCAATTCTCCCAATATCAACAGAAGGCTCCTGCTTCTTTACCCATCTTCTGTTTTCTCATATTGCTTAAATTGGGTCTTTGCACCATCAGACTCTTATCATAATGTCTCGTGTAGCATTTTTATTGTGCACTTTATTGGGTCATGCGTGATTATTGTGGCACCAGTTGCCATTGCAAAATCTGCATCGTTTATGTAATTAGAATCTAAGATTGGCAGGTGTGTTAGTTTACAGAGCTGACAGACGATATATAAAATGTGTTAAGTCACATTGGATTCAGTGTATTGCTGTTATTTCAGTGAAGGTATTGTGTTAGGTACAAATTACTCTGCTTTCTACTCACTGTGTAATATTTATGTTGAATGCCTGTGTGTTAAATATTTTAAAATAGCAACATTCCGTCCATTCATCTACTGAATGTTATTTATCTTGTGCTTATTAATTGTAACTAATTTATATATTTAACTGAATATTTAACTAACATTGTATAATACGAAATAAGTGTTGTCGCTCATTGGCTTTCGTGTACACTGTAATTAATATTTCAACTGTTGTAGATATACAGGTAGAAACTGTTACTGACATTTGATGCACTTTTTACCTTTTTATAGTAATTATGCAGTTCAGAGAAATAGTTGTCTTGTAATTTTTATTGATGCTAAATTTGAAGATTATCAGGAATGTGATTTTTTATATTGGAAAAACATGAACAATTTATAGACAACATAATTATTGCATTACAAACTTAATTTAAGGCACTATCTATTAAATTGTGACACATTTTAAGATATACTTTTTGTGTGTTATATGGAGAAAAGTTTGTTTTTATTAAAAAAAACTTCTCTGCATCATGTCATATGAAATCTTCATAACTTGAAGAAAAACTATGCAGTGACAGGCAGGTTTTTTCTCGAAAATCACATTTAATGATACAAGTGTCGCTACACTATATACATTTCAATAATCGGTTTGAGCCGTATAAAAATCTATTCGATGGCTGAGTTGGCTTGTAGAGTGGTCTTGTTATGATGTGATTTTACTTGTCTACGTGTCGGATTCTGTTAGTTGTCTAGTCATAACCTCCTGGTGTCTGATGTAACCTTCCTGTGTAAATAGACAATGTATCAACCACAGTTTCATTCCTTTGTTGTCATATACATGCAATATACAAGTCATTTAAGGAATATTCAAACCTTCTAGCAAGATGGTCTTTTGGAATTCTCTTGATAATAAACCCCATGGATATGCATCACCACGCTCAGTACACACAAACATCAACTTCAATTTGAGAACATAATCTGACAAAAATCGTTCAACTCAGAAGATACCACAACCCCACACGAGTGGAATTACACTGGGCAGGAAGAGATCGTTCGCTGTACCACTGCGACGTCTCGAAGTTTAAAAAGTAAGCGAGATCGACAACTGGGTGTATGCAGAAACAATAATGCACCAACTGTTTTCGGACAGTAAGGATAAAATGTGAATAATATGCAGCGTGGACACCACGACTGCTCAGGGTCCGAGTGTGCACAATGTGTTTGCGAAATGTGTGATGATGTCTAAATTATACAAGTGGATGAGCGGGGGGCCCGTTTTGGACGCACGTTTTAGCGAGTCAGAATCGGTGTGTTCTGAAACCCCCCGTAGATACAGTAATTTTAATAGCAATACGCTAAATTTTAGCACAGACGTATTCAGATAAGTGGAGAAGATGATCCCGTAGAGAAAAATATTATTACAATTAAGTTTCTTCAATACAACGTCCTGAAAATATGCTGGCGGTGCAAGACACAATGCGGCCCGCGGGATGACGACAGTTACTGCACCTTCCGTGGTCGGAAGAACCTACTGCGTCATCTACTGCGTCGTCCCTGAAAAGCCCGTGTACCAAATAAAATGCAAAAAAATAATGAGCGTCACCGTGACGAAGTCATGTGAACTACATTCGTGCTCGTGGCCTGAGCCGGTTGAGATCTTCCTCGACGCTTCTGAGAAGTGAGCTATAGCTGAGTCGAGGTGCCATGATGCGCCGCGTGTGTGCCTACGAGTTGAGACGTGGGATTCGTTTGTGCATGGAGCAGACCTGCACGTTGATGTGCGATTTTGTTGACATCACTGCGCACCTCAGTGTGCTATATGTTCAACTACAACTTAGCGGGGGGGGGGGGCGTGCGTGCGCACCCATAGCACCTCAGCCAACGGGTCTGAAATGTGTGGCCCACTGACACAATCTAAGTTACTCATATGGCCCTCCAAAAAGGTTGCCGGTCCCTGCTTTAATATGACTAGGTGACGTCATACCGTCGTTACCTTCAGCACGTTGACACTATTCAGGCGGAGAGAGGGAAGAGGAAAAACATCAGTATTTAATACAATTAAACACAAAATAATTCAACGACGGCAATACAAAGCCAATTGTTTTAGTACCGCACGTAGACTATAACTGCATTGCATGGCGCCGCAACGAAACTAATATTGGGTAGGTTAAGTCTGAGCACCAGAGCTTCAGCATCTCTCTGCCGATGGATCATGAATCAGAAGACGGGGGGAGGGTGGTGTTGTTGACTATTTTTCGCGGCGACGTTCAAAGTTCAAAAACGTTTCAATTGCACCTAGCAAAAAATTACTCTCCAAAACATCAAATTGCACCCCATTGATCGCCAAAACACATTCAGGCTCAGCTGCACCCACAGTTGCACCCAGTGATACACCCCTTCTCTAAATATTGGGTGGAGCCTAATCCTATATCTCCAGTCCCCCCACCAAAATATTGGAGAGGCTCAGACCCCCGGTTCCGACCACTGCATATGCCAGGCTCACAGGGCAACAAACCGGAAATTTACATTGGAGCCATCTGGTGAATTACTCCCTGATCGCCACTCAAATGTCTCAGATATGAGAAAACCCCGCCAAAACATTCATATCGAACACATGTAAGGGGCCTAAGTAAATAACTAAATTATAAATTGCGTCACCAATAATTGGTCAATGCATAAAGAATGCAAGTTCTTATATAGCGCAGTATCAAGTCAATATGACTGACTAAAGTGCTTAATTTAGGCCTACATTTTACTCCCTGACAGACCCTGACGTATACATCTCGACTATTCTGTGAAGCATTCAGTCACGCTGCAATTAATGCGCGAAGATTATTCGTAAACAAATACCCACCACTGTCTATAGTTAGGTACTCATTCGTAATGCTGAATGAATTGGAGCAATGTAGGGTGAACGAACTTGCCCAAGATTCGACACAACAGCACAGCATTCGAACCCGGGTTCTCTCGGTTGAGAGTGCGATGCTCTATCCACTGCGCCACTGCGCTCCACGTGCATGGTTGAATGAAGAGAATGAACATAGAAAGACGCGAGTGGACAGTCGGCACCTCGGAAGAGATCATTTGCTACACTCAAAAGTTGGCAGATTAATAAATATTATATAGACAGGTCCTGTATATAGTCCACACATTGGGATAATTCGTCACCCACACAGCAAAGGTAATCCACGCTGAACGCATTCCAGCACACAATGTGTGCAATATCTTTTGGTGGATGTCACCCCAGCTGGCAAATAACTTCCATGGCAACTGCAGTTGCTAAGTCCATGAGGTCGACATTTTGCAATGATGGAACAAAACTAGACATGCTTTCGTGTCTTTCTCCGCGGTACTTATCCAAGTTTCTATAGAGCAGCCCCGTCTCCTGTTACCATCAGCGGTCCGGCGGAGAGCTGTCTTGGACAGTGTGCCCGGGAACATCGGCACACGTGCCTTGGCCGCCTTCCCCTCTTCAACTCTCTTTTCAGCGATAGTGCGGTTTTGACCCTGGACGACTGTTCACCTAGTGTATAAATCTCGATCACACTTACATATTCCAATAACGTATATTTTCTGCACGGATTATCTGTGAACAATATGAAAATGTCTTCTCGAAATTAATGATGGCAGTTAAGATCGTATTGCTCTACTCTGTTCTCAGATCATAATGTAACAAGAAAGGTGGGTATCGCAGTGCACTACTACCTCAGACTAAAGGGTGCATCGTTCGAAACCCGTCGCTGGTCTTACATAGCAGCCATTTCTACTTCCAAACATGATGTACCGAAAACTTTCAAGGCCGATGGGTGCGTTTTGTGGCCGTCTAAGATCAAAAGAACGGGTCTTGCTTCGGATAGGTTTGCGTGTTTCAAGAAGTGTTTGAACCATGGCACAAAGGTATGAGATTGCAGCCATCCTGCCACATGCGCCACTGCGATTGACGCGGGGGGGGGGTGCTCGGTCCATCAGCTCGTTTTTCATCCTCTTCCTCGGGAAGATGAACAGCGGTGGTATGAATGATCCAGCAGCACTCATGCAAATTTCAACCGTGACAAGTTGACCCCTCTCAGCTGACGACATGCAGTGAACCGATCTGTTTCTTGCCACGACTGGCGATTATCTTAGATGGTCGATTCGGTACGGTGGTTATACCTGTCGATCTCGTCTACGTCATAGACGCGATCTGGAGTCAACCTGTTCGCGTCTTGAATCGTTTCCAGTATAAATCGAAGAACGCGTTGACGGCTCCCTATTTGAATGCTTCTGAGCGAGCTGCCGATGTAGGTTCCGGTATTCTCAGGGAAATCGCGTCTCTGTGGCAAGCCATATAAAGTCGTGACACCAGTCCTTTCCAGCTTCGCGTGTCTTGCGGTTGAAGTTATGTTGAATCCCAATTGTTTCCGCATAATCATAAGCGACCCGCTTCAGTTGCAACAAAGTGAAACCAAACAGCATGCTCTCAGTGCGTTTAATACGCGCAACGAGTTCTGACTTCATCGCTGGTGAAAATACAGGTCGGAATCTGCCCAGACCCTTTTCTACCGCAATCGCAAAGTCTCACTCTCTTTTGCAATTTCGCTGCAAAGTGGAGCGGGTAACCCCAAACTGCTTAGCGGCACACTTGAGCTCCATTACTTTTCCGCGCACAGCGTCGATAGCCAACTGCATGTTGACAAATTAACATTCCATGTTTGCAGGTTCGTTTTTCGTTTGTACGCACCCATGAAGGAATATATATATGTAAAGGAACCAGTTCGAAATGACTGCGCTGACTTGGTTAATGCATTGTAACAATTAATTAATTAATTAACAAAAAATTGTGATATAACTTATATGATCAAATATACATATCGACATTGTCAAAGTCTATAATGATGTTAGCGTATTATAGCAACGCCTACGGTGTAACCACACTATCCATGCCAGAGATTATTGGTCGGTCTCCATTTTGAGACTAATGCGTTAATACACGTCAAATATTGAAATTGCTCATTCAACTAAATATAGACTATTGCTGTATGGATCACACTTATAGTTATATACCCTGGCTATTTATGAAAATGTGGAGTTTGTAAAACACGTCAATTATTTAAAGAAAAGTATATAAAATACAAATTTGCTACGCATCGTTTTCATTTCGCACCAAGCAAACAACTACTACGTTGAATGGTGTCCGTGGCGGGTCTGTAAATACTACTACCGTTGATTTGACTGCATTGCATACCAAGTGCGCTCTGACAGTGGGGGCCCACTTTGACCGAGGGGCCCACTTTACCCGCCCTTCCCCTATTTGATATTTGTGCCATCAAAGTAATAAATAATTATCATAAAGGTGTAAGAAAAAATAGGTGCGCCGGGGGTAAAATGTAAAGCGCATACAGGGGTTATTAGGACTGGATACTGCGCTTCATCAAATAAACCTAATACATAAACAAACTTGTATGAAAGCTACGTTCAGAGAATTTTCGTTTGGTATACGACACACATGCCCAAATTACCGGAGTCTTCTATGTCTGATGACATCTGATATTTTTGGTATATTCGGCAATAATTTCATTTAATATTTATTGAATATTGGTTGAAACATATTATAGAGCAAACAAATCAAAACAAATCATTAATCAAAATCAAGTCATGCGTGCAATTCACGAAGGTGGTAATTGTATTTAATAACACAATAAAACGAAAAAAACATGGTTGGAAAGGAGTAAATATGAAGTTGTAAACTTACAAATAATAATGTTCGTGGGCATATAATCCGTTCGTATTTTGGGCCGGATGACATGTACGACCCCACAGAGAATTTGTAACACAACAAGTATAATATATTATGTAACCCTGGCGGAACTGTTTCGTGCAAGCGGTTGAATAGGCTATTGTTATGTCATGCGCCAGACGCGGATAGTGTTGCTGGAGCCACACCTGCCGGCCTGCTTCATTCTCTGCCTGTATGTTTCTCTGACTGTCTGCCTCTAAGCCTGCCTGCCTGCCTGCCTGCCTGCCTGTCAGGACGATTACTGGATGTGTAGTGCACACGTGATCAGCCTAGTTTTCGTTGTGGACGCTGTGACGTCGATGGTCGGCATCGCCAGTCTTCACAACTTTCTTGTAGGTGCCGCTTACTTTTACATAGCAATAAAGCGAGTTCTTAATCCGGCTCATTCGCTTGCTCCGACGGAAGCACTCCGGCCCGTGGAGGCGGATCAAATTTTCGAACATGTTTGACGACATTTGAGGAGTTTCTGTCAGCCAAGCAAGGACAAATGTACGGTGATAATGCAGCGTGACGTCTGCATGCAAAACGACGGCGCGCCAACTAAACGCTTTGGTTGGTCGTGACGCGTAAAATAACTAAGCAATCATACTATATCTTCTCTTGCATGTGATAAGCGTGAAGTCGTATTGTTTTATTATATACCTCTACTTGTTTGTGACTTTCGGGAAACGTTAACAGATGAGAGGAATTTACGTGTTTTATAGGAGCTGCGATCTGCCCCGCCAGTCATCGTCATTCGACACGGCTGAGGGCACGCCGCATCTCGACATTCACAGCGATCAAAGTGTAACTATCGTAATCCTAAACATAACTGATGTCAACCATAACTAATTATGATAATAACCCTAATCTTTTTAATGAATGATAAACAAATTCACCAACTTTTCATTCTCGTCGTCTGACTAGTTCCAATAATTACCCCATCCACTACCATAAATAACTAAAATCATAACTTATAATAATCTTAACCCAATTAACAAGGACATTTCACACTAACTATTTATTTCCGTCCTCTGATTGGTTCCAACGATTACCATAACCGCAATCATACATGACCCCACCCACATGCTCACACTCATGCACGCACACACACATGCACTTTTCCTACGCCTGTACATACATATAAAATCAGAGATATTATTAATATATTCAGTTTAAGTTTTTTTATGAAAGGAATTAAATTTTGACCAATGATTTAGTTTAATGTTGGTTTATTAGGTTGATCATCGAGAGCGACTATCAATGTCTTAGAGGATTCTTCTGACCCATATTTTGTGCAATTACGTACCTTGTTTATACTAAGTAAATAACTTGTACTATTTACAATTAGAATTTGCATGTCTGACAAGTCAAATAAAAGAAATTCGTCTTCTTCAATCACACCTGACTCCAACCATAACTAATAATAACCTTCACCCTAATTAAAACAATAATGATTTATTCCTACCGTCCGAATGGTTATAACGATTGTGCAATATATGTAACCATAACCCTTCATAACTGATTTTATCCATAACTAATTACCCCATTAATATTAGCCCTATTGAATAATTATTTATTCCCCTCGTCTGATTATCATACTAACTATTTATTCCCGTCGTCTGACTGGTTCCAATGGTTACGCTGTGACTAACCTCAACCATAACTAAGTCAAATCATAACTAATTATAATAATGACATTAACAGAGTGATGTGGGAACGAAATTTATATCGGGGGGTACCGGCGCTTCAACACCGCTGCAACATTTTCGCCGCCGCCAATGTTCACATTTTCCTTCACCTTGTGGCTGTCTCGGTTGGCTTGACTGTGACATCGGAAGACGGGGGAGGGGGGAGGGGAGAGAGGGGTGCTGTTGAAAATGTTTCGCCGCTGCGCCGCTGTAACTTCAGCTTCTCCGCTGTATCGGCTGTGAACTCGTGACATCCGAACAAACACGGGACAGTGCTGTTGAGAATTTGTATTCTTTTACGTCGCGCCGCTGCTATCAATTTACCTGCTTCTCCCCGCTGTCTCCGCTGAAATGATGACATATGAAGAGGGGAGGGGGGGGGGGTTTACTTCGCCAAAAAATTTCGAATGAGCAAGATAATGTTTCTGTAAACGTCGAGTAATCCAGATGCGTGTACGTAAATACGCACAAATTATATTCAGAGAACAAAACAACATACATAGACATTAAAATAGTTTTATATTGCATTAGTTTTTCAATTAAATGCTTATTGGTATCAAAAAATTTCGCCACCGCGCTGCCTATTATTGGGGGAGAGAGAAAACAATGATTGTCCTCCAATTACATACACCTTTCACAGTCAACAAAAATGCACATTAATTTTCTCATAAAATTTACATTTCCTCAATAGTTTATGTTGGGGCTACCTCAATAGTTTATGTTGGGGCTACCTCAATAGTTTATGTTGGGGCTACCTCAATAGTTTATGTTGGGGCTACCTCAATAGTTTATGTTGGGGCTACCTCAATAGCTTTTACCTGCGATTTTGTAACGATTTTAATTTCGGGATAATGAATGAGCAAGATAATGTTTCTGTAAACGTCGAGTAATCCAGATGCGTGTACGTAAATACGCACAAATTATATTCAGAGAACAAAACAACATACATAGACATTAAAATAGTTTTATATTGCATTAGTTTTTCAATTAAATGCTTATTGGTATCAAAAAATTTCGCCACCGCGCTGCCTATTATTGGGGGAGAGAGAAAACAATGATTGTCCTCCAATTACATACACCTTTCACAGTCAACAAAAATGCACATTAATTTTCTCATAAAATTTACATTTCCACCCGCCATTGACGCTCGTCACAAAAACAAACATTCACGTTCACATTTAATGCGGGGTAGAACCATATGTCTGCCTCCCCCTGATAAATTCCAGGGGGCAGCTGCCCCTCCGCCCCCCCCCCCGTTCCCGCGTCCACGCATTAATATGTTATGACATTTCACACTAACTATTTATTCCCGTTTCCTAATTGGTTCCAACGATTATGAACTTGACCTTGGCTGTCACCTTGAGAGTTGCCTATTGTTGTCATGAATGATGGACATTCACCGATCGATATGCGTGGTTAGTCTAGGACTTTTATTACCAAAATAGGGTCATGTTGGAGCAAATTGCAACAGAAGTAATTCTTACAGCTATAAAAGCAAGCTATCCTAGATAACATATCAAAAGTATACAGCTCAACAAATTGGGAAACATTGTCAAAATTACGCAAGTTTATGTTGGGGCTACGTCAATAGTTTATGTTGGGGCTACCTCAATAGTTTATGTTGGGGCTACCTCAATAGTTTATGTTGGGGCTACCTCAATAGTTTATGTTGGGGCTACCTCAATAGTTTATGTTGGGGCTACCTCAATAGTTTATGTTGGGGCTACCTCAATAGTTTATGTTGGGGCTACCTCAATAGTTTATGTTGGGGCTACCTCAATAGTTTATGTTGGGGCTACCTCAATAGTTTATGTTGGGGCTACCTCAATAGTTTATGTTGGGGCTACCTCAATAGCTTTTACCTGCGATTTTGTAACGATTTTAATTTCGGGATAATGAATGAGCAAGATAATGTTTCTGTAAACGTCGAGTAATCCAGATGCGTGTACGTAAATACGCACAAATTATATTCAGAGAACAAAACAACATACATAGACATTAAAATAGTTTTATATTGCATTAGTTTTTCAATTAAATGCTTATTGGTATCAAAATATGCACGACTAACTCTGTAATTACTTGTTCAATTCGTCTCGTATTAGTCCTGTATAACATGATTATGCTCAGCATAATTATAATTATGTTACTCCCATGAGCATCTATCGCACATGTAACATAGCGCAAGTACATTTAACAGGGAACATTGTGTATAATAATTATAATGATCCCTTGATATATGGTCTACATATAAATACATGAATCAGGCTAATAAGCATAATTGAGGGAAATTTACGTGTTCTCTCCCAAGTAACGAGATTATAATCTGCATTCCCATATGAATATCCTTCTGTCATGAGCATTGACCGTATACGTAACATAACACAAATGCATTTTATCATTGCGATTAATAATTATAATGAACCCTTCCGTGTAAGGCCAACACATGTACATATGTGAATCTCTAGAACCCAAGAAGGTAAGTCCTTATATATCACAGTACCCAGTCATTTGGACTGATCAAAGCGCTTTATTCTTTACCCCTGGCAGTCTTGTTTAAACGAATAAGCATTCAGCCACTCTGCAGTATATGCGCGAAGAGTATTCGCACACAAATATCCAATACCGTCTATGCCTAGGTAGTCAGTCATACAGCTGAGAGAACTGGAGCAACGTTGAGTGAACGAACTTGCCCAGGTTCGATACGGCAGCACAGGATTCGAAACCGATCGAGTTCTCTCAATAGATATTCCAATGTCACTGCGCTCCACAAAAAAACTTAACTGACGTAAAATCGCTGTAGTACGTAGTCATTAATATCACATGTAACTGACGATCATTGACGTAACTCTAGACTTTGTTTGAACACTCTGTGCCACGAATTGACGTGCAAGGTGCGAGTGATGTGTTTGTAAGAAGTCTCATTATTCGAATTTCTGATTCTTCAAGGACGGTTGAAAGTATCTCCATCACCTTGTGTCGTCTGATGTATCAACTATGTTCGGCTCATGTCTATGCGAAGAATCTCGACTGGAGCTTATCGACTTTCGATGCTATTCGAGAGAAAATCACAAGCAACGGCGCTTTGTGTTTTCACTGACCCTTGCACCAAACTCGACCCGATCTGTGATTAGTCGACCTTCTTCGTCATGTATAATAACACCCGGCCTGCGCGGAACATCTTGACCCCATTTTCCGTCTTTTGAATTTCGTTACTATTTAGAATTATCCCTGCATATGATTTCGAACACGTGCGAAGACATTTGTGTGTCCTACAATATGAGGCTTACCAATTCATATTTTTGTAATGTTAGGCTACAGGAAACACAGTATCACGAAGTTGCATAATAATATCATAGGTACGGTAGGTAGGCTGAGCCGGAGCTTCAGCACCATTCCGCCTCCGCCGTTGTTGGATCATATTTTTCGGCGATCTTCAACATATTTTGAAGCTTACCACAAACCTCCAGGTGTACCGTCCTTGAGGTTCGCCAAAAATACCCACCGCCAGGCTCACAAAAAATCCTCGACCTGTATCCACCCTTTAGTATCGCCAATAAAACCATATCCAGGCTCTCAGGTTCAATAAAAACTTCAAACTGCACCGATAAATGCACACCCCTTCGCTTTCTATTGGAGGACTAAATTATCTTCACCCCCAACAAACTATTGTGGGCATACGTGCTACCTATTTTTGTTTGTTTAACTATATTAAAAAACGATAGTTATTTAGAGTGATTTATTTACATATTTGCAATAGTTTCTGCTTTCCTAGGGTACTTTTCTCATGCCTGAGAGAATTCAGTGATGATCACCTTACCATATTGCTGCAATGTAAAGAAGTAGATGATCAACTTACTGTGGTGATAATAACCAGTGTTCGCCGTTTACCTCAGAAAAGTGCTAGTCAACCAGACCGGCAACTTGAAAAACGTACTGGTCAGGCAGCAAAGCTACTGGTCCGCATTTTAACAATGGCACAATGAGTGAGCGTAAACGGCCTGCTAAACAATAGGTCTTAAAGAAAAAAACGGGGGGGGGGGCGGTGCTGTTGAAAATGTTCTTTTTCTGTCGCGCCACTGCTGTCAATTTCCCTTCTCCATATTCCATCTGCTGTCTCGACTGAAATTATGACATCCGAAGACGGAGGGGGTGGTTTGGACAAGACAATTTTTTCGCCGCCGCGCTGTCTATTACTGGGAGGAGGGCGCAAAACCACATGTCTGCCCTCCAGTTATTGCACACACCTTTCACAGTCGACAAAAGATGCACATTAATACATTTCCACCCGATATTGACGTTCGCCACACAAAAAACATCCACGCTCACATTTCATGGGGGGGGGGCAGAACCATTAGAAATTCCAGAGGGAGCAGCTGCCCCCCCGGCCCCACTGTTCCCGCGCCTATGGAGCCACACTCTTCTGGGTCCTGGTTATGTGTGATATTCGCGACTACTTATAGGTCTCACGGAAATGTCGATGACGCTTGTCAAGAGTTTTCAGCATTTTTCTAACAGTTTTCCCCGGGAGATTTTGGCATTGGCGGCGTTTTCTAATAAAAACGAAGAGCATGCTATGCGCATGTACTGTAATTTACTCACTATCCAAATATACTATGGCATAGTCTATTTGGATAGTGACTAATCTATAAAAATAACTAACGTGAACGTGTGTGTGCGTCATGTCCCACGATAAAGAAAATTGGGCTATACTGAGCGTAAAAACGCATTTTTATTAAACGTTTTTTGATGCAAACAGTCACTTCTAGTGGCCAATTTTGACGACAAGCTGATGTATACTGCTGTAAATCGGTGTAATGTCCCCTGAAAAGTAGGCAGTCACACGGACTAGTAACCCAGAAAAGTTACTGACCCGACGGCAAAGTAGGTGGTCAGTGACGACCCGCTATCGTTTAGTTCGGTAATATCCGACGTCATTGATTTGTTGCCCACGGAGCGGGTTAGGCTTACATGCTTGCTATATATATGAAAATCAGACTGCTGCCCTGATGTGAAACCCTCGCGCCGATGCCAACAGTTTTGATACTGATGAGAATAAAAGCATCGTTGTTCTGGAGAGTGTAAGGTACTCCACATGCCACTTGTTTATTGTAATTTCTATATTCCTATAAGGTGTTGGCGCGTTCCATGTTTACAGGAACAGTTTAACTAATACATGTAAAACGAGTGTTACCGAACATTAGATCGAGTAATACCTGTCAATATCTCTTTCAGGGATTGACAGAACATATATCCCTTATTGTTAATATGCCGTTGCCTTGTCAACAACATTGTCAACAACATTGCTTTACTTATGGTAGTTGTATAAAGAAAACAACTAAACACAATATATATATATACATGTATATATATATATATATATACATGTATATATATATATATACATGTATAGCTATACTAGAAAATATGTTATCGGTTAAAACGCGTGCAATCGTAATTTTGCGCACCGTTAGTCGTCCGTAATGAAACAAATGGCCGTGGAGTTGTAAGTATCAAAGCCTGCTTCTAGAGAACTCGATAAAATAATAAACGTCGGTTAAGTATTAACACCGTTACACGAGTTGCTCAAAGCTTCCTTATTATCGTGGGACCAACCTTCCCTTACATTATTTTGATCTTTTGAAATTTGTTCATAGTTGGTAGCGGTGTTCACCTCATGCACATTGCCTGTGCTTTTTGGAAGATACACTAAAAGCTGTTGGTCCCTTCTATCTGGTGTCTGTGCCAGGGGAGGTAAAAGATCCCACACAGGGGTGGTGGTCTCCATCTCTTGCACTGGATGTTGCTCCCACCGGCCGGAGTTGCTTCCCAGTCAGGCGGGTGAGAGACGCCGAGCAGGCAATACGTGTAGGCAGTGTATACACTGTATCACTGGACCCACTGGTTCCTATATAATGAACACACTGTGGCGCCCTCTGAAGGAGATTGGTTCACTACTCAATGCAGTACAAGTTTTCACAGGTTGTTGAAAGACCGTGTAGAAAAGACCAGCATATCGTAAACACGTATGTATATCACCCTATCTTGTGTGGGTTATGCAAGACCATAGGCATGTTTACTTTTTATATAATTATTTAAAAGTGTCATGCTAATTTCGTGTACAGTTTCCAGCAAATGGAAATAAAATATCCATGCAATTTGGTGTGCTATAAAATGCGGTTGAAGTTGTTGAATGGAATCAGTGTATGTGCACAACCTGTTGTGTTTGGATTCTCAACACAGGCAGGATTTGAACCTGCCACACACGACACTGGGACATCTTTGCTATAAACTGCACAACTCAACAACATTTAGCAAATATAGACTGGAATAATACACTGAAGAATAAGACAGCAACAGAATGCTGGAATATCTTAAAGAATGAAATAGAGTGCATCGTAGATAAATTTGTTCCCTTCAAAAAACAAGGGAAACGGACCAGAAAGAAATACTTATCGAAAGAAGCCATTAGAAAAATTAAGTTTAAACAAATGATGTGGAAGTCATATAGACGTACTGGCAATGACGAAGACTACAACATTTATAAAGAAGCACTAAACCAAGCTACAGCTGAAATTAGAAATTCAAAGAGAAGCTATGAACATAAATTAGCTTGTAATATAAAACATGACAACAAGAGTTTTTATGCGTATGTTCGAAGCAAACAGAAAGTTCAGGATAAGGTCGGCCCTCTAGAAAATAGTGCTGGAAATATAATATCAGAAGGATTCTTAATGGCTGAAGACCTAAATGAGTATTTTAGTTCAGTGTTTACCAGAGAAGACACTAGTTCACTGCCAGTACCAGAGGCTAAGTTCAAGGGGGCAGAATCAGGCTATTTAAGACAGTTAATTGTAACCCCAGAAATGGTAGCTAAGAAAATTAGGGCTATGAAGGAAAATAAATCACCTGGAGTGGATGGTATTCCACCCAAACTACTAGTGGAAATTGTAGAACAAATTAGCATACCGCTTGCAACAGTTTTCAACTTGTCATTAGAAGAGGGAGTGGTTCCTTTAGAATGGAAAGAAGCAAACATTATACCGTTATTTAAAAAAGGTTCGAGAAACAAGTCAGAGAACTATAGACCAGTGAGTTTAACATCAGTGATTTGTAAATTATTAGAAAGACTAATTAAAGATCACATGGTGGATTTTCTTGTTAAACATAACTTGATAAACCCATCTCAACATGGGTTTCTAAAAGCGAGGTCATGCTTAACAAATATGTTATGTTTTTTGGAAGATATCACTAAGTGGATAGATGATGGATCACCAGTAGATATCATCTACTTAGATTTTCAAAAAGCTTTCGACAAAGTGCCACATCAGAGATTACTGCTTAAACTAAAAGCCCATGGCATAGGACATGGTATAATTAACTGGATAGAAAAATGGCTGATTGACAGAAGACAACGGGTAGTTGTTGATGGGGAGGCTTCAAACTGGAAATCAGTTTTGAGTGGGGTTCCACAGGGATCAGTACTGGGACCTATATTATTCTTAATATATATAAACGATTTGGACGATGATATAGCTAGCAAGATGTTGAAATTTGCAGATGATACAAAAGTGTTTAGAAGGATTGAAAGTGATGGTGATAGACAGCATTTACAAGATGATCTTGACAGGTTGATCAAATGGTCTGAAAAGTGGCAAATGTTGTTCAATTTTGGGAAATGTAAATGCCTCCACACAGGATATGGGAACGAATATGTAGAATATACAATGGGGGGAACTGTACTAAGTACTACTGTAAAAGAAAAAGATTTAGGGCTGACAATTAGTGCTGACATGAAGGTTTCAGAGCAGTGTGGAATTGCAGCTTCAAAGGGAAATCAAATCCTTGGATTGATTAGGCGAAATATAGCATATAAAGAAAAAGAACTAATAATACCGCTGTACAAAACAATAGTTAGGCCTCATTTAGAATATTGTATACAAGCGTGGAGGCCATACCGCAAGAAGGACATAGATATGCTAGAAAGAGTACAGAGGAGAGCGACTAAAATGATACAAAAACTGATGGATCTTAGTTATAAAAAAACGCCTAAAAGAATGTGGTTTAACAACACTAGAGACCAGGAGATTGAGAGGAGATCAGATAGAAGTGTTTAAAATATTGAATGGTTATGAAAATATTGATAGAAATATGTTTTTTTCAGTTAAGAAAGATAGAAAGACTAGAGGACATGAAGTTACATTAGTAAAGGAGCAGTGTAGATTAGACGTGAGAAAGTTCTCATTTTCACAAAGGACTGTGAATGAATGGAACAGATTATCTGATGATTGTGTGGGGGCTAGTAGTGTGAATATGTTTAAAAATAAAATCGACACATACCTCAGAAGGGCTGGATATATGTAGATAAAAAGGTTGGACTCTAGATAAGCCAAAGGGCTTCCTTGTCCACCTGCCATCTAGAGTTAATTCTCTGGATGGCAATCTTGTTAAATCTTGTTAAATCTTGTTAAACATGGTTAGACAAATAACTCACACAAAGTATTTGGGTCAGGCCACCGAAAATGTTCCCATTTCAAATTCACCACCTTCCTCTTGTCTCACGGTCATTACTTTAAGACATATTATTATATACTTCTAATTTCAGGCTAACTGTACTACAAATATCCTCAGAAACACGGACATATTTTCAATATTATTCTATTCTACATAAGCTGGTTCCAAAGAAATGATCGATCAAACTGGAGTGCCCACCCAAATGTCACTTATCTTGTGTTTTTTCACGTTTGGTATAATATCACTAGAAGTCGTTTCAATTCAGATCCTCGCCGCCATTTGTCTTTCTGGTTCAAAGATGAAATAAATAGGTGTCAAAAACCATAGTTTGAAATAAATAAAAAAATTACAGCCTGAAAAAATAGCACATTTTGTGCAAGATGTCCGTAATGCGGTTTTTAGATAACCGCGGCGGCAAAGTAACATACTGTACTATTAGCAGTCACTTAATACACTCTTAAAATGTCACATAATCTCACTCGCACTGCAAACAAATAATTGGTTATCTTTAAATGGCATATATATGTGGATGTTCAAACATCCTTTTCCTGTTTTAATGCAAATTTAGTGAAGACATCATGTTCAGATTTCCCTCAGCTTAGCCATATTAAACTCAAAATTGACTGTACTACCTCTATAGATTAGTGTATCCCTAGTGTCTCATATGCAATGTGGTTTGATGTTGATTCCATGAGTTTGTGTTTAGTCGCACTGTATATGCAAGCGTTGCATTATGTCTGTCACATGCATGCATAACCGGCATGTCTGTCACGAAAGTTGTTGTGATCACATCCATGTGCATATTTACACAAGTCTTCATATTTAGTGAGTGTATATTATCATTGCACGAGTTTTCCAGCATCATAAAGTATCGACATGATCAGTTCAGCCCAATTGCTGCGTACACATAGGAAGTGTGAAACAACATATTTTCCTTTCCCTATGGTATGATTATTGTGTAGATAAACTCATGTCAACCAATTACTATGATTTTAAGAATAATACTTTATGTTTGATGTTTTTGTTATCAGTACTGGACTGCAAAATAAAAAACTACCGGTAAAAACTACATACCATCGTCATAGAGATTCGATATTCCAGCAACAAAAAGTAGTGATCTATTGTGGAATTGGAGATTATATGACGACACTGCATGAAGATGAACGATACTTGGGGAAACGTGTCGGTGCGGAAAAGATATCGACGTAAATAGCTAGCATGGAGCATGCCAACATAAATTATGTCAAATGTTTCCGATATTTAGGTCGCAAACAAAAGTGTGGCATATCCAAATGTTGCTTTTTATATTAACATTATAGTAAAGCTGATCAACGAATACACATCAATTTAATTTGTACGTTACACTGACTGCTTATTGGGATAAAATACCGTGGAAATGGCTTAACCAATTATGTTCGTCAGCTAATTCGTTCATATTCTGTGTCCCAATGATGCTGCTGTAAACGTTTTGATCATCTATTCTGTCTTCTCTTCTCAGTGCAGACACGATTAGCCAGATGCATAATTATTGTAACATCTTTCTGGGCATCCCAGTATCAGAACATATTGCGTAAATTTATTTGTGTGTTCTATATGATGTCCGTCACGAAATATATTAGCGTTTTTCGAGGACAAACGGGTTACAATTGGTCAAATAGCAATATGACTCAAATACCAACTTATTACCCAAGGTAATTGCATAGTAGATGTTTGTATTTAGTGCCGTGTGGATTATTTTTGTTGCGTTTGTCCAATAAAAAATGTATGAATCATCATAAAAAACACGTTTGTTTCAATGTAACCATAGTGCTGCGATGATATGTGATGCAATAGCATGTGTAATTGGTGCAGTTCCTGAGAAAAAATATTTAAATGTTGTTAGAAATAAAAACAACTGATACCCTCCTTCATTGTGAACAATCTGCATGATGTCCGTTACGTTTATATGGTCGATTTTGCAACTGTCATCAATATATCCAGCAAATTATAGATGACTATAATATACAAGATTTGAACTATTAACGATGTTGCGATACAGAGAGTGGCGAATGGAATTGTCCGCAGAATGTGCAAAAAACATTACTCATGCAATTTAAAATTTTCTGTTGATGCAAACTGCACCTAGTTCCAGTACAAGCAACTGTTCGGTCAATATATGCTACACACCTTTAACGTTTATTGCAAAATTGCCTGGTCAAGTAAACTTGTAATATATATAATTATTGTAATACAATGTGGACTCTATTGTATGGCATGGTTGACATACAAAATATAATTTTGCACATGATGTCCGTACCATGTAGAAACAAAATCAAAATTGATGCTTTTGTAAAAAAGTTGTATTAGTTGTGATTTGTATTGGTTATGCATTGAACTACCATATTTGTAAGCTCTGTCAAGAACACGAGGAAATGAGGGTATTAGAACACATTTTAATCTGTTATCCAAAATTTGGATTGGGAACATTTTCCATTTATATTCCAACGTAGACTCTAACGGCTAGCAATCGGTCACAAATGTATTTTCTATTGTTACGAATAAATGTGTTTACATCATCTGACATAAATGTATAATATAATGCATAGACACAATATGAACAAACATATAAACCCACTTTTCTAGGCTGTCAATTGTTGTTTAAACATTTCTTCCGTGGAATCACGCTCAGTCAAAATGGTTGTCCAACAAGAATATAGGGACGAAGCAGCCACAGGATAAGTTATAATTTATTTAACATATATGATGTGTAGCAAGTCCACAACTGTCACATATATTAATTATGTTAATCCCGCTTTCTAAGTTATTGAAGTTTTGTTGTGTACTAACATATTAATTGCAGCATTCATAATAATAATAAGACAAAACATAAATGTCATCAAGCAAGACAAAATATAGATCGGTGTCTTTCGAAGATTTGTCACAGTAGTGACTCCTCAAAGGAGAATTATATCGGCCCCTAAGCCCCGGCGTTCCAAACCGGTGTGGTCATGCATCCATACCACGTAATATATAATCCTATTAATGTTGGCACACGACAAGTCACAACTAATATAGACAATTTATCTGCTTTTATACCCTGGCAGAAACAGACAGGCGAAATTGTGGTGTGACCTTCGACTTTAATTAATCTTACATATTTATATCTAGTATAGTATGGTATTAAAACTTTGACTTGGCACCATTCCTCAAAAAACAAAAAGTAGGGACACACCATGTGGTACATTAATTCCTTGTTATTCATTTACTTTTCAAGTCTTGAAAATGGCCCAGTAACATTGAAGTTTAATTTTGCAAGACAAAAGAAAGAATCAGGAAGTTGGAGACACTTGAGCCGTTACTGGCGCAAAATTACTTACGTTATGGCAAAACAACCCTATGAAAACGGAATATACTGCCCGACTCCTATCTTGGATTGTGCCAAGACTCAGACGCATGGGCACAGTCCGAGCAGATGTCAAAAGCGAGAGTTGACATATAGGAAGCAGAGGCTTGGGGGGGGGGGGCGCGATGGTGTAGTGGTTAGCACATCCGCCTGACATGCCGGCGACCCTACCTCAATACCCGGACCGGGCAGGTATGGTATATTTGGTGTAAAAACCTGGCTCTCAACATTGGGGACTGTGTATCCCTCGTGACTCGGAGATCACGTTAATGTCGGTCCCGTCTCAATTTGGGACGTAAAAGAACCACTGAGGACGACAAGCACCCTGGCAGTGACCACCCTCAGTGCCAGCATAGAAAGGTCGGCTTGGCGATAATGTTCTGAAAAAGGATGACTAGTTGAATGAGACCTCATAAGATCATAACATTGTAACCACAATAATACAGACTAGTCAGTTAATAGAACGTTGCCGAGTGCTGGAAACAACTAGAATTAGAACTAGAGGCAGTAATGCCTAGTCAAGAAGAGGATATGTAAGAACCTATAAGATTATATTCCCTTTATTTTCAGGTCTTCAAAATGACCCTGCAACATTGAATTTCATTTTTGCAAAACAAAAAGAGAGAATCAGGAAGTGGGAGACACTTGAGCCGTTACTGCCTATGATACAGAGCTAACTGCACCAATGATCGGCTCGGGACATCATTCGGGAGCTCCTAACAACCCTACTCTGGAGAGTAGTGTCACAATCCTGATCTCTCACAGTTGACCCACACTGGTAGTACTCTGCAAGGGAGGGATATATCGTCCCCTAAGCCATCCCGGCGTTCCCATAACCGGTGTGGACATCCATGCCACGTGATATAACCCTATATATATTGAGCACGTCAAGCTGCAATTAACATAGGAAATTTACCTGCTTATATACCCTGCCAGACAGTCAGGCGAATTATGTGGTGTGAACTTCAACTTTAATTAATCTTGCATATCTACACCTAGTGAAGTTATTTATTCGTTAGAATGGTATTAAAACTTTGGTCATGCGTTAAGTTACATGATATGATGCAGTAAACTATCTATGCAAATTCATGGATAGGTATGCTGTATGGCGGAAGTGAGCAACTCCAAGATGGCGGACAGAGTGCCGGCGGCGATTGATCGATTGTTTGTGCTAGATCAACAATGTTAAGACATTGTTATAATGCTTGCAACACATACGTGTATATAATCGTAATAACATGAAAATAGTATTACTATTACATGTATTCTGATATATGCAGATTCATGGATAGTCATGTTATTCGACGGAATGGGTGACTCACAAGATGGCGCACGCAACGTCGGCGCTGATTGATTGTTTATGTGAGATCAAGTGTGAAGAAATTTTTATCACGTGTGCAACATATACAGCATAGTACAGTAATGGTGGTGAATTGGAAACGGGGACTGTTGAAGTGAAAACATATGTTTCAAATTCTAAATGATTACGTCGTAAGGAGCCACGTACAGTTTGCTATGGCCAGTTTACTCCCCCGTGGTGCGTTTCGTTAATAAATATTTCAACTATTACATATAATTGTGTGGTAAGTAACGATACAATAACAGTTGTTTCTAATACTTTGATAACTGCATAACAACCTAATTAATCGAACAAGCGTATGCATATCTGTACTGAGACTGGCAAGATGTTCAGTAGACATCACAATAGTGCGTGTGTGTAAATCTGTCTAGCTGTTTGTATGTGTCAGTGTTTCTGTCTGACTGTCTGTCTCTGCGTCTGAATAATTATGTGTCTGCTTTGTCGTTGATCTGGCGCGCGTTGATCTAAACATCACGATATCTACTAACCAGCGTTCCACAGTGCGTGTTTCTGCGTCAACCATCCGGGAAATGCAAACCCTGCCGGACGTATGTTTTGTCCGACTGTCTGGCAACGGTACAATACGCACGAATCCCAATTTAACTGCTAATGCTACACCTGAAGGACGTTGTTGCTTTGCACAAACGTGACAACTGCGCTCCTTCCACATTAGTACTGGCGGTTGGTCACCTTACAACTGTCACGCTTTTACAAATTGCCAGGTGCATTGACAGAAGCGCCCGCTCGGCAGGGTTTGTTACGTAATAGAAGCTAAATTGGATAATTCCGTGTTGGCATGCGATCACACCAGCATTGTTGGATGCATTCACGCGATGCTTAGAATGTTCACCGGTAATTGAAACAACGTGCTGATCTGATGCAACGAACCATGACAACTCCGTGTGCGAAAAGTTGTTGACCTGTAATGGCAAGAGAATTGGCTTTATCTTTCCTGTCAAATGCTGCACTCATCTAACAGAAGCATAAAACTGAGCGCTCTTTGGCATAGAACAATACGACATTTTTTCGGCGCATGACAATTTCAATCGCGGAAAAGCCATATATTTCTTGAATATAATGTCAACACTCCCGTGCTAATCAGGAGTGGCTGTATTTTAGATCCGTTAATAATTAATCCCATGTGACATGTATATGTTCGTGTGTATAAATGCTTTCCATAACAAAATTACGTTATTAATATAACACATTGATTGGCTCCACCCTTATAGTATGTTACGCTAAATTTTGAGTTTGAGACCTCCATCCGTTTGTAATGCTTCATAATACTGACCTGCTTACCCCCTAAAAGGACGTTCTTTTTGAAAAAGACCCTAGGTCTATCTATCATGGTACATAAGAACTAGAATAAAGAATACAGTAAAAGAACAAAGTATAAATTTATAAACAACTATAATAAAGTACATGTATAACTAACAATAAACAATAATATATCAATTGTTCATGTTTAGACCTACTTTTAATAGGCGTGATTACTAGTAAGGGGAGGGGCGCAGCGCGAGTGGTCGTGCCGGACTGTTAAACGGAGTTCGAGTCCTTCTAGGCCTACTTCGGTTTCTAAAATTGGACAGTCTCGTTCACCGTACTTTGCTTGTTTGTTTCGTAAAAGACCACACATGTCGTACACTTTCTAACATGGGCGTTCCATTACCTACTGCCTGTTTGATCATGAAATGAGGGCTGTGAGCACCCTGTCTAGGCGGTGTCAACGCTATATATAAGACAGCACGTCAAAACTATTACATATAGAAAGTATTGGGAGTTGTTTTTGCATTGATGCGCTCAAACACTAAAGGAAGCAAACGCCAGGCTGCAAATAACGCAGTGATTATTGCTGTCTGTGTGAAATGTATGGCTAAACTAGCTAACATGGTTTCGTTTTTAAATGATTCGTAACACTTGTCCAGAGACCCTCCTAATACTCTTCTTTATGTTGATCCGGAGAACCCCCGCCATTAAACGTGAAGTACTATACGAATAACTGTTTACATATCAGATGTTTTTAACATACATTGTACAAAGCCGAGACTTTGCCGCCCACCCCCAATCTTTACAGGTTTTTTTAAATATTTTTAACAGGTCAACAGCCTATTGTAATATACATATTATAGATTTTGTGAGGGTATTTTTAAATCTTACAATGTGCAAATTTAGCCATATAGGGCAAGTCTTTAAAATGCCCTTTCAATTGTAAAACAAACATACTTTAAAATGGCAATTTATTTATAGGAATATCCTGATTTTTTGCTATCATAAAAGGCAAGTAGTTGTTATCTGTGTCCGTACGGAAATAGACCAATTGTTCTATAAAAAGGCAAATACTTGTGGCCATGTCTCAAAAACTGTAGTTTTCGTTAAACTGACAAGAGGAAAGGGTAAACTGCAATTTTGTTTCTAAAATAAAAACGACAACTATATTAGAGCAATTATGTGGGACTATATCCAAACAAGACAACATTCTCCATAAACGGGCACTTTCTGCTTCAAACAGGACCAAATTGTCCATAAAAGGGCAAACTCTAAAACAAGGTCTCATAACAAGGCATAAGTTGGGGAGCAAAATCGTTATAATAGTTACCAATTATTCTACAATGCCGCAAGATTTTTGGTAACCAAGGATATTTTACAGACAATTGGTCTATTTATTTCATAGAATGGCAAGTCCAAGAGTTACATTATATTGTCAACATCAAAAACTATGCTATAAAAGGACAGACTAATGGGGCAGTGTCCCTAAAATGACACTTTCACGGTTACAAGGGAAAGTTGCTAAACATTATAATGTTCTGTCTCACTTGTAAAAAGACAGTATACCGGAGGTTATGTCCCAAAACAGCATTTTGTTTTAAAAATAGCTATTTCTTTATAAAAGAGCATTATTCCAAACTTGCACTTTAATTGTGATAAACTACCTGTCGGTGAAACAGGAAAGGGGAAATTTATGCTCATAGATGAGTTTGTTACCTGAATTGACTACATTAATTACTTCCTCAGCTTAACACAATGTTAAACTGAACAAAGTGATCTCAGTTCAATTAGAATCACTGCATGACTAAACACTACATTTTATCCACACAAATGCAAGTCCCATTAGGCTAGAATTTGTTTTCTAAAGGTGAAACGGTGCTATAAAATGACATAGTATTGGAGCAAAGACCCAAACATGGCACTTTCACTATCAAAATAACACAGGTTTCCATACATTGAAAATCTGCACTTTTATTGGTTACAAAATACCTCAATGGAAAAGAAATATGCATGTTCCGAAGTGAGTCCATCATCTTAATTGACAATGGAAATAACTTCCCAGCTTCGCTAAATGTTCAGTTTAACCACATGTTCACCAACATAAATTGTAACCCTAACTAGTCCCTAAGTTTAATTAACATCGCTGCATGACTCAGTAATTCCAGATTCATGATTCATTTGTGGCTTCTAGTTCTAGGTTCATATTATTGAATCCAGAAGTGCTTATATATATATTCCAAAAACAACAGTAACCTGATATCTAGCGATCGGTTATAATTATGTAAGTAATATACATAGATGTATAATTATGTCCTTCAACAATTAATTTAGCCCATCGTGTGTAGGTGCGCGCGCATGTACGTGCACGTGAGAGAGAGGGATTAGAAAAGGAGTTTCACGTTTATACGGATAAATTATCAAGCAAATTTTAGATCCCGAAAAGATAAAAACGTCACCTTTCTGCTAAGCACCCATTTTGCATCAACAGGAATATAAGCTACTTCAAACAACTGCTGGAGCAGAACACGAATCAAAATTCCATCACGAAATCCTGCATGGAAGTCAAATGCCTCACACTACTCTACTCACGGAGCACAAAAAGCCAGCTTCATAGTTAATAGAACAAACATGAAAACCACAAACTGTACACACCACCCTGAAACACATTCTATTAGCTTTATATTACTGAACATTCTTCAGGATAGTTCGTTTTCAAATTAGAAACTTTCATTTTTCATATCCAAGAACCATGTTAAATTACCTGGTAGAGGCTTTCGTTGACGTGTCACGCCGACTTCATCAGTACCTATGACGCTGAGTGACGTCATCGTACACGTGAGGCAGTTCGTAATTGCCCTCGTCTCTGTTGATGGGTGTTTTGTTTTTTCTGATCCAGATGGCTTCTTTGATATGCCGAATTCTTCTGTTGGTTTCTTTGTCTACAATTTTCACTCCCTCCCAGTCTATGATATGGTTTTCAGTTGTCGTATGGTCTGTAAGGGCGGATTTATTGATGGTAGACATCAATCTTTTTTTCCCGCTCCTTGTGTATTTCTCATTTTTCGTGTTGTCTACGTCCTTTCTGTGTTCCTCCAGTCTTGTTTTGAGTAGTCTTCCTGTCTCCCCAATGTATTCCCCACCACAATTCTTGCACGGTATTTGGTTCGCCCTGTTCTTCTCAAGTGTGGAGCTGTGAACACTTTAACCAGTACCTCCAAGGAGATCCTCACTTCACAATCATCACTGATCATGAACCACTGCTAAACATATGGAAGAAACCTAAACCGCCATTACGCATTGAACGATGGGGTTTGCGACTTCAGCCATATAGCTTCACTCTGAAATATATGGCGGGAAGCAAAAACCCAACCGACTATATGTCCAGAAATCCGATAATCACGGCTGGGGCTCTCCGTCACCAAAAAATGGCCGAACAGTATGTGAACTTTATCGGGTCATCCAGTATTCCCAATGCCATGAACATTGAGGATGTCAAACTTGCTACTAAAACAGATGGCATGACGCAGACGATCATCACTCTGTGCAGAAACGGGCGATGGTTCGAGATCTGTAAATCGGATGACCCCACGTTGCGAGAGTTCTACAAAGTTAGAGAAGAATTGACGGTCACAGACGACGACATACTATTGCGGGGCTCAAAGATAGTCATCCCAACATCCCTAAGAGACCAAGCTGTGTCTCTTGCACATGAAGGTCATCAAGGAATGGCCAAAACAAAGAAACTCATCAGATCGAAGGTGTGGTTTCCGAAAATGAACGACAAAGTCGAGACGGCTGTACGCCAGTGTTTTGCCTGCCAATGCACATACAACGGACATCCACACCTTGAACCATGCAGATGTCAAATATGCTAGCAGGGCCATGGAGAAAGTTAAGTGTTGACTTTCTTGGACCTCTACCATCAGGCGAAGAACTAATGGTCCTGGTAGATGAATACTCAAGGTATCCTGTAGTAGAGATTGTGCGCTCAGTGTCGGCAAACAATGTCATCCCGGTGCTTGACAAAGTATTGACAACGTTTGGTTATCCAGAGGTAATCAAATCTGACAACGGACCTCCATTCAACTTGGAAGCATCCAGTTCATTTGCAAAACACAGTGGGTTTCGCCACAGAAGAGTCACGGAATGTTGGCCAAGAGGAAATGCACAAGCGGAAGGTTTCAACAAACCCCTGATGAAGGCTATTCGATCAGCTGTGTTAGAACAGAAGAATTCGAAACAGGCAATGTACCAATTCTTACGGCAATACCGGGCCACACCACACAAATCAACAAAGTTTTCCCCTCATCGCCTTCTGTTTGGTAGAGAACCTGCAACAAAATTGCCGTACATTACAGTGAATGATGACCATGACAACAACGAGATCCACGCTGCAGCGCGAAGGAACGACGAACAGGCAAAACAGACACAAAAGACATATGCTGATCACAGAAACAGAGCCACCCACAATGACCTGCAAGTGGGGGACACTGTGCTCATGAGTAATGACAAGAAATCGAACAAACTGTCCACTCCGTTCTCTCCCAAACCCATGGTGATCACCAACATCAAAGGTACAGCTGTTACCGCAGCGAATGACAAGCACACCATTCGTCGCAATGCATCCCGGTTCAAGAAGATGTTTAAGCCACTTCCTGTCTGGAAAAAAGGTGGAGATGGAAAAGGTCCCAGATACTGTGGACATTCCTAAGATGACGACAGCGACACCAGTGACACACCGAGAGAAAAGTCAGCCCGACGTTCTATATACTAGAACCCCCACGTCACGAGATGTCAACTCAGCGTCGAGAACATCCATGTCACCCAACGAGACACCAAAGCGACAACGACCACAACGACGACGTTACGCCCCTCGACGTCTGGATGACTATACACTCTAATAGAAGCGCATGCACAATGAAGACATTAACACAAATTTGACATGTGGACATTTGGTATAGTCACATACGTTTAATGTTACATATATCTGAGCAATCAGCATAAGGACTTAGAATGGACATGATGATAGTTGTTAAGGATAGAATAGAATTAATGATAGTTGTTAGCTAATAGTGAAAAGGGGAGGAATGTAGTGTTCTGCAGTTTGCGGTAACCGCTACTAATTGATAGTTTATGGTAATCGCCGGGGATAATAATAGGAACCGGGACCTTGACCTTAGAGAAGGCCACAAGCATGGCTGGCCAGTTGATTGTAGTTGATTGTATACTAAGCTAATTACAAGTTGTGGACTGAATCCAATGTGTCGTGTTTGTCACAACTTTACAGTACTGTTCACCATCCACCAGGGGTACTAACTGCCAGAGATGCATCGCATAGAATTAGTTTGAGTTATGTTTTATGAATGAACTGAAGCGGGGTAAACCACGTGATTGTGTATATGAATGACCGACTGTCCATGTTCACAAGATATCATTCTTTGTTATTCAAGTTTAGACAAACACAACATCCAAATTCTTTCCATGACATTTTACATCATCGGGTGCTAAAATGAAATGTGTTGGTCATAGTCACGCGCAGGTACGCGCCAGCACCCGCAAGCATGCGCTGGCACGCATAGGCACGCGCATGTATGCACAGGCACGCGCAAGCCCGCGCATGCACGCACAGACACACACAGAAATCACACGCAGACTCGTGCACACAAGCATGCACGTGAGCACGCGCGCATGCGCACACACATATATTGACATCATGTTATGAACTCGGATTTACAACATGAAGTAATTCACAAGAATGACTTACCCAGTAACATTTGTGAAATTCGGAGACAACCGTCCACATCCTTAGGGTGTGCTAACTGTACGATTCACTTGTTAACTGCGGAACAGTTTCGTAACAGCCTGCCTTTTTTCAAATGTTTAACTGTATGAAACGGGTTATGGACCATTAAGTAGTGCTCGGCGGCGGGAAAACCACGTATAATCCATTGATTAATACCGGGAAGAACGAGGTTGGTTCTCTTCGATACCAAATGGCGTTGTATGTGCGCATGAACGTGAATCATTTGCCCAGGTGTGTGTATTCTTTGTGAATAGCTCATCTGTTGCTTGTGCCTGTAAGCAAAACCCTTCTATTGGTGGTGGAGGGGGGGCACAGCCTGCTGTAATTCATGGACATACATAATTATTTGTAATGTTCTCTCCAATGTTGACTCTTTCCTGCAGAACGTGCATAGTTACATATATAATATACCAACTGGACTGATGCCCTATTGGATATGCGATCAGTTCTCATATATAGGAGTTAGTTAACAAAACGGCAAGCCGTTGCTGGTGTGGCCAACTGCACAGCGACAGTGTCGATTGTTGTTGTCATCCGCGAATGGTGTCAGGCAATTTTGCGTACATGTTATTTCTTTCTTGGAGTTTTGCTTCTGTACAATTGCCTTGCACTTACCATCACATTGAATATCTAAGACATAAATATTTTGAAACAATAATTTCTATTGAACTCGAACCATTGGCGACATCCATTTGTCCCTTTACTGGTGATTGACCCATATATATTTTCATAGAATGTACCTAAATAGACAGGTCTTGTTTTTATTTTTTTATTTTGCTTTTGCAAGAAAGGGATCAGGTGTATTTACCAAAACATCCAATGCGTAGAGACAACCATCATGTGACCCAAAGTAGACGTGTCCAGTTAAACCATGCATGACCATGAACTTTGACAATAATCATGACCGTAAACTTTGACAATACACGGTAGCTGTAATATAGTCATGTCAATGGGGAATGAACCAGATGAAGAATACTCGGTAACTCAACACGGTAAAAGAAAGTACATTGATGGAATAGACCCGGCTTCAAAAGTTCTTCACTTCTCATTCTCGTCCTACCTAGATTGCCACAAAGTACAAATATAATTAAGAATACAGGTCATGCCGGCGGTGCTAATTGTCATCTCATATGACCTGTCAGGCAAAGGAGGAACACAGGGTTAACGTCGAGAGCATCGTGTGGAGCAAAATGCTCGGCTACCTACCCCCAGGTGAGTGGGGGGAGTAATGTTATAAATAATATTAACAATCTACTGACTGTAAATGTCAGCAGCGTGAATATGTTTAAAAACAGTTTTCACAAGTATCTTGGAATGGCAAGTTCCATTATGCTGAAAAAGTTGGAAATTTGATCAGCGAAAGGCTTCCTCAATCCCATGACTACTTTTGCTTAATAGTACCCAGGGATGGGAGACATTCACTGGAATAATTAATTCAGCAATATGTTGTGTTCTCATCACTAACTCAAATATATACTGTTACAGCCATATTACTATAAACGACATGGGATGTATTTCTACCCGTGACCCTGGATGCTGTAGGGGCCTACCAGAAGAACGGCGTTCTTGTGATTCCCAACTGTCAGCAGACTGCCAGCGGGCGCTACGTGTTCACCATCACCATGCATGGCTAGCGGCACCGTCAGTCAGTCCTATGCAACCCTCACTATCACCCCCCCCAACAGGCCACCAGTAAGTTACCCTCCAACTGGCCTCCAGTATATCACCCCACAACAGGCCACCAGTAAGTCACCCCACAACAGGCCACCAGTAAGTCACCCCAAGATACATATTTTATTGAATCATCAACTTACACTGCCATGAAGAAACATGTTTGCTTGGATTGCAGCACAAATCTTTATTATACACTAATGGTCTAATTTAAATATGCGTAACACTGAACAAAACATCAACACAATGCACACACGCACACACGCCCACACACAAACAATGTCAAACAGTGTCACACATGCATGCATGCACATACAAATTGACTGAAAGAGAAATTGGAAAATTTAGATCAAAATGCAAACTTCCAGTTTGTGTCATGTTTGACAGAGACTGTGTTTGTGCCAGGTGTGATAGAGACAGCTTATTATGCCACGTTTGACAGAGATTGTTGTGTCAGGTGTGATAGAGACTGTTATGTCAGAGGTGATAGAGGCTGTTTGTTGTGCCAGGTGTAGTAGATTGAACTCTGACGATCAGGAATATCCGACTGGAAGACGCGGGAGAATACAGTTGCACCGGATCCAATTTCTACAGCATCACCACCGATGCCGCTTTCCTCAAAGTGGGAGGTAAGGCCTTATCTTGAATACTGTGGTATGCCCAATACTGGGCAATATCCCCACAATGGGAGGGGTTTGCTGTCTGGCAAACAAGATAAAAATTTCATAAAAAAGTAGTTAAAATAGAGGCAGGCAGGCAGGCAGGTGGGCAGGCAGACAGGAGAGAGAGAGGGGGGCAGGCAGGCAGGCTGGTAGGCAGACAGAAGAGAGAGAGAGATACAGAGAGAGAGCGAGAGAGATACAGAGAGAGAGAGAGAGAGAGAGAGAGAGAGAGAGAGAGAGAGAGAGAGAGAGAGAGAGAGAGAGAGAGAGAGAGGAGAGGGGAGGAGGGAGGAGGGAGGAGGAGGAAGGAAGGAGAGAGAGAGAGAGAGAGAGAGAGAGAGAGAGAGGGGGGAGGGAGATACAGAGTGGCAGAGACTGAGGCAGAGATTGACAGATAAACAAACAGCCAGCAGGCAGGTGGACAGACACACAGAAATACATCCAGGTAGAGAGACAGACAGGAGAGAGAAGAGATACAGAGAGGCAGAGACACAGACAGGGGCAAAGAGTGAGGCAGAAATAGGCAGATAAACATACAAACAGCAGGCAAGCAGGCAGGCAGCAGACAAACAGACAGACAGACAGACAGACAGACAGACAGACAGACAGACAGACAGACAGACAGACAGGCATACCGACAATTTAAGTCTATTTATAGACTGACATTCTAATAGACAAACAGAGAGGATAGAGGATAGAGAGAGATTCGGGGAGAGAGGGAGAGTTGGAGAAGGCGAGACGGGGAGAAAACAGACATATAGAGATATATTGGGGCAGGGAGGCAGTAATATTCCGTCACCCTATAGATACATGTCTGAACATGTACAGACAAAGAGTCGGGTAAACTTGTTTTAACTTCTTTTAATTAGTAACTATCACATTATCTAAAGTCAAACGTATGCACACGACATACCTATACATCACTATAATTAGTTAAAATGCATGCTAGATATGTAAGTCGTCTGTAAACACAATTTAACATTATACGACACAACACTCCTACACACGTCATACTATAGCTGACTTGCCCGAAGTGACGGGTAATGGGGCAACAAGAAACAATTTAAGTTACGCATTATTCTAATAATATAACTATTATATATATGACATATAAACATGAAAAAAATAACTCACCAGGCCGGTTATATATACTCGTAATACGGAGCCGAGAGAACTGTACGTATATCTTTGTGGACACGTCCATGATCCCTAGCAAACTGCGACTGTGTGTGGTTCAGCTACCCGGGCCTACCCGCGTCTGGCAACTGACATAACAATAGCCTATGCAACCGCTTGCACGAAACAATTCCGCCAGGGTTACATAATATATCATACGTGTAGTGTTACAGATTCTTTGTGTGGTCGTACATGTCAACCGGCCCAAAACACGAATGGATTTTATGCACACGAACATTATTATTTGTAAGTTTACAACTTCATATTTACTCGTTTCCAAACATGTTATTTTTCGTTTTATTATGCCATTACATACAATTACCATCTTCGTGAATTGCACGCATGACTTGATTTTGACTAATAACTTGTTTTCATTTGTTTGCAGTGTAATAGATTTCAACCAACATCTAAAAATATTAAATTAAATTACTGCCGAATATACCAAAAGTCTCAGATGTCATCAGACACAGAAGATTCCGGTAATAACAAACGAAAACCCTGTGAACGTAGCTTTCATGCAAGCGTTTTGTGTATTAGAACATTTGTTTTTTGAAGCGCAGTATCCAGTCCTAATAACCTCTATATGCGCTTTACATTTTACTCCTGGCGCACTTAATTCTTCTTACACCTTTATGAGAATCAATTATTATTTTGATGACACAAATATCAAATAGGGGAAGGACGGGTAAAGTAGGCCCCTCGGCCAAAGTGGGCCCCTACTGTCATAGCGTACTTGGTATGCAATGCAGTCAAATCAACGGTAGTAGTATTTACAGACCCGCCAGGGACACCACTCAACGTAGTTTGCTTGGCGCGAATTGAAAACGGTGAGAAGGAAATTTGTATTTTAGATACTTTTCTTAAAATAATTGATGTGTTTTACAAACTCCACATTTTCATAAATGGTCAAGGTATATACTATAAATGTGGTCCATATAGCAATAGTCTATAATTAGTTCAATGAGCAATTTCAATTTGACGTGTATTAACGAATTAGTTCCAAAATGGAGTCCGACCGATAATCTTTGGCCGCAGGTGCTGCGCATATCACGGATAGTGTGGTTACACCGCAGGCGTTGCTATAATATGCTAACATCATTATAGACTTTGATAATGTCGATATGTATATTTGGTCATATAAATTATATCAATTTTTTTGGTTAATTAGTTAATTATTACAATGCATTAACCAAGTCAGCGCAATCATTGTGAACTGGTTCCTTTACAGATATTATATTCCTTCATGGGTGCGTACAAACGAAAAACGAACCAGCAAACATGGAATGTTGTCAACATGCAATTGGCAATCGACGCTATGCGCGGAAAAGCAATGGATCTCAAGCGTGCTGCTAAGCAGTTTGGGGTTCCCCGCTTCCCATTGCAGCGAAGATGCAAGAGAGAGGGAGACTTTGCAGTTGCGGCAGAAAGGGGTCTGGGCAGATTCCGACCTGTATTTTCACATCGGTGGAGTCATAATTCGTAGCGCGTATTAAACGTATGGAGATCGAGCATGCTGTTTGGTTTCACTTTGTTGCAACTGAAGCGGGTCGCATATGGTTATGCGGAAGCAAATGGGATTCAACATAACTTCAACCGCAGAAGACGCGAAGCTGAAAAGGACTGGTGTCACAAATGTATGGCTCAGCACAGAGACGCGATTTCCCTGAGAATACCAGAACCTATATCGGCAACATGTTCTAAAGATGACTGACCTACCAGCATCACCAGCCCATTTGCTGTCGGTCATCCGTTGTGTGGGGCAGATTGTTCGCTTGTGAAGATCAATGGGAAGATCCCCGTCTCTGGTGGGCGAGGGGCGGCAACTGTCTGGTGGTTGCAAAGGCCTATCCTGGATTTTCAGGCTCTGGAGCAGGTTGGGCATAGGTTTATTTGGCCTGAATGTACCTTAGACGCAAATTCTTTCCTCCGCCTACGCATCTCCCCGTCTGCTTTTCTTCTGGACTGCTCAACGTCCTGGGCAACTCTCACGGTAGTCGCTCTGTAGTTGTTTCTGTCTGCTGCCAGCAGTTTCCAGCCTTTGTGGTCTTGCCAGGGTGAGTTGCCGCTTCAGCTAGTCCTTCTAGCGCCTGTGGCGGGCTTTCGATCTCGGTTGCCCTGACGAAGCTCACCATAAAATATAACTAATGGCATTCTGATGTCATCCATGCGCGAGACGTGGCCTGCCCAGCGGAGCTGTCTGAGCATCAACATGGTTTTGATGGATGTTTGCCTTTCCAGGACCTCTTTGTTGGAGATATAGTCCCACCAATGCAGTCCCGTTGTGGAGCGCCGACAACGCTGGTGGAACCGTTCAAGCAGTTGCACATGCTTTCTGTAGAGGAACCACGCCTCTGCCCCATACAAAAGGGTTGTGACGACGTACGACAGCCTTGTATACTTGTATCTTTGTTGACAAACGCAGCAAGTGATTCTGCCATACGTATACATTTCAGCAAGCGATCGAGTGAGCTGTTGGCTTTGGCAAGACATATTACAATCCGTTGCGATGTAGTTGCGGTAAGAAGAGACTCGAATGTACATCTGTGTGTGCGTGATGTGTCAAATTGCAACTGACATATCCATGGAAGCTCTCAACGACAACAGTGTTTGAACGTGACATGTACCAGTAAATAATACTACAAGTTAAGCAATAATAAGGATGTACGTAAACACCCCTTTGCTTTTTATAGCGTATGATTGGGTGAAAATAACTGATATTGGAATAAGTTCCTGAGTTAAAATATCAACCAAATACAAAACATACTAACATATTCATGAAAACGGTGTTACTATTTAGAAACAGTAGCTAAGGACATATAATGTGTTGAAATAAACAAGTTTATGATTATATATGCAAACAAAATTCGGTTGATCGCAAAGCTACTCCCCATAGCGGCAACAATTTGGGCTTGTGTTGTTTAGGAAATGTTTTTTATGTTATTACTAAATGGAATGAATCTTGATGAATATCGTTGTATTAATCTATCCATACTCCTTCCAATGGTGTACATCAGGTGTAAAAATTGCACAAAGAATATAGAATACTCAGCTTAAATAACGCCTTTCCCTAGATTTGACTATGACAAAAATGACCGGCAGCGACTTTCGACCACTTGTCATTATCGTCAGAAATGAAAATGTTCCACTACGTGAATTTCTGTGGTCTTTTTATCTAATAATGCATACACATAGTGCTAACTAAAAACGCCATAATGATTGCTATTACAATTTGTTTGAGGCTAAACCATAGACTGACTGGACTAGGCCGAAAATCGGGGTACATGTAAATTGCAATAATTTGTAAATGTGTTTAGAATACGATTCTTACCTTAATATTCATTGCGATGACACTTGTTAGGTTCCATTACACAGCTAAATACATTACCTTTCCTATTATATACATCATCGTTATAGTATTCTCACAGAAAATAAGTTATACAACACGAATAATGTGTCCCTGAAGAAACCAGCGGGATGCCCAGCCCTTAGATTCAAGGACTTCTGTAAGCGCGATCTGAAGGCCTGCAACATCAGCTCTGAAGACTGGGAAGCAGAGGCCGAAAATCACACTGCTTTGCGTCAAACTGCTTCGCATCAGACTGTATACAGAGGCATTGGATGTGCTGACGGAAAGAGACACTAGCATGCGGCTGAGAAGAGCTCTAGGATGCGCACAATTAATAAAGGTACCTGTATAAATATTATAAATATTCTTCAATAAAAAAATTACTGGCCCACAAATAAAAATGCAAAAAATAAAATCATATGGGATTCAAGCCTACAACCAAAATATATGTGTTTTAGTACATAGTCCACTTGGTCGCACAGGCAGCTGCATACAAACCTTCATAATAAATGCAGTGGGTTTTCCAGAGAATCCCCTGCGTTACTCAACAGTTTCATTATATATAAGTGTGTGTGTGTGTGTGTGTGTGTGTGTGTGTGTGTGTGTGTGTGTGTGTGTGTGTGTGTGTGTGTGTGTGTGTGTGTGTGTGTGTGTGTGTATTATATATATATATACAAAAAACGAAACGAATACACTGTACGTATTCGTTTCGTATGTATTACAGACAGTGTTAATTAAAATATTTCAAATGTGAACTTGATTGTGTTTTGTTCTGCTGTGTAAGTTGTGCCAATAAAAAGGTAAGTTCTTGCTTAGCGTGGTATCGAGTCTTTAGGACTGCTCAAAATGTTTCACATTTTACCCCCTTGTAGATCTGTTCGATCGAACATCATCTCGATTTTTCTGGAAAGCATTTAGCCCTATTGCAATTACTGCACACATACTATGTTCATACACAAATATCCACCACTGTGTAAAATTAACGGAATGTAACCGAAGTTTTACCATTTGATAAATTCTGTATAAACTTATGACAATTTATTCGTAACTGAATAGTTAGCTTGTGAATGATTTTTTAAATTAAAATTCCAGGTAAACCATGGTACCAGTGCTGTCACCTCTTGGATTAATTATTAACTAAAAAGTTAGCTATCCAGCGATGTATGTTACCATTTGAGTTTATAAAAACGTTTCTTGTGGGGTACAGTTGTGGCGATGCCATGATGTCAAAAACGCTGACCGGATGCCACGCTAAAATCGTTCTACCTAGTTTCCGAATTAGCCGTTAGGCGGTACTGACGCGCATTAGTGGGAACTACTATAATATAGTCTATACAAAAAGCTGTTAGATCGACACACACTTTGGATGTCTGTCATATTTCTTTGTATGCGACCTGTCTAACATCGGACTACAAATAACTTTGAAGAACCATATAATTGCGTTGAAGAGATGCAGTGAAACGAGAAAAACCGCGTCCACGGTACGCCGTGAAACTTGAAAAACCGCATCCCGCCTCGAAAAACCGCGTAATATCGCCCAAAAGCGGTACATTCACCGATTCAGGGTAATCGGTACTGATGAAGTCGATGTGATGCGTTGACGAAAGCCTCTACCAGGTAAATTAAATAAATCTTGGATATAAAATATGAAAGTTTCAGACTTTGTTCAGGGTAGTTGTTCTAAACTGACGCGTTCAACCATGGCGGTCATCTGAGCTTTCACAAAGGCAAATATCGTCCATTCACTTCAGATTCTTCGTGCGCCGACTTGTTAATGTTCCAAAAATGGCTGCACAAAGAAGAAAAACATGAAGATAACATGCTTATTCTACTAGATTACGGTTATTGTATTGTGAAGATGTGACTGTTCTGTCATCGAATAAGTGATGTAAAATACAAAATAATATCAATAAACATCGTGTAAACGCACCGGTAATTACCACTACAGCTTATTGGATACTTGTGGTGCTATAGTTAATAATTAATCCAAGAGGTGGCAGCACTGGTATCATCGTTTACCTGGAATTTTGGTATAAAAAAATCATTGACAAGCTAACTATTCAGTTATGAATAAATTGTCATAAGTTTATACAAAACTTATGAAATGGTAAAACTTCGCTTATATTAAGTTAATATTATATTCAGCAGTCAGAATGAGTACCTGGCTCTACATAGTGGTGGATATTTGTGTATGAACATAGTCTTTGTGCAGTAATTACAAGGGGGCTGAATGCTTTCCATAAAAAATGGAGATGATGTTCGATTGAACAGATCTACAAGGGGGTTAAATGTAAAATATTGTGAGCAGTCCTAGAGACTCGATACCACGCTATACAAGAACTTATTCTTTTATTGGCACAACTTACACATACAGCAGAACAATATAAAACACAAACAAGTTCACATTTTATATATTTTAATTAACACTGTCTGTATTCGTTTATATATATATAAATATATATATATATATATATAAAACATATACATACGAGTACCTAATTGACGAACATATGGTGCTATTTTCAAAATCTGTTAGAATAAATTGTATATCCCATAATATATATATATATATATAATATATATATATATATATCACGAATCTGTTGCTCTTGTTATGCAAAACTAATGTATTGTCATTTTCCATTGTATAGGCAATAATGAGAAAAATCTTAAATTTATGTAACATGTATTAAATTATGACAGTTTATTTCAGTTTCTGACGTCAGAAACTAGTTAGAGACCAGTCAGAATCAACTTTCTGACATTATCCCGTCAGAAACACCTTTCTGACAGTTTCTGACATCGTCTCGTCAGAAACAACTTTCTGACTGTCAGAAACCGAACCCTGCATATCCGTTAATTGCGTCTCGTGACATGTTAGTCTTTGTTGTTATCCCTCTTGAGGATGGCCTTGATATGGTACGGAAGAGCAGCACTCGCCCCCGGCTTAGGTCTGGTTGTGACGCGGGACACAAAGCCTTCTTTGCCCTCCAATATGTGGCGCTCGTGTTGCCAACTGAACAACGCTCCGTCTGTTGTCTCCAGAAAAGGGTTGATTTCTATCGCCCAGATCTTATTGCCTGTAAAGACGAAAACAAGGAAACTAGCTGCGTCGTAAAAATTCATGATTTTTTTTTTTTAAATTGCTTTCTATTCAAACGCATTGAATTGAATACTATAATTGTCTCTCACTTCAATACAATCTTTGTTTACAGTTTGAGTTTGGAGAAAAGTCAGTCTTGTTAATTAAAATGTAATATGTCTATACTGGGAACCTTCTGAATGATGCAAAGTCACTGAGAATTTGGCAATCTTCTGGAAGTTCTCGGAAAAAAGTAATAATAATTTTTTTAAAGAGGAAATAAAATTAACGTGGAATACTTGCCATTTTCACACACAGCAAAATCGATGATGTAATTGTCTGGAAATGTAGCATCTTTGAATTTTGGATGTATCTCTTGGTCGAAGAACTTCAGCAACATCTGCATGATTCTCTCCTTTTCGTTCACAAGTCGGGCGGAATATATCAAGTAGTTGTATTGACTAACAGCTCTTAACTGTTGTCCAAAGACAAACCCACGGAACTCCATGTCAACATCGATATCTACAAACGTTCTGATAACAAAATGTTCACAGAATCTTTCTTTATGTTGAACGGCCAGCAACATGTCTTGGTAAATTCTCTCACTACAGATGAACATGTCAATCACGTCTGCAGATTTGTGTACTTTCATTGCTTCAAATGCTGCTCGTAGAAGACAGGTTATTTGCTGGTTCTCTTCTCTTCGTTCCTCAGCATTCAGCCTATTTAATTCCGTTTTGTAGAGATCAGTGAACTTGTCTTGATACATCGGAGCGTCCTTTGCACTGCGACTGGAGGTTTTGACAAAAACATGGCCGCCATCACTCGTGAAGGTCTCCATGGCAATCTGAAGTCTGGCGGCCATCTTGTCAAGAGTGTCTTTCTCACTTTTACTTACTTTTGTCTGCCACTCGATTTTTCCAACCTGTTGTGGATCAACATCTTTGAAATGCCTTTCATAAACTGATATGAAGAGATTGGCCTCTTCCAAAAGAAGTGGGCAATAGCAGGATGGAAATGTATTTTCTTGCAAGATGTCCAGCCATTCCTCTGTGTTTACTTCTAAAACTGCGTGTTGGTAGTCGTCGATCTCCTGTGAGGACAGAAATCCTGCAAAGACAAACGAACGTAAACATACTTAATGATTAATTAGCAGGACAGTTTACAAAATTATTTGATTCGACTGATCGTCCGTAGTGGTAAAAGTGTAAGGTGTATACACTCAACTGACTGCCGTCAAATGAGTGTAGCCAATTGTGAACTTGCACAAAGCAATAAACCCTCTACATGTGTGTCTCCATATTCTTATTCATGTGCCAAATCTGATTACTTTGAGGATAATTATGGCCTATTTCGTTTATTAAACTGACCTCAAACCCATTCCATAGGCTCCTAAGAAATGATGTCCAAAAAGTTTCTTTGAACATTTCCCCGTCTGTGTGATGAAAATATCCCATATAAGCTTAAACACAGTGGCAGATATTGCAATGTTATATGACAATTTGCTGCCGGCCTAATTAATAACAATAGTACTGATCAATGTGTGAGTGACCACTGACTGGCTGATGAAAACGGGCTCTAAAATGCAAGCATCACACGCAAAGCATCCAACGAACTTTTAATGCGGATGTAAATGGCGGGTTACAATCCACACAGTAGGCGCTCTGCGTGGTATTTGTCTGCATAGAGACCGACCTGTTTATATGTGTGCTATGAGAAAAGATAAGGCAAACGACAGAAGAGTCGTCGAGAGCCGTTTGCAAACAGTGCACATTTTAAAGTATAAATCGTTCATTCTGCAATCACAGAACCGTTTGATAATCTAGCGGGTACGTGTATTATGGAACAAATAAGAATATGCTCGGTGTATGATAGACCCCCTAGGGTAGGATATATTATGCAATAAACATACGCACACTGAACAGGTTTTGATCGTTGATTGACACCGTTTACAAAGCTCCCGCACACACCTGCAAGCTTTGGAGAAGAGTAATCCTTCGTTGGTTCGTCTGATGTCTTCAACTTGACTTGCCTAAGTTGCGCTGCCAAGGAACTCATCGTTAAAATATGGTCTTAAAGAGCTCCTGTGGCAGCCTACGTTTGTCCTGCCCCGAGTAGGCCCCTATGTCTCACGAATCACACCGACATGCAGCCCGTCCTTATAATAGTCCTGTTCACTGGGACGCTATTTATAGGCCTGGCTCATGGTCTGATTCACGCGTGTGCGCATAGTGACGGACGTTGATTAGCACAATAAATAAACTGCATAGTACAATACAGGTCAAACAGGCCATGGCACATAGGGGTATGACTCAGAGGACAGCGAAGCGCCGCCAAATTTAAACGGGGGGTTGGAGGCATGAGTATATATATATATATATTTATAATGTTTATATATTGTGAGCGCGGTAAAAGAACCTTTATTATTATTATTATTATATATATATATATATACCACACACTTTCGCGCTAGAGAAGAGAAACGCGGTAGTTAGGATCGCTACATAGGGACATCCAAGATTCCAAGCAGTGGCTCGGGGGAACAACTAGCAGCTAGATTAGCCATCCGGAAACTGTGGTCTATCAGGATCATGCAGGCACCAATGCATACGCACCCGCGCGCGCACCCACGCACACACACATTCGCACGCTCGCATGCACGCGCACACACACGCGCACACGTCAAAAGAGCCCAGGCTGCTAATGATATAAGCAGTGGGGGAGGGGGATACGTGACCCCAGGTCCCCTAGATCAGCCAAGTCTTCTAGCGGTTTTTACGCAGCAAACATTATGTCTTGGCCAACGCACAGGACAGTATGACGCAATTAAATCGTCATCTTCTAGAACTTAGGTACATGAAATCAAAACGCTGATCATCTCTGAGTTTGAGGTCGGATAATCTCGCTTGTATAGACTATACTTGGTCGGTTACATTTGTTAAGTGGACAACTCATGCTACAAGATAATCACCTTCTCCCACGTATACCCTCCGACACACAGCGAAAGCATTAAGCAATTGCTGCACTAGTTATCTGTCGGCCGATGCACCACCATGTAACCGAGACACCGATGCACCACCATGTGACCGAGACACCGATGCACCACCACGTGATCGAGACACCGATGCACCGGCCACCACGTGATCGAGACACCGATGCACCACCACGTGATCGAGACACCGATGCACCACCACGTGATCGAGACACCGATGCACCACCGCGTGATCGAGACACCGATGCACCGGCCACCACGTGATCGAGACACCGATGCACCACCACGTGATCGAGACACCGATGCACCAGCCACCACGTGATCGAGACACCGATGCACCACCGCGTGATCGAGACACCGATGCACCACCACGTGATCGAGACACCGATGCACCACTGCGTGATCGAGACACCGATGCACCACCACGTGATCGAGACACCGATGCACCACGACGAGACCAAGAAACCGTAATGTTTGGGTCACTACCGACACACCGGCAGGCACCGCACATCGCAATAACGGTTGTTTCGCCGGTACCCAGCATCAACCAGGTTACAGTGCAAAAAGCCACAAAGAGAAGGAAGACCTGCATCATTACGGGCAGCCCATACAAGACAGCACTCGAGGCCAAGGCGAGACTGGTAACGTGCCTACAACATAGCACCAAAACGTTAAAAAACAAGAAAAACGTCAAAGAAGGACGACAGCGACACTACGCCTTGTCTGCACTGTTCGGAATTGTATTCCGACAACAGAAAAGGCGAAAGCTGGGTGCAGTGCGGTGAGTGTGGCCAGTGGGCACACCGTGAGTGTGCCGGTGTACTGGTCTGGATGGAGGTTCCGGTCTGAGAGTAAGTTCCGGTTCCGTTTTGCGTATTGCGCATGCTCGCGCAAGCGCAGTATATCAAAATCGACCAACTGTGAGCAACGTGACCTCAGGTGACCGATCAACTTTGACCCCGTGCCAGAAGTATGCGGCGACTGAGTTACATCGCTGTGAGCAACGTGACCTCAGGTGACCGATCAACTTTGACCCTTGCTCGATGCACTCGGTGACTGAGATATACAATTAATCATTTTTCGTTTGCTGTAGCGACCGTTACTCCACCGACCTATTTGCCCCCTACGTTGCTGAACAGGATCGTACATCTGCGTGTGACCACTGTCTACTGGCACATTAGTTAGTATCAGCTAGTTCACATATCTTTTGTTGAGAAAATACCTGTGATGCAGCGGGAGAAAATAGGAGATGAGTACCGACGGTACATGACTTGCATAAGGCATTACCTAGTCACAAAAAAGCACTTGGTGTGTGAAAAGCGAATGCGCAATGCTGTTTTGAAAGCTACGCAGCATGGCAAATATCAAGTAGACGGTGAGTAGACAGTCCAGCCCCAGGGCCAGGCTAATAGTCTGTAGCCTAGCGTGTAGTATACTATGCCATAACCCAGTCTATTAATATGGGTTTCTTAAATGATATAGGTGTCAGAATAGGGGCCTATGTTTTTGACAAAAGTATAATTACGAAACGATGGCTGGACGCAATGCCAATGACGTGGCTATTAATACAACTGCTCTGCAGGCCCACTGTTTATTACCTAGAATGGTTATTATTCTTATCTTTCTGTGGGTTGTACCTCTTGATTTCCTGAAGCATAAATAAATATTCCTTTGACAAAACAGACACCCATGGCAGTCATTACAGGTTGGTGGTTATTTTTTGGCAACTATTAATAAAAATTGCACTCAACCTAAGATGTCAAATGGCTTCAGTCTTATATGACCAAATGTACTGCTAGTATGTCACTACTTGAAATTAGTTAATTGTGAATTCTATTTTGTGAATATTCTTTCAGCTGAAATTATTAACGCTATTAAACAATCGTTTTACCTAAAAATGTATAGGCTTAGCCTAGGGGCCTACCACTAAAATGTACACCAACCTAAATACCAATGTATTTGACCATATATAGTGCAATTAATGAATGAAATAGATTAATAAATCATGGACAATCACTCGCTATCAATATTGCAGTTAGCACAGGTACTTACATTGTTATTGTCACACTGCACTGTACTGTATTTGTGTATGAATAGTTATATTTCCTTTCTCGGAAGTAGACACAGTGACACATAAGCTTATTGACAGTGTGTGGGAATACTGTTACATGACAGTAAGGAATTTACTAATTAATTGTATCATACTGACTTGGTACTCTTTGTAGTGTTAAATTGTATCAAGTGAATTATGACATTCTCTGCATAGTTTGCTCAGGCCCTTATCACTAGAATTTAGACCCCTACTGCCCTAGACTATGGCAGTGCAGCATAGGTAACTTGTGTTGGTAATTTCATCCATCATTTATGTAGTAAGCTTTACTGATAATTGTAACAAGTGAACAATACTATTTTGCAGCATCTGCAAATTTTGTAAATGGCCTTTATTAAGTTGTCTGTTTTTAATTGAAACTTGAAACAGTGGTTTCCTTTTTAACATTGTTTATTTTAAATTAAGAGTACACCTGTAGATGCTAATGTCTCAGTATCTGTTGGTGGTTCAAATCCGCCAGGTAAATGCACAAACCTTTGTGCACAATTACCCCTGGCATGGGCTTATTGACCGATACATTGCATCTGCGAGTATGATTATGTCGATATTTAATTAAAATGACTTTCAATGATGCAACAGTTGAAGCATCAGATATAGTCCATTGAAAAAAGATCCAAACAACTGATTTACCCCATACCTTCATTGTCCACCTAACAAGATTGCCACACAGAGAATTAACTCTAGATGGCAGGTGGACAAGGAAGCCTTTTGGCTTATTGAGAGCCCAACCCTTTTTATCCAACCCTTCTGCATCCCGCCCTTCTGAGGTGTGTCGATTGTATGTTTACACATATTAACGCAGCAAACACCCACACAATCAGCAGATAATCTGTTCTATTCATTTACAATCCTTTGTGAAAAGTAGAACATTCTTATACCTAATCTACACTCCTCCTTTACTAATATAACTTCATGTCCTCTAGTACTTCTATCCTTCCTGAGAAAAAAGTATTTCTATCAATATTTTCATAACCATTCAATATTTTAAACACTTCTATCTCATCTCCTCTCAATCTCCTGGACTCTAGTTTTGTTAAACCATCTTCTTTTAGGTGTATTTCATAACTAAGATCCCTCAGTTTTGGTATCATTTTAATCGCTCTCCTCTGTACTCTTTGTAGAATTTCTATGTCTTTCTTGCGATATGGCCTCCACGCTTGTATACAATATTCTAATTGAGGCCTGGTGTAGAACTAAACTGCCAGAAGTCAAAATAATGGAACACCATGTAGAAACTGTAAATAACACATTTTATTTAAAATATAATCAAAAATACTAATATATTTGATTATCTGTAAATTATTTAACTATGTTATTTGTAGCTTAGGCTAATAAATGTGTTAATATTATATTATTAAGTTTCGACCACCTGTACATTGTTGAGTGAGTTAGTCTGATTTTGTTCAAGTAACAATGGGTTCAAACTGTGATACCCTTACACTTATGTTTTTTTACAAGCAGTAATGTGTGTTACTTATTTTTCGCTAGGTATGCTTTGCCAACTACCATTGGATCATGCTGCCCATCTGCCACCAGAACCATTGGTTCCTGCTGGTGGCAAATGCACAGGACAAGACAGTCGCAGTGCTGGACTCACTGCCGCAGGAGACGAGATGAAACAAGTTTGTCGCCCTATGGCAGTAAGTGTTACCTTCCAACAAACTAGTGTAACCATTCCCACTGCTTGTGTGCACTACAATCACTTTCTTATAGTTTCTAGCCCTATGTTGGTTAACAACTGCTATAACACCACTTACTGATTATGTGTGTCTTTACACATGTCCATGTTTTCATTGGTGTAGTAAAACAGTGGAGACAGGGCTTGTTGCCTACTGCAGTGTTTATGGTAACAAGCCTTTCAGTCATGCCTGCTGTTGGTTAGTGATATGTTTTATGCAGGAGTATGTAGATTATTTTAACATGTGCCCCTGTAGTCAGATTATACTTTCAATACACTTTGCAAATAATTGTTATATCTGGATAGTATGGATATTGTTTCTGCATTCGTAGGTCCGTTATTTTTAAGAGATGCCTGAATGAAGATGCAAGATGACTGATAAATGTGAACGGATTTCTGTCCTTCCAGGAAGTACACGCAAGCGAGAAATGCAAAGCTGGGCTTGCCATTGGAGACATGGACAGCCATAAAAGTAAGATGTGGTCAGCAGGAAGACAGCCACAGTTGTGGTGTGTTCACAATGATGGTGAGCATCATTTGAGAAACAATTAGGTCTTACCATTAATTGTAATTTAGGATATATTAAGACAATAAATTCCTGCCAATTTAAAAAAAAACAGCAAATGTGCCAATCCTCCACATGGTGCTATATACACAGAGACACAATAGTCTGTTTCCTGGCATATAGTTTTTTGCAATGCTGGTTACATAAAACGTCCCTCACTGATGTAGGAATGAAAACTTCACATGATACACACTAACTGCCAGCTCGATTACAGTAACATTGAGCATGTTATCACACTACCAAGTAGGTTTGTGTAAAGTAGTATACTTCACAGAAATAGCAAAGGAAAATTGTGACCTGTGTCTATGTATGTTATTAAGGGATGATATGTTTTCAGATGAGTGTATTATTTATGTAAGGAAATGTTAACATTAATGTGTATCTGTATTCCAGTATGCAAAGGCCATCATCATTGGAGTACCACCTTACAAGATACGCCAGTGCCATGTCAGAAAGGCAGTATTAGCAGAGTTCCTGCAATACAAGAAACAGTAATGGCACATGCAGCACTGAATATATACTTTAGTTTGTCATCTTACTATTTTAATCTCACCTCATCCTATTATTTGATGGCTCTTAGTGTAATTTATTATTTAAACGAGTTTATTCATTATCTATGTTTTAGGTATAATGCCCTTATATTTAAATTGTTTTTTAATTCAATGTACGATTCTTAGTTGTATTGTTTTTATGATATTTAACTTAATATTTTAATGATCTAACTATACAGGTTTGGTATTATGATTGTATTGTAAAGCATCATAGAGCACTGTGTGATTATGGCGCTATATAAATATCTTACTTTTATTATTACAGTCATGCAGTCATGCTATATATGAATTAATGATTACTTGTGACAATGGTTTTATTTCTGAATAATTGAATTTTATATTACTTGGCTGATTAAATATTATGATATACTTTATTTGTAGCAATGTTGTATTGCAAGCGAGTGCAGCGTTATATAACGGGCTACGTTGTTTGGTTCTTTGTAAATGTATGCCAATCATTTTAGTGTATTCCTGTTGTTTTATGTTACTTTGTTTAATGTAATAACAATCACAGCTTTAGTTTCATAAGGATCTCCTCAGTTTAATTTACGTTACATTAGATTGCCCATAATGTGACGTAAATATGTATAACCAGAAAGGCTAATGTTATCTACGAGTTAATAATTATTTGTAACAATAGGTTTATTTTTTTATAATTGCATTTGATCACTTGTCTGATGAAACATAACAGTATTATACAAAAAGGGCTAGTTTTGATCTGTGTAAATAATTTTTTATATATATTTCATTTAATAATACTACTTGAACTGTTATGTCACACATAATTATACACGTTGACATGATAATAAATGTTTACTTATGTAAGTCGTGAATGCATGACCCGTTTCCATAAATGTATTAAAGAATTGTTGAGTTACTCGGAGTTGCGTTGGGAAAAACTGTTTGGAAATGGTGACCCCAAGATCCCCACCCTCCGTACGAATTTTGAAGTGCCTCAATGGGACTTCTAGACTGCACACAAAATGTCAGCCCCATATTTCCAAAACTTATGGAGATAAGTGCTATTTTTTAATTGTGACCCCCAGTCCGCCACCCCGGACAAATTTAGAAAAAAATATAAAACTACGAACCATCCCAATGGGTACGCTAGATCGCATAAAATGTCTGCCCCATACAGGCATGGCTGGCCCAGATAAGTGCCATTTTAAAATTGTGACCCCCCACATTTTGAATTTTTTTTAATATCTAGATCCCAATGGGCTTGCTAGATCAAACACAAAAGTTCAACTCCACACATGACAAAATGACAGAGATAAGTGCAATTTTTAAATTGTGACCTCCCCGAGACCCCCACCACCTGGATGAATTTCGAAAAAAAACTATGTACAAACTACCCCAACGGACACCCTAAATCACACACAAAATGTCAGCTTCATACATGTTAAATTAACAGAGATATGTGTCATTTATAAATTGTTACCCCCCAAGATCCCTACCCCCAACGAATTTATAAAAATCTAAATCTACGAACCACCCCCAATGGGCCTGCTAGATTATACAACAAATTTCAGCTTCATACATGCCAAACTGACGGAGATAAGTATGTGTCATGTTATTTAAAATGCGGAGATTTGTGTTTACCACAAAACCCGCTGTGCGTATAAAGCAGTGAAAACTGCAGCTCTGTGTGACGAAGTCGTAAGATACACAACGTCAACGCTCTGAGACAATGACATCAAAATAAACACATTTTGCTTTGCAAATAACTACAAGTTATGCTAATTATGAGGTTTTTTATGTATACTAACAATTACAAAAGTAACCGTATCATTAACGGAAACTATCACACATTCTTTCGGTAAACACCGTGTTAAGCTGGCTAAAAATAGGCGCTAACCTTTGACATGTATTGTGTGTACGTAAAACGGAACCGGAACTTACTCTCAGCCCGGAACCTCCTTCCAGACCATACAGCTGCGGGCCGAAAGTAGGCGCTAACCTTTGACATATACAATCGCATGCGCAATACGCTAAACGGAACCGGAACTTACTCTCAGACCGGAACCTCCTTCCAGACCAGTACACCGGGTATGAACATAAAATATCAAAGTGTTTATTGATGATTTATGCATTATAACATCGTAATATTTTGTATATTCATAACACCGTAGTTGTTAACTCTAACCATTGCATGCATACTGCCGGACATGACATCGGAAGACGGGGGAATGTTCACTTTTGTAATCCCCTCAAGCGGACTCTTTGTCTTAGCGGATGGTGTCTCGCTACTTATGCACAACTCTAATGGTATCAGCTCAATATTTTAACAGGCCTGAATTCTCCACACTGGCACCGCAAGATACGAACATAGTATGTAGATAATTGATGTAGACCGTCAGACTCTTAATAGTCCAGTCAATCAGTGCTCAAAAGAAGGTCAACCTCAAACAAATTGCAATAGTAATTATGACCGTGTTTTTAGTTAGTAGGTACTATACGTCTACATTAGTAGAAAAAGTCCACCGTAATCCATATGGTGGAACATTGTCATTTTTCACGACAATGACAAGTGTATAAAAGTCGCTGCCAGTGACATTTTGGCTTATTGATATGTAGGGGTAGGCGTTATTTAGGCTGTGATACATATTTTCTTTGCATATTTCATACACAGTTTGTAAACCATTAGCAAGATAATGGATTAATCTACCCAGCGATATATTATAAGAATATATTCGTTAAATAATAAGGTGAACAATTATTGTTTTTTAAACACAGTGAACCCCGATTTTTAGCTGCTATGGGGGAGTGGCGTTGCGATCTAACGTTGACTTAGTCCATTTGCAATTTAATAAATGGATGCTCTATAGTATACAGTTTTTGGTGGATTATCCATACCATGGCGATGGAAAATACATTATTCTTCAATAGCTTTGCAACTTTGCAAGAAAATGTCACAAAAGTGGTGTCAAGACCGATATTTTTATGGTCAACATATCACCAGATGTATATAACGGCTGCATGTCTGTCATTTCATAAAACTTTCAGATATCGGCCATGTTGGATCTTATTACATGCTTATCTCTAATGCATTTTATGCATATCTCCAATGACTTTGATTCGCATCATTGTCTATGCCCCTATAATAATAATAGCACAACCAATAACAGAACACACATTGAATATCAGTGTAATATCGCTGCACAACATAGGATAAATAGTGACCAATCCATATAGTTGACAGTGGTTGCATGCATACAAGTGTCTATTCAAATTGCCAATACAGTGCGGTGTGACTTACCGTTCAGTTCTGCCTGTTTCCTGACTTTGGAAATTGGGACAAAATAAAATGAATGATTGCTGGATCTGACTGGACTCTTTCTTTGATATCATAGTGTTCTGTATAAGCTAACACAACCGTGCTGTAGCTCTCACTGTTAGTCCTCAACAGTGGTCTAACTGTGGGCAGTACAACAGCCTGGAACTGGGTGGAAATCACCTCTGGTATTGGCGATCGAATTGGATCAGATCTTGCATAAAGTTGCAATGGGGTATAGTTTTAACAGGCCAACCGAGCCTTTAACATCACTCTGTCAGAATTGCTTAGTATTAACGCGAAGCACTCATCAAACAAATCATTGTCCCGCTTGAGGTAACTCGTTCCGCTTGGAGGGAAGTCTGCTTGTTAGCAGCAGACTTGACTATTGCAATTCCCTCCTTTATAATATCGTTAGCAACGATATCACAAAACTTCAGCTTGTCCAAAATTTTCTAGCAAGAGTAGTTACAAGATCTCGTCTTTCTCGCTCTGTACCACTTTTGAAGTATTTGCACTGGCTTCCTGTACGATATCGTATAATATTTAAGATATGTACCATTACATACCAGGCACTGTCCAGTAAGCAACCATATTATTTGCATTCATTGCTTACTCCTGTAAGAAAACCTATCCAGCTTCGACCATCTAGTTCTGACCTACTATTTGTTCCTAGAGTCAACACTAGCATTGGAACTAGGGCTTTTTCTGTTGCTGCACCAACTCTTTGGAATATGCTCCATCTTAGTGTTAGATCAGTTGAAAATATTACAAAATTCCGTCGTCATTTAAAAACTTATCTTTATAACCTTGCTTATCCACCGTAGCTCCCTCGCTAGCGCCTTGACCCATCTGTTGACAACTGGAATACTACTTATGGATTCTGAGATTGACCAATCCTTTTGTTTTGATGCGCCTCCGAGCATGGTTTCCAATTATTTAGGTGCAATAGAAGTTATCTTATTATTATTATTTTAAAGTAGTTTTGCTTGATTTTAAATTGTGACGTATAAAAATGGTTTGAATTGAACTCAGGACTGCAAAAACGTTGAACGGCACCATGGAAAACTAAATATGCAACAGCACCGAATAAGTTTCCAACTCAAATGTGATGGTGGGAAATGTGCAATCCCAGGCTGAAGAACGCACCACCACACAACAATCAAAGGGCCGCAATCTTGTTCACGATGACGTCAGATACGCCGAAACTATATGCGACGTCTCTTTACGTCATCGATAGGGGGCGCGACTCTGTTACTGCATGCATGACCCAAGGTACACACTGTCCTGCCAGTTTTATCGTATGGTACGTGGCAACATTTTGAGGTGATCGACGCAATGTGCGGTACTGATTTATTCGTAAAGGCTTCAAGAATGTGTGTTGTGACTCTACTGGCCGTGTGTCTCCTACTGGAATTGAGAGCAGCAATACATGTCTTGTAGCTCTGATGTTACCGGCATGCACAATGGCTTAATGAGAGTCCCCCTCGCCATACATTTCTTTACATTTATTTGCTATATATAATATGTATTTTATGGTCGAATAAAATTAATTATTCTGATTCCATATATGTTTCGCTATAAGCGGGCCGCACGTTTTGACTCGTCAGGTGGGTTAAGCAACGAGACAGTTTTCGACCAATGGCGTCCAGTTTGCTGGCGGATGCAACACTAAGTCTGTTTAATTTTATTTCTAGTCATTTAGACACTCCCGGAACAACCGTCCACATCCTATTCATGGACTTTTCATCAGCTTTTAATGTTATTTAACCCTTTGTTCTTATAAAGAAGTTGTTGATCGAACTTGAGGTAAATTCTGACCTTGTTCTATGGATTAGGCAGTTTCTACGTGGTCGGATACAGCGCGTCTGACCGAACGCCCAGCTGTGCAGAGACAATCACACTAAATACCGGAGCTCCGCAAGGATGCGTTCTTTCCCCAGTTCTGTTGTCAATTTATACTAACGAAATATCGTACAACAATCCAATACCGGTACTTAGTTTGGTCAAATTAATATGGAGATGACATGGCCCCTCTCCTTTCCCCCCTCCTCTCTCTCATCAGATCAGAGACACATGTCCAGTTTGTATAATGTTGCTCTAAAAAGGAAAGCTACTCAAATATTATACGACCCGGCCCATCCTCTGAATGCAGCTTTCCAGGGTGACGTTTGAAAGTGCCATTAGCGAGGAAAAATCTGTTTAAGAAATCATTTATTCCCTCTGCCATTTTAAATGCTAATTTTAAATAAACTGTTTACAGCAAAACATGTATGAAATGGTGTGGTATAATTGTTTTAATTATTTATTACTTTTTATGCAAAATTTTTGTGGTAATTATGATGTGTTTAACTAATTTTTAGTGCTGACCATGATGTGTTTTACAAATTTTATGCTATAGAATCTCCTTGGTTCCCGCCATCATCACAAAGCAGCGACCAGTGGCAGCGACATGTAACGATTGAGTGAGGCGTTTTAGTGTATTTTAAACAGCTTCATTGTCCGAAACGTGTGCATGCATGCGTGCGTGCATGCACATGTGTGTGTTGGCGTATTTAGTGTAGGAGGTATTCGGCCTTGCCCCTCTGGGTTTGTTCGGAAATATTTTAATAACCTATTGCTAAGGGGTCGAAATGGGTGCAGTTAGAGGTTTCTGGAGATACAATTCTTGCCCGCTCCATGAACCTAGATCTGCCACCTGATTCAGATCCACCCGAGTCATGCATGATTAGAGAGGTTCGTGATCTCTTCAGGTCTGTTGACACGAGGCGGCTATGTGAAGTTTAGTGGATGAAACGTCGTAAATAAACAATGTATGCGTGAAAACTTCAGAAAACGACGTACTTGCTTTGTGGAAATTACGGAATTCTGCATATTTTAGGATTATTATTTATATAAGAATTAAAACCATTCATTTTCGCGGGAGAATTGATTGGCCCATCAAATTTCAGTTTTATACAATTTGTGAGGAAAATGCTGCAGCAGTAAACAGTGAAACCTGAAGTAAGACATTTAAATGTTCACTTAGATGTAGTTTGTTCGAAAATGTAAGAATACTCAAATTATTCGAAACCACCAATTAGCTGCGTACTGGTTAGCTGATGGGAATTGTTACACATCTACATGACGTGATGCCGTGCGAACTGTTGTCTACACGCTTGATAAACATACCACGTGATGCATTGCTAACGAAGGGGACACATCATCCATTATTCCATAAAACATACGCTGCCATTTATTAACCAGTAAAAAGTATAAGCTGAGAATCGCACACAAACACTGGCACTTCTTCATCACGGCAGGCATGTGCTCACAGATGTACGCCACCCTACTAAGTGGCATCTCTGTCTATCTGTTTTGATAAATAGATAATAAATTAATTAACAAATGAAGTAAAGACAATTAATACTACAGCAGATGTATTTATAATGGTGATTCATCTACAATAGTGGCCATTTAATAGCATTATACATTGTGCAATGGATATAACAAATTACATTTGTAGGTATTAATGTAGTGAAGATAAATGCAAAATATTCATACACGCACACGCACACACACACACACACACATATTCCAACCAGCTGATCTTCTTCACTCGAATTTGAAAAATATTCACTGATTTGAAACGGTAGTTTGGTCACCAGAATATAGACCAACTTTGCTTCAGGTGTACCAACGAAGGTCAGGTGATCAAATTAATTGTTCTGGTCTCTCTGTCACTTGTCTACAATTAATACAAAGAGCTATGTCCTAGTCTCTGTAACTTCTGTTCAACCATTACACAGGGTTGTTTTAGTCTCTCTGTCACTTGTTTACAACAACTACACAAGATTCTGTTCTCGTCTCTCTGCCTGTTATTTGATAGCACTACATAGCTGTGTTCATCTGAGGAGCCACTGAACATCTACTACTAAACAATTAGACATTTATTTAATATATGCAAGCATATCTTTACATACAATTTGCTTTCGGGATAAAGTTAGCAAGACGCAAACAAAGCCAAGTTGACGTTTACATCATGAATCGGTGAAATGACAAGAAGCCACATTAGCACTATACAAACTTGAATAATTACAGAACAATCATAAATATGACTTGACAATACTGCACATTGGTTCTACAAAGCTCATACTTCACACAAAAGCATGATATGAATGCATCCAATGAAATAACCATGTGTATCAAAATGGTGAAAATGACACATATTACGTTCTTGCCAAATACTGGCATGTCTTTGGTAAATGGCTCCAATACTAACTGTCCACTACTATAAACTTATGAATGTGAATTACGTAAATATACAATGCTGTTCGGGATGTATTTGCAACAATGTGCATTCCTAACTACACCTAGATAACTACTTGTGCTCTCACATTTTTGTGTTTGACATTTCATTATCTTCATCACAATATCATCGGCAGAGTGTATTTCTTCAGTCTTAATAGTATTTGGTTGTACAACATGGTGTCGGACAATGCAGTTTCTGTCTTAAGCATCAAGACTGAACAACATTAAATTGTCCATTGGTAAGCTACATTAAACAGAGCTTGACTTTTGCAAACTAGACGACATATTAATTTACTACATTTGCTGACCATGTCGGTATATTTATATCAACCCTGGGCAGACAACATTTAGTAAGACTACAGCATCATCTGCTACATTACTCATACTCTATCTGAAAATGACACGCACATATTACATAAGAATGTTCTACTTGTGTGCTTAGCTAGGTAACAATATTTAACGACACAACAATGCCATAGATACAGCTTGATTATGTACGCTGAATACAAACATGTTTTATTTCTAAAATAAACATGGACATATGAAGTATGGCAAGCAAACTGTACTTAAATGTATAAAATAACAACAAGAGTGACTGACCAAAATTAATAAAGGCATTAACTACTAAAAACAAAATAAATAAAAAGCAACAGCTTCAATCACATACAATCCTGATTCTTTGCACTTGAGAACACAAAATAATTCAATTCAATATATACATGCACAGATAGTGATGAAACACGATATAAAGAGTAACACTTCACAAATTCAATCAACAATTGTATGCTATAACTATACTTAATTAGTAATAAATTCCATTGATGAAATAAACAACCAATGACAGAAACTAAGATTTTACGAAATTACATATGGCATTGATACATTGTAAATGTTGCCGTCTTAAAATCATTAATTTGTATCTCAAATAAAACAGGTAGGTAGAATTGTTCCTACCAAAAAATTGATACATCAATTATTAAAATACACAGACTATTATTTCACATAACTAATGGCAGCACAGACTATTATTGCACATAACCAATGGCAGCACAGACGCTGCTAAATACTACTTGAATTCAACATTGAAGCGTAAGGCATCGGGCACATTTCTGGATACCAACTCTGATCATAGGCTCCTAGGAATTTTTTCTGGTTGGAACAGTTTTTAAAGCAGGGGGCATTCTTCGTACAATCAACGCTAATACCATCATCTCTATAGATCACACACTCAGTCTTTCAGACGTAAGATCTGTTATTGAGAACTGGATAGTGAAAGAGAACAGGTATGCTGCAGACATTCCATTACACACTAACTGCAAGACATGTGCATCATGCAGTCAGTCTTGTATTATTTCTGCAAAACCACATAATTTATTTTGAAATAGGTATAAACTGCAATAAAATTAACCATAGTCAGCTGCAAGTAATGTTCTTTCCTAGCACACTGCAGTAAGCTGCATGCTAAGCTACAAAGTAATTTTTGGGTACATACATCGAGCATATCCTGCCTGTTGCAAATCAAGTGATATTCTAAAGTTACACTCAATTCTAAGTGGTCTCTCAAAACAAGTGCGGATCTAATTTATTTGCTATTACTAATACTCACTTTATTATCCATCATCACCTCCCAAATTAAATCTCATAATCAGCTCATTATTAATGAAGACACAAAACACGCTCTCGCTGAACTGATGCACACAAGATGGCAGCACTGTTGTCCCTCCGAGAAAGTAGTTATAAGTGGTTCGGGTTGACCCAGATGATTACGTTTCCATGCTTTATGTTCTGCCACTCACACTGCACGTGTCGACGTTTTCCGTCGATCATCACGACAGCATCATTTGACACGGTCATCAGGTACTCGCCGAAGATCCCGCTGCTAACGATGGAGCGGCCATGTTTGTTCCAGTGCCACGACGACAACTCCGGCGGCTGGCCGACCCCTGAAGTTAGAAGGAAACATGCAATGTAACAACCAGGATTAGGGTAGACATTTGATAAAGAACAATTCCATGTTCAATAGAAGTACAAATAGGTCAAGTACGAGTACTTCAAAATATAAACGTATCAAGTCTATTTCACAAATATGTTACTGTAGAAATGTAACTGTTAACGTACTGAATTCAGCTATCTAATATCTGATGACCTATGTATCTTGCATCATAATTATAACTAATAAATACACTGAGAATCTTCTCAATACGTATTGATTCTAGTGTGTGAAAAAGAAAAAAGTACACACGTTGTAAACCTAATACCAAGGTACTTTGGTACTTTTGAAGTTTAGGCCCACACCTCGAAAAAAACATGAAAACGCTCACCTACAGTCACCAAACTTCACATCATATATCTACAACACGTATTCTACACATACATAATTATTACGTGATAAAAAAGTTAAATTTACTGTCTTTTATCGATCAAAATGTACAAGAAATTCACTCGTTTTTGCGTGTATTCATTAGTTCCACCGGAAACTCCGGTAACTTACATCAAAGTGACTGACTTCATATTTACCACCTTCAAACATTGTACCCTGTATATGCATTTATGTATGCATATGGTATTTTGCAGATAGGATTATATCGCATTGAATATATAGATGTGTATGTGATTATGTATATTTATATATGCATGGTTGTCTTGCATTGTATCATGTTGCCAATGTTTGAATAAACAAATCAATCAATCAATAATTCTAAGTACAAGTACATTAAGCCAAGCACAAGTACTTCAAAACTAAAACTTATCAAGTACAAGTACAAATACACTAGATCAATCTCAAATAGTTAAAATCAAACTTATCAAGTACAATTCCAAGTACATTTCAATCATTATAAGATAAGATCGTTTATTATGCTTATACAAGGAATTTGGTATACACTTCATGGGCAATTCAATGCACAACATCATATACACAAATCATAATTGATTTATTATTGTCTCAGTCTGATTATCTCAAGAGTTAATGGCTGTTAATGGCTGCCGTTGGCACAAAGGAACACTTCATTCGGCTCGTCCTCGCCTTGTAAGCATGCAGTCGCCTTCCCGATGGCAGCAACTTGAAATACTTGGACAATGGGTGATCTTTGTCTTTCATAAAGTTCTGATTTTGTTTTAGCCAGGACAATTCCAGTGCAGATATCGTCCACTAATGTCAGCTGTTGCCTACAATTTTCTGGGCTCTTCACAATTCTTTCAATGATCTGTGCAGAGTTTCACGATGCTTTCTACTGTTAACCTGTAGAAGAGTTACAGTATAATTCTGTCAATCTGGAAACTTTGCAGCATCCTCAGTTGGGGGTCTCTGATTGCATCGCTTCGCACAGCTGCTCACATGTTTGGACCAGGTGAGATCATCTTGCATGGTCACACCCAAGTATCGGAATGACCAAACAAATTCTTCCTCATTGATCTTCACTGTTATAGGGGGTGCAGCATTTCTCCTGAAATTAATCACCATCTCTTTGGTTTTCTTGGCGTTCAGTATCAAATGGTTGTCGTTGCACCAAGTCACAAACTGTGGGATTCCATTTCTGTAGCCTGCTTCGTCTTCACTGGAGATCAAGCCTACGCAGGCAGTATCATCTGCGTATTTCAGGAGGAGGCATGTTTCAGATGTTGCAGTTCAATCGCTCGTGTAGATGGAGAAGAGTGTCGGCGAGAGAACCACTCCTTGAGGCGTGCCGGTGTTCAGGGGCAGCATGCTGGATCGGTGATTCCCAATGGCGATGTACTGCTGACGATCCACAAAAAAGTCAAGGATCCACTGTCGGGTGAACGCATTCAGTGGTGCGTTGCTAAGTTTGTCAAGTAGCATTGATGGGTGCATGGTGTTGAATGCCAAATTGAAGTCCAGAAACAGGATTCTTGCATATACATCCCAGATGTCTCCAGGTGTTCCAGAACCGAGTGGTGCATGGTGAGAAGTGCATCCTCTACACTTTGGTTTTTCCGGAACGCAAATTGCATTGGGTCGGAGACGCCAGAGAGTTCATGTCTGAGGTGGTCAAGAACGAGTCTTTCGAACGTTTTCACTATAACTGGTGTCAGTGCCACAGATCGGTAGTCATTCAGTTTTTCTTTTTCGGTACTGGCACGATCTTTGCTGTTTTCTACAATGTAAGAATGCAGCAATCTCGAAGGGATAGGTTAAAGATACTGCAGAAAATCTGTGTGAGTTCGTCTGCACATGTTCTCAGTACTCTGGGAGATTATTTATCTGGGCCGCTGGCTTTGTTCACTTTGAACTGCCGCATTTCCTTTTTGACGTCACCTTCGGACACTTGGAACGGTTCATAGGGTGTTGATGTTGGTACACCCCTCCGTTCTGATAGAGTGGTATCTTCCACGTCAAAAAGGCAATAGAAAGAGTTGACATCATCTACCGAGATGTCACTATCGGTGTTCGTTGTTTCCTACAGTTCTTCCTGAAATAGTGTTCAAGAAATGCCAGGTTTCACGTGCGTTCCCTGACCGAAAGGATTTCTCGAGCATTTGTTTGTACTCATTCTTCGCTTCTTTTACTGCCTTGTCTAATTCTTTACGAAGTTCTTTCTCTTTATCTTTGATAATGATCAACAATAACAATGTTATCTAGGTGCCAATTATTAACTTTTTAAGAGGAATGCAAAAGTTTTGTAAGTCCAAAGACTACTCCACATAAAGAACGTTCTCCTCAAGTGCTGTGTAAATGTAGAACTGAACTTATGTCACATTACCTTCGATCATCTCCTCTTTCACTTTCTCTTTATCTTTGATAATGATCAACAATAACAATCTTATCCAGGTGCCGATTATTAACTTTTTGAGAGGAATGCAAAAGTTTTGTAAGTCCAAAGACTACTCCACATAAAGAATGTTCTCCTCAAGTGCTGTGTAAATGTAGAACTGAACTTATGCCACATTACCTTCGATCATCTCCACTTTTCCAGAATTAAGATTCATGTACAGCACATCGTTCTTGTCCTTGGAGCTAGCATAGAGGTCATAGCCTCGTCCTGAGTCTGACGGGAAGAACGTCACGGCGCTGATGTGGGTGTTGGTGTATTCGTCATATACGTACTCCAACTTACCTAGAAAAACACAATAGATGACATCACATTACCTATGACATTTTTCGGTCAGAGGAATGTTAGTGTTAACTTCCATACTGAATCACTGAAGTCTGTTTCTTCATCACTAAGTGCAACAACTGTTTTGCTGTAAACGTTTTAAATCACAGAAAATCTTTAATTCAGTTATACAAAAATTTATTAACATAATTGATGCAGAAACTGCTAGCGAAATTGCATTTAATATGCCCAAGAACAAACTGTTTTTTCCAGAAACAATTTCAATAACACAAAATGGTTCATGACAACTCATTGAATTGTCAGTACACATGTATGTTATAATAACTATAGTTTATCATGTACAACATGATTTATGATAAAACGAACGGACAAACTCCCTTTAAGAATACAGAATGTACATTTGATATGTCGAATACGATATCTGAAATAAGGATGCCGTCAACGTACCATTGTCCGCGACAGAGCTCACTGTCAGAGTGTTTCCCTCATTGTCCACTAGGATGACGTAGCGTGAATCTGGGGACACATAGATGTCGCCACCGGACTCGGAGTGCGAGACGATCTCGTCAGTGATGTAGTCGAGAACGAGTCGCGTAGACTTCATACTCTCACTGCTCTGCGGTGCGCACTGCACCATCACCTGGCCACCTGGTGGCAGAGAGAGGACTTAGTGTCAGGTTGGTAGGAAATATAACACAACTAGCTGAGTTACCCGGCGTTGCCCAGGGTAAAAAGGCAGTCATATGTACCAGATACCCCAAACCCATCCCAAATGTTTCCAGCCTACCCACATTAATAAATGGTAACTGGTCACTGGCATAGCTGTTAGGACAACCTTTTGCCAGAAATCTCAATCACTCACCCGTCTAACTGATGTAACCAGCAACAGCGGATGCTGGGTTGAAATTTCAGTCCGATACATGCAAACCTAATGGAGATGTAGGTGCACCAAAAAACAGAGAACGAACTGTTTTATAATATAGATTTGTCATTACCCCCAGCACAGCCATCCATTTGTCATTACCCCCAGCACAGCCATCCATTTGTCATTACCCCCAGCACAGCCATCCATTTGTTGACAACTTTTATTATGCTTACCAATCTTGTTTGTTTTGATGCACCTCTGACCTTGGTTTGATGATTTACACACAAAAGAAGTTTTCTTCTTAGTATTATTACAAGTTCACACCCGCACAAGGAGAAACAAACCTGGGACAGCAGTTGTCACCATTATCTTATTTTGAACTAACTCCCATGACCATTTAATGTCTGTGGTTGCCAGTTATGGTATTGCACACAGCAGACAATATTTTTAACACAATGCCACAGTGATGCCACCTGGGGAATGATTGACCACTAAATTTGTCCAGTGAAAAAAGTAAATAATTAAATAACTATTGTTCTATTTTTTTAAGACATTGCCAATTGGTAGATCAGATGCCAATGGTCCAATGAAGTGAACGAATATTGAAAAAGGCAAGCGAACTTCAGCGCATGAAAGGAAATGTAACTTCTTTACTTCACTTTCCCATAACCCATAAGGATCGTTGAGGCACCACTGATGACTTCTTAACCAGCTCTCTCCACGTTTCCCTGTTCTCCACAGCCTACTGGCCCTGGGAGCCGGCAAACTCCAGTCCTGTCCACTCTTTTATGTTGTCTTCCCATCTCTTTTTCTGTCTACCTCTTCTTCTCCCCCCTCTCATGGTACCTTGCAAGATGGTCTTTGCAAGGCCACATGATCGTGAGACGTGGCTGTACCACTTCAGTTTACGCTTCTCGACAGTTGTAAGGAGGTCTCCGTAAGGTCCGATGGCTTGTTTGATCTTGCTTCGAACATAACGTAAATAATAAACTTACAATGCTCCAAATTTAAAGTATTAATAGAAAGTTATGACCTTGATTACTCACCGATCGGTACGAAATTGACACTCTGTGGCACACACAGGCGGGAGCTGAGGTCAATCGTCTTCACGTACTGCATGGTGTGCATGTTGAGCTTGTAGATGGCCTCCTGTCCTCGCTGCATGGCGTAGCCATAGTCAAAGTTCTCCTGAAGGTCGTTGCTTGGCGGAAGGAACACATCATCCATCTGTAACATGTATGCAGATTATTTTATAAATTTTGGAATAGATAATTTTACTTACATGTAACATATTTGTTATTACCATATCCAAAATACGAATCCTTGCATGTCAGGGGTGCTGCTAATTACATCAGTCTCAATACCTCCTGGAAAAATCACCTTATGAAATGCTACAACGCAGAATCCAGTCCTCAGGACTATTCAAAGTGCTTTACACTTTACTCCCTGGCAGACCTGTTCAATCGAACACCATCTTGACTTCTCTGGGAAGAATTCAGCCATGCTGCAATTAATGTGCGAAGACTATTCATACACAAATATCCACCACTGTCTATAGCCTCAGGTACTCATTCATACAGCTGAGTGAACTGAAGCAATGTAGAGTAAACAAACTTGCCCAAGGTTCGATACCGCCGCACAGGATTTGAACCCAGGTTCTCTCAGTTGAGAGTCCGGAGCTGTTACCGTTGAGCAACTAAGACGATACACTGTACGGTTTCTGATTTTACAAATTATAATATGCCTCGCTATTTGATGTGTTGTTGTTTCGTTCACTGACCTGGTCCAGGCCACCCGTGACAGACTGCGGGTGGACAATGCCATGACGCTTGCCCTTGCTCGCATCACGAATCACGATGACACTCCTTGTGCCAACGCCGTCCAAGTCGTTCCAGCACACCACCCACACCTGGTCCAAGTGACGCACATACTGCAGTTTCACTGGCACTGCGTCTGTCGTGATCACCTGACAACAACGTAACATACTGTCTGTTGTGATGATCTGACAACAACAACAACATAACACAGTGTCTGTCTTGATCAGCTAGCAACAACAACATTACAACAACATAATATATCGTCTGTCGTGATCACCTGATGACAACAACAACATACTGTTTGTTTTGATCACCTGACAACAACAATATAACATTGCCCGTCGTGATCATCTAACAACAACATAACATACTGTCTGCCATGATCACCTGACAACAATATAACATTGTGTGCCGTGATCACCTGACAAGAACAATATAACATTGTGTGCCGTGATCCCCTGACAACAACAATATAACATTGTCAAATTCTCGAGTTGGTTTCATGTAAAGATGGCAACTGATTAAAGGGTAAAACCACATTGTTATAACTAGTGACATCAATAAAAACAGGAGTAACTCATGACATTGACATCACCACAAATTGTCACACAACCTCTACACAACATACGCATGACCTGGACACGACTTTAAATAAAAAAAATATATATATATAAAGGTAAAGGTAAGTTCTTATATAGCGCAGTATCCAGTCTTCAGGACTGCTCAAAGTGCTTTACACTTTACTCTCTGGCAGACCTGTTCAATTGAACACCATCTCGACTTCTCTGGGAAGCATCCAGCCACGCTGCAATTAATGCATGAAGACTATTCATACACAAATATCCACCACTGTCTATAGCCAGGTACACATTCATACAGCTGAGTGAACTGGAGCAACGTAGAGTGAATGAACTTGCCGAAGGTTCGACACAGCAGCACAGGATTCGAACCCGGGTTCTCTCGGTTGAGAGTCCGAAGCTCTAGCCACTGCACCACGGCGCTATATACATTATATATATATATACATGTATATATATATATATATATGTACTTATAGAGCAAAAAATTATAGTTAAAAACTATTCAAGGTATTTTACATACAAAATAATAAGTAAAGTAACTAATTAAACATAAAATATATAAAACTTATCTTTAAATTACCACCATGGCGTATAAATACTCAAACACTAAAATTTAAAAACACATAATGCCAAGTCACATTATAGCATTCACACAACCTACTTCACATGACTCACACATGACCCACCTCAATTGGGTTTGACCTCTTCTGGATCTCGATGACAACGACACGGTTGAGGTGTGGCTGACTGACGTAGATGAACCGGTTGCGTATGTTGACGGCCGAGCCCCACGAACATGGCTTCTCGCCGTCACAGAGCGTGTGCAGACTGATGCCATAAGGAGGCTGAAGCACGAAGTTGCTGAAGTCGCTTGACACCTGGTGTTCAATGTAGCAGTGGTTCGGCTCGTAGACGGTGTAGCCGTCGTCGTGGAAGATCACAAAGACCTCGTGTGTGTCTTGGGCAGCTGGAATCATACAACACGATGGAGGAGTAGTGTCAATAATCGGACTGCAGTTGATTATTTGAGCTACTCCGATAGCTGGCGAGTAAAATTTATGGATCCAGTATGTCGCTGTTTGTTTATGTCACAATGAAAACTATGTGCATGAACTTTGTCTAATTTTGCCTTGACGACAATGTTTACGTAAGTAATATCCGGGCATTACATCACAAGGACTGACATCTGCTAAATCAGTCTTTCCTGGATACAGTTCTCAGTTAAACAACTTTGCCGTATGCCTGTCATGAAATAAAAATGTTGTGACATGAACATCAACAAAATACACCACAAAATGTTTGAATGCTCTATAGTCTATGTGTGCTGCATCCATTTTGTTAGCTTCATGGACCTTGTTTCCAGGCAACAGGGCCTGTAAGTGTCGTGCCTTGTTTACACTTTGGAATCAGGTGGTGACATCTGTTGCGCTGTCACCTGCATACGGAATAGGATATACATTTTCATCTGGGCTACAATCACAGGAATGACACAGAAGACTAATGAATGTTCCTGTTTCCGACTGATGGAAAGAAATCAAACAGGTGGGAGAAGTTTTGTAAGTAACAATGTTACAGTAATCAAGTTTAGAGTTGGTTATAACTAGACATGTGTAACATTGCTCTGGTGTTTACGTCGCAACTTGACATAAGGCAGTTTGTGCTTCATTCTGGGATATGACAACCATATGAGATATATACAACCAATCTCGTTAACACTGTTCTGTTTTCATAGACAGTTAATGTGGAGGGGAAACTGTTGTAGTTAAATATATTCACAGTAAACGTGCGTTTTACCAGCCTTATGTAAAGTCATCACCCGGGCTGTATTACAGGTATCCAGCTGTAACCACTGCTAAAACGATTACCGTAAAATGTTTATTACAAAACTTCCCCATCACCTTAGTTTAATTTTATCAGTCAGAAACCAGAACTATCATCAGTCTTTATATGTCATTCATGTGATTACACCCCAAAACTAAAAACATCCTATTCCCTAGGCAGGCACCGAGTTACTCAGTCACGAGTTATTGTCATCAGTCTGCTCCACTCACACGTGTGGAAACGTGACATGCTTACAGGCTCTATAGCAGATCAGGTGATGGATAGGTCCTATTACAGTGGAATGCTTTTTGAACACTGATCGTGGGACCGTTTCATTAAAATTCTTATCAGCTGAAAAGCCAGATTTTGCTCTTTAACATCAATTTCACTTTTGCTGGTGTGTCACAGAAATAGTGTCCCCTGTGATATGTTTGTGGCTTTAAGTATTTTTAAAAACCCTCCTTCAATTTAACAAGTGATTCTGTTTAATGATGGATCTTTGATGATCTCCTAATCTTAGTGAAACACGGGAATGTTTATCTACGATAGCGAGCTCATGAGAAAAATCCATAATTAAATAATAATCTGTTGTTAAATTTAAAGAGCGTTTAAAAAAAATGCACAAATCTGCTGCCACATCACATGATAATGTTAGTGAAACGGTCCCCAGGACCCACTTTATTGATCAATTTTCTTATGACCTCATTGTCTTAGTGAAACAGGTTGTTGGTACATACACGCAGCGGTGTAGGAGGGAACGTCTGACTTCTCAATGAAGACAGTAGCGATGTCCTGGGCACTGCCAGCCGTGCTGCGAGCCTTACACTTGTACGCCCCTGTGTCGCGTGTGTACACCGCATGCATGATCTCCAGTGTCGCGTTCACATCTACAGCATGGTTGAACAGCCATCTTATTACTTACCGTCGCCAGCTCAATGTCTGTCATACTCCACAAAATGTTTACTTGTTCCAAAATATACAATACAATACAATAATTCTTACAAAAACAAACAATATATTGTAATCAAGTCGACATGAACACAACAGTTTAAACCTTATCTTTACAACCTTAGTCTTCCACGTTAGCTCCCTGGCATTGCATATCCACCTATCTGTTGACAGTTTGAAATTGATTATCGATTTTGAGAATGAAAAACCCTTTTGTCTTGATGTGCCTCTGAGCCTGGTTTCCATGGATTTCAACGCAAAAGAAATTACCACGTTCGTTCTATTAAGCATACATGCCCTAATTAGCAGACATACCCTAATTAGCAGACAGTGTGACACCGTGGCAGTGACCTCCAAGGCCAACCTTGACAGTGTGACACCGTGGCAGTGACCTCCAAGGCCAACCTTGACAGTGTGACACCGTGGCAGTGACCTCCAAGGCCAACCTTGACAGTGTGACACCGTGGCAGTGACCTCCAAGGCCAACCTTGACAGTGTGACACCGTGGCAGTGACCTCCAAGGCCAACCTTGACAGTGTGACACCGTGGCAGTGACCTCCAAGGCCAACCTTGACAGTGTGACACCGTGGCAGTGACCTCCAAGGCCAACCTTGACAGTGTGACACCGTGGCAGTGACCTCCAAGGCCAACCTTGACAGTGTGACACCGTGACAGTGACCTCCAAGGCCAACCTTGACAGTGTGACACCGTGGCAGTGACCTCCAAGGCCAACCTTGACAGTGTGACACCGTGGCAGTGACCTCCAGTGCCAACCTTGACAGTGTGACACCGTGGCAGTGACCTCCAAGGCCAACCTTGACAGTGTGACACCGTGGCAGTGACCTCCAAGGCCAACCTTGACAGTGTGACACCGTGGCAGTGACCTCCAAGGCCAACCTTGACAGTGTGACACCGTGGCAGTGACCTCCAAGGCCAACCTTGACAGTGTGACACCGTGGCAGTGACCTCCAAGGCCAACCTTGACAGTGTGACACCGTGGCAGTGACCTCCAAGGCCAACCTTGACAGTGTGACACCGCGGGCAGGACGCCCAACCTTGACAGTGTGACACCTGGGTGGCAGTGACCTCCAGGCCAACCTTGACAGTGTGGACACTGGTGACAGTGACCTCCAAGGCCAACCTTGACAGTGTGTGACACCGTGACAGTGACCTCCAAGGTTAACCTTGACAGTGTGACACCTGCGGAAGTGACCTCCACAACCTTGACAGTGTGTGACACCGGGTGGGCAGTGACCTCCACAAACAACCAGTGTGGACACTGCTTGACAGTGACCTCCAAGGCCAACCTTGACAGTGTGTGACACCCTGGCAGTGACCTCCAAGGCTAACCTGACAGTGTGACTGCGGAAGTGACCTCCAAGGCCAACCTTGACAGTGTGACACTGGCAGTGACCTCCAAGGCTGACAGTGTGACACCGCGGGCGACCTCCGCCAACTCCTTGATGGTGTGTGACACCGTGGAAGTGGACCTCCAAGGCCAACCTTGACAGTGTGACACCGCGGGCAGTGACCTCCAAGGCCAACCTTGACAGTGTGTGACATCATGGAAGTGACCTCCAAGGCCAACCTTGACAGTGTGACACCGCGGCAGTGACCTCCAAGGCTAACCTGACAGTGTGACACTGCAGCAGTGACCTCCAAGGCTGTCCTCACAGTGTGACACCGCGGGAAGTGACCTCCAAGGCCAACCTTGACAGTGTGACACCGTGGAAGTGACCTCCAAGGCCAACCTTGACAGTGTGACACCGTGGAAGTGACCTCCAAGGCCAACCTTGACAGTGTGACACCGTGGCAGTGACCTCCAAGGCCAACCTTGACAGTGTGACACCGTGGCAGTGACCTCCAAGGCCAACCTTGACAGTGTGACACCGTGGAAGTGACCTCCAAGGCCAACCTTGACAGTGTGACACCGTGGAAGTGACCTCCAAGGCCAACCTTGACAGTGTGACACCGTGGAAGTGACCTCCAAGGCCAACCTTGACAGTGTGACACCGTGGCAGTGACCTCCAAGGCCAACCTTGACAGTGTGACACCGTGGCAGTGACCTCCAAGGCCAACCTTGACAGTGTGACACCGTGACAGTGACCTCCAAGGCCAACCTTGACAGTGTGACACCGTGACAGTGACCTCCAAGGCCAACCTTGACAGTGTGACACCGTGGCAGTGACCTCCAAGGCCAACCTTGACAGTGTGACACCGCGGGTGCGGACCCTCCAAGGCTACCTTGACAGTGTGACACCGCAGACCTCTCAAGGCTAACCTTGACAGTGTGACACCGCGGACAGTGACCTCCAAGGCCAACCTTGACAGTGTGACACCGTGGAAGTGACCTCCAAGGCCAACCTTGACAGTGTGACACCGCGGCAGTGGGACTCTCAAGGCCAACCTGACAGTGTGACACCGGCAGGACCTCCAGTGCCAACCTTGACAGTGTGACACTGCAGGGACTCCAAGGCCAACCTTGACAGTGTGACACCGTGGCAGTGACCTCCAAGGCCAACCTTGACAGTGTGACACCGTGGCAGTGACCTCCAAGGCCAACCTTGACAGTGTGACACCGTGACAGTGACCTCCAAGGCCAACCTTGACAGTGTGACACCGTGGCAGTGACCTCCAAGGCCAACCTTGACAGTGTGACACCGTGGCAGTGACCTCCAAGGCCAACCTTGACAGTGTGACACCGTGGCAGTGACCTCCAAGGCCAACCTTGACAGTGTGACACCGTGGCAGTGACCTCCAAGGCCAACCTTGTCTCTTGAATCCAATTTAATTTCTACCAATGTCGCACTTGATTATTTTGCATAGTGCCAAAACAATCATGCACTTATGCCATCATGTTCCGAATGGCGTCAGAAAGTATTTAGAACCAATTTTTGTGTTCTAATGGTAGCTTTACTGTCGGTATGATGTACTGTGCAAACAAACCGGTGCTTTAAATATTTGGTTCTCGTTACTGTCATGGAAAGATCATTGTTCCGTCGCTCCAACTTAACGCACAATATTATGAGTCGTACATCCGTCAAGTATTGCACGAGAATCACAGTTATGTCACTGTCCTATTATGTCACTGGACGGCTTATTTTGGGTAGTATCTGTTGTGAGCCGAGTGAGAGGTTGTTAATTTACTGTGGGCAAGCAGGAACGGTCCTTCAATTACACTTGAAAGCTAATCAAAGGACAGGAACAACCTGTGCCTGAGGGGTGACAAATGAAGCAATCAGGCCACCTGACTAACAAGGTTTTCCATAATGTCATTACAACGACCAACAAAATTTCAGCCAGCAGTTTCACGCAAGAGCTATGTATAAATTTATCAGAAAATTTTACAGTACTAATGAATACGTAGTTAAGTACTAATTTTAAAATTAGATGCGTGCATGCAGACATGCACACATTCATACATACAGCTGTACAATCATACATGCAGCTGTACAATCATACATACAGCTGTACAATCATACATGCAGCTGTACAATCATACATACAGCTGTACATTCATACATACAGCTGTACAATCATACATACAGCTGTACAATCATACATGCAGCTGTACAATCATACATACAGCTGTACATTCATACATACAGCTGTGCAATCATACATGCAGCTGTACAATCATACATGCAGCTGTACAATCATACATACAGCTGTACATTCATACATACAGCTGTGCAATCATACATGCAGCTGTACAATCATACATACAGCTGTACATTCATACATACAGCTGTGCAATCATACATACAGCTGTACAATCATACATGCAGCTGTACAATCATACATACAGCTGTACAATCATACATACAGCTGTACATTCATACATACAGCTGTACATTCATACATACAGCTGTGCAATCATACATACAGCTGTACAATCATACATGCAGCTGTACAATCATACATACAGCTGTACATTCATACATACAGCTGTGCAATCATACATACAGCTGTACAATCATACATGCAGCTGTACAATCATACATACAGCTGTACATTCATACATACAGCTGTGCAATCATACATACAGCTGTGCAATCATACATGCAGCTGTACATTCATACATACAGCTGTACATTCATACATACAGCTGTGCAATCATACATGCAGCTGTACAATCATACATACAGCTGTACATTCATACATACAGCTGTGCAATCATACATACATCTGTACAATCATACATGCAGCTGTACAATCATACATACAGCTGTACATTCATACATACAGCTGTGCAATCATACATACAGCTGTACATTCATACATACAGCTGTGCAATCATACATACAGCTGTACAATCATACATGCAGCTGTACAATCATACATACAGCTGTACAATCATACATACAGCTGTACATTCATACATACAGCTGTACATTCATACATACAGCTGTGCAATCATACATACAGCTGTACAATCATACATGCAGCTGTACAATCATACATACAGCTGTACATTCATACATACAGCTGTGCAATCATACATGCAGCTGTACAATCATACGTGCATGTACGTTTGTTATGCATCTCGTCCTAGATGCTGTGCATCTTGGGCGCCTAACTTTCAGGGGTTCAAGGGTTCAGCACACTATGGCATAAATGCACGATTGTTTTGACATTCCGCAAAATAATCTAATGCGACATTGGTAGAAATTAAATTACAATGATGGATTCGACAGTCGAGGTTGGTACCAGAGAGTTCTGTCAGGGTGTCACACACTGCTAAAAAGGGGCATGTACATCTTACTGTTACATCTGGGACTGTCCTATGGCGACCTTAACTGCAAGATGGCTGCATTACTGAGGTGAATGTAAAGCGAGGTTTGACTGAAGCTGTATATGACGGGTTTCCGTGCAAAACGCAATAAACGGCATTTTCGAAATGATGCCCAAACAAGCATGAATCAATCGTTCAAACATGTGTTGAGCTAAAACGCTATATAATTTATTCAAAAATGCGATATATCCCCATTATACGATGTGCACAATGCGATGTATCCCCATTATACGATGTGCACAATGCGATGTATCCCCATTATACGATGTGCACAATGCGATGTATCCCCATTATACGATGTGCACAATGCGATGTATCCCCATTATACGATGTGCACAATGCGATGTATCCCCATTATACGATGTGCACAATGCAATGTATCCCCATTATACGATGTGCACAATGCGATGTATCCCCATTATACGATGTGCACAATGCAATGTATCCCCATTATACGATGTGCACAATGCAATGTATCCCCATTATACGATATGCACAATGCGATGTATCCCCATTATACGATGTGCACAATGCGATGTATCCCCATTATACGATGTGCACAATGCGATGTATCCCCATTATACGATGTGCACAATGCGATGTATCCCCATTATACGATGTGCACAATGCGATGTATCCCCATTATACGATGTGCACGCATGTATCCCCATTATAATGACGATGCATATCCCCATATAATGACGATGTGTGCAATGCGACGCGATGTATCCCCATTATACGATGTGCACAATGCGATGTATCCCCATTATACGATGTGCACAATGCGATGTATCCCCATTATACGATGTGCACAATGCAACGTATCCCCATTATACGATGTGCACAATGCAACGTATCCCCATTATACGATGTGCACAATGCGACGTATCCCCATTATACGATGTGCACAATGCGATGTATCCCCATTATACGATGTGCACAATGCAATGTATCCCCATTATACGATGTGCACAATGCAATGTATCCCCATTATACGATGTGCACAATGCGATGTATCCCCATTATACGATGTGCACAATGCAATGTATCCCCATTATACGATGTGCACAATGCAATGTATCCCCATTATACGATATGCACAATGCGATGTATCCCCATTATACGATGTGCACAATGCGATGTATCCCCATTATACGATGTGCACAATGCGATGTATCCCCATTATACGATGTGCACAATGCGATGTATCCCCATTATACGATGTGCACAATGCGATGTATCCCCATTATACGATGTGCACAATGCGATGTATCCCCATTATACGATGTGCACAATGCGATGTATCCCCATTATACGATGTGCACAATGCAATGTATCCCCATTATACGATGTGCACAATGCGATGTATCCCCATTATACGATGTGCACAATGCGATGTATCCCCATTATACGATGTGCACAATGCGATGTATCCCCATTATACGATGTGCACAATGCGATGTATCCCCATTATACGATGTGCACAATGCGATGTATCCCCATTATACGATGTGCACAATGCGATGTATCCCCATTATACGATGTGCACAATGCGATGTATCCCCATTATACGATGTGCACAATGCGAAGTATCCCCATTATACGATGTGCACAATGCGATATATCCCCATTATACGATGTGCACAATGCGATGTATCCCCATTATACGATGTGCACAATGCGATGTATCCCCATTATACGATGTGCACCAAAGAGCGTTTGTTTTCAAAACGTGATCAGTGCCATACATCTTTTTTTTTTATCAAAACGTGATATATCCATTTTCAGCCAATCAGCACCACCTTGCCACACATGCAGCCATGTGCAGTATGATAACAAATTCATTTAATATCTCGCTTTGTGTAACAAATGAGCAACAAATAGTTTAGACTCTGCTACCATTCTCTCCGATTTTTGATTCTTAATATACACCAACTTCATTTACAAGTTTTTATTTAAACTTTGAGAACAAAACACAAAAGTGCCTTTTTCTCAAACCCACAAAAATTATATATCGCGTTTTGCCCCAAAACCCTTCGTATGACTCACGTAGCAGGACATAGTGACCGGCAGCATTGGCAACTGGCAGGGCCGACTCATTGAGTTCCCAGGACAGCTGAGGCTCGGGTATGCCATTGGCATGGCACTTCAGCACCACCGTGGAGCCGCTGGTGTGGAACTGTGTGGATGGGCTCACCTCCACACGAGGGGGCACTGCAAGTACAAGGGAACCTTGATGATACGACCAGTATACATGAATGAAAAATACACACAATGAGATGCAGCATGCCACTCACAGATACAAGCATGTGTTTGAGGGGACCGTGTTTAAATGTGTATGGACACATATCTCAGGGCTCGAAATTCCGCTTCTCCATTAGCCCAAGACAATTGGATTTGCCACCAAACAAGTGAAATTGCTACTACTTGTTGTCTGTGGGAGAACATAGCCATTTACAGTCGGGACAACTAGAAAATTAGTACTACAGTGTCCGTTCTCTAAAACATCTATCATACAGTACATTTTTTCAGTAAATGTTGTTCTCTAATGACGACGAACAAACACAAAATAAACCGCAAGAAATACAGCTGACACCATCTGCCAGCTGACACCATCTGTCAGCATTCATTCTATGGGAATCTAATCAGGGTTTTTGTCAACAGCCAGGAACCATGTCATTTATGTGGCTATGGCGCTCGTTAATGAATAACGTAGATAAACGACCCATTTTCTGGCACAACATTTCAGCAAAGAAGTCCCATGAACAGATTAGCACATATCCTCGTGCGCCAGGGGTCGCTGCTGCTGATTACGTCAGTGCCAGCCAGCAGTACCCCCTGGCTGAACCCTTTGCGAAACTCTGAATTTAAGCTCAGCCTATGAAATCGCTCACTAGATCAGTGGATCTCAGCAGGTCAGGTGGTCATAATAAAACTAATTTCAACCAACCGTGGCTTGTGTTACATGCAACAATTAGGAAGTAGAAGCAATTATTCGAATACACAATACCGCTCAGCTGCTCGTGCTAATGGGCGAACGGGTCATTATGTAATGGGAATCCCAGAAGTCGTTTATCCGTCTTCAAATTGGGGCGGGTATTTAGCGCTGTTCTCACGGGTGATGCAGTGGCGATTGGCAAAGTCAATTACTAGTTTGACTCAGCTAACTTCCGTACTTCGCGTAGGGAATCAGCCAGGTCTAGTTTTGCATGGCAAACAGCCCTGGCTTGCGAGGATGGTTTCACATTAATAAGTGGTGGGTGCATGGCCATGGGTGCAGGTGTATTTGGTATCATCATTCATGGTAACCTGCAATAATATTATAAAGTACACGCATTTGCAACTTATTATATTTGTTATTTTCCGAATTGCAATTTTGAGCTGGGAATACTAGTGTACATTGGCTACTTATGGCAAATATTGTTAAGGTAATTATTAAAAAAAAATGGGCCTCTATTACTGGTTGGATGTAAGACCACCCCCCACCTTTTTTGCTACTTCTACTTTTGTCATTTAATAATTGTTTAGCAATGAGCAACTTTGTATAGGCAGTTAAGCATTTGATACACATTTTGTATTTTCTTGATGACCATTTTGTGCTGGCTGCTAAGCTATATTCTCATTGTATATTGTTGTTGTTAGTACAATTATTAATTGACCTATATCGACACATACTCTTTGTGTGTTCCTGTAGCAAACAAGCTCATGTTTCTGCCATTGTGCATCGTTAGGGTATAAGCATTAAGCATAGGCAGGGGATAAACAAAATTAATTATGAAGAAGTAGCTTTTGAAAGTTACTTGTTTGTGGGACAAGTGAATTGTTGTAGTGGACAAGTGAATTTTTGCTTCTACTTGTCCGCTGGACAAGTAGATAATTTGACAAATTTCGAGACCTGTATGTAATCATGTATTTGAATGTCTGTACAATAAAACCTGTTTTGAGCAACCAGTCCTTCTGCCAAATCAAAGCAGTCTTTTTAGACAAGTTGCAGCTAAATAATCTAATTATAATCAGTTATATATTTGATGGCAAACTTTCAGAGATTAATCTATAACCTTTCAGAAGAAAACTAACGTATTATTTTTTAAGTTCCTCATGAATTAAGGGTTTTAGGATTCATACTGGACGTCATATGTACGTAAATCGATTGGTCACAACATTACATGTGAATTATGCGATCGTTCCGAGGTCTGCTGATCAGCTGGCGATGTTTATATATATATATATATATATATATATAATCATAATTGTATGTACACACATACATGTAGCTATAGTGGCACCACCTAGTGAGCAAAATATATGTTAAGGCAAATTTTGGATTTAAAAAATCACAAATGCCACGCCACGGGGGAGGGGGGGTTGAACCACTACTAAATGCATGGCATTTATTGGAGACTTTGCGATCTTGTGTCACTTACATTGCACCTTGACGACGTGAGTCTGTACGACGTCACTGTTGTGTTTGTCTTGACATGTGTAGTTTCCGATGTGCCGCAGACCCAAGTTACTGACATACAGAGACCCATCGTCAAACATCTGAAACAAACATTCAATCGTCGTGACAGGGTGAAATAAGACATTAATAATTAGCGGACTAGGCAATATGGGGGATCAAATAGTCCTAAAATAAGTTAATCAGTAGGGGTGGGGTTTGGTCATCACCACATGTTGTGGGGAAAATAAATTGCTACAGTGATGCCACCTACAGTGACTGAAATATGTGTTAGTGCAAAATGATGCTATTAAAAATTTTTGATCGTGAAAATCACATGTGCCAAATCATGTGTTGGTTGGGGCGGGGCGGATGAACTAATGCTAAACGTATACGCAATGTTTTATGATTTTGCAAACACACGAGACCGTAAATCATTCATGCTCACAAACATATACAATTATGGCTCTTCAGTTGTAGTAATGACACTGTATTGGATTTCTATGAACCTCATTTGCCTTGAAATTATATCGATTGTATGGTAGCCATGTAGCTACATGCAACCACCGCCAGAGATGTCAAAGACTGCTAGCATAATTAGTTGGTAATGTGGTGTGTGTTTGTATGTCAGGTAAGGGTGGAGAAGACGGGTGGCTCAATGTGGTCATTTTCATGGTTAGGTCAGAAAGTAAAACATCGCATTTCTCTAAATCACCAGGTTATTCCATAATCAAATAACAACCATATGTTTAACTAAATTAATAAGATGTGTGACAATAACTGGGAGGTTAGTCATAAATGTTAGAGGGGGTCTCAAAAACAGGTGGGACCCAAGAGGTGGGAGGGGGGAATGGTGGGAGGTTGGGTGTTAGCCGCTAAACCATGTGGGAGTTTGTTGGGTCGTAGTGACAGTGATCCAGCATCAATGAAAATCTCCGAATTTTATTATGCCATAATTTCACTGCACTCAAAGACACCTACTAAAGACATTATATTATGCATCATTGCTTGTTGACACTGACATTGACTGCATCGTCGCTGTTGTGTTCATGGCATCAGCCATTCCCACAGCAAACCTGGATATTAATAAATTAGGTGACTGCAGAGTTTCGGCACTGGCGTATTCCATCGACGAAAATCAACTTAGACGGACAGTGATGAACCGTGATGACAGGCTGTGCATTGTGTGACAGATGCACCACTTCATGCTCCTGCCGACAACGTGTTAGCAAATGCACTTTCATTTCTGAAATGCAGCCATGCTGTCTGCCGACGTCTGTGGAGAATTAACTAATATATAATGAATGAGACCCAATATTTTGCCGTTAGCAGAAATGCTTGGACATTAAACAAAACACAAACCACCGGCATTGTGCGTATACTGCACTAATTCCTTGCTACGTCCTATGGTCCCAGACCATTATCACGGAACCACGGTCTGTTCGAAGCCATGTGTTAAACCTCCTCCACTGGTTTAACCCGGTTTCACTGATGTGCAGATTTCTGGGATAAACACATTTTCATGCGGTGGCTTTAAAATGAAAGTTAACGATGAGTTTCTATGTGGAAAAACCCAGCATATTTCCTAGCCATAGTGAGTAGCATTGCATAGTGCATTTGTTGTTTACAAGGTTACTTCAGCTTTTATATCATTAGAATGGTTATGGTGCATCACAGTACTGATGTATCAGTGTATGTAGTAGAATATTACCTTGTATTTTATTTGATGTAATATGTAGGTATCATTTGCCCACTGTAGCAATCTCTCAATAAATATGTTAAAATAACACATCTTTACATATATCCTACAAAAACGTTAAGCTAAATATATCAATAATATTTATCAGCACAGTTGCTGGATATATATATAATTTATGGATATACAATCATCTTGAGAATCATACTACTGCAGTGGGACTGATGCATTATGGGACAAAGGGGATGTGATGTCATGGCTAATTGGAAAACACATGTGATCTTAGTAATTTCCAGCTATGGTCATGCAAATTCACTGCTATAAATGTAAATATCATTAAACATACACAACTAATAACACTTGAACTACTTACCTAAAGGACATGACATTTTGACATTGAACAACTATTAAGTGCTCAATTGGCCGATAAAATAAAACTGCCTTTCATAGGCAACACATTATAACATGGTACATTTAAGAGCTTCAGAAAATATCCAACTTGAAACATACAATATTAAAGATGCACTGCAAGTGATAATGTGACATACCTTCACGTCATCGCCTGTCAACTTGTCCAGTTTTGCCCCGTTCCTCTTCCATATAAGGTCATTTGACCCTTTGATGTCACACTTGAGCTCGATGCTACTGCCCACTGTCACTAGGGTGGTGAAGTGACGAAGATGTTCATCCAAGATCACTGTCGGGATGTCTACAAACACACATGGATACGTCTACAAACACACATGGATATACCTACAAACACACACACAGATATACCTACAAACACACATATCCACAAACACACAACATGTCTACAAACATACATGGATACATCCACAAACACACGTGGATATACCTACAAACACACATGGATGCATCTACAAACACACATGTCCACAAACACACAACACATCTATAAACACACAACATGTCTACAAACACACATGGATATGTCTACAAACACATGTGGATATACCTACAAACATACAACATGTCCACAAACACACAACATGTCTACAAATACACGCGAATAAGTCTACAAACATACTACATGTCTACAAACAAATTACAAGTCTAGAGATAAGTATAGGATGTAAATAGAAGCATACAATACATCCTGAAACTTACATAGACATATTGATGTTATGTTACATACAAACAAATGATTAATATGTGTAAATTCAAAGTTAGGCGATTTCCCAGGTGATTTTCTGGTTTCTGGCTTTATTAAGATGACTTACATCCATATTTCATAAAATTACATCTTACAAATAAATACACTCATGCCAAAAGAACCTGAAAATCAACAAGAATTTCAAAATCAAACAAGAGAAAATTGGGAGCGTTTTGCTTGAAAGAGGGAGGGAAATCAGGATGGATTTTCAAAGTACGACCAAAAAAGTAAAATCTGGAGGAATTTAAAAAAAAGACCAAAATGCTGGAGTTCAGGTTGGATTTTTTTAACAATCACAACAAAAAGGAGACTGTGAGGAATTCTAAAAAATTACAAAAAAGTGGGAGACTGGGAGGAATTTGGGTTAAAAAATTACAAAAAACCCAGAAGATCTCATGTTGTATCAGGAGACTTGCACTGGGAATATCGCATGTTTTGCCCAGACTGGGATATTTTATTTCTAGGGAGTTGACTCAGGTGCTAGCCAGTGGTCAAGTAATTGTTGCCAGGATTACGTTCCTTCACCCTGCACCTGCCATCTCATTATCTCATCAATCAGACCTCAGCTGACAGAGGCCAAAGACACCTCCAGGAAGGGCTTTGTTATGTGTTCTGTTGGCAGGGAAGACCTGTGTCATGTCTTTGTCATGTGTTCTGTTGGCAGGGAAGACCTGTGTCATGTCTTTGTTATGTGTTCTGTTGGCAGGGAAGACCTGTGTCATGTCTTTGTCATGTAGCAATCATCCATCATTATAGGGAGATGAAAGCTGTAATGATTCTGGGCAAACATTGCAGGCACTGCCATGAGTTCACGAGACATTCGTTAAAGATCACGGTTATGCTTCAGTAATTGTTTCAGACAAACGTGGTGGCTAAAAATATGCATATTAACCAGTTTTAATGTGTTGATAGTATGAAGTGGATTGGAAGATGTGGCAGTATTTCCTTGGTGAACATAAAAACAAATGAGCATTCCACGAGCAGTGGTGGACATATTAATATTTTGTAAATGTGCCAATTTCGAGGGTAACCATGTTTGCAAGATGATTAAAAGATCTGAGGGAATGTGATATTTTTATGAAAGAATCAGGATATCGAGAATATAAGTTTATGCTAAAAGTCCTACAGTACAGCTTGCTTACAGTGATTACATTGGGAAAACATATATATTTTAAGATGTGGTTGATTAAAACATATCTGGGTGGTGCAGATGTTAGAATAAATAAATCTTAAACTAAACAAACATAATTCTCCTAATAAAATTACAATTTTTTTATGTCTAGCAAAAGGTAACTGGACAAATAAACAGGCAGAGAACTCGAAGGAAAAAATCAAAATTTTTCTATAAATTATACAAAAAGGATGATTCCTGAGACAATGACATCATTAGTTTCAAGGATCAGTTGATGTCGCATAATAATCATTGTAACAAGATAACTCTTTCGTGCCTAAATCCGCACAAAGCAATTGAACTATGGCAAATGTCCGCAGACAATCTGTGGCATGGGTTTTATGAGCTCTTCAATGTAGGAGGGGATTAGTAGTTTCATCACTTCATCCAACCAAGGAGCTCGTCATTGTGTGTCCGTCAATGGCCACCTCCCTTAACCCTCACAGAAACCAGGATCAATGGGGCCAGAAAGGCAGTTCCAAGGTCAGTGACTTAACATGACTTAAGAAGATTATCAAACAATGTCACATGCTCCAGGTGGCACGTGGATAAGGATGCCATTAGCTTTTGAAATACCAACAATTTATCATCCTAGCTTACAGTCATCCATGGAGCAAGAACTCTGGCTGACTACTCAATGAATAATTCTAATTAACAACCTTTGTGCTTTCTAAACATCACCAACTGGCAGAAGAGTGGCCAGTGATTCAAGGAAACAAAGGGTCACAGAGAGAGGCGGGTGGACCTCAGTGCCTGGGAGGAGATACTGCCAGACTGCCCCAAGGTTAGCATGTTAATAAATATCTCTATATAATTATATAGCCCATCTTTATTACATACCAGCAGCTGATAATTTAATTTTAAAATATAGCCACATTGTTTGTTTTAACACAATAATTAGATAACTTGTTCTACTCTTACATCATCCTCTATGAGGAAGAGTAAACTCTCTACCCCAATTCCTCATCTGAACGCCAGATACCCCTCCCATACCAGACTGTAGACCCTCTGCCCTCTTCCCATCCCATATCTGAAACCCACAGATTCCCTGATTGTCCATACCATATCCAAATCTTTGATTCCCAACTATATCTGAACCCAATTCCCCATCCCCATTCCACATCTGCACCTTTCTCCTCTCCTTCTACCCATCCCATACCTGAACCCCTTCCTCTCTCCACTCTCCTCTCCCCATCCCATACCTGAACCCCTTCCTCTCTCCACTCTCCCATCCTGTATCTGAATATCTTCCTCTCTTCACTCTCCCTCCCCATCCCATACCTGAATCCATTCCTCTCTCCACTCTCCCCATCCTGCATTTGAATATCTTCCTCTCTTCACTCTCCTCCCCCCATCCCATACCTGAATCCCTTCCTCTCTCCACTCTCCTCTCCCCATCCCATACCTGAATCCCTTCCTCTCTCCACTCTCCCCATCCCGTATCTGAACCCCTTCCTCTCTTCACTTTCCTCTCCCCATCCCATACCTGAATCCCTTCCTCTCTCCACTCTCCCCATCCCGTATCTGAACCCCTTCCTCTCTTCACTTTCCTCTCCCCATCCCATACCTGAATCCCTTCCTCTCTCCACTTTCCCCATCCCGTATCTGAACCCCTTCCTCTCTTCACTCTCCTCTCCCCATCCCATACCTGAATCCCTTCCTCTCTCCACTCTCCTCTCCCCATCCCATACCTGAATCCATTCCTCTCTACACATCCTGTATCTGAATATTTTCCTATCTTCACTCTCCTCCCCCCATCCCATACCTGAATCCCTTCCTCTCTCCACTCTCCTCTCCCCATCCCATACCTGAATCCCTTCCTCTCTCCACTCTCCCCATCCCGTATCTGAACCCCTTCCTCTCTTCACTTTCCTCTCCCCATCCCATACCTGAATCCCTTCATCTCTCCACTCTCCTCTCCCCATCCCATACCTGAATCCCTTCCTCTCTCCACTCTCCTCTCCCATATCCCATACCTGAACCCCTTCCTCTCTCCACTCTCCTCTCCCATATCCCATACCTGAACCCCTCCTACCTCCCTCTTCTCCCCATCCGATATCTCAACCCCCGCCCACTACCCTATACCCCTGAGCTGTAGAAGTCATGAGACTCACGGAAGGCAGCGTGGAACTCTGACAGAGAGATGTGACCATCATGAGACGTGTCATCGTGACTCAGCATGTCACTGAGACTGCAGTAGTGTGACAGCTGACTGAGATGATCGCGGTGTTCGATGTCACGCAACTCTGACCTGTCCAGCAGGTTGTCATTGTTGTGATCGTAGTAGTTGAACATGACGTTAGCGAGAAACTGTTTCCCTACAACGCAAAATATCATAATGTCACAAACTCGTCCAAACTATGATTGTTAACTAACTGATACTTAATTAATATTTAACCATACATTGCTTATTAGATAGTGGATAACTGTGTGCTGCATATCAGTTTAAAGTGTACCTGCTTGTCTTTGCCATATTCTAGGGGGATTTGTTTTAGTGCTTTACATTCAAAGTTGTTTCTTACCACCATTTGAAAACATCTAATCAAACGTGTACCAGCGATGTGGGAATTAGAGCGAATGCATTTTCCATAAATGTCACACAGTCTAAATGGTTAAGAATGTTACATTAAAGGGAGGTTGTCTGTTCATTTTTCAATAAGAAAATAATGATATACAGTAGTCATGAACTATATCTAACGTAACATACTGACCCCCACCTGTGTCTTAATGAACCAGTTTTTGTTGAAATTTATGTGTTTCAGGAAGAGACAGTTTGTTTTCATAGCAACACACCACTTTTGAAGGCATGACTGCAGGTGCAATTATAAACGTGAGTGATACGTCTATCATGTGATACGTCTATCATGTGACATGACACCTTCCTACATTACTTGGAATTACTCGCGCTTGCTATTCTGTGAACTGACTGACAGCATGGCGTTTTTGTAAACACTGAACTGTTGAAATATTAAGTTGTTTCTACTTCATTAAAACATATCTGAGCAGTCAGTATGCTAGCAGACATACAGTTGATCCTGTAGAACATGATTCCACAATACAAATGAACAAACAACATCCCTTTAAAAAAACAAATAACTGACTGCTCCCTTTAAGGGGTGACTTACGTGTGAACTCCTCGGTGCAGTCGGAGTCGCCAATGCGAGCGCAGTGGTACAGCAGAAGGTTGTTCTTGAGCCTCTTATACTCCTCCTCCGAACACACCCTCTCAGCCGTCATACCTTTGTCGCTCTTCACCTGCGTCACTGGCGTGTCCTCGCTGCTGTCCTCCATGTCACTGTCGTCATCGTCGTCATCGTCACCATCATCTTCTTCGTCATCGTCGTCATCATACAAGTATTCCTCATTGTCCTCATCATCTTCATCCTCATCCTCACTGACGTCTTCCACACTCTCCATCAGTTTTTTGTTCACAGACTCAAGTGGCTTCTCCTTTGATTCGTCCACACTCGGGAAATCATCTGAAAAAATAAAAAAGGAAAGGTTAGTTCATATATATTGCAGTATCCAGTCCTAAGGACTGCCCAAAATGCTTTACACTTAAACCCTGGTAGATTTGTTCAATTGGACACCATCTCGACTTCTCTGGGAAGTATTCAGCCATGCTGCAATTAATGTGCGAAGATTATTCGTACACAAATGTCCACTACTGACTATAGCCAGGTACTCATTTATACTGAGTGAACTGGAGCAACGTGGAGTGAACGAACTTGCCCAAAATTCGACACCACAGCACAGAACTCGAACCTAAGCTCTCTCGACTGAGAGTCTGACACTCTAGCCTCTCCGTTACTGTGCTTTACTATGAAACACAAAGCATTATTATTGAACGCTAGCGAAAATAGTCATCTCCAGATGGCGCTACATATACACTGATCCTGATGTTGGTTTCCCAGAGTATTTATCCATGACATTTGTCGGTATGTAGATTTGTGCAGTTTTTTGCATTAATGCACGTTACATAAATGTCCCTAACTGATCAGTGTACCCCAGAACAATCGCAGAAAATACATTTAACATGAAGGCAGTATCTCTTCAACATATTTATTCTACTGTTAAGATTATATAAAAAATTAGGAATAAAAATTGTTGGTTTACAAGAATGTCATTCAATCTGGAAAAAATCAGTTATATCTTACTTTGGTGAAAAGAATTTGTGCACCATGACCTGTGATATCAGCCAATTGCCATCCATAACCTGCTGAGCAATGAATTTCCAATGTGGCCAGTGATTAAGTGGTCAAATCTCGTTACACGGATGGTCAACTCGCAACGGTGCCATCTGTCTATGCTACATCACCTTACATTCATTCTCATGTGACATTCTCGTGGGCATCTTATGCAAATCACATGTAACACGTAATATGTTCCCATCTGTCATATGCAAATGATGACTGGTTATGTGTTCCTCGTGGACATAAGGGGCAGTCGAAGAAGTCTGCAAAGTCCTAATAAATGTATAGCATTGTGTACGACTGCTGGTGGTTTGGTTATCACTTGTATCGGAAAGAAAAATCACTACAATAGTGCCATCTACTGAGTCAAATACATATTAATATAACATAAGGCAGCTACACAACATGGGTGGAAGATTGTGAGATTTTGATTTGTTGATGTCTTATCTATCAATGAGCAGACAAACACGAATATTGCACTCCGCTGGTGAGATGATATGGGGTCATCCATAATTGTTGACATGTATATATTCGTACATAGCATACTAATTCTCAGAATCTCTCTCTCTCTCAAATAATACTTTTAAAATGTTTGAAAGTCATATGTAGAGCCAACATTTGTTTAATTATTATGCTGGCTTTAGCCTCCCTTCCCGATTCTGAACGAATACATAAATGTTATAATTGTGAACAACGCTTTTTGGATATTCAAAACTTGATGACTTTATCTAACCCAACAGTTGAACATCATTATACAACAATGACATTTTTCAAATGATTAGTCATAAAATACAAACTCATGTATTGTATTAGTGAAATAAGCATGATACATGATGAATCGTCTGCTTAGTGGTGTCACCATAAGTGTGGTATGACTCTTTATCTACATATTTAAAACCACCATAGACAATGCCAAACCACAGATTATGCAACAAAAAACCCATCCCAGAACTGTGTCTAACACGGGTCAAAACCCTATTACCCCGGTAGGGATGACGTTCAAAAATGCAAACTGTATTGGTTTGTACAGACAGGAAGAAGAAGTCGTATAGTTAATGCCATCTTCGGATGCATAATGGAGGTAAATGAAGAAAAAGAACTGCAAAGAAGCCAGGGGAAGACCCAAGGAGCGGATGAACCAACAGTGGAACGACAAGTGAAGGAATCACACCAATGGCAGCACTGTGCAGGACTACTGTGTCGCCATCCAGTGATAGTTGTCTGAAGTTCCCTGATAGCAAATAAAACATTATGAGGAAAAGCAAAGACTAAAAAATACATAAAAAAGAACAACAAAATCAGAGTGGAATGACCTGCACACGAAAGTGAAACATTGTGTAGATTGGAAAAACAAGCAATGAGTGACGCATCCTGCAGAATGGAAAATATGTGCAAACACAAAACACTGGCAACTGATCATGGAACGGAGGCTGGATTATCATGAGACTTTGGGGCGAAACACTGCTGAGAGGTTGTATGTACAAATGGTTTCATAACTTATTCATTGAATCATATTGGCGGGCCTAGACGCAGAGGCCCAATGGTACAAGATCCTGTCTCTTGCGGTTTCCACTCATCCGACACCATTAGAGGCAATGGCAACTTCCTCGCTTGCCACCAGGGAATTTCGCAAATAAGCAAACATTTTGCACATCAGATGGGTCGACCGACAAATGAGATGGTGTGTCATAGAAATATTTGTGGATAATACCCTGTGATGACTGAATTACAACTTATGCTAGTAAAGTACCAGGGCATGACATTTAGTCAGTGCATAATCATTGATGACAATGTGTATCAGTATAGGAAAAACCCAGTGCATTATGGGATCAACAATCGATAGGAACATGGCAAATTATGCTGTAAGTATAGTACTATTGTTCGTGCTTTTAAAGATAAATATAAAATGGTTTTTTTCTGTGATGCAAGACAATGTTTTCACACTTTGTTAGACATAATAGATTAAGATACAAACCAAGGATGGCTTTAAATGAACAATAGTCAACTAACAAATTCTGGGTTAGAACAGAAACAATAACGCATGCATTTCAATACACGTTCAATAGGATTAACATTTATTTGATTGTTAGATCGACCAATTTTTTTTTTTTATGCTAGCATATTGTGATTTCTGTAATCTATACATAAAAATGCTATTCTTAGTATAATTTATTCTTTACTGAACCGATAATTAATAAATTCACATTATTATTTGGACACATTGTTCTGAATGCTCTAATTTAAAGCATACTATTACATGCCATATATCAGCGGCGCCACAGGTTATTTTGCTGGCTTCTATTGTAGTGTTGTATCAAAAAACTGCTTTGGCTACTTGGCCCAATAACTCCAGAAGAATTTAACTAAATTACTCCACGATATCAGCAGTAGCTTATCTTTAGGCAAGGTCAAATGTGTCTATAGGAATAAGAGCAACAGACGAAGAACCAGTCGATGTCTAGACAGCTGCCACTGTAGAGAAATGAGGTAACCAACCGGTGTTGTTGATTTATTAATGACGACAGCATCACTGATGGCGGAAGGCACGGAACATGAAACCTTTGTAGTCCTCCGATAAACATTCCATCACAAGCTATATTTTCAGCCTTATAGCCCGAAACCCTGAGTGGCTTTTAGACATGGATGGATACAGTGCAAAAGCCGACATAGCGCCCCAGAGGCTGCCAGGATTATTTGTAGACATTTAACAATCTTAACAAGGTTGCCATTTAAAGGGTCCCCCTCATGCAGATTTTTACTTGCCTTGTTTTCAAGCCATTTTGCATATAATACAAACTGCCTTGTGTATAGTATCGACAATAATGCTACTGCCATTTTAGTATGTAAAAAGTATTTATTAATACAACATGCCAGCCTGTTTTTGCTAATGTGTTATTTAGTTTTAATGAAATCATTGGACAAACTATTCAATTATTTTTGATTAGGCCAAGCCAAAATTCTGTGAAAAAAGGCAAAAGTGGTTTCATCTTTACAGTATATGTTATAAGGCTAGTCACACTTTCAAAATACTTGATTTAATGATCAACATAAGTTCTTTCAATGATCTTAACCCAAATTACACCTGATGTCTTTTATTAAGACGACTACACATGTTACTTAAACTATTGATGCGTTACAGATATGAACATCAACAAACCCAATCTGTGATGTTTTAAATGGGTTGTGGATGATGCTTTAAATCAACAAGTTCCAGGCGGCACGTACACAAAGAGGCCATCAGTTTATGAGAGTCCAATAATTTTTAACACTGCTTTGCTCATGCACCCTTGTCAGGTATAAATCTGTCAATTGCCTGCACTAACAAAAAATGCCCTACCTCCATTAGCACTCACACCGATGCAGAAAACTGCTTCCTGGAGTATTTGCAAATTATGCTTGTTAGATGTAAGACAGACGGCCCTAAAAATATAAATTTGAACCGTTTTTTGCATTAACACAATCACATAAACTGTCTCCAATTGATCGGCGGTCATCGGATCAATCACAGTAAATAAGCATAACATTCTCAACAATTGAAATATGTCCTTCTAACATATGGTATATACCCTAAAGCTTGTGAGAACCCTTAAGCACTGGGGTATTTTCAGAAAAATAAAGGCATTACTTTTCTTCCGAGGTATCATAAATTAACTCCTGCAAGTTTGGCACCCGAGACGCAAACCGTCTTTGAGGAAAAGCTTGTACACACACACAGCTAGCTCAATTATAGACAGGTGCACGCGTGTACTTCCGATAGGTAGCTGTCCTGCGAATATTGACCCCACTAAACGACACGTCTCGTGATACACACACCACGCACAGTGTCATATATCAGTCACACATATATTATTTAAACACCACTAGGATCAGCATGGTTCTAAAGCATTACAAATTTGTATTTTTATTCTCCACAGCAACAGCATATTATACTGGTAGTAGAATCCTGCCTTTAACAGTGCAGTGACGATAAGTTTAAAGGGACGGTGTCTGTTCCATTGGGTACACTTTGCTTAACCAGTTGTACATTGCCCAATTTGTGGGTTAGTGTGGGAACCACATTATTTCAGGTATTTTATGATAGGGACACATACATATGCAGTATGTGCCAACTTCAGGCAACGTTACTTTTCTAGTATTTGAATGTTGTGTTTTGAAATTTGAATATTTTGGGGGTCCATCTTTCAAATTGTGAACACTGTATTGGGCTTATTAACCACAATTTTGCAGACAGTTGTACCTTCAGTATATTGATTTATTTCTAAGAACAGTATATAAATAATTGTTAATAAATGAGAAACTGATATCACACCTTTAATATGTTCACCTGTTACAATGGAACCTCCCTATTAAGGTCACCTTGGGACTGGAAAAAGTGACCTGAATAGTTGTGACTGTATTAGTGGGACTGATATCCTATACTGTATGTGGAAATAATTTGGGACTGTTCTAGGGTGACCTTAATTGTGAGGTGGCTGTATTACTGAGGTGACTGTAACGCGAGGTTTGACTGCATTTGCTTTCTTGATTTAGACACAAATTGATAAGTTATGTACATGATAATAAAATAATCCAAGTAGACAATAATAATAAATGTATATATAAAACAGATATAATAACAGACACAATGATAATAAGTAAAAACATGATGTAGAAATGTATATAAAATATAAGTAAGGTGACAAACATGTTAAATAAACCGAGTAGGTAAAACACAGATGGCTAGATTTTTTATGCTACATGGAAAAGGTTAATCTTTAATACCCCATAGTTTTTTAAACATCACAAGGCAAGAGATACTCTCATATTCACTTCATTCGCCAATAAATACCTTGGTAATGGAATAAACCAGTAAGGACACCCAGTGTTGACTACCTCAAGCTCAGCCGGTTATCTTGTGTGCATGGCTGGGTTACACCAATCACATCCAGGGCCGTCTGTCTTACATCTAACTTGCATGTATTTTTCATGTCCCCGCGTGTGTCTTGTATGCGACCGTTGCATGCAACCCTCGTAGTGATGTAATACTGGCAGACACTGCACATGGCAACTCGATATTGTGCAAGACACTCGTTATAATTCACCAATTCATCATTTTCCATATCATCCACACAGCTGTTTGATTAGCGCAAAATCTAAAATGTAACCTACCAAGCAATATTTATGATTCAGAGATTACCATGTGGCAAACTGGTGCGAGTGCTTATACATACAGTAAGGTTGTCTGTTAGTTGTCCCGGAATCAGCCAGGGTAGTAATCATTAACAGGAAGTTCACTAAATCAGTCCTCTCAATCTGTGGTCAAGAGTGTTGGAAACATCCAATTTCAAAGGTATTTGTATGTAGGAATGTCTGTTTCCAGAATAAGTACCAATAGCAGCTGTTTACAAATTTAATGTTTTCTAATTTGAGCATTTCGTGGGTGTCAGATTCAAATTGTGAACAATGATTTGGGCTTATTATCAAATACTATTTGTAGCTAGTATACAATAACACATTTAATGCTAAGAACATTACATAAAAATTAGTAACAGATGACTTTGTTTTAAAGGGGCAATGTCTGAATGTTAATTTATATAATAATAATAATGTTATAATAATTAACAGTTGAACTTCACCTGCCAATCACCTCTGAAATTTGAACATTATTATTGTGCCAACAGACAATATAGAATGTAGATTTAAGATCATCTTGCAAGTGTGACCTCTTGCATAATTATGGTATAATTTCACATATGGTCAAATGATCATTACATCAAAGAATCATAACATAAATGCAAATCACAATGAATTAACAAAAGCCCGAATTGTTCGATGGACACAACGGCTATGCAGCCCATACAATTAAATTTGTTGGAAGAGTTTTTGCCTTTACTTAATGAAGTTTTGCATTCTGCATTGATCACTGCCCCCAGCGTATCCATGATGATGACGCGCGCTTAGCAACAATGCCAAGCAAGTTGCATCAAGCATGCAAGCATGTCAGACTACTAGCATCAGCCTCTGTAGCTGACAGAAATACCCAGACCCACCCATGGGCTGACATGTGTTATGGCGACTACATAAGCTCAGAATGAGTCACAACTGTCTGGCTGGAAAATGACTGCTATAACATGTTTACTTTTGTAGGATTATGGATTTGCGAAATTATGGTGCTGCTAACTGTGTTGAACTATTAATTGACGATTCAATTCTGGTTATTGTGTTAAATCTAATGATCGATACAATGCCTTCTGTACCACTTTCATTTAATTAATAATGAATTAATAAGTCATGCAACCAGCCTGAATTATCACTCAGAATGTATTGGGACATTGGGATCAATTAAATGTGACTAATTTTCATTAATAAAATTAAATTAATGAGTTTTACAACACGTGTACTCAGCAAAATATAGTGACCAGCTATTTATGGTGATGGGATTAATTAGCCATCATCTATGTGCCATATTGGGATGGTAATTAACCATATCTGCTTGACTGGGATGTCAAGTTGTTCCAGGCTATAACTTGATAAGCAAGTTATAGCCTGACTGCATTATTCATAAATATCACCGCAGAGTTAAATGCAGTGTACTACGAATCAAGTTTCACAGGTTGAGCTTTATGATGGATGAGAGTGATTGCCTGGAGAGCAGACGACAGTGCTCGTGTGAAAGCCCCATCTGTCCATCATGACAGACAGCCACAGCGGCGGCCATCTTGTTTTGGCTGATTTGCTTGGTGTAAATGGCTGAACATTTCTGAGGAAACACAGCATTGTGTGCATTACTTAGAAGAGATATGGAGCTGTTTGTGGTATTAATCTGCTTACTGTATTTTCATATTTATTTTTTTCATTTACATGAATAGGATGGGGAACATTAGCTACAGATTTGATGACCATTGTATAAATGTAGTTATTATTATTCAATAAATACATCAGCAAAATAGCATGTGTTCTAATTAAAATTAATAAAGTGCCTGGTACATCCAGAGCCATAATCACATTTAATTTTTAATATCAAAGCATATATAATTGATGTATTTTTTAAATGACTATGTAAGTATGCAATTAAAATTAATATATTAAAAATAGTGAAAAATTAGGCACTAAAATGTAGGAAATACCACAAATTGTGTATAATCAATAAAATTATATTAATCCTATATCCTACTTTTATCAAAATCTGTATCTTTAATTAAAACATTAACGAACATTGTCGGCTGATTTCATATGGAATGAGCCAAGAAAATAGCTTATAGACAATTAAGGCATTGTTCGGTGTTTATAGAAAAATGAAAACAATGTTAATAACAACCAATCTTCATTCAAAAACAATTTATAATGCCTGTTTAGAGTTAATCTGTTTATGATAAATTTACATCATGCAACAAAACAAATGACAAAAACAACTGATCGCATTGCTATGACTGAGGTTGACAATGACAGATGTGTCCTTGTAATTAAATTGTACCAGATGTTCAAGTTGTAACCATAGCAACGGAATTGGTTTGACACTGGAAGAGGTGCAAATGAAATCAAATATTCGTAAGAGTAAAGTAAAGGGTCCGCGTACAAAACTGTCATGCAGTTTTCACTGAAGAAGTCGCGGCTTTGTTGGCACCATGCAAAAAACAATCCCAACAGAAATATTTGATAGTGAATCAGTGGCACGCCATCTAACTAGAGAAATGAGTAAGGGGCATGATATGAGTGTGATTAAAATTTTATTTTATTGTTTGAAAAAAATGACAAATAAATATTTGAGTTTCTTATTATGAATATAAATTATATATATATACATAAATAGCTTCTTATTATGATTCATCAATTATAAAATATATATAATATAAATAATAGCAAGAAAGACAGTATATAAGTAATGTTATTTCATATAATAGACTGACAGTACATGCTCTAAATCTTTGGTGATCCCTAGTACCTTAACGATGACTCTTTTGCATATCTTTATTCATGATTTTGCCTAATGACCCTTGTTTGTTGCATATGTTAGCTCAGGTTCCTGAGGACATAGAAAAAAAGGTAAGTTCTTATATAACGCAGTATCCAGTCCTCAGGACTGCTCAAAGCACCTTACACTTTACTCCCTGGCAGACCTGTTCAATCATACAGCATCTCGACTTCTTTGGGAAGCATCCAGCCACGCTGCAATTAATGTGCAATGATTATTCGTACACAAACATCCACCAGTCTATAGCCAGGTGCTCATTCATACAGCTGAGTGAACTGGAGCAACGTAGAGTGAATGAACTTGCCCAAGGTTCGATACCGCAGCACAGGAGCACAGCAGGTACTCTCAGTCGAGCTCTAGCCACTTCACCACAGCAAGCGCCATAAAAAGCTACTAATATTATTATTACTATCTAAAGTGCCACATCATGTAGGGAGGTATTTTTAACCAATACAAAACACAATACATTTTTTGCTTTATGCCAGAGAATTTACTCCTGCTCATTCCACCTCATCATACTGGAAACAGAAAGTGAAACTGATCTGCTATGATACTGAATCACTGACGTCTGGCACAGAACTGTTGTGACTGCATCTCACAGTTCCGTGTGTGTTATATATACCAGAGACAAACCTGTGTCACTGTCACATATATTTTAGCAGTCTTATTATGATCAGTAAGATATTTTATAGTTACCGGTACTGCCTAATAAAATGGCCTTGTCTTTTCTGTTACCAGGAATCTTGACCTCTCAAGTCAGCAGTATTAATTATTAGCAGGAAGCTCAATGAACCAGTGGTACTTCATCCTAAATGCTGTCTTGATTGCCCGTATTCGAAGAGAAATTCCAAGAACGTGTAGTTAGCAAAAAAGCTAAAAAAAGCTATTTCATTGGCTAAATAATCCATGTGGAACATATCTAACTAAACCTTGTGTATGTCCTTACAATTAGTAATCAATCTGACAACGTTCTGCGCAACTGTTAGCTTCAAATTATTACCAGATGGAACAGTAATTTGTGCCAGACACTGTAGTTGTTAAATACTGTGCATCTAAAATTAAATAAAAAGATAAATGTACACAGATGATTAGAGATTTTCATTCATCCAGTTTCAAGTTCAAGCTTCTTTGTTTCAAAGGCTATTTTGGATGCATTTAATCATTCTACATTATATAAATTAAAATAACAAACATCCATTTTCATGTAATAAATATTTTATCTCAGCTTGCTTTCCATTGCATTTCACACAAAAATGTATGTATATTTATAAAGTGCTGCATACAAAGATGCCTACAATAACTGACACACTGTTAATTAAAGCAAACTATAACAGAATAAATAATATAATGATATGTGCAGCTTGTTCTTCACTGTGACTCGCCTTCAATGAAGGTGATGTAAAATTACCGTTGCATGTCATTGTTTGCTTCTTGGGGGAATAAAGTGCTCACATGTTCTATTTGAATTTTTTTTAATTTGTAACGCTAATGTTCTATCTGGAATCTGTACACTGTAATGTTAATGAATCACAACAAGTCATGGAAACCGTAATGAAACACTACGCAAGTCCCATTGATCTTAAAAGCACATATTGATTTTAATATTTCAAAGGTTTCCCCTTGAATGTGACTGCTTGTTAAAGTCGACTCCATACTCCAATTTCCCTCTAGTCTTTTTTTAGACTATGGGTAATTTCATCAAAAAATTATTTAATACTGATTACGACATGCCAGCTCTCATTTGTGCAGATGTGTTATTTAATTTGATGGAATCATTACACAAATGATTAAATCAATTTTTTTACCTGATCCAATGATCAAAGTCAATTCTTCTTATGATTTCAACAGAAGAATGTACTCTTATAAAAATGGCTGTATAAATCACTCAAACTGTTCACACTTTGTGATATGTAAACGAATTTTCTTTGCAATGCGCTAAACAAAATGCTTGAAACAATTTTGTCAAATTTGCATTTAATGTCTAATATTATACGACTTTCACACTTCCCTTTCACTCCTTATGTCACGATATTAGTTATTGATATTGTAATATTTACAATTACTATTGTTTTAATGGTGTACTACATAAGTGTAGTATTTTTATTATTTATTCATTAACATTTTAATGTCTATTTATTTATCCAATTGTTATACTATATTTTCTCTTTCAACGTAACTGTCAACAATGTTCAATTATATATGTATATTTTGTATGTATATTTTTATAGTTGTACTCCACTAAGGTTTGTCTAGTAGAATTTTTTTAAATCAAATCTTAGCAACATTTTAAATGTTTTATTTTTATTAATCACACAGTTTCAGTAGCTATATTAAAAATTATTTAAATCACAGCATTGTAGTAGACAAATTTAACACATTCTTCAACAGTATACTCTTAAAATGCATGTCTAAATAAATTGTATTATTATTATTAAATGCACAAAACGTTCCAGCACAACCATCCGCACCTCTGACATACATAACAATTTGTTAGCATCACAAAACCACACCGACACTTCCACCCAGATGCTAAGATTGCAATTTCGTATTAATCAGGCATAAAACTCGAGCCAATATAAAACGTACCGACGATAGAATGATATTTTTGCAGGGAAATGAGCGAATGATTGTTGGAGCGGCCGTTGACATTGCGTCATTCGAAGGGGGATCAATACCGCAGTGTCTCTCGACGTTACCCGGGAGACTTGGGCGATAGTTGGCGTCGCTGACTACAGATCTTAGCCGATTCCTCCAGGAACTCCGATGCATAGATGCCAACTCCCAGTTGGAGTCAATGACTCATAAACCCTTCATGCGGGGAATATTCTTCACGTTTACAGGGACTCGGACGTGACAAAACATGCATTACAGGCTGGATGTAGACATCGGACATTGACCGGATATTTGATGGTAAATTCGTCACAAAGTTTACTGAATTGTTGAAATTCCCACACAATTATCTTGATATATTAAATGCATATTTAAATATATAAGTCTAACTGGGTAAGGTTGGGATGTTCGTAATGATAATGTGATGCATTTATAAATAAATCCAATATCTTGGGCTAGTTTAAATATAGTATATAATTATCATATTCATCTTCCAGAAATCTTTTATTTAAGGTATTTCACTACATTTATGTACAAATACCATATATCTGATTGCAATTTTGACACCATAATGACCAATTTTGGCTTATTCTCACCCCCTCTTTAAGAAATTACTTCTAAAAAGGACATAAGTATTAACTTCAAAAAATTTATCAGCGGCCTGTCTTAAGATAAAAACACTTGATGTCATATTTAAAATTGTGATAGTTCAATTGTTTTTATTTAATTAAGTCTTAACCTAGGGAGCACACAACACAGAAAATACCCAGTTTTCTTGCTGTGCATAAACCAATGAAAAAACACCTTATCTGACCATCATGGCAGATGTTGGTCCTGATCAGCAGATGAAGGAAATTAATATCAAACTCAAGAATCTATCCTCTGCAAGATTGCGTGTTAGTTCTGTTCCATTAGCCATATGAATCCGTACTCTCGGCTCATATTTCTGTCCACTGCACATATTTCTATCGCTGGTGGTTGCACGACATGGCAATATTTATTACGGAAAAAATCAGCTCACGATTCACTGCAATCTGATAACGTTTGCTCTTAATCTTTGGAGTGTTGCTATGTATATATGGAAATTCCTGCTCATGTTGTACTATAAAACCAGTAGGAAGCGAAACAGTAATAAACAGATCACATGAGCCAAAATTGGTTCATGAGAGATTTGTAAGCAATATACTGAATATAATAATTTGTTCATGTGTGTCACTTGTATAAAATATCTCTGGCAAGCGTTAATTATTCATCATCATCAGCAGCAATCCCTCATACTGAGGATGATCGTTCCATGGATTGTCGGTGTTATTCAATTTAATTAACTACAACTTGGCCAAAAATACAAAGCATATCTCAATGCAACATTTACATTATAATGTTCGACACCAGAAAATATACGAATGAACATAATGTATACATGCACAGATGCATCCACACTTACATGCACACACGCACGCACGCGCGCGCACACACACACACACACACACACGCACGCACGCACGCACACACACACACGCACGCACGCACGCACGCACACACACACACACCCATAAATACACATAAGACCCTCTTGATGGATGATAGACAGCTTTGTTTAAACATCTCCACTGCTGGGCCTCCGATCAAACTGCAGGACTTGGCAAGCTCCATTGATTTCACAGCCAGTGGCGGGGCTTTGTTATTGCTCCAGGCAGTGACACTGAATTTGTCTCATGAACATGTGGTCAGATATGATCAAATGTTAGCCTACATGATCAAGTGAAAGGAGACTGTCCTAACGAGGGGGGATAGTAAAAGGCGGGCAAGAAAAGGTGAACAAAGTGTGATTTTGTACTCATTTTAGTAATCTATTTATGTTTTTTATTAATTAAATTGATTTTTGTAATGATTCGAGATATTTGACTCTTCCGATTGCTGTATTTATTAAAAAAATCTGCCCTCCATTTGAGCAAACAGGGTGGATTGGTGGCCTGACATATATGCAATGGAACCTCTATATTAAGGTCACCTTTACGAACAAAATCCCACTCTCCCATTATTTTTTGCCTTACATGCCATTTGGTATTACTCTTAACAAAGCCACCTTGATAAGTTACTAATGATGCCCTACAACAACTATGGAAATTAAAGGTCACATCCATTCCAATGACACCACTGACCTATTGCATGTCTATAAAAAATTGTCTTTCCCCAATTTCAATCTTAGGAAGATCACATTTCTCTTTCATAATACCGCAAGAGCAATAATTTACCATGTATAACATGCATGCCACCATCTTAACAAGACACAGTTCCACAATAATCTCCCATGTAAAAATGACATCCCGCATCTCAACTAGGCACTTTGTCACACAAGAAATAATCTCCCATGTAAAATCTGCATCCTGCCATCTAAACAAGGCATTAATCATCATCATCATCATCAGCAAACCGTTGTAGTGGGGAAGATATTTCCACGGATTGTCGGTGTCATCTGGTGTGTTCGTAGATGACTTATCTGTCCAATCTTTGCTTGGCACAGCTTCCCACAATGAGAACATGTATAACCAGAATGTGGTATCTGTAGATTTTTAACGGATCTAATCTTCCTAGCCTCACGCGTTTTGGCTATAAGGTTGTTAGTCTGTTGACTTTGAGTGACTTTGTACAATCTCCCATGTGAAATCTGCATCCTGCCATCTCAATAAGACAGTGTCATACAAGCAATAATCTCCTATGTAACTCTGCATGCCACCATCTCAGTTTCACATATACAATATTCTCCCCTATAAAACCTCCATCCTACCATCTCAAAAAGGCGGATTTCGCTTACCTTTCAGCAGAGAGTCTTCACACGCCTGATTGGTGACATCAACACTGATATGGGTGTCAGTGAGGCAAGCCATACGGTGAAGCTCGCAGTGACTGGGGTAATACACCCCATTCGTGCCGCACACGACCTTGTGGTGACCTTTGCACATGGCAGTGTCACCGCACACGCATTGTCCCTTCCCGAGAGCATCGGGCTGACAGACACGACCAACATGGCAGAAGACGTTCTCGCATGGATCTGAAGAAATGGAATGGAGAAATATTTATTAGACCTATGATACAAAATAATATTATGATATAATAACAACTAGTATTCAAACAAATTGTTTAGACAAATTACAAAAATACACTTGTCTATAGTATTTATTTATATTTCAGCAGCCAAATGTTGTAACTGATTAAAAAGGTCAAGGTGTCTGCTGACCAAACTTGATCACTGTCATAGCAATCATCCAATTAATAAACACTACAAATTAAAGTCACCAAAACGTAGTACAGCTGTAGTAAGAAAAAGGGCAACAAAAATACAAATGCCATCCATCACAAAGATGTTCAAATACTAATTTGTTCTGTTTTATCTTTAAAAGACAAAAAAGAAAGAAAACACTCAGAGAAGAAATTAAGTTCTGAAGTATTGCAATTGAATAGGTTATTATTAACATCTGATATGTATAACATAAACATAATTGACAAGTCTTTCTAGATAATGATTTTACGTAATGGATCCAAAGTAAAGTCTCTAATGTCTTGTTTCTTGTAGCATGGAGGAAATGTGGTGGGTTTATCTGTCATGATTAAATTTAAATAACTATAATTATAGTGTATAGCACACTTTCAGTTGCTATCAGCTGTTTTGCGTTTACATGCTATGTAATTTTTTTTAATTAAGTTGTCTAAAAACTGGCACACCTAAAAATTGAAAATATAAATCATTATCAGAAAAAATGTATGTGCAATGATCAGCGAGTGAATGATAGAGAACTGCTTCCTGAAGATGGATGAAGCCTTTTGATGTCATCTGTCGGAACCAAATTAGTTTCAGGGAACAAGATCGCACTCTTATTAGACATGAGAACTAGTGATCTGTAGTGACAACATTTTTGACACCTCTGTTGATTAATGATCACACATGGGTCTGTAAGCATGAAACGGGCAGTTGAAGGCACTGCCAATTATTCTCAAACCATGTGCGTGTGAGTGTGTGCGTGCGTGCGTGCGTGCGTGCATGCATGCATGCATGTATTTGTGTGTGCATGTATATACATGTGCATGTATCATAATTATATTGTATGTATGTGCATGAGTATGTGCGCGTGCACATGCATGTGTGTGTGTTTGTGTATGTATATGTGTGTATGTGCATGCGTGCGTGCGTGCGGGCGTGTATTTCTCAAGACAGTTGGTCACCCAATTAACATTGACAACATTGTCCAGGAGAACCAATATAGCTGTTGTTCAAGACAGGAGAAGGTTGTCCAAAACAGACATCACTCAAAAATGGTTCTACTATATCCAGAACACCTTCTAAATGTCTACTGCCCTAATATTGTGATTCTATGCATTTGTAAAAAGTGGTGTCAACTGTTTAAATGACTACAGACTATGAGGTGACACGACGCTAAAATGACTACAGACTATGAGGTGACAAGACACTAAAATGAATACAGACTATGAGGTGACAAGACGCTAAAATGACTACAGATTATGAGGTGACAAGACGCTAAAATGACTACAGACTATGAGGTGACAAGACGATAAAATGACTACAGACTATGAGGTGACAAGACGCTAAAATGACTACAGACTATGAGGTGACAAGATGCTAAAATGACTACAGACTATGAGGTGACAAGACGCTAAAATGACTACAGACTATGAGGTGACAAGATGCTAAAATGACTACAGACTATGAGGTGACAAGATGCTAAAATGACTACAGACTATGAGGTGACAAGATGCTAAAATGACTACAGACTATGATGTGACAAGATGCTAAAATGACTACAGACTATGAGGTGACAAGATGCTAAAATAACTACAGACTATGAGGTGACAAGATGCTAAAATTACTACAGACTATGAGGTGACAAGACGCTAAAATTACTACAGACTATGAGGTGACAAGATGCTAGAGAACAAAAGAAACAACATGTATCAACACATCTGGCTTTATAAACTGAAAACAAATGTGATATTTCATTAATAACTAATACGCAAAAACTTCCTACATATTATCAACATCACGCAGAAGAGTGTGTGCAGGAAAAACAAATTTAACCGCCTGCATAGGAATAGATTAGACACTGACACACACAAAAATAAGAAAAGGCATCATTGTGGATGATCGCAGGACAATTAAGAAAATGAATGCCACAAGTGATAAGGTAACGCATTCATCACAGGCCAACGATGCGCTCCAACAAGACAAGGCCATTAGCAATTTCCTGCAGAGATCAGACACAAATTACAGATGAGGGTCCCAATTGCTGTGGTTCTATCCATCATGTGGGCTCGCTATTACTTGTAGTACTAGGGCTATGAAATTATGATTGTCGTTTCTGAGAAAATATAAGCATGCAATCATTATGGCACTGAGATAACGTCACAGGTGAGACACTGTGAGAGGTGTCGATGTTGATGCTGTGGCTATTGCTGTGGCTGCAGCAACTGTTGCTACAGCAGCTGCTGTGGCTGTTGCTGTGGCTACTGTTGCTTTGGCTGCTGCAGCTACTGCTGCTGTCAATGTGGCTTTTGCTGCAGTGGCAGCTGCTGCTGTGGATGCTGCTGCTGTGGTTGCACCTATTGCTGCTGTAGCGGCTTCTGTGGCTGTTGCTGTGGCTGCTGCTGTTGTGGTTGCTGTGGATATTGCTGCTGTTGCTACTACTGCTTTGGCTATTACTGCTGTTGCTACTACTAATGTGTCTATTACTGCTGTTGTTACTACTGATGTGTATATTACTGCAGTTGTTACTACTGCTGTGCTACTACTATTGTTGCTACTACTGCTGTTGCTACTACTGCTGTGGCTATTACTGCTTTTGCTACTACTGTTGTGGCTATTACTGCTTACTGCTGTTGATACTACTGCTGTGGCTATTACTGCTGTTGCTACTTCTGCTGTGGTTATTACTGATGTTGCTACTACTGTTGTGGCTGTTGCTACTACTTGTGTGGCTAATGCTACTACTGCTGTTGCTACTACTGCTCTTGCTACTACTGATGTGGATATTACTGCAGTTGTTACTACTGCTGTGGCTACTACTGTTGTTGCTACCACTGTTGTGGCTATTACTACAGTTGCTACTACTGCTGTAGCTATTACTGTTGTTGCTACTACTGTTGTGGCTATTACTGCAGTTGCTACTACTGCTGTGGCTACTACTGTTGTTGCTACCACTGTTGTGGCTATTACTGCAGATGTTACTACTGATGTAGCTATTACTGTTGTTGCTACCACTGTTGTGGCTATTACTGCAGTTGCTACTACTGTTGTGGCTACTACTGTTGTTGCTACTACTGCTGTAGCTATTACTGTTGTTGCTATTACTGCTGTTCCTACTACTGCTATGGCTATTACTGCTGTTCCTACTACTGCTGTGGCTATTACTGCTGTTCCTACTACTGCTGTAGCTATTACTGTTGTTGCTACTACTGTTGTGGCTATTACTGCTGTTGCTACTACTGCTGTGACTATTACTGCTGTTGCTACTACTACTGCTGTGGCTATTACTGCTGTTGCTACTACTACTGCTGTTGCTACTACTGTTGTTGCTACTACTGCTGTGACTATTACTGCTGTTGCTACTACTACTGCTGTTGCTACTACTACTGCTGTGGCTATTACTGTTGTTGCTACTACTGCTGTTGCTACTACTACTGCTGTGACTATTACTGCTGTTGCTACTACTACTGCTGTGACTATTACTGTTGTTGCTACTACTACTGCTGTTGCTACTACTACTGCTGTGGCTATTACTGCTGTTGCTACTACTGCTGTGACTATTACTGCTGTTGCTACTACTACTGCTGTTGCTACTACTACTGCTGTGACTATTACTGCTGTTGCTACTACTACTGCTGTGACTATTACTGCTGTTGCTACTACTACTGCTGTGACTATTACTGCTGTTGCTACTACTACTGCTGTTGCTACTACTACTGCTGTGGCTATTACTGCTGTTGCTACTACTGCTGCGACTATTACTGCTGTTGCTACTACTACTGCTGTTGCTACTACTACTGCTGTTGCTACTACTACTGCTGTGGCTATTACTGTTGTTGCTACTACTGCTGTTGCTATTTGTGATTAACCATCTTTAGTCCTCATGTTTATCCTCCACACTGCAGGCACCTGTCTATATGGATACATAGGTTTCTAGGAGTGTAATGTGTGTGTGTGTGTGTGTGTGTGTGTGTGTGTGTGTGTGTGTGTGTGTGTGTGTGTGTGTGTGTGTGTGTGTGTGTGTGTGTGTGTGTGTGTGTGTGTATATATATATTTGTGTGTATATATATACAGCCAGCATTGAGTTACAGATAATACTTTCTAAGATAAGTTTCATAGAATAAATTCAATACTGACATGATGCATAAATAAAATACAACAGCCACACTACACTTGCCCAACACTCATTATTTATATTTCTGACAAATCGAACGATGCACATTGTATATCTCATGGTATTGAGTTTCTCTTATAATCAAGGGTTCACATAAATATTCTCCGAAGTGTTTAACGTAGTTTGAATAAACAAACATATTGATTCTACTAGTAACTGGATATATCATAAACAGCCCCGGGGGTTGGGGGTGGGAGGACTTGCTAGTTTAATTATTCATTACTCGGACGCAAACCTGTTTAACCCATTACCAGCTAACAGCCTCATGAAAGCGAGCTTTGACCAAAAAAAATTATTTGGGAATAATGGTAAGAAAACATATTTCTATTAGGAAAGTCACAGATGAAACCTAGTATCAGCGAATGACTCAGAGGTCAGACGAGTCTACCTCGTTCTATCTTTGACACATTCTAATCAGGCGTAAAAGTTGTAATAAGGTTAGTGAGTGCCCCCTAATCATAATATCGTTAAATGCTGTTGGTGTGTCACTATCATCACGTGTCAGTGTATGCATATATGTTTCTAATAAATATAATTATATACAAATTAATATATGTTCATAGATGTATGAGCATCAGAACATGGGTGCACGTACGCACGTACAAACACATACAAACATGCACATCAATAAATATGCATACACATGTATTATATGTCCATAAATGTGTATACATGTACACATATATACACACATGTGCATAGCTGCATGCAAACACAGGCATGTATGCACGAACACACACACACACACACACACACACACACACACACACACACACGTACATAGAAAGATTGACTACTTGAATGAGATCCCATCAGACCATCACATTCTGACCACAATATATACAGACTAGTCAAACAACACAACATTGCCGAGTGTTGGAAGCAGGTATGACATGCAAAAACATCCATCCATGGTAAGTCACATGACCCTGCTGATCTATTCCCTAACAGTCGCCAACCTCATCCTCTAAATTCCAGTTGCCTGAAGTCTAGGATTACAGGAGTTGGGATTAACAAAGCTTACCATAATCCTTAATCCTGGGACTGAATGCAGAAGCTTATGCCTTTCACAATTACGTAAGTTTCTGGTTACGTGTTTTCAAATGTTTGGGTCGATAAGACAGATTTTTCTTTTACAATTTTTATGGTGGAGGAAATGTTATGGCAGCTAACTATAGGCATTTAAGTATTTCCTGGATAATTTTCTTGTGAAGATGTCATCCATAATTTCTTCTGACCAATATAAGGAAAGCATGTTTCCGGGATTCTCACTATGACAACTAGAATGTGGTTCGGGTGAGAAAGCTTTCTGTTTTCCTTGTGGTTGGATGTACACAGGATCACAAATGAATGACGTAGTCTCATCATTATATTGTAAGAATATCTAGGATTGGTCATATTTCACAGGATCGGTAGCCAGAAACACAATTATTATTCCGAAAGGCATCATCTCCATAAGATAATCGTACTGTGATCTTATCGGAATTTTAGAAGATACTTATCACCTGCAAAAAGCAGAGATTGGCTTCATCTGAGAAAAATGCCTCACTTTCCCAGTGAATTGTGGGAGATTTTGGTGCTCCAGTAAAAGTGCATAACTCAAACTGAACTAATTTAGATTATTAAATGTTATCAGTGATTAATTCTGGTACAATTATATGTATCTTAATTTATAACAGCATTATAATTACAGTGTGGGAAGTAATATTGGCTCATGTGCCATGTGCAACTGGCAATATCTATGCAATATACAACCCCAACTCACTTATAATAGCGAATCTCAGATGTCTGATCGCCTTGCAGATTTCGCCTCTGATCCTGTGCAGTTCCACACTAACCATAGAAGATAGGTTGAGACATAGCCCTTGGGAGCTAGGCTCTTTATTATTAGTAATATCCCTTAGGATTCATGCTTGAACACACTCCCTAGAATTTATGTAGGACATGATCGGCACAGGTGATACAGGCTAGTGTCGGAGAATTGCGACTTTTGTTTTTAATAACCCTGTCTCAACCATGGTTGGGTGTGGTTGGGAGACATTTAATCTGCCATTAAGGTACTGCTTATTGAAATGTTCTTGGATTAAATGTTCTATGAGTTCACCCATACCATGTCTTGTGTTGTAATTACATCTATATATGTTCCCATTCAACGTGTATGTGCTATGTACACTAGCAGTTTTATGCTTCTCAGCCGGTAGTGTATTATAACACTGTCACAACCAACATGGCTGCTGAACACACATGACGTGGCTAGATAATAGTTGGACTGAGTGCAACTGACAGCCCTAATTACTACTGCCTTCATTTTTAAACTCCAAATCACCAGAGTCCAATCTCTTTAATGCGTTTTGTCTTTTCCTTTGACAGTTTTTGACATGTTAATCCCAGTCCAGCACTTACGACCCTTCACAGTTTGCAGGTAATCAATATTGAACAACAACTGTTTCGAGTATGACAAGCAGGTCGAGACTGTGTAGGAATCTCTCCTACGCTGGGCTAACATTCTCCACAAAGGTGTTACTTGTAGATTTAATATTAATAATAACTATAATTAATTGCAATACATTTTTTTTTATATAACTCTTTTTTCAAGGAATATGGTTTTTACAGTGTCTGTGTCCTAGAATTGTCATGCCTAGATGCTTTATAATAACATTTTTAATAGAACATCACAAGGCAAAGGTTCTGGACGCAATCTCGTTCTGGCAGTGAGATCCCATTTTCTGTCTTTAAGCACCGTACTCTAAAACTGGCAGACAGAGAGACACTGCAAGACAACAGAAGACATCATTAGTGTAAGATGTCCACTCAGGGACCAAAAAGACCGTCTAAGTGCATACATTAAAGGGTTGCATTTTGTCTGCAACTCTCCCAGGGGAAATCAAGAATGGGTGTAAGATCAGCAGAACTAGGCCAGGACTCCCTAGCCTAGACAAGACCACACATTTGGTCTTCCTTGATCACGATGGTGTTTAATCTCATAATATAGATTATCCATTAAAAGGAGGCTGTCTATTCCCATACCTGGAATCAGCCATGGTGATAATTATTAAACAGCAGTTTGCAGTATTGGTTATCTTGAATGTGGGAATATCGTGACAGCACTGAACATCAAAGAGCTCTGAAGCTAAATGAACCAGCATCCATTATGACTTATAATGCCAACAGAGTTGTTACTAATTTGAAGGTCTTCTTTATATCTCACAAAAGAAAACTTCAAATTTCCAACATATTGTTTAAATGGACTTTGGTGGCAGTTACCTTCAACATATATATTTAAGTCTTTAGAACACGATATTACCAATAATATAAAAACTGAAGAAACGACAGCCTTCTTTAAATGAGATATGGTAGTGAGTAGAACATAACTTGGTTTGTTTGTTGCACTTCATAAATATATGAGAAGTAAGATAATGAAGACAAATATGGTTTTTCATGTTCATATAAAAAAATTAATGTGAGTCTTTACATCAGCCATTCTGAGTTTATAACTGCATGTGCAAGACTGAATAATTTAATTATAGACTTTGGTATCTTTATTCAATTATTTCATAATAATTGACTTTTATACGTGCGCTTACAACTGCCATAATAAAGTGTCATTCATCAGCAGTATTAATCACACACAAAATTGATGGAGTTTGTAATATTGATTTTGTTATCTTTTATAAGAAGATATTTGATCTAATAACTGGAGTATCCTGCAAAACTCCCCAGATGAATCCATCAACCAGCTCAATACCACCACCAGAATTTAAAAACTCAGCACTTACTAAATATGAAAAAGGGAAATAAAAAATTCACAACAGAAAGTGTTGAATTTAAAAATTCAACACTTACAAAATATAAAAAAGGGAAATAAAAAATTCACAACAGAATGTATCTGAGGTAATTTCGGATCAGTCCAGCTAGTGCTCTGTATTGCCAGAGGAGATTAGAGTGATCAGCCAAAGCCTCCCCTGTCTCCCTCTAGAGTGCTCCATCATCTCACACAGTAATAACACAATCCTTCTCTCTCTCTCCCTTGGGTCTGGTTAGTTCCAGTTTTTGGTGGCGTAAAACCTGGGAACAGAACAGTTTTCTGGACATATATATACTGTGCTGGTCATGTAAGCCATCGCTTTATTTTTACAGACAAAACTCTGACAACAGAAATATATAAGTCAGAGCTCTGTTAGAGTTCTAACAACAGAACTAAGGACAGAGCTCTGACAACAGGACTAAGGACAAAGCTCTGACAACAGAACTAAGGACAGACCTATGACAACAGGACTAAGGACATAGCTATGACAACAGAACTAAGGACAGAGCTATGACAACAGGACTAAGGACATAGTTATGACAACAGGACTAAGGACAAAGCTATGACAACAGAACTAAGGACAGAGTTCTGACAACAGGACTAAGAACAGAGCTCTGACAACAGGACTAAGGACTGAGGTTTGACAACAGAACTTAGGACTGAGCTATGACAACAGGACTAAGAACAAAGCTCTGACAATAGAAATAAGGACACAGCTATGACAATACAGCCCCTGTATAACTAAAGACAAAGCTCTGAGAACTAAGGACACTGACAGTGTTAAGAACTAAGGACACAGCTGTGACAACACACCATAAAAGCGGTTCATGAATATCAGTAAAGACAGAAACGTCAAGTCGTCTGTCTCTCTATAGTCCCCTCCTGTTTCAGTGGGCTCCAGGGAGTTACTTTGATGACCTCATCTGCCAACCATCTTCAGCTTCATAGGATGTGGTTAATCCTGAGACACAACTGACACACACACACAGCTGCTTCAGGGACTTAACCTGCCCTGGTAAAGGCCTCATATTGTATTCCTCTTAGAAGACAGTCCATGAGGACAGGAAGGTTGTCTTCTATAAGAGGGAGAGAACACCATGGATTGCAAGGGTCGGCCATCTCGGATATGAATGTAGGGAAAAAATCAAAAAAACTAAAGTCACAGAAAAAAGTCTTAACTTTAAATTTATAGTTTTTGTATTTACAATATTAAACACTCAGGTACTTTTTGTAAAATCATTGTCTTAATCATCAAATTTAACCAAAAACTGGGTGCATAATTAACTTTGATAAAAAGTCACATAAATCATGCTTGTGCTTAAATGTCAATGAAAATTTTAAACAGTATGTCAACGAGTTTCTTCGGAATATTCATTATAATTATGCATCAAATTATATTAAATAAATTTCAATTATCAGCAATACTATGCAAGATTGTGACAGTTTCTTCAAAATATTCTTATAATCATCAAACATTATTGTGTTGAATTATCAGTAAAAATGTGCAAATTTTGTATTCAGTTGGTATTTTATATAAAAAATCAAATAATAAAGGACTGAATTGACCCCCACCTACCCATACCTATCTGGAGTTGTACATCAGTCACAGGAAGAAGTAGCAGAGGCTAAATGATCATTTCTCTTTTGTTAACAGAACAGCAGGGTCTTCAGAAATTTTAATTAATTTACAATCTATCGTTATGAGTGGAAATGCCAAAGTAGGTTATGTAGATTATTTGGACTTTGTCCACAATTGCAGTGACATAATGATGTGCTTTTAAGAGGAAGGTCGATCTCTGCCAGCAGGAATTGTTTCTAAGCAGATTTTGTCAGTTGTGTGTCTGTATCTAAGCAGCCTGCAGGAATTTTCAGATCGAAGCCTAAATTAGATGCCATTAAACAATAATTAATCTGACTTTTAGTCTGGCACATCTCCCCAAGAACTGGATTGACGTATGCCAATTTAACAAGACTTCAATCCAACTGGGAATTTACTCAGGAACAACAACATATTATTTATGATATCCATGTTTGGACAGGCCAATACATCAAAACAAGTATAAACAAATGTGTTCTGGATATTACCCACATCACAAGACTTGTTTTAATTAGTAAGGTTTAGCTGTCCAATTTCATAATCTGTCACTGGGCAAAATCATAAAACAGGGAATTTGTATGTAGGTAATTGACTTTTTAGAAGATTACAAATATGTGAATGAACAATGCTGCGGCTAAGGGCATGGATTTAGTTCTTGGACAGCACATGGATGAATCACAAAATGCCAAAAGTAGCGTCTGGTTTATGGAAGTTTAGTGGCATGCACCGAGTCATAGTAATATATTCATTATGTATACATTCATAGTCTAGGTAACGGGTGGCAACGCAGACTGCATGTAATGTGACCATGCCACTTCAGATCACGAGAACATTTCACTGGTTCTATCTCGAAAATAAGATTGCATGGACTGGAAGCAATAAGACTTTGATACCGTTTATGTGCTTGTATTTTTATTATCATTAAGGGTGGTCGTTGGTCCTAGTGTTTTAGACATAGTGTTTCTGTTTTGCCTAGGACTCGACCCAGATGAGTCTAGCAGCTCTGGTCTGTAGTTTCTGTATTCTCGTTTTGGTTGCTGCTGAGGCTGAATCATAGATTACATCTCCATAATCGAAGTGTGGTTGAACTATTGCATTATATAATTGCCTAACAATGTTGAATGGTACTATTTTATGAAGAAATTTTAGGATTCCTATTTTGGATGATATTTTAGGAATCTTGCTGTTAATGTGGTAGTCCCATTTTATGTTATACATACCAAGGTACTTATACATGTTGAAGTGGTTCATTGTTGATATGAATTCTAACATTAGCAGCCATCTTGGCAATGGAATGATGAGTGCCAATTAGCGTAAATCTACATTTCTGTACATTAATACTAAGTTTGTTAATATCAAAATACTGTTTGACTTTGCATAAATCACTATTGATATTGGATTCTAATTGAGCCAAACACCATGGTTTTGAAGCTGTATCAATTTCAGTGTCACCTGCAAACATGTTTATATTGCAGGATTCGGTGACTGTGGTAAAAGTACAGATTATCTGAAGTAACTACCGGCCATATCTTGGTTAAAACTCATTCAGGTGGTGAAGATTTTTAGAAATTCCCTAATTGGATGACCCTTGTTTACAAACCCTTAATTTAAAGCAATGACATCCAGAATAGTTCACTGCACATGGAACATTCCATAGAATAACTGGTGAAAACTTAAAATCTCTACTTTGTATAGTTTAAAAAAATTTATTTGTGCAGTGTCACAAATAGGCAAAAATACATTTTGAGAAAACGGCCAAAACAAAATAAAATCATCATATATGTTAAGCAGTACGGACAGGTATACATCATCTCATTATAGGTATTTGTATTCAAAATCTTGAAAAACGCAACTTATTGGGAATGCATAACATGTTAATCTATTGGAAGATGATTAAATCCCAAAATGACAAAAAAATCAAATTTAAGACCAGCGGCTACCCTTAAACATTTTAGAATAGTCTACCGGGATAAATTCAATGTAGCGGCGAGTTTCTTCACTAAGTGCACAAATTAAACCTGTGTTTTTAAACATGCTTGCAGCAGGATATTAACGTCACCAATACAGTACAATTCTACAGATTATCTAATTATTGTTTCACATGTCGTATAACATTATGCAAGTTATTCATAGAGAAGTTGATAAGATATTTTATACCAACCGAATTAAGAAGAGAGAAGAACTAGATGGCACGTTCATAAAAAGAACAATTGCATACAAGGAAGTACTAATTCTGGGAGGTTATATGAATGGAATAAAGGACCTGTGTAAATAGTAGAGGCATCGATATATATGCTTAAAACATAACTGACTGACGTATGAAAGTGATGGGTCATACTGTAAAATTTAAATGTTTTAAAATTAAATGGACATTCTACAAGCCAACGTAATTTTGGTCTACATGCTAGGCTAAGAATGTATTATTTTGGAAGGTTTCATATGATATTTTGTTAAATCTAATTTCATAACCACGCGTCTAATGTCCATAAGATGAATTTCCCACTGACAGTATACATAATATATGTATATGCACGGATACAAATGCACGCATGCATACACACCATTAAGTAGACCGGTATAGAAAGTATTACGTAGAGTACACTTACATGCACATGCATCGCATAGGCACACAATGCGACACACACGCACGCACACACGTGCACACATATATGTATGCATATACACATTCACCCATGCACATTCACACACACACGCGTGCACACACACACACACAAGCATGTATGCGCACACACATACACACATGCACGCACGCACGCACACACACACACATGCACACACACACACACACACCACATAATTGAGTTTCAGAAGCCCGACAAGAATCAATCAAAGTTGTCGGCAGTGATTTAGAATGGTGACTGAGCTAAGTTAACTCTGATTGCTGTGAAGACAACTCTGTCAGTTTATATTCCTCAAATGTCACCGACTGTGTCTGTGTAACCAAGGAAACGTGTCGATGGCCATAAAAATATAAAACCATCAGCCAGGCACACTTAAAAAAAAACAGATCAATCAAGTACACAGTTTGTGCAATAATGCAATGGCAGCACTGCCAATACAACCAATCATGTCAAAACATACGTGGTCTATCACTGCAAAATTGTGAAATTGAGTTTTGTACCTTTTTGAATTTCAGAGATGATGAGCATTATAATTATACATCATTTGTTGAAATATCTTCAGTAGTTTATGATTTATTGCTAAAACTGAAGCAAACTTAAAAAAAGCAACATTTTGAGAAACAAGGTCATTTTGACTGATATTGTCAGTTGCTTTTTAATCGATGAGTTCATAAATGCATGTATTTGATTAGATTTGGACTGTTTATCAAGGAAAATAAAGTGGATGTTAAGAGATTATATAGTATGCATTTCTGCCAAAATCACAAAGTTGATGGAACATCACCAAGATAACTCGTTTTTGACAAACATTCACGTGAGCAGACTTTAATGCTGGGTATTTGTCAGTGTAACTCATACTTGTTTACTCAGACCTTTTTTCCCTGATGACAACTTGACTATGCAAGAAGTGTTCACTGTGAGTCTTAGAAACTTACAAATGTCGCATAGGCAAAGTGACGGACAGATTTACAACACATACCTGAACGAAGAAACAACATACATTCATATGTAGTTTCCAAGAATCTTGAAATAAACATAAAAGAGTAACCTTTTGCCTTTCTGGCACAGCCACGCATGCATAATCAATACATACAAAGTCATGCTGACACTTTCACGCAGTGGCATTCCTTTGATCTGTGCAATTTATTTTTTATTTACGCACTGTCGTGTCCACAATAATCTATAGCTCAGAATATTGGCATATAAAAGAAGCAGATACGGTAAGGATAGGGATACCTTTATTAGTCCCAATAGCATGGTAAGGATAGGGATACCTTTATTAGTCCCAATAGCATGGTAAGGATAGGGATACCTTTATTTGTCCCAATAGCATGGTAAGGATAGGGATACCTTTATTAGTCCTAATAGCATGGTAAGGATAGGGATACCTTTATTAGTCCCAATAGCATGGTAAGGATAGGGATACCTTTATTAGTCCCAATAGCATGGTAAGACAACATTATTCAGATACACACACAAATATTGAAATGTAAAACATACTGTGCAAATTTATATAAAATAAAGATAATATTTATACAGTACCAAAGACAGAAAACAAAAACAAATAGCAAGAAACCAATTGCTGTGGGACTCCTACTAAGATCACAATTGGTCGCTATCATAGGAGCCACCCAAAACAAAAAATATAAATTCTTTTATGTTTTATAAATATAAAATAAATAAAAATAATGGTATGTGATAGTCCTTTTTTATTGTCTTTCTCTTACATACTGTGGGTGATGATTGTTTTGTAATGTGTTTTATGTGTTTGTATGAAGCAATGTTCTCATCTTTTCACTGACATTCTGGGGTGAGGCTGGTCTCAACACTGGTTCCAAATTGAGATGGATTCACAAAGGGAAACAAAACAGACAAAGATCCAAACCAACATGGCGTAGAATTGTGGAGGGGAAACTGCAAGAAATGTTCCTCAGCTTTGGCCAGGATGCTGCAGACCAATAAAAAATGGAGAAGTCTTGGTTCAGCCTTTCAGTATGGATGAAGAGGATTAAATAACTACAGCTGTTTTTGTAAACACAACCATGACTACAGACATAGAAAGAAAGTAGAAAAACAAGCACCTACCTTGGATGTCACGCATGGCCACACTGCTGTCTTCACTGGAGTGTGACTGAGTCTTGTCTGCATTCCAATACATCCATTTTGCATTGGTTCCTGGGGTGACCAGTTTTCCCTCAGTATCTCCTTTCTTTGACGTCATAGATTCATCGTGGAACACCTTCGTGTGTTCACTTAATTTATTCTGAAATGTGACAAATATAAAGTTTGTATTTGAACAGAAAATTCAATTTATAAAACAGAAATAAAGGGAGTTAGAGGGAGGGAGGGAAGGAGGGAGGGAAGGAGGGAGGGAAGGAGGGAGGGAAGGAGGGAGGGAAGGAGGGAGGGAAGGAGGGAGGGAAGGAGATAATTTATTACAGGTACAGAAATGCAATGACAACTTGAGTTCAAACTGTTAAGTATACATTACTGTACAACAAGAGGTATTCGCTGATCCCTGAAAACTAATGACATGTACAATGCAGGTGGATTTCAACTGATGTCACACTTCATTTCAATAATCAAGTATGTTGATGTCCACACAGTGTCTATGGGTATAATATCTGAATAGCAACATGTGCTGTAAGTTTATAGAAGAGTACACACTTGAACTGACACCTCCAGAAACTGACATCACAATAACAAATATGTTTCTCTCGCAAAGAAAAATATTTGAGGCCAGAATGTTAACATAATAAATGACTGAATGTCCATTATATTTACATGGCATGTGCATCAGCCATTTTGTAAGCTTGACAGATGCTGTTGCTAGGCAACAGGTCACTTGAGGGATACATTGATTGACTTTGATTATTAATTAGATTAGGTGATTTGCGAAAACAAAGTGTAAATACACTGAAGCCATGTTTGCCCTTTTCTGTCGAATTTTGTTCAGTTAAACAAAGTAACTGTTCGATGTTTTCATCCAAACTAAATAGCACATTTGCACAAGCAAACTGGCAATGTCGTAGTCATGACTCGACACTAAATTCATCCAAGTTTGTTTGAAATGTGTCTCAAATGAGACACATTGTAATGTAATGTAATGTAATTTAAGGGCTTTAATAGGACATAAAAATATTTGTAAAAAGTATCCCAACGTGCTCTATGGCTCGTAACAAATGTGTTATTTATATATCTGACAGACATAGCATCTGGTGTGCTTTACAGCAACATAGTCGACAGGTGCTTCAATAATACCGATGACGCCAGGTCCAGACCAGGCGATGGGACTAATTAAAACATGGTATTGATCAGGCTGGGCATCAATACTTTGGCACCAAGTAACTGGCACAGCTAGAGTACGTGAAGCATGCTATTATGCAGCTGCTGCGTTATTATGGCCGCGTTCACATGTTGCAGGGCAGACAATTATTTTCAATTGGGTTGTATATGGCATTGCCATATAACCTTTCTGTTGGGATAACTCAGTCAGATTTCAGCGTATATGGTTGGAGAATGAGTTGTAATATGTTCCAAACCACACGATTCTGAAACCACTCACCAAGACTACTGCGTTCATTCTGTTAGTGTTAAGCATGCATGACCTGTACACACACCCCTCCTTTTTATTAGCACCTGACACCATGACAACAATCTCCAAGCTGAATCATGACTTGAGAAAGTATCGCCATCTAGCATGAGACATCATTTCGGGAACAAAATAAATAGCGATTTATCGGTGTACACTTAAAATAACGTATTTAAAAAAATATTTTCGTGTCTCATATATTTTTAAGTATACTGTATGCTTAATAGAATGAATATGGTATATCTACAGGCATAGACGCAGCTTTATAAATATAGAAGATATTCTTACTGCCCCACCATGCTACACCAGGTAATACAGCCAGCACAAAGGCTATCATGATCATTACTGGAGGTTTTCATGGTTTCCGCTGAGTGGTGCTCCCAGCATGCACAGCTCTTTAGATGCTGATCACGTCCTGTGTTAAGATGTCACTTATCCAAGCAATTGTCCTGCGTTGATCCAGCAACAGCCGAGCCGTAAACAGGTTGCAATACAGGACAGCCCAAGACCAAGATGACCACAGCAAGTTGCATGTATAATACATCATGAAAGGATGGGCGAAGGACATGGGTTATTACCAACTGTAGTGTATGTGAACGAGCAGAGGGTGTAGAGATTTATGCAACATCTGATAAAACAGTTACATGTCGATTGGCCTCCTTGACACATTGGGGAGCATTCATTGTGTGCAGACATGAGTGAGACCAATCAATACGAACAGCTTTAACAAGGTCATGGACACATGGCAATTGGAAGTGAGGGAGTGCTTGGACAACAATGAGAGATGGAGGTCATGGATAGCAATGGGAGGTGAAGAGAGAGGTCACAGACAGCAATGGGAGGTGAAGAGGGAGGTCATGGACAGCAATGGGAGATGAAGAGGGAGGTCATGGACAGCAATGGGAGGCGGAGAGTGAGGTCATGAACAGCAATGGGAGGTGAAGAGAGAGGTCACAGACAGCAATGGGAGGTGATGATGGAGGTCTTGGACAGCAATGGGAGGCAGAGAGGGAGGTCACGGACAGCAATGGGAGGTGAAGAGAGAAGTCACAGACAGCAATGGCAGGTGAAGATGGAGGTCTTGTCAGCAATGGGAGGCAGAGAGGGAGTTCACGGACAGCAATGGGAGGTGGAGAAGGAAGTCATGGACAGCAATGGGCGGTGGAGAAGGATATCTTGGACAGCAATGGATGGTGGAGAAGGATGTAATGGACAGCAATGGGTGGTGGAGAAGGAAGTAATGGACAGCAATGGGTGGTGGAGAAGGATGTAATGGACAGCAATGGGTGGTGGAGAAGGAGGTCTTTGACAGCAATGTGAGGTGGAGAAGGAGGTCATGAACAGCAATGGGAGGTGGAGAACGAACTCATGGACAGCAATGGATGGTGGAGAATGAGGTCTTGGACAGCAATGGGAGGTGGAGAAGGAAGTCGTGAACAGCAATGGGAGGTGGAGAAGGAGGTCATGGACAGCAATGGGAGGTGGAGAAGGAAGTCATGGACAGCAATGGGTGGTGGAGAAGGATGTCTTGGACAGCAGTGGGTGGTGGTGAAGGATGTAATGGACAGCAATGGATGGTGGAGAAGGAAGTAATGGACAGCAATGGGTGGTGGAGAAGGAAATAATGGACAGCAATGGGTGGTGAAGGTGGCCATGGACAGCAATGGGTGGTGGAGAAGGAAGTGATGGACGGCAATGGGTGGTGGAGAATGAGGTCTTGGACAGCAATGGGAGGTGGAGAAGGAAGTCATGGACAGCAATGGGTGGTGGAGAAGGAAGTCATGGACAGCAATGGGTGGTGGAGAAGGAAGTAATGGACAGCAATGGGAGGTGGAGAAGGAAGTCATGGACAGCAATGGGTGGTGGAGAAGGAAGTAATGGACAGCAATGGGAGGTAGAGAAGGAAGTCATGGACAGCAATGGGTGGTGGAGAATGAGGTCTTGGACAGCAATGGGAGGTGGAGAAGGAAGTCATGGACATATATGGGTGGTGGAGAAGGAAGTAATGGACAGCAATGGGAGGTGGAGTAGAAAGTCATGGACATCAATGGGTGGTGGAGAAGGAAGTCATGGACAGCAATGGGTGGTGGAGAAGGAAGTAATGGACAGCAATGGGTGGTGGAGAATGAGGTCTTGGACAGCAATGGGAGGTGGAGAAGGAAGTCATGGACAGCAATGGGAGGTGGAGAAGGAAGTCATGGACAGCAATGGGTGGTGGAGAATGAGGTCTTGGACAGCAATGGGAGGTGGAGAAGGAAGTCATGGACATATATGGGTGGTGGAGAAGGAAGTAATGGACAGCAATGGGTGGTGGAGAAGGATGTCTTGGACAGCAATGGGTGGTGGTGAAGGATGTAATGGACAGCAATGGATGGTGGAGAAGGAAGTAATGGACAGCAATGGGTGGTGGAGAAGGAAATAATGGACAGCAATGGGTGGTGAAGGTGGCCATGGACAGCAATGGGTGGTGGAGAAGGAAGTGATGGACGGCAATGGGTGGTGGAGAATGAGGTCTTGGACAGCAATGGGAGGTGGAGAAGGAAGTCATGGACAGCAATGGGTGGTGGAGAAGGAAGTAATGGACAGCAATGGGTGGTGGAGAATGAGGTCTTGGACAGCAATGGGAGGTGGAGAAGGAAGTCATGGACCGCAATGGGTGGCGGAGAATGAGGTCTTGGACAGCAATGGGAGGTGGAGAAGGAAGTCATGGACATATATGGGTGGTGGAGAAGGAAGTAATGGACAGCAATGGAAGGTGGAGTACAAAGTCATGGACATCAATGGGTGGTGGAGAAGGAAGTCATGGACAGCAATGGGTGGTGGAGTGGGTGGTCATGGACAGCAATGGGTGTTGTAGAGGTAGGTCATGGGCAGCAATGGGTGGTGGTGTGGGAGGTCATGGACAGCAAAGAGAGGTGGAGAAGGAAGTCATGGACAGCAATGGGAAGTGGAGGAGGAAACCATGGACAGCAGTTGGTGGTGGAGTGGGAGGTCATGGATAGCAATGGGTGATGGAGTGGGAGGTCATGGACAGCAATGGGTGATGGAGTGGGAGGTCATGGACAGCAATGGGTGATGGAGTGGGAGGTCATGGACAGCAATGGGTGGTGGAGTGGGAGGTCATGGACAGCAATGGGAGGTGGAGAGGGAGGACATGGACATCAATGGGAGGTGGAGAGGGAGGTCATGGACAGCAATGGGTGGTGGTGTGACATTACTTTTGAAAGGTACTTTTTTTACACTGTGACGTGGTGTTTTGAGCACTTGTTTGGAAATTACAACTGATAAAACTATGAAAATGTGTAGGTTTACCTGTTTCAATACTCTATGCTTATCTATTTTAAAAAACAGCTCTTTGACATTACTTAATATGTTTGTTTGTTTGGCATACAGTCAGTGCACACATGGGTTCATTTATTTACCTCCTACCCATGACTCTGAGATTCTGTTTCTTGGACCCCTTTGGGGACTCTGTCCCAAAACTCCTTTCCAGTATTCTCTGTGCCAAGACCCCTTTATAGGTTGCTATATTCTAAGGTTTGTTTGTAGGATTCTTTGTCCCCAAACCCCTCTAGGATTCCCTGTCCCAAGACATCATTCTTCTAGAAACTCATTTTAAAGTTTGTGCCCCTTCTTGGGCTCCCAAGGTTCTGCTTCTGGATCCCTTTGGGGCTGCCACTGGATCTTGGCTTGACTTTTGATCAGTACTCCATCAAACTTTTTCAGAACACTTTAGGCAAACAGAAGCTCAAGTCCTCTGCAGGATACAAGACAAAGACTACAGAAAAAATAGAGTAAATGGTAGAGAAAATTAATGGTGCTATCTGTCGATGATATCACACTGACCTGGTGGTAGGGCTTCGCCAGGCAGACAACAATTACGGCTGCTGCAACGATGAGGTGGCGGGCATCAATCAAATACATCCTCGCTCCTCTGTCTCACTGAAATAAACAAACATCCATTACTGTGGTTACTGAATATTCTTCAGGCTCATTTTAGTGCACACATGTGTGTATGTATGTTAACAGTTTCCTCTTAGGTGGCTCACTCTTCAGGCGACAAAAGTTCAGGGATTAATTTACAATCCTTCGGAAGAAAAGCGGTGTTTATTTTTTTGAAATGCCGAGTTTGTTAAGGGTTCCTACCGGTCTTAGGGTTTGTACTGCATGTTATTCCAGTGGTCCTCTATGACACGTGTTTGTAGTAATTCTCTATGACGATAACGATCTGTGTGTTTATAGTGATCATCTATGAGTTTTTAGTGATCTTTTATGATCTGTGTGTATGTAGTGATCCTCTATGATCAGAGTGTTTGCTGTGATCCTTTATGATCAGTTGTTTGTTGTAATCTTCTATGATATGTGTATTTGCATTGATCTTCTATGATATGTTTTGTTTGTTGTGATCCTCTATGATCTGTCCGTACTCTGTGATTTCCTATGACATGTGTGTTTGTAACTGTAGCGATCCTTTTTCAAAATTCCCAGTTTGTTATAATAATAATAATAAGATAACTTCCATTGCACCTAAATACTTGGAAACCAAGCTCAGAGGCACATCAAAACAAAAGGATTGGTCAATCTCAAAATCCATAAGTAGTATTCCAGTTGTCAACGGATGGGTCAAGGCGCTAGGGAGCTATGGTGAATAAGCAAGGTTGTAAAGATAAGTTTTTAAATAACGACAGAATTTTTTAATACTTTCAACTGATCTAACACTAAGAGGGAGCATATTCAAAAGAGTTGGTGCAGAAACAAAAAACCCTAGTTCCAATATTAGTGTTGACTCTAGGAACAAAAAGTAGGTCAGAACTAGATGACCTAAGCTGGATAGGTTTTCTTACAGGAGTAAGCAGTGAATGCAAATAAGATGGTTGCTTATTGGACAGTGCCATGTATGTAATGGTACAGATCTTAAATATATTATACGATATCATACAGGAAGCCAATGCAAATACTTCAAAAGTGGTACAGAGCGAGAAAAACGAGGATATCCTGTAACTACTCTTGCTAGCAATGTTATAAAGGAGGGAATTGCAACAGTCAAGTCTGCTGCTAACAAGCGCTGTTGCAATTGTTTTAGCAGCAGAAAATGACATACCGGCGAATACGGCAAAGATCACGAATATGATAAAAACAGCAGCGACATGTTTGATGTGTTGTCGGAAATTGAAGTTACTATCAAAGATTACTCCTAGAATCCGCACCTAGGTTGCTGGTGTGATATACTGATTATGGGTTCCTATCTGTTTTAGGGTTTGTACTGGATGCTACTACAGTGATCTTCTATGACAAGTGTGTTTGTAGTAATTAATATGGTCTGTGTGGTTGTTGTGATCATCTATAATAAATACAATATTGTGTTTGTTGTGATCATCTATGATTTGTGTTTGTAGTGATCATCTGATGTCTGTGTCTGTAATGAACCTTCGTGGTCTCTGTGTTGTGATCCACTTCAATGTGTGTGTTTGCTGGCAGTGATCCTCTATGATCTGTGTGTTTGCAGTGATTCTCTATGATCTGTGTGTTTGCAATGATCCTCGATGATCTGTGTGTTTGCAGTGATCCTCTATGATATCTCTCTCGATGATCTCTGTGTTTGCCGTGATCCTCTATGATGTGTTTGTAATGATCCTCTATGATATGTGTGTTAGCAATGATCCTCTGATCTGTGTTTTTGTAATGATCCTCTATGATCTGTGTATTTGCAGTGGTCCTCTATGATGTGTGTTTGCAGTGATCCTCTGTGATCTATGTTTGTAATGATCCTCTATGATCTGTGTATTTGTAGTGATCCTCTGATATGTGTGTTTGTAGTGATCCTCTGATATGTGTGTTTGTAGTGATCCTCTATGATCTGTGTTTGTAATGATCCTCTATGATATGTGTGTTTGTAGTGATCCTCTGATATGTGTGTTTGTAGTGATCCTCTATGATCTGTGTGTTTGTAGTGATCCTCTGATCTGTGTGTTTGTAGTGATCCTCTATGATATGTGTGCTTGTAGTGATCCTCTATAATCTGTGTGTTTGTAGTGATCCTCTACAGTTGCTCTACAGCCATGTGTTTGGTCTGGATCAGGCAGTGGAGCAGTGATCGTGAAGGATCGGCTGATCAAATGTAATTGTGATGGTTTCCACCAGAGGCACTGCGGGTCATGTCAGGTAATCCCTGCGTGGGTATAATTAATGTACGTCTGAGATCTACTTTGATCAGCAATTGATTTATTGAACAATTGAAGACGATCAATCAGGGCTTGCTCATTTGTATGAGAAACTCTGGAGAATCTATACAAGTATATATAAGTATGTTGCGTACCTCTACACAAACTACAAATCATAATTTGCTAGCTCCAATTAGGGTGTATGCTGCGGATAAGACAGCCTTTGATCAGCAATCACGTAAGTCTAGGCGTGACAAGACGCTCAATCAACCACATACAGAGCTCTTCCTATATATACAAGGTCACCATGTGCAAAATTGCTGAATTAGTTATTGCGCGATGTTGTTTAATGTAATGGCACCAAAATGACAGCACATAGGACAAACTGGTAATAAAGGTGAAGTGGTTTTAATTTAAATTCTGAATTGCTGTGTTCTGCACTTCTATAAACTACAGCTGTTAGGGTTTTGGAAAAATAAGTTAAGTAAACCTAGATTGTTTAATTGTATGTTCCTATATGTACAATATTAATAATTTTAAGATGTCAGCCATTTATAATTTCCACTAGACTATATTCACAGAATGAATGATTGCAGCGTTGTGATAGGCAACCATTAACGGTGTATATGGACAGAGAACCGAATGAACTTATAAATTATGAGAAGGGCACACAAAATATATAAATAATATTTTATTATACATTATATTAATATATACATGTAATTTTTAATTTACATTTTGGTGGTATCAACAATGGCTGCACGTTAAATGTAATTTAAGAAACAAATTGTGTACTGAACTTCAATGTTATATTGAAGATTTTTGTAAGATTCCTAAATTCTTTTCTACAGTTACATCTCACACAAAATCAACATTGTACTGAAATTATCACTTGTAATGCTGGGGGCCCAAAAACATGTGCAAATGAAATAAAACATGTTTTTATTAATTAAATTTGGTTAACCTCCAGATCAGCTGCATCCCTGTTGCTCTCAGTTCATCTTCTCATAAGGACCCCTTTTAATGATTATATTGTCATTCTAAATTAGCAGAGCACAATGAATCTTCAGAATTAACAACAAACAAATTCCATGAATGCCTCCATTAAAGCTACTAGACCAATGACATTTCAGAGCTGCAAATTTGTACGCATTTGTTAGACATATAGAGGTATTTATATATGCACGCCACAAAACACGCCAATGTCTGGCATGGCAATAACGTTTTTGTCTTCTTCTCTCCTGCCCGCGCGCTATAGCGGCACAATGAAAGTTGGCATATTGATTAAATGCCAGCACTTTGTAACGTGGCTCGGTGTCGGGGAAAGCTAGACTGCTGGTCTCCAGTCTACTATCTCTGACACAACTTGATGATCAATGTAGTTATAGACACCAGTAATAAAGTGCATTCTTCCACAAAATATCAAATTATGCAGCAGTATTGCTATAGTGTTATCACTTACTATCATGTCCAACGATTTGGGTTTGTTTGTGGAGGACAATATTAAAAAAACTGATTTGTGAATTGGCATTGTATTGCACGAGCTGTCAGACAGATTAGTTGATTATATAGAAGCCAATATAGTAAGTAATTATTTCCAATAACAACATTTAAGAATTATACATCCCGTTATTTAAAAAATAAATTTTAACATGCAAACAGTAATCATAAGTGTTGGTGGAAAGTGAACAGATGTGTAATACTTATGGTTCACCTCCAACCAGTATAGTTACGTGTTGTACAAATACAATATATTACAAAATATATCAATTATAATTCCAAAGAATAAGGCAATATACAGGGCCTACACAATGTAATGTCTTGCTAGAATTATTTTGATGTTTTTTCTGAAAGGTATCTTTCTGTCGAGTACCATGTGTAGAGACATACCGTTTAAACATTGTTTGCAAACTATTTGATAGTTCATTGTGATGTGCCTTGTACATTATAATTGCTGTCTTAAATTTAACTAAGTCTACAAATGTCAAAATGCTCAGTTGCTTAAAGAGGGTGCTGGTATGCTCCAAACGTTTTAGGCCACAGATCAGATGAATAATACCAGGTGATATCGTGATTATCAGTACTCAGTCATTAGGCAATGATCTGTAGTCTCCATTTATCACAAGCTACATTAATATATACATGTGAAAAAAGTTATAATGAGAAATTATATAACAAAGATGGTGTTTTGTAATGTTCAGTGGTTCGATCATTAATTGTAGTTTAAATTCATGTCTAGGATATAAATATATATATATCAAATGAAAGCTGTGTAGGGTTTCCCTTGGACAAAAATACACAGTTTTGACAGGGCAATAGAAACAACTTGGAGAATACTGTTGTTCTACGAAAATCTGTCCAAATTTATAGTGTACGTAACGACGATAAAATGGCAGAAACAGTCTCTCGTGAAACATGGGATCATCGAACAGTGTTTATTTCACCTATATGGCACCAAAACTAGGTGAAAATCATGCAGTTCGCGTGGTTATGTATAACTATGCACTCTGGGTAAAACCTTGGTATATGTTCCGGGGAAAAAACCACATACCTTTGTTACTGGTGTGGTTATTTGCCCCACCTTCCCCTATTGTGTATTAACATGTCATACTATGTCTTTCCTTTTTTATAAAGATTACTGATGGCTATACAAATAATACATGCGGATCAACATATGCCACACATACCAAAAACAACAATGCTATAATAATGTATTATTATATAAAGGAAACAATTAAATATTTTCCATATGTGAGCAAATTTGTGGTAAAATTAGCCAGTTATCTATGTGTCTGTGATATAACTAGGAGTGTCATATACAGCTAGCAACAATTGGACAGAACCCGCTAGCAACGCGGCCTAACAATAGCGCACTGTCACCGCCACTGCCACGGCCACACTTGTCCGCATCATCTCTCTCACGCGCAGCCTCTGTATCTGTCTACGATGACTACTGTCTCCGACAACGATCGTGCATCCTCGCATAGTCCAGCCAGCAAAGGTACCTAGTCTGTATGTCAACGTTTACCGTTAACTGCCCTCGAACGTACCTCACTAAGCGTACAGAGCAATTCACTTACCTAATGCTACCCGTTTCTAGGATGAGCGCCAACGACCACTCCTACACGTCCGGTTGCTTTGTCGGTAATACAATGTCGTTTGTTTATTTATTCCTGCGCTGGACGGCGATTGGCGGGGATGAGTCGATTATAGTGAAGGGGTTACTGGTTGTGTCTGGCGAGTGGCGACGCGACTTGCATCCTCTGCACTGCTCGCATCTCGCCGTCAGCAGATCTAGATGCGATCGATTAAACTCGTGGTTCGCGCCAAGTGTACAAAACGCGCACCGTGCATACATTAGCATCGACTTGTACGTAGACACTATGGTTATTATTAAAGCGACCTAAAATGTCCCGTTACCAGGAATCACCTTTTCGAGCCAGGGGTAAACCGGGTAATAGCATTAGACTATTCCTAGTATAAAATTACCAACACAACGCAAGTGTACGACAGTTTAAAGATTAAGTGAAATATTCAAACGTGGCCATTTGCGTATCATAAAACAACCAGCTCATCAGATGTTGTTGACGTCACCACAGGCAACGCCGCTGAGCGCGCTCTATCCTTTAGCACGGCGAGCGGCGGTGCGGCTTGTTGTTTCAGATTGTACATGAAATTGCAATTGCGGAATGTAATATTTTTTGATATATCACCATAAAAATAATAATCTTATCTACAAGCTTGTCGCTGGATGTACAAAGGAATTGTGTTAACTTTTTGAATTACACTGCCGTTTGAACATACGCGAATGCTCAACTTTTCATTATATACGCTACGCATTCGCGATGTTCAAACGGCAATAACTCAAAAACTAAAAATAAATCATGGGTACATCCAGCGGCATATTTGTTGATACGATTATTATCTCTAATTGATATCAAAAATATTAAATCCCATTGCAAGTTTGAATATTCACAATCTTCAAACGGCAATAACTAAAACAATAAACAAAATTCCTGTGTGCATCCAGCGACATATTTATAGGTAAGATTATTATCTTTACGGTTATATAAAATTATATTAAATTCCGCGATTGCTATTTTAGCTACGGCCTGAAACACCAACCCGCATAGATGCGCGCCATGCTAGTGCTACTTGCGGTGACGTCCCTTCGACCGCTAGGTGTCGCAACAAACTGTGCAGAAAATGTGCAGAAAAGTGCGACCAAAAGGGGCCTTGAACAAAATGCCGGAGGGGGGTAAAAATTAATTGAATATCAGGACACTATTTTAGAGTATAATATTATTTCGTTTAGATTGTGAATAAAAAAGATTAATTTCGCTTAGTCTTTAAAATTGCCGAATCAGATATATCGCAGGCCACTTCCACCGGATTAGAGAGCGAAAGCATGGATCAGCGCAGTGTATTTCGGGAAATGGCTGTGCGTGCGTGATGTGTGCATGGTGAGTGTGTGCCTATACGCAGTGGTGTAGCCAGAGGGGGGCCAAGGGAGCCATGCCCCCCAATCCCGGAAAATTAGGAGGGTAGGGGACTGAAGATATATAACTAGTTGCCTGATTTATAGAGTGACAAGGTGTAGAGGTTATAGAGGTGCCTGTGTAGGACTCCCAAGTCTTTGGCAGAGAAATTTGTCATCATTGAAATGGGATTGAGTTACCCAAAGTGGAGGAATCCGACGCTTCTGCGGTAGGTGATAAGCATCCAGCAGGCTGCAGCCCAAGAGGTGACAGGGCAACGAAAATGTCATCATTCACAATGTGCTTGATGGCTAATGCCTATTTATATATCAACATAAGGATGCAAAATGATAGTTGCCCGGTAAGATGATTAGTTACTGGACTAAGATAAAGTTGCACGTTACGGCCAACGCAATTTATCTAGATTTTCCACTGGGTAGTCGGAACTTCGTATCGTGAATTAATTAATTTTAATAAGCGACAACGTTACACGTGACATGGAAATTTTTGTGAAGCTCACTCGTCGCCGCCGCCGCCGCCGCCGCCGCCGCCGTCGCCGCGGTACGGGTTTGTTGTGAAGACACTGGTTGAACGCCAGCGCCTCATCACACACACACACACACACGCACGCACGCACGCACACACATGTATATATATACATACATACGTGTGTGTGTGCGTTTGTGCGTGCGTGCGTGTGTCATATCCCGCTACTCATTGCTTGCTTGAATGCCGGATGGCCCCCTCCAATACAAAATCCTGCCTACTCCACTGCCTATACGTGCGTGCTGAAGCGTGTGCGTATATGTGTGTGTGTTGTTCTAGCGTACTTTTCTTTCCCTGAATGTCCAGGGGTGAAGCTGGTGTCGATACAGAGTGCGCAATAGTGTAGTAGTAGCACATTAGCCTGGCATGCCAGCGCTCTGAGTTCGAAACCCGGACCGGACAGGCATGTATATTTGATGTAAGAACCTGGCTTTCAACATTTGGGACTGTGTATCCCTCGTGATCACGTTAATGTCGGTCCCGTTTCAATTAGGGACGTAAAAGAACGACTGGGGATGACAATTAAGCACCCTGGCAGTGACTACCCTTAGTGCCAGCATAGAAAGGTCGGCTTGGCGATAATGTTCTAAAAAAAGGCTGACTAGTTGAATTATACCTTATAAGATCTTAACAATGTAACTACAATATACACTAATATATATATACAGACTAGACCGAGTGCTGGAAACAACTAGACACTAGATTATGGTGCTCGATTTGTGTTTTCCTTTCCTTCCTCCTCACTGTTCTTACACTGATGTCTTCACCAACCGTCTCCATTCCCCGAGCTATTTTTCGCTCTCATTCTCCACTCCTCCAATCCCCCCAAATCTCTCTTTACACAAATCTTCCGACGTAGTCTAGGTTATCCTCGTCTCCCATTACCTTCCACTCGCCGGGCATCGATCTGCTTTGTTTGTCAACCATTCTTGTCCAATCGCTCCCTATGCCCAGCCCACTTTAATAAACTCTTCACCAGTTTCTTCTTAAACTTCCTTTTACACCAACCTCCTTTCTCAGATCCTCAATTCTTCCTTATTCCATTCTCGTCATCCCCATAATTCTTCTGACCCAATTGTTTTCGCAAACATGTATTCTTTTCTTTTCTTTTTCTATCGTTGCCATAGTAGATCTCTAAACCATTTACGCTGATGTCACACATGAACAAAACACCGTTCCATTGAGCTTACGGGACAATCACTAAATTACCATTTTACTGCATGAGTCCTACACGTTTTGCCAATTTCGTAATGTGGGGCACGGATCTTCTGTTTTTCATATTTGGGGACGTACCTTAATTTAACTGTTCCTTGTTTGATACAGGCTTCTTCAGATGTAATGAAAACCTTAGCATTTCGGACGAATTTCTCCAACATTTGGGTGTTTTTTGAAGATGACAATAATTTCGAAGTTTCATCTTCGATGCCTCCAGAACTATATCTCCCTGATTCCCGTCGGTGTCAACATGTTTGGCGTATAGCCGTTGCCCTATCAAGACAACAGTCTGCTCTTCACATAGAATAACCGTATTAAACTACGCCTCCTAATACAAGTTGGTCTTATTAACCCCAAGGCGTCCCGCACGCGTCTTTGCGATTCACTTATGAAAAGCTAACAGGCGCTTTTAAAAGGATTCTTTGTAAGGTAAAATCCATTCGAGGTGTACCGTATCAAAACGAATCAATTTCCCATAAGTACTTTCTCTGCTGCTCTTGTCTTGCATATTTATGCATAATTTGCGTGTTATCTGCGCAATAAGCCGATAAACAGTTGTGTTTACGCGAATCATTTTGAGCTTGTTGCCACGTGGATGATTAATTCTGCAGCCAGAGTATAATGAATATTCATGCACGCGCAGTGACCCCCACAAAGACCGTTGACGTCAGACAGACAACTAATATGTCTGATTCCGAGGTGAGTTGAGTCAAGCAAAGGCATTGTAAATAAGCAATTTGTAGACATATGTATATTGACAGCTATTTTTCTATAGGAAGCGTATGCATTGTTTAAGTATCCTGCTTCCCAATGCCATCAGCCGAGTAACGTTTCGATTAAATATAAGTATAACGTCCGCCGACGCGGACGGCTGCAGTCGCTGTCAGCTTCCGCTGGGACTGTCACCGAGTCTGTCGTGCCTCTACTACAGTAAATAACATAGCCTTGGGCTTAGGCAAGGGTCTCGCCTTTCTAGTTAGTAAAACTGCATTGTCCGGTATTTGAATGCAATGAACGAAATTGAACACTAAAATATCAGTGTATGCAATGTATTAGCAAGATGATTAACCTGGTCGTGGATGTAGGGGAAGGGCGGGTAAAGTGGGCCCCTTAAGCGCCAATTGACCTACATTTGACATTTATGTACAAAACAGTTTAATTTGTGTTACGTTACCTAGCTATGTATCTTGACTAGGTGTATGCACAGTCTAGTTACTATATCTTAATAAATCAGATGTATTTTTAAAAAGAAACCCATGTTATTATTTTACAACATGTGGAGGCCAAAGTGGGCCCCCTCACAACGCTGTGCGATGCTACTTAATCGTCGGCGCAAATCTCGCATATAAACCCGCCACGCTCATACCCGGCACACTCACGGTGTGCCCACTGGCCACACTCCCCGCACTGCACCCAGCTTTCGCCTCTTCTGCTGTTGGAATACAATTCCGAACAATACAGACAAGACGTAGTGTCGATGTTTTCCTTCTTTTTCTTGTTTTTCTTTGACGTTTTCTCAGCTTTCGAGTGCCCTCTCTTCCTTGAACCGTTTGGTTGTAGGCACGTTACCATTCTCTCCTTGGCCTCGAGTGCTGTCTTTCATGGACTGCCTGTAATGATGCAGGTCTTCCCTCTCTTTGTGGCTTTTCGCACTGTAGCCTGGTTGATTCTGGGTACCGGCGAAACAACCGTTATTGCGATGTGCGGTGCCTGGAGATGTTTCGGTAGTGACCCAGACATTACGGTTTCTTGGTCTCGTCGTGGCGCATCGGTGTCTCGACCACGTGGTGGTGCATCGGTGTCTCGACCACGTGATGGTGCATTGGTGTCGCGAACACGTGGTGGTGCATCGGTGTCTCGATCACGTGATGGTGCATTGGTGTCGCGAACACGCGGTGGTGCATCGGTGTCACGATCACGTGATGGGGAATCGGTGTCTCGATCAGGTGGAGGTGCGTCAGTGTCTCGATCACGTGGTGGTGCGTCGGTGTCTCGATAACGTGGTGGTGCGTCGGTGTCTCGATCACGTGGTGGTGCGTCAGTGTCTCGATCACGTGGTAGTGCATCTGTGTTTCGATCACGTTGTGGTGCATTGGTGCTTGTCTGCCGTACGAGGTCAGTCGGCTCTGCAGCAGCGAAATCATGCTCATTGAAGACGGTGCGGTCGATCGGCCATATTCCGGTCTTCCGGAAGCCGTCCACTGCTGTTTTCCTTGTAGCAGCACGGACATACCCGATTCCGAACAATTCGGCGATATGAAAAGTTGTCACAACTCGACCTGGGTGGGACCGTAGCCAACATTCTACCGCCTGTGTGTAGTATGTCATCAGTGGCTTCATGAAGCTGACATCGAGTGGCTGCATGCGATGGCTACAATGCGGCGGTAGGCAGATGACGGTGACAAAATTGGCCCGAGCCATTTCGATGAAAGACAGGTTGTTGGTGTGCGACTTGTGGCCATCTAAGATCAGAAGAACAGGTCTTGCTTCGGATGGGTTTGCGTGCTTCAAGAAGTGTTTGAACCATGTCACGAAAATGTGAGATTGCATCCATCCTGTCTCGTGCGCCACTGCGATTGACGCGGGGGGTGCTTGGTCCATCAGCTCGTCTTTCATCCTCTTTCTCAGGAAGATGAACAGTGGTGGTATGAATGATCAAGCAGCACTCAGGCAAATTTCAACCGTGACAAGGTGGCCCCTCTCAGCAGACGACAGCGAACCAACCTGTTTCTTGCCCCGACTGGCGATTATCTTCGATGGTCGATTGGGTACAGTCGTTACACCCGTCTCGTCTACGTTATAGACGCGATCTGGAGTAAACCTCTTCGCGTCTTGAACCTTTTCCAGTAAATCGAAGAACGCGTTGACGGCTCCCTGGTTGAATGCTCTTGCGCTAGCTGCCGATGTAGGTTCTGGTATTCTCAGGGAAATCGCGTCTCTGTGGCGAACCATAAAGTCGTGACACCAGTCCTTTCCAGCTTCGCGTTTCCTGCTGTTGAAGTTATGTTGAATCCCATTTGCTTCAGCAAAATCATATGCGACCCGCTTTAGTTGCGATAAAGTGAAACCAACCAGCATGCTCTCCACGCGTTTAATATGGGCAACGAGTTCTGACTCCATCGCTGGTGAAAATACAGGTCGAAATCTGCCCAAACCCTTTTCTGCCGCAACTGCAAAGTCTCCCTCTCTCTTGCATCTTCGTTGCAGGGTGGAGCGGGGAATCCCAAACTGCTTAGCAGCACGCTTGAGCCCCATTACTTTTTCGCGCACAGCCTCCATAGCCAACTGCATGTTGACAAGATTCCATGTTTGCTGGTTCGTTTTTCGTTTGTACGCACCCATGAAGGAATGTATGTCTGTAAAGGAACCAGTTCAAAATGATTGCGCTGACTTGGTTAATGCATTGTAATAATTAATTAATTAAATAATTAATTAACACAAGTTTGTGATACAACTTATATGATCAAATATACATATCGACATTATCGAAGTCTATACTGATGTTATTGCAACGTCTGCAGTGTAACCACGCTGTCCATGATATGCACAGCATATGCGGCCAAAGTAGGCCCCGTGTGGCCCACTTTGGTCTCTGCCAAAGATTATCGGTACGACGCCATTTTGGGATTAATGCGTTATTACACGTCAAATTTAAATTGCTCATTCAACTAACTATACACTATTGCTATAATGACCACATTTATAGTTATAGAGTTTGTAAGACACGTCAATTATTTTAAGAAAAGTACCTAAAATACAAATTTGCTACTCACCGTTTTTAATTCGCGCCTATCAAACAACTACGACGTTGAATGGTGGCCCCTGGCGGGTCTGTAAATACCACCACCGTTGATTTGACTGCATTGCGTACCCGGTACGCTATGGCAGTGGTGGCCCACTTTGGCCGAGGGGCCCACTTTACCCGTCCTCCCCTAATTTGTTTGTCTAAATCTGGGATTTGGGTATGTGTGTCTACAGGTCTTGCTTGCCTTTCCAAATTCCAGTCAGCCGTTTTTGAAAAGACCCTGTTTCCCCACTTATTTGAACCGAAACATAAAAATGTGAGATTCGTACGTTCACACATCTAACTTAATGAAGAAAGAACTGGATAGCGCAAATGCAATTTAATAAGACAATTAGTACATATTGTATGAGCTTGATCAAGTGTGTGTGTGGACTGTGAAAATGATAACACTGCTTAATGTGTTTACTTTTGATATGCTGTCAAGAAACTGAACAAGCTCACATACACAGAGAAACATTCATTTCGTCAAACCTGAATGACTCACCTGTCTAATCAGTTAATGCCCACATGTGTCAGGCCACAATGGTTTAGACAGTAAGGTACATTTCACAAAACTGAGGAAAAGCCTAACTATATTCACAGAGGTGAGAATATCAATCTTTGCAGTTTTAGAAACAATAAACAATTTACTACCAATTTTAATAATGCAATATATAGTGGTGAAGCTAGCAAGTTTGTTCTTATATTATGAGTTACGGTAAGTTCAATTGATTACCCATATTCTGGGTACGGTTCCATAGGCCTCGATTATCCAGGCGCCGTGAGGTGGCAGAACTCCCTCACTACAGCCTGGCATCCTCGCAAGCCAGGGCTGTTTGCCATGCAAAATCATCCTCGCGCGCCAGCGGTCGCTGCTGCTAATTACGTCAGTGCCAGCCAGCAGTACCCCCCTGGCTGAACGCTTTGCGAAACTCTGAATTTAAGCTCAGCCTGTGAAATCGCTCACTAGATCAGTAGATCTAGGCAGGTCAGGTGGTCGTAATAAAACTTATTTAAACCAACCGTGGCTCGTGTTACATGCAGTGTTTAGGAAGTAGAAGCAATTATTCGAATACACAATACCGCTCAGCTGCTCGTGCTAATGGACGAACGGGTCATTATATATTGGGATTCTCAGAAGTCGTTTATCCGTCTTCAAATTGGGGCGGTTATTTGCACTGTTCTCATCAGCCAGTGCTAGTTTTGCACGGCAAACAACCCTGGCTTGCGAGGATGTGCAAAACTAGCCCTGGCAGATCTCCTATGCGAAATGCGGAAGTTAGCCGAGTCAAACTAGTAATTGACTTCGCCAGTCGCGACCGAGTCACACGCAGATATTCATGACGCACATGGTGACACCTAACGATAAGCAACTAAATTTGTGTTCATGGTTCCAGGATTCCCACTAGACGACAGCACTCAACTCGAAATTCCAATCCGGTGTCGCGCTTACATTTATCCGGGTGACGTTTATGCGCGTATGTAGGGGAATGTATTTAGCTACGACTGTCGCGTTTTCATTTATCCGGGCGTTATGTATATTTATATATATAATTACATATGTCTATATATACATAAATTTTTTAATGTTTGCTTCCCAGACATAAAAAAATTCTGTCGTAAAGCAGTTTCCTCTCCACGCACACGTCACGTGACTTACTCTTATACTTGGTCACAAATTTGAAACAGCAAATTATAATTATCTACTCTAACTATAACACTCGTATTACGATAACAAACGAAACATACTTAACTACTGGATATTATTTATCACTACGTGATCTACTGGCACCAAATAATATGCCCTATATATGCACCCGGATACAATTTAACGCCAGGATAAATGTAAGCGCGACACCGGTTGCCACGGGGAAAACGGGGTAACTCTTGCCATCGTGACCTCAATATAACATTTAATTTTATATGCACCGTTTCACTAAATCAGCGCACCGCATGTTTTGCAGTAAGGACAATCTGAGTATTGTCTTGTCTAGGAGGAAGTTGCTGTCGACGTAGCTTTGAGGATTGCTGGGTGATTATCGTATCACTATGGCAGTATCATATTCATCTGTCTAGTTATAATAACTAACATTATAATATCCGGGCATGTTCTTATAAACCATATCCAGTGGTTAGGACTTGTTCAAAGTGCTTTACACCTCACATCTGGTAGATATGTTCAATTAACACCATTTTGAACTGTCAGGAAGAATTCAGTCACATTACAATTTACTGCATTAATATTATTTTACTTTCTATTACCAGGTGTTTTTTTTTATACAATCTGGTGTTTTACACTTCCAAACTTTGAAATGACAGCAAAGATTTGAACCTAATTGAGAGTTCTTAACTTTCTGTGGAATTCAAAGTAAGTTAAATTGTTTGAAAACCAGGAACATCTTGGATTAAACATACTTCCCAGGAATTAGTCAATTATCATTATAGGCAATTTATTCAAACATCATAATAAATACGACAAACACAGGCCAAGCCAACGAGAGGGAAGCATTTGTTGTGTTAATGACAAACAAAAACAACATAGTCATGAAAACAAATCTATTTATCTCCTTTGTACGAAAGGTCAACATACATGTCTTACAAATAATGTACATGATAACCAGCTATATACTGCTGTGCATGAAGAGGTGCATATTTTCAAGCCACCTCTTGTGGCCTCCACATAAATGCCACAATTGCCTAGTTACTGAAGAGCTAGTGAAAGCCCACATAGACCAGCTCTTCTACCCCAAAATAATCCAAACACTTGCCAAAATGTAAGCACTCTCTTTTATAACAAAGCAAATTTTTTAATGCCTGACCAACAGAGTGGTGCGTACCCTCTATCTCACACTCGCTGCAGTCACAGTAGTATTTGTAGGCTCTATAGATCTTGCAGCATTCATCAAATCCGTTTGTACAAATGTGCTCCTCTGCATTGTTCACATGGACAACACAGTTCCCTCCATCATACCTGTGGCCACTAACGATGACAAGTGCATCAGAATTTATATCCGTTGGCATCAAAAGCAGTTCCTGGTGAACTGCTGCGTACAGTTTAATTACACATAATTTACACGGTACAGTCTGAAAAAACATCCATCAAAATCAGTCACTATTCGACAATCATTTTTAGACACAGGAATGTCATAAATGATTGCTAAATATGGATTCGATCACAATGTTCCGTTTAATAAAAGAATCCAGTAACAATTAGTACTTCTTAGGTTCATATCGATACCATGTTCCCACACATTCCCAAGGCAGCGTGCTGATATTTAACATCAAAGGTTATAAACTTGCATTGTGCCTCAGAAACTGAAGAAATCTGTGCACCTGGCAATAAGCAGCCAAGATATGCTATTGTCAAGTAGAATCAAATATTTCTGACCAAACGATGTTTTTATTACTTGTGCATTAGATGAACACAATGCTTACTTATCAAACAAGTTTCATATAATATACATGTACTAACTGCAGTCAATTTAGGAGGCGACACAGAGCTCAATGCAAGATATTCAAGATCATGACAGGAAATATTGACAATTTTGGAGAGGCACAACAACATGACAAAACAATACCTTTCGTAGGAGGCTTCTCTGCAGCTAAGCTTGTGCATGTTAAAAATACAGCTGACCAAAAGTTGCCTTGGGTTATCATTACTACATGAAGTCCTTCATCGACATAGTGATGGTGGCACTCTGCCCAACAGGTAAGTGTCTGCAGTGTGCATACGAGAGAGGATGTTTGCAAGTAAAACACAAAACACGCATGAAGTCGATGGGTGGGTCGTACTCCCAGTCATCACATGGCGTATTTGTGTGTCCATTCTTTAGCCAACTGGCCGAATCGTTCCCGGTCTGTCTTGTATATCCGCGCTATTTCTGGTACCAGTGGGTCGTCGGGGTTGGGGTCCGTCAACAGTGAGCAGATCGATAATAGTACTAAAACAACAAGATGATGATATAATTTATAATCATAGCATGCATGTAAAACGCCGACATATTAATCAATTGTAACACCCCAAACACTTGCTTAGCAACACAGCAATACACTTGTCCCAGAACGGATTTGAAAAAAATGGAACCAGCTAACATCGATCAAGGTTTCACCAGAATTGTAACTCTAGAAAAAGAAGTCAAACAAATTTAACACAATGTTCACATCAGCGAAGAAGTATATAAGCATTGGTTTCATTTAACAATAATTGAGCTAGTGTGTGTGCACGCACGTGCATGTTTTCCTCCTATATGGTTTGCATCTCAGTGTTCGTTATGAACCTTCTGAAGTAAAGCCGTTATTACCCCCCAAAATTCTGCATGAATTAAATGTTTCAAATAGGATGTTGGGAAAAATCTTCTATTAAAATGCTGGCCAGGTCTCATCTGGGCTACTACAAACAAACAAAATATGTACCTTTGCTGATAGTCAAAGCGGGGGACCATTGTGACCGCAATATATCGAGACAGATGCTACCATTGCTATTTATATTTGGATGATAGATTCGTGTAGTGAAGGCGACCTGAAACAGAGCAAGCACACTACTGAGTTGAGCTGCAACAAAGATAACAAGGCGAACACAAAACATTTCCATAATTACAGTGGTACTAGACACTTTCTATGAACAATAAATCACTGGGTATATTATAAAATTCTGTAAATAAATGCTGCAAATGGTCACCCACAATACTAATAAGTACAACAAATGATGGTCATTCACACAAAATAACCAGCAGGGTTGTCTAACAGCAAGACATTTAGTCAGCTAACTTGTCTGAACATGTTTCAAGTACACCTACCATAACATTCCACTCCACATCTGCATACTGATATATTTGCATTTTCAACATTGAACAGCATGCAGCATAACAAAAAATAAAAGCTGCATGGTGCACTTACTTTGGGAGGCTTGAACGGGTAATCTGTTGGGAAATGAATTGTTAGGAAAAACACTCCACCTTGATATGGACTGTCCGGCTGGAAAAATATGAGACAGAATGAATTCCATATTGACTGAGGATTTAACAATAAAATGCCAACATAACAATTGTAACTTTATCGAACAGTTATGTGTACAAAACAAATAGATTACGACTACTGGGCCAAATTGGTGTCCTGTAACTTACGCTATATTTACCCCATAACCAGCTCCTGTTGATAACATTTGTGCTTTATCTTAGGCCCATGAAGAAGAAACACAAAAAACACAACCTGTCTGTTTATTGTTGTTTGAAAAAAATGTTGGTTGAGGAAAATGTGGTGGATAACATAAGTTACAGTGTCCACCATTTCAGGTCCAAATCTGATCATTCTGATGGAGAGATATGGCAGCTACAATTTTTTTGTGGCAACAATCAAAGATGGCCGCTGAAGAGCAAAAATTTAGCATAATTTGGAAACACTGCACCTCCTCCAATAATGCAGTAATCAATGCAATTCTTTCTAGATCGTACTTATAAAACATAACTCTATGCAATGACAGAGATATTTTATTAATATTTAAAAAATATGTTCAATTTTTTTGGTTAAAAAATCTACATTTTTCTCATGTTCAGCATACAACTAAAAACTAAATTTTAAATATCTCCTTGTTATTGTATAGTACTGAAATGGTCTTTTGGTTGGATTCTGATGAGGTACTAGCATACAAGTCCAGCAAATTTTTATTTCTGAACGGTTTAACATTCTCATATTTTAGTTAAGACACCATGTAACTTACATCATGAACTTTACTTGGCATTGTGCCACATAACAGTGAGTAAAGTAATTCTTCTTCTGTAATTTTAGGTGTAGATATATATTGGCTATCATCTAAGACAGTATTGTGCGACTCCACATATGTTGGCATAGTCATCCGTTGTTGACTTTTATGATGGTCACATGATATATCATGTAATGATCACACGGTTCAGCCAGCTTCTTGCAAGGTCTGTGACCATGAAAACAGTTTGTCTTGTTATTTGAACAAAATGTTAATGCATAAGCATGTTTTTATTCACTAACAAATTGTGAAAAACATGTTAAATCTTGAAAAAAATTTTACGTTAGACAATCCAATTTTATGTAGTTTGGATGATCAATACTAAGGCAATACAAACTTCTAAACTGAATTGCAAATTCTCCACTATGCCAAGTAATACTGTCATAATTAAGGAATTGACCCTTTTCAGTTATATACATTTTTAATAATTATGGTTGTTATGAATGCAAATGTGTACAACATATTACAAACATGACAGAAAGAGGGCAGATTTCTGACGAGCCATTCTGCCCTAATTTACTGGCCAATGAAAACCATTGTATGCAGATCAGGGTTAGTTTTCTGCCCGGCAGAAACAGCAACAACCAGGGAATACATGCCATTGATAGGAGTCTGTTTTTGTAGAATATGTTGCCAATATCTTTCTGTACCTGCCTATGTGCAATCTGAGTAAAAGTACGAGTACATTTACATGAGTACAAGTACATTTGTATAATAACATATTTTTGTCTCTGTCTTGCAGTGCTTGCATTTCCCTAGTTTTAATACAGTGTATACAAGTATTGTGTTAGATGTATGATTACTATCTTGTAATATAGGTAAGTCACTGATCTAGTGTGCACCAAACATAATCTTTAGGGGCAAAATACCACCACTTGTATTCATTTGTGTAGATTTTGCTGTGTCCACGTTTACAGGGTAAACTGCTTACAGGACTAGATGACAACACAAGGGATGCAGCATTCAGTATTTCTCTTATCTCTGCTTTCTCAGTCCCTGTGCAGTTTTATTACCAGCCCAGAAGTTGGCTGGCAATTAATACTAATTATCACCTAGTCATCTTGTGGTCAGTGGAAAGCTTAGTTTTGAAGCACCTAGCCACTGTATCCAACTAACTAAGCTATCTGCTAGAGCTTGCTATTGTTTGAGTGGTTGGGGGATCTGATAAGATAAGACTGGCTAGCTGTCTGTGTTTTAATAACTTGTTGGGGCTGTCACTACAAGATGACACAGTAATGGTGTAAGAAGGAAACAGACATGTTGATAGTAAAATAAATATGTATACAAATAGGACCGTTTAGGGAGTTTCTGCCCGGCAACTGTTGAGTAACAATCAGTTGGGTCCAGCAGATAAGCTTTCTATACATGTCCACATCACGACATAATAATACCACAAATAGAAACAGGAACATTTATCAAACATACCAATTAGCATCAGAGATCCCAATATGATTGGTGAAGAAATTGTTACATTTCCACACTCTACGAGAATCAACATGTTCTATGACCATTACATTCATTTTAGTCGTGGGTGGAATGAATTATGTAAATACTTACTGGTCCCATTATTGTAGCCTGCCAGTGGAATACTGGAAAGAAAATACTATAATGAAAACATTTACACAATACAATAATGAAGCATGTTACAGAACAAACACCTATTTCCATTGAAAATTTAGTATCCTACCAAGTTTATGTAAATGAGATAATAAATTTGCTTCTTTAATACTACAAAAGAGCAAATTGAGCAGTGCTTGTCTGGTTGTTAAGATGTCAACCCTGTCATGTGTTTCAGGGTGCATGATGGCTTTAGCTGACAGGTAGTCCATCTCAGAAACAATGTCCTGATATTGTTTTACGTCCTTTAAAAATAAATGTACTAGGTACCAGTTTTGGCATACAGTAAAATTACTTTATTTCATAAACAAAACAAGCCGTTTCTCATTACAATTAAATGTTCAACTAAATGTATCATTAATAAACAAATACTGTATTCGTCCTAATTAGTGTACAGTACTCGAAAAATATTTGAGATGCTAAAATATGTCAAAAAATGGGCCAAGAGCCCTGAAGTCTGTTGGACTGATACGTTGATAAGTGACCCCGGCTGACCAAATGAGTGATAAGTCGAAAAAATTGTAACACTGTTTCCTTACATTCTTGTAAAGGTTGGGTAGGGTGCTTATGGAGCACTGAACATGGTAGGGATCAAAAAGTGAAAATGAAGAAAACGGCTGTTGAAGTTTTACATTATACATGCAAATGGATTGCATGGAAATATTACATGCATGACATTCAAATGTGGCACATAGTATGTATGTTATGTTGCAATGATACACTGGAAGTACTAATGTGCTGCTACAAAGACTTATATCAAGTTATGCATACACAACACTGTGAGTGACAGTGTCCAGAATGAGGCCTAAGCAGTGTCACCATCGCTGAATAGATCAATTAAACCTGCCAAGTGGGTGACATTCTGCACAAGTGTTCATTAATCCTTAGTGATTGTTCAGAACACCAGACTGACCACATACCTAAACAAAGCGAATATAATAGGTGAAGAACAGGCAGTGTTCAAATAGGGGTATTGGTTGAATTGTATTTGTCTCGACGCAAAAGGCTTTATTGTGCCTTCATCGATTATAAGAAAGCATTTGATTTAGTAGACCGGTCCTCCCTGTGGTCTAAGATAATTTCATGCGGTATTAATGGTATCGTGTTGAAAGTTGTATACAACATGAACAAAAATGCTAAATCATGTATAAATCAGGGCCAGGCTTTGTCAGCCTTCTTCTCATGTATGGCAAGGAGAAAACTTGTGTCCTTTGTTATTTGCTATTTACCTGAATAATTTTGAAATGTTAGTCACAATTATAACGGACTTGACATGGCAGCCGGTTAAATTTACAACAACCTTAGTGATGATGATGTAAAAAATGTATGTTCTACTATATGATGATGACACTAGAATGATTCAATCAAATACAGATTTCTTGCTTGTGTATAGCGGAACTATGTCAACTCTTCTAATGGTTGACATTTGGTTGTTTCAGGTGTCAACTATATTGTGAATCTGTAATTATTAGTCTATATTGATACAATTGATTTACACATTACCATGTCTACACAAGGCATGGCAAGCATAAACAGAACAGTAAAATGCATTTGATATCAATAAAGTGTAGGATATTTCACTCTATAGTTGTCCAGAATATTAATTTTCTATGTTGTCACCTTCAGGTGACAGAATAATAATTTTGCATGTTTGTCACCTACAGGTTTCTACAGACAATACATCTTTAACCAATAGACACCACAGTCACACCATTTTATAATAATTAAATGAACATCAAAATAAACACAACTTCAATTATAGAAAATCAATAGTTTTGAAAGTACAGTTTAAAAGTGTTAGGCAACTGTTCAGTCTAGCAGGGGTCAAGTGTGTCTACTCTGCCTGGGTGCTGTGACCAATTAAAGATTAGTCAAGGTCTCAATGGACTGGGCTGTAGAGATTAGTCACAGCTGTTGATTTTGTGGCACAATACACATCTAATGTTGGGGGTGGTCTCAAAGGCCCTTCTCAAAACCACATCACTAGATAATGTAAACCTTTTGCACTTTGGGGGCCCCTTAGGTGCCCTTAGAATGATTCAATCAAATACAGATTTCTTATATATAGTGGCAGCACCCCAAGATATGTCTATGCAAAATTGTGATGGCAATAGTCCCTTGGACCTTCGGCCAAAGGACTAATAAAAAACACCAAATAACAAAAGATAATGCCACCGAACAAAGTCTGGGTAATCGAGGCTATTTTGTTGCATTTGAATAATTACTTATATTAACTTTTCAAAACTAGATTCACAAATACTAATGGGTCCTTTTAACCCATTTACACTTAAGCTTGTGCAGAGGAGACACAGCCAGTTCAGGACCATAAAAAATAAATAATAATTTTGTTAGCATCAGAAATTGATAGGTCTTTACTTAAAATGGACGTAACTTAATTATTTCACAATGCACTTTTAAATGTACTATCATTAGAAAGCAGATTACAATTTAGTAATTTAGCGTTTGATAACAATATGGGGTCGGCATGTGGCAAGACATTTTCCAACAAATTCAAATCACAAATGTGAGTTGACTTGTGACTTTACTATTCACGAGAAAGTTTCTCCATGAGCAAATAAATTTTATTTTATACACCATTCTTTCCAGAAACAAAGGCATAACAATTGTATACGTATCTTGGATAATAATCTTGTTATGTATAATTGTGTTGTAATACCGCCACGTGAATCTATTAAAATGCAACACGTCACGCCATGGAGCAGAATTGTGCAAATTTTTGAAATATATTCGTCAACCTTCTCATTTTGTGGCTCGTTTCTTAAACTAACCAACCAGTAAACTAAACTAATCAACTTGGTCAACATCGCAATGTAAATTTATTTTTGAATTAGGTACCATCTTTCAAAGTAACATTAAGTTTGTGGCCGCCAAAATTGCGTTATGCATGACCTGCGGCTGGGCGAAAATAGGTGTCGTTCACTCCATTTTGAAGCCGTTGGATTCAGAATACATTTTGACGGACAAATATCGCATCAGTTAGCATGTCAGGGCACATCATAGCGTGTCCGCTAGTCTGCCTCTTTATTATTATCAGGATGGAGTAAACTTGCGGAATTATCCTTCAAAATTCAACAATCTTCATTTTCAATTTGCAAGGTATTTTTCTACGTCATTCAATGTCAATCAGCCAATAGACTTCCGTGACGCTACTGTCCGGAGTGTCCGCGGCAAGTGAAGCCTGTAGATGTAGTGGTATCGGCGTTGGTCCCATATTATATCTGTAACTTCAACATCAGATATCGAATGGAGTCAATATATCGAAGTATCGTGATACCACAAAATATCGGTATCGAACTTTCACAGGTATCGCGATACTTCGATATATCGAGTATCGAACCAACACTACTTTGAACAATCAATACGTGTATAGTAATTTCTAACAACTTTGTTGGTAAAATTATAAAAAATACTAATAATGTTTTGCACCTCAGTATCAGCGTATTTTTGACGGTAACACAAAATCCGGGCCAGTAACTTTCATAGGCGGGCCACTAACTTTTTAAATATACTAAAATCACATCAGAAGCTCTAGTGTGCATCATTTATAAGCACTGAAATGAAATCAAGCCTAAGGTTACTTGTACTATTGGCAAGGACGATCGCAGACTTTCCGTTCGAAAAGGTCAACATTTCCTTTTTACTTTTCAGGACTTTTGCAATGACTATCTGTATTTTTTGTTATGTTGAATGATCGTTGCAATAGTCTTTTGCCGGAATATAATCTGATGTTAAAAGAAAAGGTTTTGGTCAGAGGCTAGGGTTGAGGGTCAGCATCATAACAATATTTTTTTCTTCTTGAAAAATTGCATAGGGTCGCACAGAAATACTAGGGATGGACGGGTTACCGGAAACACAGGTATTATTTTATTTGGCTGTTATTTCGTAAGTACAAGTACTTTGATGATGGATGAGTACATTGCTAAAAGCTGAGTACGAGTACATTCTCACGAGTACGAGTACATTTTTTAAAATATAAATAATATTATAAACTGTCAAGTGGCATGGTAAAATCTGAGTACAGAGTATGAGTACGAGTCCATGACCCATAAGTTTTATGAGTACTAGTACATCAAAAATGTACTTGAGTACCGAGTACTTCAGCCGCAGGTCTGTTCAGCACACAAATAGAGTATTTAGAATAAAATTAATTACTTCCCTACTGTTTTGTCTGTGTGAAGCACAACACTGAATGCCAATCCCAATAGTGATTACATCTATAATATAAATATTTTCTAAATCCTTAATAATTTGCACTTGAATAATATTATCATTGATCATTCATTTATTGTTACTGGAAAGTACTTGAGATCCAAATAATGAATAATCATCCCATCTCTGATATGGACCTGTGGTACACAAAACCTGATACAGCATGCATATGCCAAGCGATTACACATACAAAATACATTTAGCATGCTAAAAGGAACTCTTTAGGCCCATATTTCAGCAGTGCTCAAATATTTTTTGTGCAAGAAATTCTGCCCTGCTATCAGCAGACTGCTTTAAGGCCAGACACGGCAGGTAGATAGGATTATTTTTTTATTTGTGCAAACAGTTCAATTTTTTCTGCCCAATGCATGAAATGGGTCCTACTGAGTAAAATATATTGAACTTTTTTCAGCCAGACCCCCCGTTTCCTTGGTAACAAACAAAATGGCTGCCATTTTGAGCAAATATTGGCTAATTTGGAAAAGCTGCCACTTTTTATTGAATCCATGTATCGGTATAATTCTTGCAAATCCATGTTCTCTATAGAGTCTATTGTGCAATGATCAGAGCATTTTTTTGAAATGTTGCTTTTATTTTTAAAATAATTTTTTTTGGTAAAATACGAAAAAAAATCTTCTTTTTTTGCAACAAATATGGCTATATCTTTCAAACTATTCATGATTTAAAAAAAGTGTCTGATCATTGCACACAGTAGAATATGCTGAATGCAACACTGAAGACTTTATTTACATAGCATAATTATTCCAAGAGATATCCCGTTTCCAAATGCAGAAATTTGAAGAAATTTTGTTGTTGAGAAAATGGCTGTCAAAGATTGCATAATGGATTTCATACATGATATCGACATGCTTAATCCATAACTAAAACTCACTTAGAGGTATGTAATTGTCATAGAAGTTAACTTTATTGATAGTATGCATACAAAGGTATAATAATCTGGCAGAAAACCATTTTCAGTATTTTTTGTCAAAAAACACCATTTCACCTGGGGTGTCTGGCCTTAATTAACACAGCAAAAATTTAACAAAGTTTGCAGACTACGATGCGATAAAAGGTCCATTCCGTTTTATTCTTCACAAGTGAAAACCAGTTACCATTATAGTGAGTAGTGGTCCTAGTACAGTATGAGTAAACTACTGAATTCTGTGCAGTAAACATGTCGCAGACAATGCAGAGGTTTCGATATCACCTTTGGTACACCAGTGTTCGTGCTGATGCCGGTTTGGGGCGATATTACGCAGTTTTTTTAGACGTCCCTTTGATGCAATTTGTTATAACATAGCACCAGGCATTTTTTTAATCACTTTGATTTTTAAATATTGTGGTAAACTGCGACATGACTTCACCGTGCTGAGCAGAGGAACTTTATTTATTGCGTAGTTAAGTGTATACTAGGTTAATACTGTTCATAAACATATTTTCTCACCTCTATTGGTAATTTTACCTAATTATCAACCTAACATCAATAACCGTCAACTGAGTATTCACCAGTTTGAATCAACTGCCACTGATGGTGCCACATATCAATTATCTTTTTTGGGGACCATAATCTTGGTCATTTACTTTTCCATAATCTACTCTTACAATAGTCGGTACGTTTAATTATGCACTCACGATCATCTCCTACGGGCCCTGCAGAGCATTGTGCCGGTGGATCTCGCCCAAGATCTTGCAGTTCCTGCAAAACATAACACCTCTCTATTCAGCAAACCATGTGTAATACCCATGCTACAGCCTATTTGACTTGCACTCCTGAGCCGTTCCTGCATAGTCAGGCACCCAGCAGCATGCAATGCAGGCACATGTTCAGCAAACACCTAAAGCAACCCACTTACATTCATCACCAACAGGCTCTGCCAAGCAACCTGCAGATAGGTCTTTCGATAGGTCCTCTAACTCCTGAAAAACAATGCCAGAACATTTCACAAATGTGCTATACACCACACTGATCCCCATGACAATGATGTGTAGCACACATTGACTCCTGGACAGAAGTGTCAAATCAAAGATAAATATTACTTGCGAAGAAAACAGATGCCAGGAAAGTGGAGATTTGGAGAGATTGCAGAATTAGATTGGTGCAGACAATTGCAGTGGACAGTTGGTGCAGACAACTGCGGTGCAAAAACCAGCGAGGGGGAAAGAAAACAGCAATTGAGGTACTTTGAAGCAATCAAGTATAACTGCTTCACCATCATCTCACTGTACTGTATTTTAGTGGCCAGGAAAACTTTAGAATCTCCTACTTTTTATGCATCCATTTACAGTATTTACGTATGGACACCAATACATGAATGTCTTTCTTGAATAAATTTATTATGATGGCGACACTTCAAATTTATGCTTTCGGCTAGTTCCGTGCCTCATAAAACTGCAAAAACGAGGTTGAACCAGCTTTTGGCCAGTTCCGTGTCTCATTTGTGTAAGTTGTGTGCTAAATAAGATCATCGGAATTTTGGACTTGGTTTCAATGCGGGAAAATTCAACTTCGGAGAAAAGGGGCATGACTATCGACATAACTGACAGATAGCCAAGAAGACGGCCATTCTTTTGATACCAAACAAAATGGCGTATCGTGAACAATTGCAGTCGTTATCAAGACATAAACATGGGCTACTTTTGGCGTGTTTCATCGATTCCAATTTTTATTGTCATTTCACATTTGATGGGCCATCTAAAGTAGTGTTAACCATTTCAGTACGACAGGCCGGTTTTCCGGCATTGACGATGTCTGCTATTCAAATCGTTTTTTATTCATAATAATCCACTGCGTGGAGCCACTTGCTCTGTACGGTTGTCAAGGCGAATAAATTAGCTATTCAGCAGTGGTCATCGTTTATTATCGCTCAATAATAGTTAACTGTGATTTGCAAGGTTTTTAATGATGGATTATCAAAATCTGCGGCGGCCACAATGGCGGATTGCATTACTTAAACTAGCGATTTACCACCGTATGTTTTGGATAGATTATTTGATAGTTTTAACAAAGAATCTTTGTCGGATGTTGACAATCGACATAAAAATTCATAATAACGATGTCGGCGAACTTAGTATACAACTGCGTTCAGCAACTACAAACATTTTGAAATCTTGGTGGCCATCTTGGATTGTTGGTTACCATGACTACGGAATGTAAAATATGGCCCATTTTATTCGCTGATTATCATACGTTCTGAAAATGTGTAACATTCCTATTCATAAAATGCATTTTTGTTGCTCAAATTTTGACTTGAAGTGAGGTAGTCCATTATGTTGCATATTCACTGGGAATGCAGTATTCAGTGGTCACAGCTGATCAGGGCTGTAGTACTGAAATGGTTAATATAATGACTTAGCTGTAACCGTTAAAAACAATCTTTATTGTGAAGCAGCCTGGGGAACAGGGTCACATGCCAATATAACTGGCTGGGGTCTAATGGGTTAACCCTAGAAGTGACCACTGAAAATCCTCTGTAGCATACTGTTCCTATAAAACTTTGCTAATATTTGTCATAAAAATATAAATGAGATTATTTTATTGCTAAAGGAATGCTTTATTATAATAAAATTATAACTATATCACATACTCAAATTATGGGGATATTACTATCTGAACTTCATCCAAAAATATAGTAAAAAACACACAAGTTTGTGCTGCCAGATAATTACCGAGTGGCTGTATGCACTACATCCGGTGAGGCAAATGTAGCCATGTATGTTACCTACCAAATAACATAAAAATGAAACAAATCAGTTGAGAACATTCATTTTTTTATGATTTTCCTCCCAACATAAATACGCCAATTTAAGCAGGCCGATCACTACCACACTTGTTACTGTTGTAACCAACGCACTCACCCGGAGAAACATTGTGCTGCTAATTTGTTGAGTTTTCACACCAAAAACCAACCCAAAGTCATTCTAACTACATGAAGTAGTATAACCTTATTTATGAATATTGCCAGGCATTTTATTAAAATATTGACGCAGAAACTTGAGATAATCTGAAGTAAAATTTTGAAGTAGATAAATTGCCGAACACAGCTCCGTCATTTTGTTTTTGACTTTCCCTTTGGAGGGCCGATGTCGCTACACTTGGTTCGAATTCACTGAATTACGTAAGCACACCAATGTCATTTTTGGGAGATTGGCCAATGATAGAGCTTTCCATCAATACCATGTGTGCGGGGGTCTGCGCGTCATGTTTTGTAAGCTAGCTTGTGAATAGCTCTCATTGAACGTGCTCATGAATAAATTTACATTTTCTCGAAAAATCTGTCAGCTATCCATAGATACCAAATGTTCGCGTGTCAGTTATGCGTAAAGGAAATGAAAATTGTTACAACAAAGGCAGGTATGGCTGGGCCAAATTTCAGCCCTAGCCACTCTGAGGGTTAATAAAATAAACAGTTATATGTGATCCTTAAGCTATTACCTTTAATTTAAGCCCATTCCCAAAGTTCTAACATATTTAAATTTGTTTTAAGTGTCTATCCACGGTAAAGGTTACACGCGTGTAATTTAGTCAATACAACAAGATATTCAAGTAAACAACACCATTTCCCCTCTTAGTCCAGGCAACTTTAACATTCTAAGCACACAATAGGATTGCACAAAAGTCGATACCAAAACTGAGTAAAGACTATAAAGTAAAAAGAAACAAGGAAGTGTCAGAAGTGAAGAAACCATATCACTTCCTGTCACGTGCTTTACATAACCATGGACTTTATGGCCGGCTTTTGCTGTCAAACACACCGACATTTGTATTTTTAAGTTAGAGAAATAAATAAACCAAGTATAACGTGGTTCTAGCAATTAATCACAATGCTGACGGTAATGAATGTACAAATGGAATGAATGATTGATTGATGACGTCATATGCGTCAACTCCGGTCAAGCGCTTATACATTCCTGATCAACTTTGCTTACCAAAAAGAACCGATTGCCGACGACATACACAATATTTAATTTACAATTAAATTATATAGTGTCACATATATCGTTTGCTGGACTCTCTGGCGGGGTAGTGTCAAAGGGAAATAAATATTGTGAAAATGCTGATTTTGTAAGAAAACTGACATTTAAGAATCAATCAACGAAGCACATGTAATAGTACCGAGAGTTACCTTGTTAATTCTCTTTAGAGCCATTCTGTAAATGTAGCTGCTGCCACAAAGACGGGAACAGTGTGTTTGATCGTGTACTCTACAAGGATCTGATTCACTTTGCCAACCAAAAGATGGCGGAAATAAAAACTAGGTGGCTACCATGCGCATAGCGTGATTGGGTTGCGTAGTGATATTGTTTTTCTTGCATTGCATTTATAGCTGTCGATTTTTGTTGTGTGTTCTATTGCATTGGATAAGTTTCAATAAACATGCATGCACAGAATGATTACATATAAACACGAATATTATTTTAATTAATATTATTTTATTTGCATTGAATGGACCTATTTGTTAGGCGGATGTTGTTACCCTAATCTTATATGGGGTCCACATCTGCGAAAACATGGAATGATAATTTCGAGGAATCCCCTTTGACGTCATTTTGGGAAATCACGCTTAACCACGGAGGTCAACCAACCTCGTTGTCAAAATGGACTCGCTTTCCAGTCTTGTAAAGGTCTCTCTGCCAAACTATTTGCGAAATTTGCCGATTCCTAAATCGTTGACTGGGTTCGTTCATTTGTCAGGTAGGTCGAGTAGTTTATGAAAATATGCGGCAATTCAATTGTTTTCGGTGTATTTTGTTTATAAATCATCAACAAAATAAATGGTGCCCTGTCAGTGTCACCCGGGTTGTGCCTGTGGCGCCAGAAACAAGTAGCTGCTTAGCCCAGAGGACTTGCTTGTCATGTTTCTGAACCAGCGTAGGCTTAGTGAGCTTCCTCGTCCATCTGTGCGTCGGTGTCTGTGTCATTTCGATATATTGCTCCTACATCCAGTTTCTGACTATGAAACATTTCAAACAAAAATTTCTACTAATAAAACATAAAAATCAGTAATATCAGATCATAAATCATGTGATGTGTGTTGCATTTGATTATATAGGAAAACGGCCATAAAATTGTATATATATTGAAGATATTGATGTGAAATAAAAAGTTATGTGACCCACAAAATCATATTGATAATTAATTGGCCTTCATTGCATATTTGACCTAATTACCATGATTATTTGCATTATTTGAATGTAATTAATTAGGAAGTGCATACTAAACTATTGGAGGATAGAAGACTATTTAATAATTAATATATATTATATTGTTATAGCACATGAAATCAGTAATTTTAATGACAATTAATTGACCTTCACTGCATGTTTGACCTAATTAGTGTGATTACTTGAATGTAATTAACTAGGAAACGTGCCTACTAAACTATTGGAGGATTGAAGATTATTAATATATTACATTGTTATAGCACGTATGAAATTACCTATTTAAAGACCTTATTAATTGACCTATTTACCGTTATTAATTACATAAATCGGATGTAATCAACAAGGAAAACGCCTACTGTAGGTTGAACTCTGTCAGTTTATACAGTGACTGTCAGACCTGGGGCCGAGTACATTTTCATGAGTACGAGTAATTTGATGATGGATGAGTATGAGTACATTGCTAAAAGCTGAGTAAGAGTACAAGTATGAGTACTTTCTCACGAGTAAAAGTACGAGTACATTTTTTTAAATATAAATAATAACATATTTTAAAATAATTAATTAATCTAATTTATATAACTCAGCACAAGTGAATATGCAATGGCAGTTGATCAATTTTTATGAGGAAAACTAAAAAAACCTCTATTTGAGTATTTCATCAACAATGAAATTCACTTCATTGGCATTCATTTCAGTGCAATCATATTATGATCTTGTCATCTACTTGCCCTTGCACTGAAAGAACATGAGTCTTTCAGGCTGCACCGTTCAGGGCAGGATACTTTCTCGGCTATGCTAAATACCCTTTCAACTGAGGCTGGAATGCTGAGATGGTGAGGGACCAACTGAGCCAGAGTTGGAAAACTCAGAACTGGAGTGAGTCACTGTGACGATCTGTACATGGCTGACTGAGGTATTCTTTCACCTCTACAATCAGCAATCTGCTGATATTATAAGTTTGCAATTATATTTTTCTGATCATAGACTACTAGTTGTTGAGAGGGTTAGCACATTTCCACATAACAGGCTCAGCATCCCCTTTGGACTTTTTAGTCAGACTGCTGGCATGGGATTATAATAGTGTAGGAGGCAGTCTGACTTGAGCCACCTTACTTCTACAGAGGAAGACTGGCAGTTCTTGTTCTTACCAATTAGCACTGTCATCCTGTCAAGTGGCATGGTCTCCAGACTACATCAAAGATATTTTCCTGTCTAACTGGTGGGTTAACTGCTAATTGGCTCTTTATGGACACCCTGGTGGTTTAATTAAACAACAGGTTTATGGCCTGAACTGATAGCCTACAATTACTGTTTGCTTAACAGGGTTATTCTGACTGGGAAAAGATGCTGCCTGTTGCCATGTTTGGGTATCACAGTCATGGTTATCAGAGAATGAGGTTGTACTATGTGTAGGGATGGTAAGGTGGTATTATCACCTATTTCACAACAACTTTTTGTTCCGAAAACCAAGCTTAATATCGGCAAACATGCTTTTTCTGTAGCTGCACCACTGCAGCTGCACCACCCTATCGCTTTATAATCATCTGAGACTAAATACTTTCTAAAAAAATCTAAAGATTTATTTATTTGAAATTGCATTCCCACCCTAACCTTCGGCGGTCCCTTGCTCTAATGACGACTCTTGCTTGTCCCTGTTAACGATTTTGCCCAATGATTTTTGTATGATGCGCCTCTGAGCTCAGATTCCTGGGGATTTAGGCGCTATAGAAGAAGTTTGTCATTATTATTCTATCAGAAATACCAAAGTATTTAAAAATTAGTTGAACATTTAAATATTTCAGGAAAGTTTAATTTTACAACCACATATATTTATTTTCCCCCGTACATATGGAGAAAGTACTCAGATGTACTCGTAATGTATTCGTAAAATCTGAGTACAATGAGTACTCGTACATGACCCACAAGCTTCATGAGTACGACTACTTCAAAAATGTTCTCGAGTACCAAGTACTTCGGCCCCAGGTCTGGACTGACTGTAATATATTATGTCTATGCTACCTCTTAGAATATGTTACCAATTATGCATGATCTAATTAGTTGACCTATTTTCCTAATTAGTTGACCTATTTTCCTAATTAGTTGACCAATTTTAAACGCTTAATTAAAAAAACGTAACTATATTTCACTTATTATTAATTAGACCTAATAACAAATTTAATTAGAAACATTATAAACTACAACTTATATTAAGACTACCCTTTTGATTGAAACATGAAAGTCACACTGAATCACTTGCTGGAAATGAAGTGGTGTTGTATGAAAAAAAGAAATGTAATAAAACATTTATTTGTTAATATAATATCAAAAGTTTATTAAATAATAATTAATTATAACTTCAAGTACAAAGAAAACGCAATTCGTTTTAAAGATTGAAAGCGTCACTAACATTTGACAATGCAATCAACAGACACAGCTTCAGTCAGCTTGTACATTTTTCTTGAAACTTTAAATTTTGGCTTGTTAATATCAAACTAAAAAACGGTAAACATTAATTATATATAGATCTTGTCACTGTTACAAGTGAACAATAACACCAAAGATATGTGATGGTTGCGATGGATATGGATTTAATTAATGCTGCAAAGCACCTACTGATGCCAGCGTCATATGGCATCGACTGTTGAAAATATATGCCCAGAACGCCAAAGTTGCCCACATCTGTGTGTTGCTTGGTAAGCACATACAATTATGGAACATATATCATTTTAAAGCTAATATTCGAATCTACACTAATATCGCAGTTTCATTCGTTAATCTTTATATTTTATTTACGCATTTAATAAGCATAGAAAACATTAAATTTCACTTACCCCCCGGTATCTATACACACAAACTGCCGCGTTCAAAACGAAAAACAAGTATGTAATGAGTTATCCATTGGTCGATTCCATGGTCAAACGGCATTGTGACATCATTTGCATAGCAGCAGTGAAATATTTTCTACGACCATGTGATCTCTGACGCAGCCCTGCGCCAGCGCCATTTTCATGTACAAGAAATGGATCAGTTGGCCACTAGATGGATATACGCCACCTAGCGGATACTGACATCACTATCTTAGAGTAACTTCATACTGGGCCAGGGGGCGTGCATGCCAACAAGGATGACCAGGCGACACTGATTTGATTTATAATTGTTCCTTTTAGTAGGTGTATGGCCACCATTTTGTACGTCTTCATAATTATAATTCTAGAACATTAATTTTTAGTCCTTTGGCCAAAGGTCCAAGGGACTATTATCATCATCTGCGTCCACCGTCCTCCGTCCGCTGTTAGCTGCCATATCTCAGAAACCGTTCAGCAACTTTTTCTCTAATTTTGCATAGACATATCTTAGGGCACTGCCACTATGCATGTATTTGATTGAATCATTTTAAGGGCTCCCTAGGGCCTCCAAGGACCCCAAAACTGGTAAAAATATAACATTTGGCCTTTTTTTTTTAAACTGTTCAACTTTTTTCTAATTTTGCATAGATGTATCTTAGGGTGCTGCCACTATATACAAGAAATCTGTATTTGATTGAATCTTTCTAAGGGGCCCCCAAAGTGCAAAAGTTTTACATTATCTAGTGATGTGGTTTTGAGAAGGGCCCTTGAGACCACCCTCAACAGTAGATTTTGTTTAATGTGCCACAAAGTCAACACCATGACTAAGCTCTGCAGCCTAGTGCTACTGTTCCATTGAGACCTTGACTAATCTTTAATTGGTCACAGCCCCCAGGCAGAGTAGACACCCACAACAGTAGATTTTGTTTAATGTGCCACAAAGTCAACACCATGACTAAACTCTGCAGCCTAGTGCTACTGTTCCTTTGAGACCTTGACTAATCTTTAATTGGTCACAGCGCCCAGGCAGAGTAGACACACTTGACCCCTGTTAGACTGGACAGTTGCTAAACACTTTTTATCTTCAAAACTATTGATTTTCTATAATTGCAAGTTGTGTTTATTTTGATGTTCATTTAATTATTATAAAATGGTTTGACTGTGATATCTATTGGTTAAAGATGTATTGTCTGACAAACATAGAAAATTAATATTCTGTCACCTGTAGGTGACAAACATAGAAAATTAATATTCTGGACAACTATGGAGTGAAATATCCTACACTTTATTGATATCAAATGCATTCTACTGTTCTGTTTACGCTTGCCATGCCTTGTGTAGACATGGTACTGTGTAAATCAATTGTATCAATATAGACTAATAATTACAGATTCACAATATAGTTGACACCTGAAAAAACAAAATGTCAACCATTAGAAGAGTTGACATAGTTCCGTTATACACAAGCAAGAAATCTGTATTTGATTTAATCATTCTAGTGTCATCAGATTATAGTAGAACATACATTTTCTGCATCATCATCCCTAAGGTTGTTGTAAATTTCACCAGCTGCCATGTCAGGTCCGTTATAATTGTGACTATCAAAATTATTCAGGTAAATAGCAAATAACAAAGGACACAAGTTTTCTCCTTGCCATACCTATACATCACATGAGAAGAAGACTGACACAGCCTGGCCCTGATTTATACATGATTTAGCATTTTTGTATATGTTGTATACAACTTTCAACACAATACCATTAATACCGCATGAAATTATCTTAGACCACAGCTTTCTTATAATCGATGAAGGCACAATAAAGCCTTTTGCGTCGAGACAAATACAATTCAACCAGTACCCCTATTTGAACACTGCCTGTTCTTCACCTATTATATTCGCTTTGTTTAGGTATGTGGTCAGTCTGGTGTTCAGAACAATCACTAAGGATTAATGAACACTTGTGCAGAAGGTCACCCACTTGGCAGGTTTAATTGATCTATTCAGCAATGAGGACACTGCTTAGGCCTCACTCTGGACACTGTCACTCACAGTGTTGTGTATTGTCTTAGTTGGTGCATTGAGCTAATCTACTTGACCATGAATCAGTGGTGGCTCTGGTTGTGTATTACACCCAGCTGTGGAGCTAAGATTCTCTGCCTGCTATTGTTTGATGGAAACTGTGACTAATCTGTAATTGGTCACTGGCAGTAGCTTATGTCAACAGACAGCATTAAGCTACTAGACCCCTGTTAGACTGGACAGTTGCCTGTAGGTTTTAAACTGTGTCAAACAGTGAGTCTACCTTCTCTCTCAAATAATCTGTCCTCTTAGTTTTACACATGAAGACATAATCTGGCATAACTTGACAAGTCTTTGTAGCAGCACATTTGTACTTCCAGTGTATCATTGCAACATAACATACATATTACATACTGTGTGCCACATTTGAATGTTGTGCATGTAATATTTCCATGCAATCAATTTGCATATATAATGTAAAACTTCAACAGCCGTTTTCTTCATTTTCACTTTTTGATCCCTACCATGCTCAATGCTCCATAACTTTGCCAATTTTTGTAGCAGTCATATTTTTTGAAACCGTGTAAAGCACCCTACCAAACCTTTACAAGGATGTAAGAAAGCAATGTTAAAATTCTTCCGACTTATCACTCATTTGGTCAGCCGGGGTCACATATAGACGTATTAGTCCAAAGGACTTCAGGGCCACTTGGCCCATTTTTACATTTAATGTCACTGATCAAACTTTGAAGTAAGAATTTTAATACCAAGTAACTTAAAATTAAAGCAGATTTAATTTCTAGATAAAAAAATTACAGTAATAATATTTTGTAATATTTGTTTGCATTAGTTTTTTAACATCTTAGAATGAAGTTTTAACGTTTTGGTCATGAAATTAATTATGGAACATCATAAATTGTTTTGATTGTTTCAGCTTCTGAATGGGTGTCGCTCATTCCATTTGTCGGCACAGTCTCATTCCTCTTATACGCCTCTGTGAAGGCATGCACACCACCACTGCTTGAGTTCAGTAGGAAATCATCTCATATGATCAATCCCAACATTAGGAAAGATGAGAAAAAAGTTGTTGATTTCCTCGAAGTAGAAGATCTTGCATCTGAGAAGGTTTCATTCTGCCGTTGCTGGAAGTCAGAAAAAGTAAGTAATTAAGACATATTTATATGTATATATATATACAGGGTTTTTGTTAAGAGCTGGGACCCGGGTCTTTACCAGGTTTTGGCGATCCATATACCCGGCTATCGAGAACGGAGAAGAAGGGAAGCTTTTCATTAGCACCTGTGCATGATTCAAAAGACACTGCTTCCGAGTGCCTTCTTGTTACATATTGTGCTGTACAGTGTCTATAAGTTTCACAAACAGTTCAGCGCATCAATCAGTGTTTCCCTTGGTATATAACCTTCGAGGCGTGCCACCTCGTCATTTTTCTATGCCGCCTCGCCCAAATGTCGAAATTGTTGCCTCATAGCTATTTCGTGCATCCATTTTTTCCTGTTCTTTCGCGATATATTCAGCGTCGGCAAGTGGCGCAAAATTACACCACAAAGTCACTTATATTCCTGCAAAATCACAGGGTTGTAGCAACATCGTTTAGTCGTCTTGAGGTAGCTACACCGGGTATCATGTCAGTTGATTTCTTTATTTTTTTCTTCATAGAACATTAGTAGGTGTCAGTATGAACATGTGTACTATTAAAAAACCAAGGCACTATCACCATCAACATCCGATTGAATAGGATGCATGGTTTCTGAATAATTCACTAGTCGGCGCTTGTATCGAATCCAGACCCTTTTGAAACCAAAAAATGACCCGGTTTGCAATAGGCTGCGCCTCTGCGGCTGTGTGTTACCACAGCATGCATAAAATGAGCAATATAGCAGCATATGTTGATACGTAAGACTCAAACATCCTTAAAGATAAATATGCTTCATTGGATACATTATGCAGCAGGTTTTCAAAATACTTCACGGATAAGATTGCTTACATTCGATCACGTTTTGTTATTTATGACGTTGATTACAAGTTTACTGAACAGCCGATTGTTGATAATACACTGCAATGTTTTACACCTGCAACTACAAGTGAAGTTCTCACTATCATACAAAAATGTCCTAGCGAATCGTGTGGTCTTGACCCTTTTCCAACATTTCTACTGAAGAGTTGCATTGATCAACTGGTTTATCCTATCACAAATATTATAAATATGTCAATATAGGATGGTGTTGTTTCACATGAATTCAAGCAAGCTCTTGTCAATCCTCTTATTAAAAAACAAAGTATGTGCAAAAATTACTGTCCTATCTCAAATCTGAGTTTTCTGTCGAAAGTATTAGAGAAGGTTGTTGCAAATGGACTCCATGAACACATTTATTCACAGCATTTATCAAATGATCTGCATATAAAAAAGTGATTTCATTCAACTGAGATGGCTCTTCTTAAAATACACAATGACTTTCAGTGTGTTCCCCTGGGTAAAAGATGAGCGAGGTGGTAGGGGTGGGGTACGCGAGCGCCACAGGCGCGAAGCATTGCCATGGGGATCCGGGGGCATTTTCCCCCAGAGATTTTTTTTAACTAGCTTAAAAATGGTGCATTCTAAGGTATGTTTTAACCTTTACACTTGAATATAGAGGGGTAGATATAAAACAACAAGACACTATTTGTAAATGTAGTAATCATGATTGATAAAAGTCAGTAATTATGATTGTTTCATCATGTTGAGGTGTGGTTTCCACTTTATCACTGGTACTCAGTAATGGTGTGGTTTCCACTTGACCACTGGTACTTGGTTGCCCTAACCCTAGGCCTTTTCTAGCCCAAGTTATTGATAACCCGTTAGTATACACGGTTTTCGGCGATAGACGTCTTTTATGAGATGTGAACTTCGGTGGTTTATATTCGTAAGTACTTCACTCAAATCAACTTTCTCAAAAGTTTGTTTGCATAACTTTGTCGGAATAGGTATTATATATTTAGCACAAAGATATTTCATGAATCACATTCCTTATTTTGTTAAAAAAACGGCATAACACATTAGTTGAATAGACTTGTGGGCATTTGTGTCGAATCCTGACCCACCTCGATTTCGCCATTATAACTTGAGTTTTGCCTAACTGTGATACCTCGTTTTTATTCCCGCCACCGTCATAAACCAGAAACTCAACATCAGCTACACCAGCATTCTGATTTAATGTGGGCACATACTATAATAGTAAAATTTAGTGCAAAAGACATCTTCGTTCAGCTACCGTTCTCTTTGTTTTTTTCTCCAAGTTCCGCATGTCTCCCAAACGCAGTTACCGTTTGGGTGTCATGTTACATGAATGTCTAGATTTCTAGTATGTCAAAACTCTGCAAGGTGTCACCATTGGAGATACCGGGGATTCCACGGGAATATTCCGTGATTGGACAACTCACAAGTGATGTCATTCACGTTGTCCAATGGAGTTAATTCTAAGAGGTAAATCCTAGACGCCGACACTGAATAACTTGCGAAAGAAAAAAAAATGGGCGCATGAAATAGCAACGAGGCGGCAATTTTGGGCGAGGTGGCCCGCCTCGCTTGTCATATACAGTCGAGCCTCGTTATAACGCGTTAGTCGGGGTCTACGAAATGAATCCGCTTTATAAACGGGGCGCGTTCCCGTATCTGCCGTCAGGGGGCGCTACAACCGACACCGCTGCTGCACGAAGAACGCCATCGAAGCCAAAGGCAAAGTGTGCACGTCGCGCAGTCTATACGCAGTTTATGAAGCTTATTAAACTGCCAGCCAACGTCAGTGTGTATTCTATTTAAATGTCACACTGTTGGACACTGTTGAATGTTGAACTGAATAAAATTCATGAATTGGGTATCGTTTTTAAATAAACAACGGATCAACAAGCCACGGTCAACTGAACGATAATATGGTACCACTGACGTAAGATCTAAAATAATGACCTGGCACTCAGCAGCCGAATACGCAAATGATTTGACAAACGCTGTGTTAGAGTTGATTCAGGATTTAAAGCTATAAGTACGTTCACAATTGGCTTAACTTCGTCTTTCAATCAAAATACCAATTTAGAAAGCACATTTACCGTGCCGAACAATATTACGATTCACCAATCCATATGTGGTTGACGAATTAATATTTTGGCACACCAGTACAGGCAGTAGCTTTGCATTCATCGCAGCAAAAAGCTAATATTTGTTACGCAATGTTAGCTTACTGATCTTGCCTACTAAGCTGTATTAAAACGTATTTAACCCATTCTTAAGCAAGGCGTATTTGTGAATTTCAGTTGCACTTTACAAGCCCCTGGTGGCGGCACCGAAACCAGGCGAACTTGTAATCTGCGGAAGCCATGAGCATGACTAGCAGATTGGAAATGATTCGTTTGATGTCGGCGCAAAACAAACAATACCTCGCTCCACATTTACTGTTCCTAAAGTTAAAATTGACCATACTTATAGTCAAAGAAACTTATACCTTTGATAGCATTGGCAGTGCAGAATAAACAACGGCAATGTAGTGACGCGCCTCACACTTGATTTGTTGCAGTTGTACGTTGGCGTTAAATTTATTGTCCGCCAACTAATGTTTCAATATACACATGTCGTGGACAAAGACGGAGATAATTTCACACAAAACAGTTGACAGTTATCACTGTGTTAATATAGTTTGTCATAGCGCCCATTTCCCCCCTCGCAGCAGAAATCCGGGGTCCACGACCGACCGCGTTATAACGGGGCGTGTTATATCGAGGCGCGACTGTACCAGGGGAAACACTGACTTTGATAGTGATTTCAGCTTTCACCAGGACATTTTTCATGTATGTAAATCCTGTTTCTACCATGTACGTGATTTCCGCCAAATTCGTCGTCATTTCTCTTTATCCACTGCTAAAACAATATCAGTATCTCTAATTAGCAGTCGCCTTGACTACTGCAACTCACTCCTAAACGATATTGCTAAAAAGGACTTAGCTATACTCCAACGTGTACAGAATTGTTTAGCACATGCAATATTAAAAGCACATCGTTTCTCACCATCTCTGTCCCTACTTAGATAGTTGCATTGGCTTCCAGTTACATATCGAATACAATTCAAATTAGCCACTATCACGTATTGTATTGTTCAAATTAGCCACTATCACATATTGTATGTTCTGTTGAATAAACTCCCTATCGCTTTAAAATCATCTGAGACTACATACCTTTCGTAAAAAACTGAAGACTTGTTTATTTGAAATTGCAGCCCCACCCTAACCTTTGGCGGTCCCTTGCTCTAATGACGACTCCAATGATTCTTGTATGTTGTGCCTCTGAACTCAGATTCCTGGGGATTTAGGTGCTATAGAAGCCTGCAGCGCTCGCGTAGCCCGCCCCTACTACCTCGCCTATCATTTTACCCAAGGAGAAACGTGTCGTTCCTCCGAGTTGACTTCCCACAATTCTTAGCGTTGGTTGTTATTCCCGATAGAGTCCGCCACTGTGCTTTTTCGTTGACCGGTGCCCCTGGCGAACCGCTCGGCAACAGTGTTGGCGTAGCAACGTTACTTCACAAGCGCAGAAGTGTTAGAAGTCGTGGAATATATGGCTACGACTATACCGGTTTTGTGCGGCATGTTCACTACCGTCGTGTCAAAGTCCCAAAAAGCGAACATTTGTATTGCATTTTTACAATAAATATGGCATTTTCTATTTTCCATTTTTGGAGTCATTGGAAACAAAAACTCCAGGTCTACAGAAGCAGATAGAATCTACTTCGGGCAGGTGGAATACAACTTAGCTATTACCAGGCATCTAGAATATGTGATTTTTGTGTGTCACACAATGATGATGTAATCGATTGTAATCAATCAATTATAAATAAATGTAATTCACATCTACATGGCTTGACATTAACTCCCATAGAGCACTAGTCCTGTAGGACAAGTATTAATACATGTTTACTTGTCCCAACAGAAATTTACTTGTTCCACCAAACAATCAACACTATGTACATCGTTCTGAATGATCTCTGCTACTAATACAAAATATTGTTTGTAATAAATTCTAGATACAGTTATGTAATGGGACCGAGCCATGCATGTAATTTTGTTGATATTTACAACCAGAACAATTATTTAAGCAATTGAATGTTTTTATGAAATTATACACATTTAGTTTGAATGTATATATGTCCACACAGTATTCACATAGGGAACACTCACCTCTTTATATATTCTGACAGGCTTTATGTTGAATTTTACATAGGCACACATTATTTCACAGTTTAAACTTTACACAAATAAAAAACTTAACTAGCTTGTTAGTCAAGAGTTGCCCCTTTATGTAACTGGTTGCCCAAGTCACCAAGTGATATAAGAGTGGACAGTACAGGTGTGCCTGCATAGGACTTCATACAGGTCTACAGCTTTAGGCAGTCATCATTCACTTGCTACAATTAATCAGACTTTTGCTGCAGACCCAACTAGCCGGGGCAGAGGAAGAGGTTAAAGTGGCATCATGCACAATTTGTTTGATGGCTAATGCCCATTAATATATCAACACAAGGACCCAAATGTCAGTCACCCACCCAGGCAGGACAGTAATTAATGGACAAAGTTCTAAATTGCACACTGAAACTAAAGCAATTTATCTAGTAGTAGGAGGAAGATTATACTAAAAAATGCAACCAGGTAGTAGCAACTTCAAGCTCTGTTAATATTGTGACACAATCAACTTGTCCCATAGGACAAGTGTGCTGGACAACGCACTTGTCCGACATTGGTAATTACTTGTCCCAGACAAGCCGACAAGCATTAATGGTCACTTTATGTCGAGCCCTGATCTAGTAGCAATTGTGTGCAAAAACAACCAGACAGTCCCTTTGGTCTGCCATGTTTGTTAATGCCGTAGGTAATGTGACCCTTCTGCGTCAAATATATTAACAAAACTCGCTCTACAGACAGACTGAAAAAACACAATTAGAATATCCCCATAATCTACACTGACCCTGGTGTGACTTGTTGTTTCAGTTCCCGTACTGTGATGGAGCGCACCGCCAGCACAACGAAGAGACAGGGGACAACATCGGTCCAGTTGTCATCAAACGCAAGGCGCCTTAGAGCTAAACAACAAACATTCACACAGTCGTTCTTACTGTAATGACAAATATGGACTGGCGACTGCTTGCCAACGGTACACACATATCTCCAGGCTAAAACACACTTTCACTTTATGAATAAAATTGAAACAATGTATGTGTCTCAGAATTGTTTTTCTCTAGTTTACTGCATGGTTTACTGAAGATGATTTCACTTTGTTAGGGGCAAATATTTATCTTTGGGTTAAATTGTTTACTTGACTTGTTATTTCAAAAAAAAGAAGAAGTTATGCAGTGTAATTGTACTATTATTTAAAAGTAATCTCTCAACAAGTTGATTGCTGCATAATGTGACAGATCATGGCAGTTCAGACCTTACGTGTGTTTTGGTGGTATGGATGTATGGCTATCATGCTAAAGAGCATCATTTCAATTTTACAATATCTGTGTAAATAAATTTATAAAAAAAATTATTTTGAGACATCAAAGTTAGATATTAATTAGTTTTTGTGTCAAATCATAAACCATTCAAACCAAGACATGCAATCAAAACACTCAAAATTGCATTACTAAAATTGGTAGTAAATTGTTTATTGTTTCTAAAACTGCAAAGATTGATATTCTCACCTCTGTGAAATTGTGAATATATTTGAGCTTTTCCTCAGTTTTGTGAAATGTACCTTACGGTCTAAACCATTGTGGCCTGACACATGTGGGCATTAACTGATTAGACAGGTGAGTCATTCAGGTTTGACGAAATGAATGTTTCTCTGTGTATGTGAGCTTGTTCAGTTTCTTGACAGCATATCAAAAGTAAACACATTAAGCAGTGCTATCATCTCTACAGTCCACACACACTTGATCAAGCTCATACAATATGTACTAATTGTCTTATTCAATTGCATTTGCGCTATCCAGTTCTTTCTTCATTAAGTTAGAAGAACACATTCTCTGTTAAGAACTTCAGAATCATTAATGCTATTGTTTGGGTACACTTTTATCAATAATTACATTATTTATTACATTTGTAATGTGTCATGTACACGGATTAGAAACCTGCTCAAATGTACTGATACAAGATACAAATCAACAACACCATTAGATAAACTTTACACTGATTTCCTTATAAATGAGCAGAATTTTGAATAATGTTGAGTGTTGCTAACAACTGCCACTAACTGGAACCAATCAATAGTATAGAATCCAATTACCAGTAGCATATGTATCATATTAGTAATGTTTATTGTAGGGGCAGCTGGGGCATTTCAGCACATTGGAACATGGCAGCAGACTTTATTTTTGACCACACAACCTGCTACATGATTTCAGTAACCCATGCACACGCATGCACACAAACACAGATACAGGAATGCAAACCTGCACTCACCGTACACATGTGCATGCATGTCCGTGCATACACAACTATCTTTACACAAGCAAATCCAATATTTTTAAACCCCTAATTTATTACTTTTTAGTCCTTTGGGTCCAAGGGACTATTGCCATCACTCTGCATCTGCCGTTAGCTGCCATATCTCAGAAACCATTCAGTAACTTTTTCTATAATTTTGCATAGACGTATCTTGGGATACTGCCACTATGCATGAGAAATCTGTATTTGATTGAATCATTCTAAGGGCTCCCAAGGGCCCAAAAAACTGGTAATTTGTTACATTTTGCCTATTTTTTCCTAAATTGTTCAGTAACTTTTTCTCTAATTTTGCATAGATGTATCTTGGGGTGCTGCCACTATACACAATAAATCTGTATTAGATTGATTCATTCTAAGGGCACCTCAGGGTCCCCCAAAGTGCAAAAGTTTTACATTATCTAATGATGTGGTTTTGAGAAGGGCCCTTGAGACCACCCCCAACAGTAGATTTTGTGTATTGTGCCAGAAACAGAGTGCAGCCTCACCCCACTCTGCATTGTTCCATTGAGACCTTGACTAATCTTTAATTGGTCACAGGCAGAGCAGACACATTTGACCCCTGTTAAACTGAACAGTTGTCTGCAGCTTTTAAACTGTATCTTCAAAACTATTGATTTTCTATAAATGCAAATTGTGTTTATTTTGATGTTCATTTAATTATTATAAAATGGTGTGACTGGTGTCTATTGGTTAAAGATGTATTGTCATCTGTAGGTGGCAAACATAGAAAATTAATATTCTGGACAACTATAGAGTGAAATATCCTACACTTTATTTATATCAAATGCATTCTACTGTTCTGGTTACACTTGCCATGCCTTGTGTAGACATGGTACTATGTAAATCAATTGTATCAATATAGACTAATAATTACAGATTCACAATATAGTTGACACCTGAAACAACCAAATATCAACCATTAGAAGAGTTGACATAGTTCCACTATACATAAGAAATCTGTATTTGATTTAATCATTCCAGTATCATCAGCATGTAGTAGAACATACATTTTCAAGAAAATGTCTACATCATCATCACTAAGGTTGTTGTAAATTTCACCAGCTGCCATGTCAAGTCTCTTAAAATTATGACGAATGGTGTTAAGTTATTCAGGTAAATAGCAAATAACAAAGGACACAAGTTTTCTCCTTGCCATACCTATACATCACATGAGAAGAAGGCTGACACAGCCTGGCCCTGTTTTATACATGATTTAGCATTTTTGTACATGTTGTATACAACTTTCAACACATTACCATTAATACTGCATGAAAGTATCTTAGACCACAGTGAGGACCGGTCTACTAAATCAAATGCTTTCTTATATTCGATAAAGGCACAATAAAGCAGTTTGCGTCGAGACAAATACAATTCAACCAACGAGTGCAAAACAAATATATGATCAAGAGTGGAATACCCCTATCTGAACCCTGCCTGTTCTTCACCTATTACATTCGCTTCGTTTAGATATGTGGTCAGTCTCGCGTTAATGGAGGCTGTAAACAACTTGCCTATGCAGCTTAATAGTGTAATGCCATGATAGTTGTCTGGGTCATCTATTGACCCTGTCTTTTTGTATATAGGCTTAATGATCCCAATACACCAATCTGTTGACACAATGCCAGATAATAGAACTAGGTTAAACATCTTAACAATAACTATAATTAGTTTTGTGGGGCTGTTTAGGGCTGCCATAAAATGCTAAATTTTCCTAGTATTTCCCGACTGCACTGGGCAGCTTTAAAAACACTTTTAAATCTGGACATTGACACTAAAAATGGGCCCAGATCCCCTGAAGTCCTTTGGACTAATACGTCTATATGACGTATTAGTCCTGACCAAATGAGTGATAAGTCAGAAAAATTGTAACATTGTTTTCTTACATTCTTGTAAAGATTGGGTAGGGTGCTTTACACGGCTTCAAAAATTATGACTGCTACAAAAATTGGCGAAGGTATGGAGCATTGAACATGGTAAGGGTCAAAAAGTGAAAAAGAAGAAAAGGGCTGTTGAAGTTTTACATTATACATGCAAATGGATTGCATGGAAATATTACATGCATGACATTCAAATGTGGCACATAGTATGTATGTTATGTTGCAATGATACATTGGGAGTACAAATACTTATCAAGTTATGCCAGATTATGTCTTTATGTGTAAAACTAAGAGGACAGATTATTTGAGAGCAAAAGGTAGACTAAAGAAAATAAAAAATGACGAAGCTAATGCAGAGATTAAGAGAATTAACTAGAGGGTATAAATGCTTTATAAAACAAATATCAAAATGCTACCATAAACAGTTACATGAAAACTTGCGCAACCTAAAACATAGCAAGCCTGCAGAATACTGGGATATACTTAATAAAGCAAGTAACAGCAGTGAACAATGTGGAAATATTTCACTGGATAAGTTTATGAACCACTTTGAAAAACTCTGTGAAAAACCTGAAAATGAAACTGCAGCTAGTGAGATACTTTTGATCCAAGAAAGATTTTCCAGTCAAACGAATGCATAAACATGACATGACAACATCACACAAAATGAGGAGCTAATGTAAATAAAAAAACTCAAAAACAAAAAGGCATGTGGTATTGATAATGTTATAAATGAATACTTAAAAAAACATCCCCACAGAACTAATTACAGTTATTGTTAAGATGTTTAACCTAGTTCTATTATCTGGCATTGTGCCAACAGATTGGTGTATTGGGATTATTAAGCCTATAAACAAAAAGCAGGGGTCAATAGATGAACCAGACAACTATCGAGCATTACGCTATTACGCTGCATAGACAAGTTGTTTACAGCCTCCATTAATGCGAGACTGACCACATATCTAAAAGAAGCGAATGTAATAGGTGAATTCAACAACATATTAAAAGGTATCATCATGTGGATAATTCAATGCTCTTCAAAATAACACTTATTTGTAATTAAAGAATACACCCACAAAATGTTTTTGGTGAATCATAGTTACAGATCATTAAGGGTTAATGACATAATACTGATTGAACTGGAGTGAAGTAACAGCTGTAACATGTGTAGTAAAACGTCTTAATAATATTCCTTATAATTTTGGCTAAATATACTTTAACCTTTTCGAGTATACCTAAGTTATTTTATATGTTATTTTATACCTAAGTGATTTTATTTTAATCCTAGATCATATCGTTACATTGCATTGATAATTATGTCTATTGATGTTTTTAAGTTTCTCAGGTTCTGCCAGAGCAGTAGGGATTCCCATTACACATTATAATTACAGCCCACATGGAGGCATTCAGTTTGACACTGGGACAATGGCAGGCAGAGTGCCTAGGATAGACCAATACACAGATTTACAGCAGGCCACTCCACTCAGAGCCACCCCAGTGATCAGGGCAAAGTCCACTATCCAGTTACATCAGTAGGGTGCCTGCCTGCCTGCCTGCCTGCCTGCCTGCCTGCCTGCCTGCCTGCCTGCCTGCCTGCCTGCCTGCCTGCCTGCCTGCCTGCCTGCCTGCCTGCCTGCCTGCCTGCCTGCCTGCCTGCCTGCCTGCCTGCCTGCCTGCCTGCCTGCCTGCCCGCCTGCCTGCCTGCCTGCCTGCCCGCCTGCCTGCCTGCCTGCCTGCCTGCCTGCCTGCCTGCCTGCCTGCCTGCCTGCCTGCCTGCCTGCCTGCCTGCCTGCCTGCCTGCCTGCCTGCCTGCCTGCCTGCCTGCCTGCCTGCCTGCCTGCCTGCCTGCCTGCCTTCCTGCCTGCCTGCCTTCCTGCCTGCCTGCCTGCCTGCCTGCCTGCCTGCCTGCCTGCCTGCCTGCCTGCCTGCCTGCCTGCCTGCCTGCCTGCCTGCCTGCCTGCCTGCCTGCCTGCCTGCCTGCCTGCCTGCCTGCCTGCCTGCCTGCCTGCCTGCCTGCCTGCCTGCCTGCCTGCCTGCCTGCCTGCCTGCCTGCCTGCCTGCCTGCCTGCCTGCCTGCCTGCCTGCCTGCCTGCCTGCCTGTTATAAATATAGATCAGCGGAGCAGCAGAGAAACAGCAGGACAATTTTGCATTTTGGGGGGCCCTGAGGTGCCCTTAGAATGATTCAATCAAATATAGATTTATTGTGTATAGTGGCAGTACCCTAAGATACATCTAAGCAAAATTAGAAAAAAGTTACTGAACAGTTTTTGAAAATTTGGAGATTGGTAGGTGGTAAACTACCCTCTCAGCACTAGTGTTCACTGCCAACAACTGGATTCATCCTCCATCCTCTAAAGTTACCAGAGCCACCACTGATTCATGGTCAAGTTGATTAGCTCAACTCACCAACTAAGACAATACACAACACTGTGAGTGACAGTATCCAGAGTGAGGCCTAAGCAGTGTCCTCCAATTGCTGAATAGATCAATTAAACCTGCCCCTCAGTCTCAAGTGGGTGACATTGTGCACAAGTGTTCATTAATCCTTAGTGATTGTTCAGAAATGCTACATAGTTCTAAATGTTAAAAATAGTTTAGCCCAAAATGGAGGTTTAACCCGGGGATGGGTTACACTTGCCAACGTTGTTCACTATCCAGTTATCAATAGACATCAGTGGCGGAAGCAAATCTAACACACAAGCTTAAAGCAACCATGTCTGTTCTGTTACCTGATATCACCCACTAATAGTAAACACAGGAAATTCACTGAATCAGTTGTAATTTGTTGCACTTAATAATAATTGCTGGTTGGAGTGTTGCAACCAAACAACTTCAAGGGTTCTTGTGGGTAGAAACACAGGTCTGCCTTTGCTGTACATGTTTTCATGTTAAATGGTTTGTTTACAATTTGTTGAAATGTTTGTTTACAATTTGAAAGTTTTGTGGCCACAACGTTAAAATTGTGAACAATTATATGTGGCTTATATTAAACACAATTTGGGGGGGTATACCTTCGACATAATATTATTATAGTGCTATATTCAAAACTTTATCAATTATATTACAAATTGAAATGAAGAACAATAGACACTTGAAGTTGGTTAACTTTTAGAAGGCCTTTAAGCCATGCCCATGAAGCAATGCTTACATGAAGACACTTCACAAATTACAGGCATTCTTGTGGATACAAAATCATAAGTATAACAAAATTAGTACATTTGATACAGATAAGGATGTCAACAGACGGCGCCCCTAATTTAGTCGGACGACAATCCGTTAAGATTTTGCCGACTTTCAACTTGTTTTCACGTAACAACGCATTGATCATAACTTTTGTTTCTTTTGAATAAAATTACATTAACATCATTAGTATTTTTAGGATTACTGATTTAACTGCAACTTGAAATGGTTATTACACGAGTGTGCTTTGAACCTGCTACCCATCGGCCCGGCTTTGCGTTTAGTCTTTAGGAGTACTCACTTCAACGAAAAATGTGGAATTGTGCTCGATATCTTACATATCAAGGTAAAGGTAATATAATAAACTGTTTTGTTGTATATTCAGACACTACAGTAACACATACTCGTGATTCTTAGGATTGGCACTCAACTGAACTTTATTTGCATATCAGCATATCACTACTCACATAGTTCTCAACTACAACGTGTATCCCTACGCATCACTATACACATAGTCCACCACATAGACATGCATATATAACATTTCCCTCCCGGACTAATTATGAAAAAGTATACTAGTGAGTAATACTAGTTACTTATAACTACACTAATCTAACGTAGAGTCACAATAGTATTTCACCTCGCTACTTTTGCTAATCTAATGTAACGTAGACCACAGTGGCTCACGTATCTGTTACACTACAGATCTAGTCTATCTGGTGCCGTTCTCACACGAGAAGACCTTCTCAGGTGTGTTTCATTCTCGACCTGAGTAGGTGGCACCAATTCTGCATGAGTCCTATCATGAGCTGCTTGCTGTTGGGGGGCGTCATACGTCAACTCGTTGTCGTTCCTCTGATTCAGTGATGGCATAGAGCCCACTAAGTAGTCATGATGATCAGTCACTGCAGTCAGTGGTAACTCTGTCAGAGGCATGTTAGTCGAGTTTACCCTTGAACTTAACTGATCAATGTGGCGTTTCCACAATCCCTTAGAAACAATGACTCCATATGTCAACGGACCACACCTTGCACTTATAGTTCCTGGCACCCACTTTTCTTTCCCGTGGTAATCTCGAACCCATACCATGTCTCATTCCCTGAATGAACCACTTTGCATTTGTTTCTCTAACCGTGTGTTTTCTCGTCGGTTATCTGGTTTCACCCTGTCAAGTCGTATACGCAACTGTCTACCCATGAAACGTACTCCTGTGAAAGCATGCGGAGCATTTCGATATGTCAGGAGGAATTTATCCAATCTAACCTGCAGTGCTTCCCCTGACGATGCCATAGCTTTCATAGCCTTCTTTACCGTTTGAACAAATCGTTCAGCTTGCCCGTTCGAACTCGGGTGATATGGCGGGGTAGGTTTATGCAACACCCCCAACCTATCCAGGAAGTCTTTGAACTCCTGAGATTTAAACTGTGGAGCATTATCTGAGACCAAAGTCTGGGGGACTCCGACTCTACTGAACATAGTTCTCAGTGCCTTCACTGTCGCTTCACTGGTTGTGCTGTTGACAATGACATCTTCTGGCCACTTCGAGAACGAGTCAACTACAATGAGGAGCATTTTCCCCTCCACAGGACCAGCATAATCAATGTGTATGCGTTCCCCTGGTCGCGATGCAGGTATCCATGGATGTAATGGAGCACTGGTTGGATTCCTCTGCACCAATTGGCATGACTCACAAGCCTTAGTACATGCTTCAATGTCTGCATCCATGCTTGGCCACCAGACATATGAACGTGCGACACCCTTCATTTTCACTGCTCCGATATGTCCTGTGTGTAGCTCATCTAGAATTTCTGCTCGAAACTGTTTTGGAATGATCACCCTCATTCCCCACAACAGCACATCACCATCGAGAGATAGTTCGTTACGACGACTGAAGAACGGTTGTAAATCTGTCCGATCAGTTGGCAACTTATCAGGCCAACCATCTCGTGTGTACCTCATCACCTGTGACAATAATGGGTCTTTCCGAACTCCACCCTTGATCTGTTCGTTAGTGACAGGTAACACCCCAACACCAAGAACGAGAGCCACATCTTCATCTGTAGATGTACCTGGATCCTCGTTTTGTGTGGGTAGCCGTGAGAGCCAGTCCGCATTGGCATTCTGCACACTGCTCCGGCAGCGCACCTCATAGCTGAAACCAGACAAATACATTGCCCAACGCTCGATGCGTTCTGCTGCTACCGCTGGTATGTCCTTTCTAGGACTGATGATCGCCGCTAGTGGTTTGTTATCAGTGACAAGAGTGAACTTCCTGCCAAACAGAAAAGGATAGAATCGCTTCACACCAAATATGATTCCTAGTCCTTCCCTCTCAATCTGTGAGTTCTTCTGTTCTGCTCTCGTCAACGAGCGAGATGCAAACTGAATTGGTCGCTCCTCTCCATCAGGCATGATGTGAGAGAGCACCGCTCCGACACCAATTGGCGATGCATCACATGCAACTGTCACAGGGAGATTGCTGTCAAAATGCATCAGAAACCCTGACTCGCCTAGAGCACGTTTCACTGCCAGAAACGCGTCATCCATGTCACCTGTCCACTCAAACTTCCTATCCTTCTCAAGCAACGTGGTAAGAGGATGGAGTGTGGACGCAAAATCTGGCACAAACTTTCGATAGTAGTTTGCCATGCCAATGAATGACCTCAGTGAACTCACATCAGTAGATCTGGGTGCATCACATATGACGGCAATCTTGTCTGCCGATTTGTGAATACCCTGTGCATCAAACACGTGACCCAGGTACTCGAGAGAATCTCGGGAGAATTCACATTTCTCCTGATTCAACTTCAACCCAAATTCTCTCAGTCTTTCGAACACCCTGCCCAAATTTCTCAGATGTTCTGCCTCAGTTCTTCCTGACACAAGGATATCATCTAGATATACCTTGACACCTGGCAATCCTTGCAACACTTTCTCTATCGCATTCTGCCAGATAGCTGGCGCAGTTGTGATTCCATAGACTAACCTGTTCTGTTGGAATAGTCCATTATGCGTTGATATGAAACCTCCATTTGGTTGTACGCATTTGCTAAGTCAAGTTTTGAGAATTTTGCTCCACCAGCCAAATCTGCCAGAATATCGTCAATGTGGATATTCGGCGGTGACACAGTTTTCAACTGAGGGTTAACTGCGAACGATTTGTAAATCACCAACAATTCTGCGCCACCGAATGTCAGTAACATTGCAATCTTCTCTGCGTTACTCTTTGTTGTATTCCCTGACGCCAGCAAATACACGTTGAACTGCTGCTTGAAAGTCTGCCAACTTTCCTTCGCGTTTGACCCAGCTAGGCAGAGTTTAGGCGCCATTAGCCCGGTGAAGTCTGCCATGCTCACGCGTCCGTCTTCTTCGGCTGTTTCCCTCACAGCTCACACGTCAAATTCAAATAACTGTTTCACTCACAGTATCAGGAAACTGTCCTGTTTCAACACTTCGATGAGTTGATACCATCCCATCCGCCTCGTCGCCAATTACCTGTTGTATATTCAAACACAACAGTAACACATACTCGTGGTTCTTAGGGTTGGCACTCAACTGAACTTTATTTGCATATCAGCATATCACTACTCACATAGTTCTCAACTACAACGTGCATCCCTACGCATCACTATACACATAGTCCACCACATAGACATGCATATCTCTAGAATGCTATTGTAGGGAGTTTAGTGTAATGTTGTGAAAAATTACAACGAAAACAAGTGTTGTTTCGTTCCCATACTTGTGATAATGTCAGTTTGATGTCGTTTTGTCAAGATAATCTATTACATTTCTACTTTAAAAATACGTAAAGAAAAGCACCATTGTTGGCCCAGCTCATGTGCCCCTGGAGCTTAGAAGACCCCCCCTCCAATTTTGCGGCTTTGGCAATATCCGTCGGCTACTGTTGTCAGTATTACATGATGATCAGCAGAGGGCAGCACCATCTTCAGTAACGTTTTCTCTAATTTTGCGTATACATTTCATGTGGTAGTGTCACAGTACACAAGAAATCTGTATTTGATTGAATGATTTTAAGGGCACCTAATGGCCACTCAAAAAAATATCTCAAAACTGGTAAATTTTCACATTTTGTAAATTTTTTCAAAAACTCTTCAGTAACTTTTTCACAAATTTTGCGTAGACATTTCATGTGATAGTGCCACTATACACAAGAAATCTGTATTTGATTGAATCATTCTAAGGGCACCAAAGGTCCCCTAAAATGCTAAATTTGCTAACTAAATTATCTCCTGCAGGAGAACAGCCCTGCAGCTCTAATTATAACTGGCTTGCTACACCCTTTACACAACTAATCCCTTTACCTACAACATTTGTCACATCCAGAGTCTGTGTCTTGCATGGATCAGAGGTTGTCTTTTCTGTTATTTCAAAAACTATTCGGTAACTTTTTCTAAAATTTTGCATAGATGTATCTTAGGGTAGTGTCACTGTACACAAGAAATTGTTATTTGATTGAATCATTCTAAGGGCACCTAAGGGCCTCCCAAAAATCTAAATGGTCACATTGTGTCTGTTTCTGCCTGGACTAGGTTGGCAGAGTGCCAATTGATTGTGTATTACACCCACTCCCACCCCACTGTGGAGCTAAGATTCTCTGCCTGCTATTGTTTGATGAAAACTGTGACTAATCTGTAATTGGTCACTGTCATGTATCAGGATCGTTATAACTGGTACGTTATACAGCTACTTAATTACTACAGTGAGCTCTTACACCGTTGATGGTAAGAAAGGGTTGTTGTCTTCCGGTCAAATTCGAGTTGCACATGTCTAGTGTTTCCAGTTCCAATTAAACTAGCAATATGCTGCTTTATAAAGCATAACATGGTGTCAGAAGACAAACTACACAAACTATTAGGGTAGGATGTGTTGGTCGGAAAAAACTGTGTTGGTGAAGTTTGAAGTGACGACTAAAAATTGAACTGAACTGTGTGTCAAAACGTCGAGTCACTGTCAACGACTGAAAAATTGAATTTTTCAAGCCACCAAGTAGTATTGCGTTCGATGCCAGCAACTTAGATGAGGCATGGAGAAGTTGGGAGCAGCAGTTTAGGACATTTTACACAGCGTGTGAATTGAACAAGAAGCCTAAAGCTGTCCAAGTGGCCATACTACTACATACTGCTGGACCGGAAGCCCAGGAAGTATTCAACCAGTTTGAGTTCAAACCAGCAGGACCTGCTAACGTCCCACCAGCAGAAGATAGAGACAACTGGGAAACGGTGCTAGACAAATTCCGTCACTACTGCAAACCACGTAAAAATACAGTTTACGAACGATATTGTTTCTGGTCTCGCAATCAAGGCAATGGGGAACAAGTGGATCAGTGGATCAAGGACTTGAGAATGAAAGCTAAAATGTGTGAATTTGGTGACCAGGAGGATCTGATGATCCGTGACAAGATAGTGTTCAGCGTCAATGACGAGCGTGTTAAAGAGAGACTTTTGAGAGAGTCAGATCTGTCGCTAGCTAAGGCATTAGATGTGTGCCATGCAGCCGAGACGACAAGAGCGCAACTGAAGGTCATGGCGTCTGAAGGAAAGCCAGAAGCTAAAGTGAATGTAGTGAAGCAGACATCTCGTTCAAGCACGTTTAGCAAGGGCTCCCATGCAGTTGGCAGGGGTATCAAGGGAACTAACAATGACACTGTGGGTGGTTATAATAGTACACCGAGACCACGGGCTACACAGGGAAGCATTCACTGCAAATTCTGTAGCAGGTCACACCCACCAAAGTCATGCCCTGCGTACGGTAAACAGTGTAACCGTTGCAAGGGGTGGAACCACTTCGCAGTAATGTGCGAACACCACCGCACTGCTACAGTCGATAGGAAGGTGCGGATGGTGAACAATGAACAATGTGAGAGTAATGAATGTCTGTATCTGGGTTCGTTATTCTTGGACGTGCATGCACACACTACTCATGATGATGACTGGATGACGAAGATGATGATTGGCAGCCAGCAGATAAGCTTCAAGTTGGACACTGGCGCACAGGCGAATGTGTTGCCTATGACGATCTACGAGACACTAAAGCCGAATGCAGCCTTGCAGCCTACAAAGACGATACTGTCGGCATTCGTGAATGACGTCAAAGTGAAGCCAGCCGGCACGGTCAAGCTTCTGTGCATACCAGAGAACGCGGACAAACCGACACTGATCGAGTTCTTTGTCACTACGCACACCAATGTGCCACTACTTGGATGTCGAGCGTGCGAGTCATTGGGACTTGTCAAACGAGTGGGCGAGATGTCGCGTGAGAAGCCACTAACGAGTGACACTCTGATGAACGAATATGAAGACGTGTTCACTGGAGTTGGAGAACTTGAGCATCCGTATCATATCGAGCTGAAAGAGGACGTACAGCCGGTAGTTCAGGCAACCAGGAAACTTCCATACACCAGAGTGGAGAGTTTAAAGAAGGCTCTAGACAAGTTAGAGAGGGATGGAATCGTCGCAGATGTAGAACAACCTACACCATGGGTGAATAACTTGGTCATAACGGAGAAGCGGAATGGATCGTTGAGATTATGTCTCGACCAGAAACCACTCAATAGAGCGATTAAGCGTGAACATTTCGAGATCCCGACTCCTGAGGATGTGCAGTCGCGTCTAGCTGGAAAGAAAGTGTTTTCAGTGATAGACATGTCGATGGCGTACTGGCACGTCAGACTGTCGGATGAGTCCAGTTACTTCTGCACGTTCCACACGCCATGGGGCAGAAATTTTTTTCTGCGCATGCCGTTTCGCATCAGTTCAGCCAGTGAAGTACTGCAGAAACGCATGCTACTAACGTTTGGTGACATTAAAGGAGCGTACGTGATAGCCGATGACATCATCGTCGTGGGGGATGATGAACAAGATCACGATGCCATCATGCGTGCTGTTTTCCAGAGGACAAGAGAACGAAACGTGAAGTTCAACTCGTCAAAAGTGCAGTTGAAGGTCAATGAGGTGCTGTACATGGGACATATAGTATCGGAAGCAGGCCTCAGCCCAGACCCTAGCAAAGTGAGAGCCATCGTCGATATGCCACTGCCTGAGGACAAGCGCGCATTCCTGAGGTTTCTGAACGTTGTGAAGTATCAGGCAAAGTTCATCCCGCAAGAGTCGCACATCACTGGTCCTCTACGTGCGCTGCTGAAAGAGGACGCGGCGTGGTGTTGGACACAAGAGCATACAGATGCAGTGAACGAGTTGAAGACAATTCTAAGCAGTTTGCCAGTGCTGAGGTTCTACGACGTGAACAAACCAGTAACGTTGCAGTCGGACGCGTAAAAGAGTGGACTAGGGGCGTGTCTTCTACAAGAAGGGCAGGTTGTTGCTTATGCGTCAAGGGCACTAGTCGGTGCAGAGCTACACTACGCACAGTTGGAGAAAGAACTGTTAGCGGTCGTTTTCGCGACTTCCAGGTTTCATCAGTACATTTATGGCAAGGAAATCGAAGCGCAGACTGATCATAAGCCGCTTGAGATTATAATGAAGAAACCGATCGGAAACGCAACGGCACGCGTACAACGAATGATGTTGAAGCTACAGCGATACGAGATAAACCTGTCATATGTACCAGGGAAGCTGCTGTACGTAGCCGACGCTCTCTCACGTGCTTACATAGAGGGTGAGCCAGACAATGAGCTCATTGACGATATTGAGATTATGGTCCACAGCGTTACCTAGAACTTCCCAGCAAGTACAGGGCGACTCGAGCAAATCCGAAGTGCTACAGCCAATGACGTGACTCTTCAGCGACTACTTCAGGTCGTGATGAACGGCTGGCCAGAGTCGAGGGCAGCTGTACCAGAGGACGTGAGACCGTACTGGAACATGAGAGATGAGATGAGTGCAGATGACGGACTCGTGTTTGCAGGCGAACGAATTGTCATTCCAGAGTCGATGAGGTCGGACATGCTGGAAGTGCTGCACGAACCACACATGGGGATGGAGAAGACGAAATCTCGAGCTAGATCAGCTATCTTCTGGCCGGGAATGTCCAGAGCAATCGAGGACACTGTCTCGAGGTGCAAAACATGCCTACAGTTCGCCCGGAGTAATCAGAAGGAGCCGATGATAGCACACGAAATCCCAGACGGCCCGTTCCGGAAAGTCGCAATGGACATTGTCGTTCAAAGGTCGAGACTACCTAGTAGTGGTTGACTATTATTCGAAGTATCCCGAGTTGGCACTGCTCGAGAACAAGACAAGCGAATCTGTCATCTCGCATGTTAAGAGCATCAGTGCACGTCATGGAATACCCGAAGAGATCGTAGAAGACAACCAGCCATTTGGTAGCTATAGTTTTCGGCAATTCGCGAAGAGTTGGGGTATCACAGTGACTACATCGAGCCCAACATATGCTCAATCGAATGGGCAGGCAGAGCGAGTCGTGCAAACGTTGAAATCGCTCCTCAAGAAGGCAGACGAAGAGGGTCGTGATCCCTACGTAGCGATGCTAGAATACAGGAACACGCCAATCAGTGGACTCCGCTATGCACCGGCACAACTGGCAATGAGCAGACTACTGAGGTCAAAGTTGCCGACAACCAAAGCCGTTCTTGAGCCGCGAGTCGTAAACGCGAAACAGGACTTGACAGACAGACAGACACGGTTCAAACAAGACTATGACCACGGTGCTACATCATTGAAGCCGTTGAAACCTGGTGATGTAGTACGAGTCCAGAGAAAGTGGGGCTGGTATCCCGCTATCGTTCAGCGGACACACGAGAGTCCGAGGTCATACGTGATCCAGCATGAGGGAGGAGAACTCCGTCGCAATCGTCGTCATCTACGGAGGACACGCGAGCAGCCGCCGCTGATTCTTCCTCAGATGGATGATCCCGACGTTCGAGGAGAAGGTAACGCTCTTCAGATGCCGGTACCGCCAGACGTGCCATCGCCACGAAGACTCGTCGCTGTGCCGCCACGAAGAGTCGTCGCAGAGCCACCTCCGCAAGAAGAGATTCCACAGAATGAACGATTCTCTAGATACGGTCGTGCAATCAGAAAGCCTATGCGATTTGACATTTAATTGTGTTTTTCAATACTATTTGACATTGGTAGTATTATTGATCTGTTTCGCAAGTAACCATTATGTGACATTCTATGTGATTTTTGATAGTCGATATAATGTGACTTTTAGCCTAGTTTGCTACTCGCTTGATATCGATTTATCCACAGCGAACATTCGTTAAAGCTGATGAATGTGTTTTTGAGTTTATGAATACAGTTTTTTTTTAGTCTTAAAGGAGGGATGTCATGTATCAGGATCGTTATAACTGGTACGTTATACAGCTACTTACTACAGTGAGCTCTTACACCGTTGATGGTAAGAAAGGGTTGTCTTCCGGTCAAATTCGAGTTGCACATGTCTAGTGTTTCCAATTAAACAAGCAATATGCTGCTTTATAAAGCATAACAGTCACTGACAGAGGCTTGTATCAACACTCAGCATTAACCCAGTAGACCCATGTTAAACTGGACAGTTGCATGTAGGTTTTAACCTGTGTCAAACGGTGGGCTGTAACTAATTGGAAATGGGAATCCCTACTGCACTGGTAGAACCTGAGGAACTTTAAAACAGGAGTAGACATAATTATCAATGTAATATAAAGATATGACCTAGGATTAAAATAAAATAACTTGGGTATAAAATAATTTATAAAGTAAAATAACATAGGTATACTCGAAAAGGTTAAAGCATATTTAGCCAAAAATTATAAGGGATATTATTCAGATGTTTTACTATACCTGTTGCAGCTATTCCGTCACTCCAGTTGTATCAGTATTATGTCGTTACTACTGTTTTAACTGTCATTACTACTGTTTTTAAAGTCAAAATACATGTTATGCATATGTTCCTTGTTAACAAATGAAGTTTTATCATAGTTCATCTCTTCCTTCTTCACATTCTGGGGGAGGGTGGTAGGGGCAAAATGAGAACAGATAATGCGTGTGCATTTTCTTAAATAACGTTTTACTGTGCTACTTGCGAGATTGCAGCTCACCAACTCTCCTGCAAGGTTTCAACCACTGGAAATCAGCCTAAATAGCAGAGTATTGGGATAAAATCCAAAATAATTTTTTAACACATTAACTAATATATACAATATTCATGAAATGGTGTACTCGAATACTTTATTTCCAGGTGTGTTTTCACTAGCAAGGATATAGTCTAGAGAGCTACTAAACATGTCAACACTTTACTTACATCATAACTCTTAATGATCTGTAACTATGATTCACCAAAAAATATTTAATTAATAATTACAAATTCACAATATAGTCTAAAGGACTTCAAGGCCTTTTGGTCCATATTTTTTATTTAGGGGTACGCATTTCCAAAAAAATTGTACATGAGACCAACATCCCACACGGCGATGACGGCAACTGGTTTACGTAATCATTATCATCTTATATTGGAATAATTAAAACAAACTGGTTACAGCCTTAATTGGCACCGCTGTCAACCTGGAATTGTACATCATTTTGTCAATTGTTTTACGGATTGTTTATATTTGTATGTATGATTTAAACAATTCCAAATAAAACCTATTACTACTACTACTACTACACATTTTTGTTACATATAAGTTAAAGCTAATTTAATACCTCCTGAATTGCATTGCTAGCAGTTTCTTGTAACATTATGACATAATATAATAAATGTGTTCTGACATGTTCTGTTTTAGCAGGATAATTTATACAGGTATAGTAGACATGTACTACAATTTATCGTCTTTAAATCATAATACATATTACTTAGTATTCTTGCCACATAGTATGATTCTATTAATTTAAAATGTTATTGTTCAGCTTAGAACAATGGCGTAATATATTAATGAAAGAAGGTTTTCATATAATAATTATATTTTGTTATTTTTATAATAAGAATCACTTCAAAATAACTTGTCTCGTTCTATTAACTATTTAATATTGTTGTATTACCTTATTGTTCCATCTACAAAACTGTAATGCACATTTGATTACTGGGCTACTTAGCTTTCATTTGATCAATGATGCACTGTGCTCAGTTCAAATTACCTGTAAGTTCACCTTGGCTAATTTATTAATTTAGTATTCTTGTAATCAATTAATAAATAGTAGTATTGTCTACAAAAAACACATACTAATTGATGAAATCCTCAATTCGATTGCTATATCACACACTATGACCGTTGTAAAATAATTTATCTTGTTAGTACACTGTAATTCATTAATCTTGTTATATTAATTAAGTGATTAATTAATTAATGTATTGTTCTGTGACCAGAAATGGTATACATACATTGAATTTTAATTTGCTATATTACACTGATCACTACAAAATGTTATATTGTTCTATTAATTAAATAATTATAATTGTTCTGTTAATTAATTAATGTATTTTTTTGTCTACTCGAATTGTAATATCTATTGATTGTTGAGTGCTTCAGCTTTTATTTGCTGTATTACATGCAGTAATCACTAAAACATTCATCTTGTTTTTAATTAATTAATTTCTTATATTAATTAATTAATTAACATATTGTTCCGTCTACACATGTAGTATACATATATTAAATGCTGATCTATGCAGCTTTAATTTGCCATATTACACACTGATCACTACAAAAATGCTATATTGTTCTATTAATTAATTAATATTGATGTTTTAATTAATTAATATTGTGTCCAGACAACAAACAGTTACACTTTCGTTGCTGAGCTTCCCAGCTTACATTTGCTAGATTAAACATGAATTATAAAATTTCCCTGAAAATTATGCTAATTTATACAAATTATGCCAATACAAATGAGTAAAATATTACTTTTGACATATTTAAAAAGAAGGACTACACATCTATCAGCGTGCTAAATTTCATCGATAAACATTGAACAGAACTGTTTTTTACTATAGTTTTATAAAAATATGCATGCGTTTTGGTGCCTTTTTCCAGTTCACTGGTAGAGATGCTTACAATCGGAAACAATTATTAAATTTTACATCTTCAAAAATTCATATCTCGAAAAGTACTTCACCGATTTTTATATTGTTTTCACTTTCTCCCGGGTTCCGCCACATAATAAAAATATAGAACAACATATATCTACAATTTGAAATTTTCAATGACATCCTAAATACAGGGTTGTCATTGTGGCCGTTGTCGCGCTTACATTTATCCAGGCGTTAAATAATATCGGGGTTACGTTTCTGCGCGTGCGCGTATCTAGGGGAATGTATTTAGCACCATGCAGCTACGACTGCCGCGCTTTCATTTATCCGGGCGTTATGTATGTTTATATGTATATATATATTTATATATATGTATATATATATACATAAATTATTATATTAAATGTTTGCTTCACACAGACATAAACAATTTATGTCGTAAAACAGTTTCCTCTCCACGCACACGTCACGTGACTTATTCTTGGTCACAAATCTGAAACAGCAAATTATAATTATGTACTCTAACTATAACGCTCGTATTACGACAACAAACGAAACATATTTAACTACTGGATATTATTTATAACTACGTGATCTACTGGTGCCAAATATTATGCCTTACATATGCACATAAACCATTAGGGGGCGCGCGATAGTGTTAGTGGTTAGCACATCCGCCTGACATGCCGGCGAACCTAGTTCAATACCCGGACCGGGCAGGTATGGTATATTTGGTGTAAAAACCTGGCTCTCAACATTGGGTACTGTGTATCCCGCGTGAATCGGAGATCACGTTAATGTCGGTCCCGTCTCAATTTGGGACGTAAAAGAACCACTGACGACAAGCACCCTAGCAGTGACCATCCTCAGTGCCAGCATAAAAAGGTCGGCTTGGCGATAATGTTCTGGAAAAGGCTGGCTAGTTAAATGAGACCTCATTAGATCATAACATTGTAACCACAATATATATACAGGCTAGTCAGTTAATAGAACGTTGCCGAGTGCTGCAAACAACTAGGAAACTAGGAAACCGGATAAAATTTAACGCCCTGCTTTAGAAAGAACAGTGGCGTAGCATGGTGGATTAGGCACGAGTCTTGAACCAAACATTAGCCATGCGTATTGTGGCTCCCTCTAGTATCTTATATATAACGCGCACCTGCTGTCAATCAATTTTATTCTGACGAATCTAGATTCTATCGGGAATCAATTTGTCAGCATTGAATAACAACTATTAACCGTTAACCTGTGATCAGTAAGAATTATACCAGAAATAATCCACACACAAACGTTCGTCTGAATGTTCGTTCGCAACATTTGGGAATATTTTGTCCAATGATTACATAGCTCGAATTAATTCCTGCTGCGGCGCTGCGCTTGGACTTGGCAACAACAAAACAACCCGCTTCGTATCCTGACGATGCGGCGAGATACGAATAAGATGTGATTGAACTAAAGAAGCTATATTGAATTAAGGGTTCTGAGACGCATCTGCGCTGGACGGCCTTTTATCTTTGGAAAATGGCGAGTCAACGAAGACATAATGGCTATGCTGGTCATCGTGGAACGGACAGATACGAAGCGTGAGTAGATTGGTGATCGCTAAATTAGTGACTGAAGACGAACGGATCAGAAGCCAGTCCAGTCAGTGTCAGGGAGCCGACGGCGAAGACTAAGCTGGTTAACAATTGCATTCCACAACATAGGTCATTAGGCTTAGCAAAGGCATTTGGCTTAGGTGGTTGGAGCTATATGGGCCTATACTATATACCAAAAACTAATTAAAACGACATATAACTTTATAAGTAGGTACTTGTCACGATTTTATCAACACAATCAAACATATATCAGTCATTAATGTCGACAGTAAAATAACATAAATATGATAAATAGTAAAAATATATAAACAATTTTTTCTATGTGGACCATGCTGAACATTGATTATGGTAATGATCTACTGATATGATCACATAGTCGATTATAGCAACAACTAGATCATTTCATGCAAACTCAGCTGGTACTAGCTGCTTGACCAGCTCAGATGTAAATAATTTTTTAAACTCCGTACATGTGATATTGATTAGTTAAATTTGCTTAATTTCCGGTTCCATTAAACACCATTGATACATGTTTGGAATATAAAATTATATGGCCAATTATACAACACGGTTGGACTCGCACAGTAAAGTACATGTTATAAGGAACACATTCGCTTTTAGGAAGAACAAGTTTGATTTCCCCGTTCTGGCCTGAAAGCTGTGTTATAATGTGTACCTATGATTGATACAAGGTACATTGAATATATGGAACAATTTGACCAAGTCCCAACATGTATCTTGCATGTACGTTTGCACACACACACACAAACGCATGCGCACACACATAGACACTCGTACGCACGCATGCACACACACACACACCATCTCAGGGAACACAGAGCTTGAACTATACACAACTACATTTTATAAACCTGTTTAGTTTAAAAAATGAACTCTGTAGTGCATTCTGGTGCATGGGGAGATTAACAAATCTGGCATAACTGACGTGGAGTGATGATGTTTCGCATATATATATATTTTAGGTCTGCGTAAATTGAATGCTTTGCATTTTCTTTTAAAAGTATTACAGAACAGGTTGACGATGACAATGGATCAGGTGATGCCGACGCGTAAGTGTCAGTTTGTGTGACCTTCACCTTTGACCTTACAAGAGGGTGTATATTTTCCTTCCTGCCACGTGTTACTTGTCAGTGAGTGCACACAACTTGCATTCTCTGACTCACATCACATGTAAAAGGAGAATTTTTCACTGTTTATTTTGACGGAAAATTCTTTCCTCCAGTTTAATCAGCAGGGGGCACTACAGGCCACAGCTACCACAAATTGCACCACAGTAAATTGGGGAAGATGCACTGTCGCACTCATGATTTGCTGACTGAGTTGTGTAACATTTCATATATGTAAATGAAATGTTTCAACAGACTGCATCGCCAATTTGGTAAATGAGACATTTTGAAAAAAATGGGAGGTTTAACAGTCGGGGGAGATTGGGAATTGGGAACAGAAGCAGCAAAGGGAGTTGGCAGATATGTACATTCGCAAAATGTGGACATGAGTGAATCATTGAATGCAGTTTGAGTGTCATTAACACTGACCACTACAATTACGGTGTTTTCCCTGGTATAGGACAAGTGTGGGGGCCACTGGGGGGCCACCTTGCTGTGTTTTACCCATGCTAAATATTTGCTGAATTGTTATTTATTTGTCTTTTTGTTACATATTATTAGCATTACTTATTACTGGTCTGGTTCATGTCAGATGTTCAGAAACATCAATCTCACCTGAGTCAACAATGTGATGTTTACAGAAGTGAATTATATGTCCTGTCAGTGTCTATGGTTGAATTAGGGATGAGTAGAACAGCATGAATTCATGTTACGTCACATGGTCGAAGCTGATGTTACCATCATGAGTATTAAAAAAGTGTTGTAGTGGGCATGTCCCAGACCCCCTGGGTGAGCTTCATATCTTCAGTAATCAGTAATCCCCTTATCCTCGTCATCATCTCCCCTGCACACCATTTTACCAAGGGGAAACACTGTAATTGTATACAGCATGTTTGACCAATATGCAAGTTCGTGTGTATTAATGAGGGACATTGTTAAATTTACAGTTCTAGACTAGTGATCAGGGATCATTGCTTGTTTGCAGAAGAAAGAAGAACATTGGTCAAACATGATGTAAATATTTGATCAGCTTCATACTTCTACTGGTACTGCTTTGATGTAAATATTCCTCTGCATTTTTCTCTGCTTTCTCCATGTTGCACTCTTGCATTCTGTCCATCATCATGTCTCGCGGATAGGCACAGTAGAAAGAAGATGTTCTCGACGGAGCCTGCTTGGCTGCCAAAGAAGTAGGTTTGTTTTGCATCGCAGGATCTTTGAAACTTAAGCAACTTCACAACGGATAGATCCAATTTTTATAGTGAAAAATTTGTTTAAAATGATTTTTTTTTTTTTCGTGTTTATTGAAAATAAGATATCAGCAGTCATGGTAAACTCATTTAAACATGTGATTTGTTGCTGATGCATAAATTCTCTTAAAGGATTGGATATAGGATCAAGTTTGAAATGCTATTTCTGTTGTGTATGTTTGTGTGATCATACATGTGTTTGTGTGATCATACATGTGTTTGTGTGATCATACATGTGTTTGTGTGATCATACATGTGTTTGTGTGATCATACATGTGTTTGTGTGATCATACATGTGTATGAATATGATGTAAGAAATATATGTGGATTCTTTTTCCACTTCATATATATTCACTTACATTCATGATCGATGTATTTATCTTCTCTTTTCTTAACACTTGAAGAAGCAAATGTCTTATCTGTGTACAACTGTACACCATTAATTTAATGGTACAGTTAATCTAATTATTTACTTTAAAAGGAGGTAGTCTGTTCCTAGTTTTTCATTGATTAATTAACATAATGTTCAGAAGACTATACTAATTATGTTGAAGGTATACTGCCTGCCAAATTGTGTTTAGTAACCCCACAATAATGGCCACAATTTGAAGGCACAACCATGGGTGCATGTTCAAATAGTAAACAAAACATCCACTTTCAAAACAAGCTTTATTGGCAATACAGCCGAGTCAGGCTGCAGTACCCTTTGATGTTCAACTTTTCCACGTTCAACACAGCAGATTCCGGTTACAAATTACTATGCCTGCTAATTCCAGGTAGACGAACAGACTACGTCCCTTTAACGTGATATGTAAATGTTAATAAACGTGTACAATTGTTCCATGTCTATTAAAAAAGTACATATAACATGTTTGCTGACTTTGCAAAACAGACGTACTCAACCACATATTTATACACCACAAGAATTCTCATTAGTAGACAACAGTGTACACAAGTTAACTAATTATTAGTGTACGACTGAACTAATTTAAAGAGACCTTATCTCTTCCATTACCTCTCAACATCATAATTAAAGAGAGGCGATATGTTCCTAATTATTTATTTACTTATTAATTAATATAAGTGTTCTTAAGAGTATAATAATGGATATATTGAAGATTTACTGCCCGTCAAATTGTATTCAGTTAACCCATAACAGTGCTCACAATTAGAAACTTTTTCCTCGCAGCTTCTTCAAATGGTAAGCAAAATATCCAGTTTCAAACAAACTTTACTGACAATACTGTCAAGGTGGGCTGAGTTAACGACTATACCCTTTGATGTTTAACGATTCCCCTTTTCCCATGGTTAACACAGCAGACTTCCTGTTCAGTTTATTACCCAGGGTATGCTGGCTTATTCAGGGTAAAGGAACAGAATGATTTAAATATTTAGTTTACAATTTGTAGATTTCGTTTAAAAATTGCGAACATTGTCTTAGAACTATTAAATGCAAATTGGTGTACAGTTTCCATGTGATGTATTTATTCGGGTGCTAAAACCATTATCAATAAATGAGTGATGAGACAATGGCAGTTTAAACAGGAATAAATAAATATCAGTAGACATGTTGTACCTATTTTGTGATTGACCTTGTGATGACCTTGTCAGTACTGATGAGGTCGTCGAGGCGGCTCGGAAGGCGAGCCTTGGTCGGATGAGGTCCGGCTACAATCGCATGATGAACAAGTACGCTTCCCAACAGTCATCACTGTCGAGTCGACCCAAGTGGGTGTCAGTGCGAAATGACAGCGTCATGGCACCAGACCCACTGACTGTCACTAATGTCAGTCAGCTCAAGACACTACAGGTGTGTGATCCAATAACTGCCATTACAGACACTACAGGTGTCTGATCCATTTACTGTTATTTATGGTACTACATGTATATGGTCCATTGTCTGTCACTACTGTTAGTCGGCTAATTTGAGGTAAAGAAACTACTATGTGTCGCCTGTCAATCATTCACCTGTCAATCATTGTTGTATATCTGGAGACACCTGTCATATGTCACCAGTCAGTCATGTATGTTTGGAGACACCTGTCATGTGTCACCTGTCAATCGAGTATGTCTGGAGACACCTGTCATGTTGTTGTTCTCCTCATCATTCCCTGTCTTCAGGGGTGAGGCTGCCTTGGATACGTCAACATTTTCTTTCTCTTCCTCCTCATTGCACTTGCACTACTTTCTCTACCACCCTTCTCCATTCTCCTCGGTCTTTTGTTCTTTTTCTCCATTCCCCTCTCCATCCCTCCAGGTCTCTCTTCATGCAATCCTCCTACCTCAGTCTCGGTCGTGATCATCTTCTCTTTCCCTCCACTCTCTGGGCATCTGCTTTCTTTGCCATCCGTTCTTCTCCCATTCGCTCCACATGTCCTGCCCAGTTCAACCGACTTCTCACCAACTTCTTCTTGAAACTTTTTTTCACACCAACATCCTCCCTCAGCTCTTATCTATTCTCTTTACCCGCGTAATTCTCCTGACCCAGTTGTTTTCACACACTTCTACCCTCTCCTGTTGTTTCTCTGTCATTGCTATAGTTTCTAGGCCATACCAGTAGGCTGGTGTCACACATACGCATAATACCTTTCCCATGAGTTTTCGCGATATGTGCCTGTCTCCCATCACACCTACTTTCCTCCATGCCTCCATGCATTCGTACCTGTTTGTATTCTCCTGCGAATTCTGGTCCCTGAAGAGCCATCCCCACATGCCGCGCCACCCAGGTATACAAAACTGTCTCTTTGTTTTAGTTTCTTCCTCTCCAGGTGTATTTCCAGTTCTTTACTTTGTTGCCCAACCCACAGCACCTCTGTCTTCTCCAGATTCACTTTCAGTCCGTGTTTGCTGAAGATATCCTTCCACTCTACCAGTTGTTCCTGTAAATCCACTTCCCTGTCCGCTACCACCGCTAAATCGTCTGCATGCAGTAGTTTATGGAAAATATCTTTTGTACTGGTCTTTCTGCTTATCAGTTCCATCACTGCAATAAACAATAGTGGGCTCAGGGCACTCCCCTGTCTCAAGCCAACATTCACTTTGAATTCTTCTGAGATTCCAGGTCCACACACCACTCTGCCCTTCCACCATCCTGACCTCTGCCTCTGGCACCCCCATACATCTCAGTGTCGCCATTGCCATCTTTCTTGGTACCGTGTCATAAGCTTTCTCCAGGTCTACAAAACCCACAGCCATATTTTCCTGTCCCTCCAACTTCTTTTCGATCAGCTGCCTCAGCGCAAACATTCTATCAGCTGTACCTCTTCCTCTTCTGAAGCCGTGTTGTTCTCCGATTTCTCGTTCCACTATTGTTCTTACCCTTCCATCCAGGATTCTCTCCAACAACTTTCAGCATGTGGCTCAGCAACATGATGCCTCTGTATTTCCCTGGGTCATGCACATCTCCCTTTCTTTTCCATACCGGAACTATTAGCTCTGTTCTCCACTCCTCTGGGATCTTTCCCTCTCTCATGCAGGTATTCAACAATCTTTTTGTCCACCAGATTCCCACGCGTTCGGCCACCACCAGCATTTCCACTCATACTTCATCCATACCAGTCGCCCGTCTGTTCTTCATCTTCTTCATTGCTCTCTCTACCTCTTCATCCACAATCTCGTTCACCTTTACTTCTCCCTCTACTGCACTTGGCAGATCTAGTTCTTTGCTTTCTTGTTGGTTCAGCAGAGTCTTGAAATACTCTTCCCAGACCTGTAGCACATCTTTCCTCTCTGTAACTAGCTTTCCATTCTTGTCCTTAATCACTGTTCCAGTTTTTGTATATCTTTGCTGTCCTCATCCCTCTCTCGAGCCATCTTATAGATCATCTTCTTTCCACTGTCCTCATGTAGCTTTCTGTATAGCTCCTCTTCCATTTCTCTCTTTGTTTTATCCACTGCTCTCCTAGCTGCCTTCTTTTTCTGTCCATACATCTGCTGTATGGCAATGCCTGGTTGTCCTCCATTCCCCTTGATCCCTTCTATTTCTGTCCATACATCTGCTGTATGGCAATGCCCGGCTGTCCTCCATTCCCCTTGATCCCTTCTATTTCTGTCCATACAGCTGCTGTATGGCAATGCCCGGTTGTCCTCCATTCCCCTTGATCCCTTCTTTTTCTGTCCATACATCTGCTGTATGGCAATGCCCGGTTGTCCTCCATTCCCCTTGATCCCTTCTTTTTCTGTCCATACATCTGCTGTATGGCAGTGCCCGGTTGTCCTCCATTCCCCTTGATCCCTTCTTTTTCTGTCCATACATCTGCTGTATGGCAATGCCCTGTCCTCCATTCCCCTTGATCCCTTCTTTTCTGTCCATACATCTGCTGTATGGCAATGCCCGGTTGTCCTCCATTCCCCTTGATCCCTTCTTTTTCTGTCCATACATCTGCTGTATGGCATGCCTGGTTGTCCTCCATTCCCCTTGATCCCTTCTTTTTCTGTCCATACATCTGCTGTATGGCAATGCCTGGTTGTCCTCCATTCCCCTTGATCCCTTCTTTTTCTGTCCATACATCTGCTGTATGGCAATGCCCGGTTGTCCTCCATTCCCCTTGATCCCTTCTATTTCTGTCCATACATCTGCTGTATGGCAATGCCCTGTCCTCCATTCCCCTTGATCCCTTCTTTTTCTGTCCATACATCTGCTGTATGGCAATGCCCGGTTGTCCTCCATTCCCCTTGATCCCTTCTTTTTCTGTCCATACATCTGCTGTATGGCAATGCCCGGTTGTCCTCCATTCCCCTTGATCCCTTCTTTTTCTGTCCATACATCTGCTGTATGGCAATGCCTGGTTGTCCTCCATTCCCCTTGATCCCTTCTTTTTCTGTCCATACATCTGCTGTATGGCAATGGCAGTGCCTGGTTGTCCTCCATTCCCCTTGATCCCTTCTTTTTCTGTCCATACATCTGCTGTATGGCAATGCCCGGGTGTCCTCCATTCCCCTTGATCCCTTCTTTTTCTGTCCATACATCTGCTGTATGGCAATGGGTTGTCCTCCATTCCCCTTGATCCCTTCTATTTCTGTCCATTCATCTGCTGTATGGCAATGCCCGGTTGTCCTCCATTCCCCTTGATCCCTTCTTTTTCTGTCCATACATCTGCTGTATGGCTGCTGTCCTCCATTCCCCTTGATGTCCATTCATCTGCTGTATGGCAATGCCTGGTTGTCCTCCATTCCCCTTGATCCCTTCTATTTCTGTCCATTCATCTGCTGTATGGCAATGCTGTCCTCCATTCCCCTTGATCCCTTCTGTTTTTGTCCATTCATCTGCTGTATGGCAATGCCTGGTTGTCCTCCATTCCCCTTGATCCCTTCTATTTCTGTCCATTCATCTGCTGTATGGCAATGCCCGGTTGTCCTCCATTCCCCTTGATCCCTTCTATTTCTGTCCCATCTGCTGTATGGCAATGCCCGGTTGTCCTCCATTCCCCTTGATCCCTTCTATTTCTGTCCATACATCTGCTGTATGGCAATGCCTGGTTGTCCTCCATTCCCCTTGATCCCTTCTTTTTCTGTCCATACATCTGCTGTATGGCAATGCCCGGGTGTCCTCCATTCCCCTTGATCCCTTCTATTTCTGTCCATTCATCTGCTGTATGGCAATGCCTTGGTTGTCCTCCATTCCCCTTGATCCCTTCTTTTTCTGTCCATACATCTGCTGTATGGCAATGCCCGGGTGTCCTCCATTCCCCTTGATCCCTTCTATTTCTGTCCATTCATCTGCTGTATGGCAATGCCCGGTTGTCCTCCATTCCCCTTGATCCCTTCTTTTTCTGTCCATACATCTGCTGTATGGCCCGGTTGTCCTCCATTCCCCTTGATCCCTTCTTTTTCTGTCCATACATCTGCTGTATGGCAATGCCCGGGTGGCCTCCATTCCCCTTGATCCCTTCTTTTTCTGTCCATACATCTGCTGTATGGCAATGCCCGGTTGTCCTCCATTCCCCTTGATCCCTTCTTTTTCTGTCCATACATCTGCTGTATAGCAGTGCCTGGTTGTCCTCCATTCCCCTTGATCCCTTCTTTTTCTGTCCATACATCTGCTGTATGGCAATGCCCGGGTGGCCTCCATTCCCCTTGATCCCTTCTTTTTCTTTCCATACCTCTCTCTTTTCTCCAATTGCTTTCACTACTTCTTCGGCCCACCATGTTTGATTTTTCTCTTCAAGGAAGCTCCTCCCTTACCAGATGTTCTACTACATAGCTCAGATCCTCTGCTGATCCAATGAATGAATACTTAAAGTGCTTCCACTCTTCCTCCACAGTTCCTATTGTTGGCAGCAATTTCTCATACTCTGATATCACTCTGTCTCTATATGCTCTGGCTGTGTCCCCGTGACATTTCCACCACTTAATAGTCTTTCGCCCCTCACTTTTAGTCTCCTTCCTCTTCTGCATATGCACAATGAAAATAAGGGGATTGTGTTGCATAGTCGCGTGTTCACCAGTCCTTACAGTCTTTCACTCGCCACATTTGCTGTTTCCCCACTATCAGCAGGTTCAGCTCTGTCTTATGGTGGCCACTCCTATAAGATACTTTGTGGCTTTCCATCTTTTGAAAAAAATGACCCCGCCAGCCCATTTCGCATCACCAACACTAGTAACTCCCGGCCCTCTCAGTTCCTTGTGGCCCATCCAAATCCCCCGACTGAATCCTCTTCTCCTGTCTCCGCTGTATCCACGTGTGCATTAAATTCACCAGCTACGCACATCATCACATGCGCTTCCACCATTCCCATCGTTCTCTCTAGCTCTTCCCTGAAGGCCCTTTTCTCTGACTCTGCCCTTCCTGTTTGAGGTCCACACACTGACATAATGCACACCAGCTGCTTCCTCACCATCAGCCATGCAACAACGATCCTCCTTTGCCATCTGTCCACTCTCACCCCATCTCTATTGATCTCCTCCATTACTATGATGGCTACACCATTGCTCCTTCCATCTGTCCACTCTCACCCCATCTCTACTGATCTCCTCCATTACTATGATGCCTACACCATTGCTCCTTCCATCTGTCCACTCTCACCCCATCTCTACTGATCTCCTCCATTACTATGATGCCTACACCATTGCTCCTTCCATCTGTCCACTCTCACCCCATCTCTATTGATCTCCTCCATTACTATGATGCCTACACCATTCATCCTTCCATCTGTCCACTCTCACCACATCTCTACTGATCTCCTCCATTACTATGATGCCTACACCATTGCTCCTTCCATCTGTCCACTCTCACCCCATCTCTACTGATCTCCTCCGTTACTATGATGCCTACACCATTCATCCTTCCATCTCCTCCTGCATGTAGCATCTTATACCCTCCTGCCAGTGCCCTCGCTCGGTCTCCCTTCCACTTGGTTTCTTGCACGCACAACACTTCTATTCTCCTCCTTTCCATCATGTTGACCACTTCCAGTGCTTTCCCCCCATCGTACCCACGTTGAGACTCCCTAGCCAGACTTCGTATTTTGGTCGCTGCCGGCTGGACGATCCACCCGGACTTCACTGATTTCTCACCACTGCCAGGAAGCATGGCGCATCGGTTGCCCCGAACGCCATATCTATATCGACTATATGTATCCTTGCCATTCTATTTGCTTGGTACTTGATAGCCACTTCAGCGCTGCCCTGGCTGACCTCCAGTGCGGTTTCTTTTTGGTAGTTTCCTTCTCCTAGGTGGACTGTCTGTCAAGGTTTACGAGCTCCATCTGCCCAGGTTTGTGGTCGGGGTTTTCCTTCCCCTAGATCAATTGCCTACCATGGCTAATGAGGTTGATCTGCCCGGTACTATTTACCCATAGTTGGGGGTTGGAATAGTGAATGTCAGGACGTGTCCACCCTAGGTGGGCCCAGCACACCCACCTCTTGGGCTCCAACCTGCTCCGAGATCCCTAGCACATTTGCCTGGGGCCGCAAGGTGCCCAGTATCCACAGTGTACCACAAGAAGGTTGTGCTAGAGTCTTGTCTGTGGAGAGGCTGTGTACCAGCAGGGTAGACTTATGCACTCGGCTCCCTTTTCACCCAGAGGAGCTATCAGGCGGCTGTAGCAGAAAGCAAGAGTATGATGCACAAACTACATACACCTGTACTACAAACATCACTACAGCACTTGGCGCATCACACAGACCTGTCTTAAACACCACACTGTAACACCTGTCAATCATGTATGTCTAGTATGTCAGTCATTGTTGCATGTTTGGAGACACCTGCCACGTGTCACCTGTCAATCATGTATGTCTGGACACACCTGTCATGTGTTACTTGAGAATCATTTATGTCTGGAGAATCTGTTATGTGACACCTGTCAATCGTGTATGTCTGGAGACACATGCCATGTGTCACCCATCAGTCTTGTGTGTCTGTAGACACCTGTCATGTATCACCTGTCAGTCATGTATGCCTGGACACCCCTGTGATGTGCCACCTGTCAATCATTGTTGGTAGGATGCCGGAGAGATCGAGGCGACTCACTCGGACAGTCAGACCTCAGACGAGTGGCTCAGGACTCACTCAGTGGAAAGTCTGCAGCTGAATCTAAAGAACCTCATGGACAAGAGCAAGGCTGTGAGGTGAGACTGAACCTCATATAGTGCTAGCTTGAGCCATTCTCTGCTACCTGATTGCCGTAGAGATATATCCAAAGTTCTTACCATTAAAGCAATGTATTGTGTTTGTGATTTATAATAAATCATATTATATAATATAAATGTAATGTATTCTACGATATAGTAACTGCTGATATGTGTAAATGATTTCATATACATGGGCTTGGATTCCACGGTCATTCCCGTACAGCAAACCACAAGTCCTGCTAATAATTAGAATGTTATTTATCCGTGGCTGATTCCAGGTAATGGAACAGATAACGCTTCTTTAAGTCACCCATTCCTGAATTTTTGTGACCAATAAATTTACTTCTTAAGTTGAACGTCTTCTCACTTATTTATGCCGATTGTCTAATGTGCTATGAAAACATTTCAAAGCACTCAAACAGATCCTCGACAGATGAGACGACGGTTGTCTCCTACAGGAGACACAATGACAGGTGCCAATGAAAGCCGTTCAACGGAAGTTGGTTCCCCGAAGACCCGAGTTTTCTCGGCAAAGAGTAAGACCCACATCGGATATTGGAATGTCCGAACATTAGGCGAGAGTTCAAAGCCCGAACAATTAATCAAATAGATGGAAAACTACAATATCAACATACTAGGTCTCAGCGAGGTTCGCTGGACTGACTCAGGAAAATTCAAATAAGGAAAAAAGACCATACTGTTCTCTGGAAGACAAGACGGTATCTATTGTGGTGGTGTTAATTGCCATCATCTTTGACAAAGATGCAAGCAGTGTGCTTACAAAATGGACCCCAGTGAATGAACGATTAATTACGGCAAGATTTGTAACATCACATGCTAAAGTCACCATCGTCCAGTTCTATGCACCAACCAACAACCACGATGACTATGAGAAAGACAGCTTAATACAGGACCTGGTAGACAAGATTCAACATCCTGACAGAACCATTGTTATGGGAGACAGGAATGCCCAGATTGGTGGAGATAGGTCTGGTTTTGAAAATGTCCTAGGGCATCATGCGTTTGGGAAATTTACAGATAATGGCAACTGCTTTGTGCAATTCTGTGCAATGAACAACTTAGTGATTGGTTCTACACTCTTTGAACACAACACAAAGACATACACAAAATAATATGGTTTTCAAATGACCACACAGATCGACCATTGTGCTATCGGACCAGGCAGGAAGACTCCCATGTCTACAGGACGTCTGAGTGTACCATGGAGCAGACATCTGTAGTGACCACCACTTGGTTATTGCAAAGATCAAGTTGAGGAGACAATAGAACAAGTCAGATATAACTAAGAGATTCGATACGAACAAGCTCCAGAACCCAGTGACCAAATATGAATTCCAAGCAATCCTGAGATATCGTTTTGCAACCCATGCAGATCCTACATCAGGTTCAACGGAATGGTGGGAGAAGATGAAAGATGCGATGATGGTAGCGGGCAAAAACATCATGGGATTCCAGAAATCTCTGAAGGAGTCTTGGATCAGTGATCACACATGGGGACTGATTGCGGAGAGGAAACTCCTGCAACAGAATCAACAAAATGAGTCCTGCAGCACAGCCTCCTACCGGGCCTATAGTATGAAGGACAGAGAAGTGAAGTGCAGTGCACAAAAGGACAAACGCGAATGGTTTGACAGACAGGCACAGGAGATAGAGAACGCAGCTGCCCGAAATGACATGAGACAAGTCTACCGCATTGCCAAGAAAATCACTGGCAGCACAAAGGCAAGGTCTGGACCAATCAAAGCCAAATATGGATCTCTACTATCGAAAGGAGAGGACAAACTAGAGAGATGGGCAGAACACTTTAGAGAAGTTATCAATAGACCTGCACCTGACACACAAGCACAGACTGGCAACCATCGGACCGTGCTCCCTATAAACACAGAGGAGTTCTCGGAAGATGAAGTGAGGAAGGCCATTGTGACTCTCAAAACAAACAAGTCACCTGGCATGGATGGAATCACTACTGAAATTATCAAAGCGGGTACGTGGTGAAACAATTGTACAATGGATGTGCAGACTATACAACCAGATCTGGGACTCAGGCATCGTTCCTGAAGACTGGAAAGATGGTGCTGTTGTCTGTATCCCAAAGAAAGAAAACCCAACTGAATGTGACAACTGGAGAGGTGTGACACCGCTGTCAGCACCAGGAAACGTGTACTGCCAGATGATATTGAACCGAATGCGAGATGTGGTAGATGGCGAACTGCGCGAGGAACATGCAGGCTTTGGACCCAAACGCTCTTGTGCTGAGCAAATATTCACACTCAGATGCATTATTGAGAAATATCAAGAGTACCAGTTACCCCTCACAATCAGTTTCATAGACTTCACCAAAGCGTTTGACAGCATCCACAGACCCTCCGTGTGGAAAATATTAACCATGTATGGAATCCCACAAAAGATTGTAACAGCAATCGAGAAGATATATGAAAACGTGAGATGTTGTGTAAAAACAGAAGATGGCTACAGCGACTGGTTCCAAGTGATGACTGGTGTCAGACAAGGCTGCATTCTTTCCCTGCAAAGAAGGGATTGTGTGGGTTAAGGAGGAGCATTTATCAGACCTGGACTTTGCTGATGACATTGCTGCCCTCTCAGGCACCACTCAAGGCCTACAACATTTCGTGGAATCAGTCAGCAATTAAGCTAATGGCTTGGGACTTGTCATCAGTGAAAAGAAGACAAAAAACATGCTGACAGGGGAGCACCAACCATCCATAGATGTTCTGATCAACCAGAAAAAAATAGAAACAGTCAAACTTCACCTACCTTGGCAGCTCCATCAACAACCAAGGAATCATCGATCGTGAACTAAACTGCAGAGTGGGGAAAGCGTCAGGAGCCTTCAACCAGCTGAGGAAAATTTAGAACAACAAGAAATTTACTTTGAAATCTAAACTCCGCTTTTGTAATTCAAACGTTATATCAACCCTCCTATATGGATGTGAAACATGGCAACTAAAACAAGCCAAGAAAACAAAATTAATACATTCGACACTAAATGCCTGCGAAAGGTCTTGGGCATACACTGGAGCGACAATGTGATGAATATAGATGTCCGCATACGATCGGGACAACCTCAGGCGTCATCTGCTATCTGCAGAAGACGAATGAGCTGCCTCGGCCATGTCACAAGGCTGCCACCTACTAGACCTGCCCAACAAGCGCTATGTTGGATACCAGCTAGCCAGAGAAAGAGGGGACGACCAAGAATGAACTGGCGCCAAACAATTGACAAACCTACAGCTGGTCAACAAAAGTTGAACCAACATCAGAACACTAGCAAGCAACAGATCTGGATGGCGTGCTTTGACTGCCTCATGCATCTATATACACGGGAGCCGCTAAGTCTAAGTAAGCCTAGTAAGCTTCTCTTCAGATAAAACAAATGTTGACAAGATAAAGATTTTTGTTGATGTCACACTATGTTGTTGACGGGGTACCTGGGGTAGACTAAAGGATGACTTGTGATGTTGTTGTTGTTTACCAGACCCAGCACTAACCCAGCGACTGGACAGTTACAACAACACATACAGTTTGAAGCAGCAGATATCAACGACTTCGAGTACCGACTAAACAAGTGAGTTGATTATCAGATAATAAAAAATCACGATTGCCGTCTCGAGGAACAGGCTCCACAGGTGGACAAGGAATTATTCCTTATTTTTGAGAGTCCATGAGTTTTAATATAAATGGTGGACACTCCTATAAGATACTGTATGCGCCCCTGTCACATACACCTTTCTGTGCAAAGCAACGATACAAGACCAATGTTGATTGAACCAGGCCAACTTAATGACATTTATTCACTAACACATATTAAACAACACCATATATACATAAAACCACACCATATATACATACATCAATACACAGCAAGCATGCCGGCCCCAACAGCATTGTTAAGCAATACCTACAATTTCTAAGCATATAACTTCCGAGACATCTACTTACTAACATGACTAACTACATGACTGCACTATACTTCCCACTACCACCGTAACGGTGGGGGTCACTCCGCCCCGCCCTTATAATGAAAGCGCCAATTAAAAAGCTTCTGAACCAACAAGTAAAGTGATATAGGGAGGAGGGTGGGCAAAACAACAATACCAAATATAACTAAATCGACATAAAAACAGCACACATAATCTTGGTGATTGGCGAGCCAATAGTATACACTGAATCAAACCAAACCAGAGAGTGAGGCTGAATTTCCTTTGTGGCTGACCTATATAGCCCCTATCACTCCTTTACATATTCCTCCGCGTTGGTCTCAGCTTGATCACTAGGGAAACTCCAGGCCTATCTACTAGGGGGCGCTACCATCTGCACCTTTACTATAAATATTGCATCGCTGCCTCACACAAAATCAATTTGTGGTTTTCCATCTTTTGGAAAAATGATGCTGCCATCGCCAGCCCATTTCCCATATATATATATGTGTGTGCAGCGTTACAGTACTCACTAAAACAACCTTACCCCTATGATTTTGTGCCATAGAAAACATCTGGGTTAAGAATTTCAACAAAATATACAATGTCTGAGCGTCGTGTGTGTCAGCCATTGTTTAAGCTAGATAGATGAGGATGCTAGGCAGTTAGTCACATGACGGATCCGTTAGTTGTTATCTTCTTGATTGCACAAATTATGCTGTAAACTACAACAGTTGATTTATCTTGTGGCAATTACATAATATACCAGAAAATATACATAATAGTAATGGTAAGGTAACTTATATTTCACGCCTAAGTCCTTAGAACCCAAACTCAGAAGCGCATAAGACATTTTTGGTGTCACATATAGTGTCTTGGTGAAATCTGCACAATATTAAAAAACTACTTTAACCTGTGCCTTTAACATCCAACAAGACTTTACCATGTTTCATGTGAGCCATTCATGTGTAATTACAGTAGTTTCAGAGTGTCTAACTGACAAACATGTTTGTTTCAGAGCCATAGAAATATACACAAAGCGAATAAAGTGGTTGCTCCAGGGAAGCCGCAGGGTACGCCAACTGTCACCTTTATTTAATAATAACATGGGATCTTGTATAAAGCCAGTATCCGCCTAGACTAGGCAGTCATGGCACCTGCTTCATTATCAGAGCTGGAATATGGCAGCAGCTAATGCTGACCTTTGTAGATAGAGACATTTGAGAACAGTCGGTTTTTGTGTCACATACAATCAAGTTACAGCATTTTGCCGTTCCATAGTATTAAAAAAATGTTCAAGGTATTCTGAATAGTAGCAGCAAGATGTACAATTGTTATATGGAATTGGACACTGCACTAAAGGTTATTTTTAGCATATTAACTCTACATATTAACTCTACATATTAACTCTACATATTAACTCTACATGTTAACTCTACATGTTAACTCTACATGTTAACTCTACATGTTAACCCTACATGTTAACTCTACATGTTAACTCTACATGTTAACTCTACATGTTAACTCTACATGTTAACTCTACATGTTAACTCTACATGTTAACTCTACATGTTCACACTACATGTTAACTCTACATGTTAACTCTACATGTTAACACTACATGTTAACTCTACATGTTAATTCTACATGTTAACTCTACATGTCAACTCTACATCGTATTCATGTTACCTTGGTTTACTTGCTTTAAGACAATGTTGGCAATTTTATCGGGTGAATACACTTATGGCAAATGTCTGGTTTGACTGCCTGTAGACCGTTCCTGTAACACATTCAGTTCGTTCATGCAATCTTTGGTGTGGCTGTGGGTGACAGTGTTGTTCGTTGTTTTGTAGGTGTTCGGATTGATCAAACGCAGTCGGGTCGGCGTGCTCATAGATGTCTCTGATGCCAACTGTGGCTTCGGTCGACTGACACACTTCCAGGATACTCTCATGGTAGGTGGAGCGAACCAGCCGCAGTCACACAGAGTGCGAACATTACAGTTGCTGTGTGTCTGTTACATGCGTCGTGTGTATATAGTTACTCCATTCATTTATAGCATGCTTGCATACACATACATACGTCATACATCAGTGTTTCCCCTGGTATATAACAAGCGAGGCGGGCCGCCTTGCCGTTTTTCTATGCCGCCTCGTCCAAAATATGCCAAAATTGCCACCTCGTAGCTATGTCATACGCCCATTTTTTTCGTTCTTTCGCGATATATTCAGCATCAACGAGCGGCGCGAAATGACATCACAAAGTCACTTATATTCCTGCAAAATCACAACATTGGTCGTCTTAACGTCACTCAGAACAGTTAGTATTTAACTCCATTGGACAACGTGAAAGATATCACTTGTCAGTTGTCCAATCACGGAATATTCCTGCGGGATCCCCGGTGTCTCCAATGGTGATACCTTGTGGAGTTTCGACATACTAGAAATCTAAACATTCATGTAAAATGGCGCCCAAACGGTAACTTGCATTTTGGTTTATGATGGTGGTGGGAGTGAAAACATTGCAGGCGGATGGCACTACATCACTTGTCGGCACTTGTGTCGAATCCGGACTCTTTTGAAGCCCAAATAAAAACCGTGCATGCTATTCACTAATCGGCACTTGTATCGAATCTGGACCCTGTTGAAGCTCAAATAGCGACCTGGTTTGTGCTAGTCTGTGCCGCTGTGGCCGTGCGTTATCGCACAGCGCACATAAAATGCAAATATGTTGATACAAACCGGGGTGCTATTTACGCCTCAAATGGACATAAGATGCAATATACTTAAAGGTAAATATGCCTAGGATAATGTTGAATGATGGAACTACAGTGTATCTCACTGAGGTATCGAAGTTAAGCAAAACTCAAGTTATAATGGCGAAATCAAAGTGGGTCCGGATTCGACACAAATGCCCACAATTCAACTAATAACATGTTCTATGCGGTTTTGTTTTAGCAAAATAAGGAATGTGATTCATAAGATATCTTTGTGCTAAATATATAATACATATTCCTACAAAGTTGTGCAAACAAACTTTTGGGAAAGTTGATTTGAGTGAAATACTTACGAATATAAACCACCGAAGTTCACATCTCATAAAAAATGCCTACTACCCAAAACCGTGCATACTAACGGGTTATCAATAACTTGGGTTAGACAATGATATGTTTGCACAGTAATTGGATATACTAAACAACTTATACTGTTTTATAAAAAGGACACAATTTGAGAAACGTTCTTGCGATTAATAGAAACATACTTTTGTGGCATTCCAGAAATGACTGTTTAATTAATTGTGTAGCATCCTAGCAACAAATAAAATATAATCTTTTGAACATAAACCACCAATTTACCATAATATTATGATATTAAAATCATTTAAAGGTGATGATGAAAGAGTCTTCAGATGATACCACTGGATGCTTCCCAGAGAAGTCGAGATGGTGTTTGACTGAACAGGTCTGCCAGGGAGTAAAGTGTAAAGTGCTTTCAGCAGTCCTGCGCTAAATAAGAACTTACCTTTTACTTTTTTACTGACTCTGTCAGCGAGGTAACAAGGCCTAGGGTTAGTGCAAGAAAAACATAACCATAACCAAGTACCAGTGGTCAAGTGGAAACCACACCTGTACTGAGTAGCAGTGGTAAAATGGAAACCACACCTCAACACGATGAAACAGTCATGATTACTGACTTTTATCAATCATGATTACTACATTTACAAGTAGTGTCTTGTTGTTTTATACCTTCCCCTCTATATTCAAGAGTAAAGGTTAAAACGTACCTCAGAATGCACCATTTTAAAGCTAGTTTAAACAAATCTCTGGGGAAGCATGCCCCTGGACTCTCCTAGGAATGCTTCGTGCCTGCGGCGCTCGCATACCCCACCCCTACCACCTCGCCCATCATTTTACCGGGGGGAAACGCTGATATATAGAAGTATGCACACATGCATACACAACACACACACACACACACATGTGCAAACATAAATACAGACACACGAATAAACACGCATGCATGTATATACACACACACACACACTGCACACCCTTTCATTTAGAGGTGCCTTTGAGCTTCATTTTCTAAAGATTTAGGCAGGGTAGAAGATCTTTGTACTATTACTGGTACTTTTTCTGACTATAACAACTTGTATGCATAAGATGATTTGACCCTGAATTGGTCTGTGATGCCCAGTTGTCAGGTGTGTCATTCTGCCTTTGTGTCTCATGACTTCAGCACCTGATTGATGAGCAGATGGCCGTGATGAAGAGTATGTATCTGGTGGCGTTTGGCTCCTCCCTGTCTCCACTGTGGGCCAATTCAATGGACGTCAACTGCAGAACGTATGTATCCAACTCATTAGTTTAGAGCAACCAGGTAAATTCAAAATTCAAGATTCAATAACTTTATTGTCTATTTAAAATATTGCATTAAAACAGAAATGTTCCTTTAGATACACACTGAAATGTTCCTTTAGATTCACACTGAAATGTTCCTTTAGATACACACTGAAATGTTCCTTTAGATACACACTGAAATGTTCCTTTAGATACCCACTGAAATGTTCCTTTAGATACACACTGAAATGTTCCTTTAGATACACACTGAAATGTTCCTTTAGATACACATTGAAATGCCAGTAATAAAATTGGTACAACACATCAAATTGATCAGCACTAAAAATTGGTTAAACACAACATAAATATGTTTATGAAAAATGGTAAGTAAACAATTAAATAATAATAAATGAATGTTCTTAACCCTGCAACCATTGACCGTGATACTGTACTGGGATGTTGTCAACTATCTCTTTACTTCTTCTCACCCCTCCCTGGCTCCCATTTCTCCATCTTTACATTTTTCAGTACGTGTGTCTTCCCCTCTCCCCATCTCTTCCTTCCGTTCCCCAGTCCATCACACTCTCCCTTTCCCTCTCCATCCTCTCTCTCCCCTCTCTCTCTCTCTCTCTCTCTGTCTCTCTCTCTCTGTCTTTCCCCCTCTCTACAACTCTCCCCTCTCTCTCTTCCCTCTCTAACAGCATCTCCTCTGAGGTGCCGAGGTCTGCGTACCTCTTTCTGTAGTCATTCCCTTCTGCTCAGTTAGTTGGTAACGTGTTTCGAATAACACAAAGATGGTTATTTAGAGTTATTTACATGTGCTAAGTGTTTCTGTGGAGCCTTGCTCCTACCCGAAAGAGTTGATTGGTGATCAACTACCCAGATGGTGCCACTATTTTAAAGATCAAAATGCTGTATAATTATGATAACTGATGCCCTCAGTGTGTTGCTGTGTGGGCGGCTGTACACCAGTAGAATATTATATTTCAAGAACACTTTCCGTTGATCACTATGATTCGCATCAATGCGTGGCTCATCGTCTGGTGATTCAAAGGTTGAGTCCCACGAGTGTTGTTTATGATACGTTTCAATACGTTCTGTGGTACATCCAGAGAAATCATTCTTTAAATTATCTCAGTCACTCCTGCAATTAAACACATTTCCGTAGTTGTTTATATTTTATAAATGCTCCGGGTTAAGATGAATATGTTTTCCTGTAGGAAGAAGAGAACTCTGTAAGTATCGTCTGGCCCTGGGTCACAGTTTGTAGGTTGTGTGTTTGTTCTGCGTCTTGTGGCTTCTCTGTCTGGAATTGTTAGAACTCATGCTTTCATATACAGGAACAGTTACTCCAGTTGCTATAGCTATACACAGCTTTCTACAGAAATTTCAGAGTTGCTCTTATCAGCATGAATGGCTCTTGTTGTTGACACTCATTGCTAGAGCTTCCCTCTTTGTTGGCTCTTATTGATAGAGCTGCTCTTGTTGCTCATTGTTAGAGCTGCCCTTTCTGTCTGTCATTGATGGAGCAACTCTCCTAATCGATGAGCATCTCTTGTTGTTGTTGACCATTGTTATAGTTGCTCTTGCTGTTGTATCTCATTGATAGAGCTACTCTTGTTTTCTGTCATCGGTGGAGCTTCTCCTGTTGCTATATATCATTGATGGGGCTTCTCGTCTTGCCATCTCACATCAGTAGAGCTGCCCTTGTTGTTGCCCATTGATAGAGCTGCTGTTGTTGTCATCTCTAATTGACAGAGCTGCCCATGTTGTTGCTCATTGGTGGAGCTGCTTTTGATGTACTCTCCCATCAATGGATCTGGTCTTATGCTGTTGCTAGGTTGTTGTTTTGTAGACAACATGTAAAAATAACTACAACATAAAAATGGTGTGTAATCAGCTATTGTAATAATATGTTATGTTAATATTAAATAAGAAGATAATATGTGCTGATAATAACATATGTATTAGTCATACCATTGATCATGTAGTCCCTGGCACTCTACGATGAGTGATCCAGTGACAGCTGCATCAGTCAATTTTTTTGCAAGCTAAAATTAACACAATTTTGCCTTTTAAAAATTGTAGGTACTTCACTGAAAGCTAATTTTCAAACAATTTTTTGGCACAATATTTGTTATTTAACTATGTTAGAGATTTAGAATATGAATATATTGTGGAAGACTTTGACTATGTCTTATGCTAAAACGTTTCCTATTGCATACAGCAAAATTGGGAAGCATCTGTATACATGGGGGTATACCTGTCTTACACAGAAGTTTTCTACCAGTTCATCTAACAACAGTTCTTGTCTGGCATGTGAGAGGCGCCAAGCAGACAGGGTATATGACATCAATGTCATCGCTGATTCCGTACAGAAGTCTATGGCAGTATATAGTTTGTATGTCTGAACTTGGAATGACCTTGACCTGTGACACGAGTGACCTGTTGTAGTTTGACCCAGGCAAAGGACTGGGTGTCCCAGCTCCAGGCGGGGGGAGGATGCAACCTACTCAAGGCTCTGGAACACATGTACAAGCGCAAGGACATCGACAGTGTAGTCGTCGTTCTAGGCTGCATGTAAGTCTCTTTTATTTTTTTTAAATATTAATTATGTATGTTCTTTTATTGTTGCGAATCATTCTGTTTGTACATTGTTAATCTCAAATCTTTCAGTTTTATTGATGTATGTAGTTAGTCATGTTTTATTGATGTATGTAGTTAGTCATGTTTTATTGTTGTAGGTAGTTAGTCATGTTTTTTTATTGTAAATATGTCTGGTTTATTATTGTTAATTTTTGTGTTTTAACATTGTGAATCTAATTTCTTTGTGTTTTACTATTGCATGCATTTAGTTCTTTTATTATTGCAAGTATATATGTTTTACTATTGTAACTTAATTATGTCTGTTTTATTAGTAAATCAATCTGTTTATTATTGCATATCTAATTACAGTGTATATTATTATTGTATGTTTAAATTCTCTGTGACAACGTCATGTTTTCTGGGTTTTATTTACTTTCACACTAATTATATTATACATATATAATAATAATAATTATTATATTATTATTATCATTTGTGTAAAAATAGATAAATAAATAAAATGCGAGCAATAATAATAATAATACGATAACATCGACTGGGCCTAAATCCTTGGAAACCAAGCTCAGAGGCACATCAAGACAAAAGTATTGGTCCATCTCAAAATCCATAAGCAGTATTCCAGTTGTCAACAGATGGGTCACGGCGCTAGGGAGTTGTGGTGGATAAGCAACAACCAACATTTTATTTGAAGCGATTACCTCGCCGCATGTTTCAGACCGGATCAGACGTGTCAGTTTCTGTGCGACTACATGGCCCAGCTGGGGGTAGGGCAGGACAGGCCCATCCACACTGTCTCATACGACTGCTGCAATCACCACACTCATGTGAGTCAACAACTACTACAGTGACAACAACTGCAACAATGACTACTAGGTCAATTGTTACAGCTACAGATCCTCCAACAACGACAAGAGCTATAACAACAACAATAACAAATGTAATAACAACATATACAACAACAAGCAACAAAGATAATGACAATAGCAACAAATACAACAAATATAATGACAATAGCAACAAATACAACAAATATAATGACAATAGCAACAAATACATTGACAATAGCAACAAATACAACAAATACAATGACAATAGCAACAAATACAATGTCAATAGCAACAAATATAACGACAATAGCAACAAATACAATGACAATAGCAACAAATACAACAAATATAATGACAATAGCAACAAATACAACGTCAATAGCAACAAATACAATGACAATAGCAACAAATACAATGACAATAGCAACAAATACAATGACAATAGCAACAAATACAACGTCAATAGCAACAAATACAACAAATATAACGACAATAGCAACAAATTCAATGACAATAGCAACAAATACAACAAATATAATGACAATAGCAACAAATATAATGACAATAGCAACAAATACAACGACAATAGCAACAAATACAATTACAATAGCAACAAATACAATGACAATAGCAACAAATACAACGACAATAGCAACAAATATAACGACAGTAGCAACAAATACAATGACAATAGCAACAAATACAACAAATATAATGACAATAGCAACAAATACAACAAATATAATGACAATAGCAACAAATACAACGACAATAGCAACAAATACAACGACAATAGCAACAAATACAACAAATATAATGACAATAGCAACAAATACAACGACAATAGCAACAAATACAACAAATATAACGACAATAGCAACAAATACAACAACAATAGCAACAAATACAATGACAATAGCAACAAATATAATGAAAATAGCAACAAATACAATGACAATAGCAACAAATACAACAAATATAATGACAATAGCAACAAATACAATGACAATAGCAACAAATACAACGACAATAGCAACAAATATAACGACAATAGCAACAAATACAACAACAATAGCAACAAATACAATGACAATAGCAACAAATATAATGAAAATAGCAACAAATACAACGACAATAGCAACAAATACAACAACAATAGCAACACATACAACGACAATAGCAACAAATACAACGACAATAGCAACAAATACAACAACAATAGCAACACATACAACGACAATAGCAACAAATACAATGACAATAGCAACAAATACAACAATAGCAACACATACAACGACAATAGCAACAAATACAACGACAATAGCAACAAATACAACGACAATAGCAACAAATACAACAACAATAGCAACACAAAATGACAATAGCAACAAATACAACGACAATAGCAACAAATTCAACAACAATAGCAACAAATACAACGACACTAGCAACAAATACAACGACAATAGCAACAAATACAATGACAATAGCAACAAATACAACAACAATAGCAACACATACAATGACAATAGCAACAAATACAATGACAATAGCAACAAATACAACAAATATAACGACAATAGCAACAATGACAATGACAATAGCAACAAATACAATTACAATAGCAACAAATACAACAAATACAACGACAATAGCAACAAATACAATGACAATAGCAACAAATACAACAACAATAGCAACAAATACAATGACAATAGCAACAAATACAACGACAATAGCAACAAATATAATGACAATAGCAACAAATACAATGACAATAGCAACAAATACAATTACAATAGCAACAAATACAACAACAATAGCAACACATAAAACGACAATAGCAACAAATACAACGACAATAGCAACAAATTCAACAACAATAGCAACAAATACAACGACACTAGCAACAAATACAACGACAATAGCAACAAATACAATGACAATAGCAACAAATACAACAACAATAGCAACACATACAATGACAATAGCAATAAATACAACAACAATAGCAACAGATTCAACAACAATAGCAACAAATACAACGACACTAGCAACAAATACAACGACAATAGCAAAAAATACAATGACAATAGCAACAAATACAATGACAATAGCAACAAATACAACGACAATAGCAACAAATACAACGACAATAGCAACAAATACAATTACAATAGCAACAAATATAACGACAATAGCAACAAATACAATGATAATAGCAACAAATACAACAACAATAGCAACACATAAAACGACGATAGCAACAAATTCAACAACAATAGCAGGAAATACAACGACAATAGCAACAAATACAACTACAATAGCAACAAATACAATGATAATAGCAACAAATACAACAACAATAGCAACACATAAAACGACGATAGCAACAAATTCAACAACAATAGCAACAAATACAACGACACTAGCAACAAATACAATGACAATAGCAACAAATACAATGACAATAGCAACAAATACAACGACAATAGCAACAAATACAATGACAATAGCAACAAATACAACAACAATAGCAACACATACAACGACAATAGCAACAAATACAATGACAATAGCAACAAATACAATGACAATAGCAACAAATACAACAACAATAGCAACAAATTCAACAACAATAGCAACAAATACAACGACACTAGCAACAAATACAATGACAATAGCAACAAATACAATGACAACATCAACAAATACAAGAAAAATGGCAACAAATACAACAACAATAGCAACAAATACGACGACAATAGCAACAAATACAATGACAACAGCAACAAATACAATGACAACAGCAACAAATACAAGAAAAATGGCAACAAATACAACAACAATAGCAACAAATACAACGACAATAGCAACAAATACAACAACAATAGCAACAAATACAACAACAATAGCAACAAATACAACGACACTAGCAACAAATTCAACAACAATAGCAACAAATACAACGACACTAGCAACAAATACAACGACAATAGCAACAAATACAATGGCAATAGCAACAAATACAACAACAATAGCAACAAATACAACAACAATAGCAACAAATACAATGACACTAGCAACAAATAAACGACAATAGCAACAAATACAACGACAATAGCAACAAATACAGGATCTACACAACTTCTAAATCTACTCAGATATACTGACATTCTTGTGCAAACAACATGCATGCACTCACTTATACACATATCTACTCATGCATGCAAGGGCGCGCACACACACACACATGGTATGATCTAGGCATACATAATTTGTTTACTAAAAATGTTTTAACCCATTAGACCTTGAACGATCAAAAGTGGCCGGACGCCCGTTTTATTGAGCGGCCGCAAATGGCCAGAAACTTTTTCTAACTTTGATAACGCATGGAGGTGGCGCCATCATCTGGATACTTGTAACTTGTATCTCTGGATTCCTTAGTGCATCTGCTGTCTGCTAGGGGTATTCTGATATGGCTTTGTGTTGGTCGTTTTTGAATGAGCGCTGTTTGAAAATATCAACTGACTAGAGTTTGTAGATTTGTATTGCATTCTATGTAAACTCACCCAGACACATATCGCGTTTCGCACATTTTTTTATTTGGTTAATATATTTATGACCATCTTGTGCAGAATTCAATTATTTAAGATAAGTACAACTTGCAACGATCGGAAACTATAAGTACAAAAAAGTTAAATGCAAAAAACAAGGTGCGCCCATATCACGGTGACTTTTTTCATAGAAAGGTGTATGATACTGTATACGCCCAACATACTATTTCATAGAAAGGTGTATGATACTGTATACGCCCAACATACTATTTCATAGAAAGGTGTATGATACTGTATACGCCCAACATATTATATCATAGAAAGGTGTATGATACTGTATACGCCCAACATATTATATCATAGAAAGGTGTATGATACTGTATACGCCCAACATATTAACAACAGGGAACAAGGAGGAAGACCACATGTTATGTTGAATGTTCTTACATATTTCAAGTACATTTTGTATCCTGCATGCTTTTTGGAAAATGACAGCCATTTTCTCTGTTGTTTTCCTGATGTGAAGGTCACCTTGAGAACACTGGCGGAGCAGTCTGGTGGCAGATATCAGTGCTACGACTCTGCCTCAGAAGTAAGTCTTCGACACTCCATATCTGTCTTTAGAATGCATGTGTAACGTTCAAGTTTATAGAAATGTGATAGATGAATATATGTGTACATGCATGCATTCACATGCACACATACATGCATGTGCACACACATTACATTCAAATCTGTATTATGTTAAAATATAAACTAGAGAAAAAATGAGCCTTACAAGATATACTAAACAGGCATAATACTAAAAACACTGACTATTGTTACCAAGAAGCTTAGATACATCCACCCGTGGAGCAAACACAAATGGATCACTCTAAGTAACTACCTTGATGGCTTTCAAATACGTCACCAATTGGTAGATCAGAGGCGATATGTTCTAAGCAAGTGAGTGAAGAGAGAAAGAGACGAGTCGACTTCGTCACCTGGGAGGAGATGCCATTACAATGTGCCAAAGTCAGCCTGTTACTACACATATGCATGTGTTTGCTTACAGGAGCAGATCTACGGCAGCTCGGACATCAGTGTCCTACTGAAAGAGGTACAGAAGGCACAGAAGATTATCAACAAGATCATTGGCATGAGGCAGGGTCTCCTGGGAACTGCCCTTGTCAGTGTCACAAATGAGGTACGGTCCTCAACTGTAGCCAAGGTCACAGTGACAGTGCCAAGGCATGTACCCAATGCTAAAGTTAGGATTCCATATGTACGGAAATGGCATGCTGGTGCAGTGTATGTAAAACAATGACTATATAGTGCCCCGTGGAAATCAATAAAGTAGTTCCGTATGTACATAGGCGGATGTGTTTTTTTCACGTGGATATGGAAAATTTAATTACTCCATGGAGCGATTCAAATCATCCGCACAGGAATCGGATAAGAAATTCCCAGAAGTGACATCGCTATAGAGGTATCACAAAGAACAATAATTATTTCTTTATTTAACTTACCTTCGTCTCACACAGTAATCAATCACCACCCAGTTATACTGTTGAGACAAAAGCGCTTCATGTGCCCTAGTATCAATAGTATATATGTCTCAAATAACTAATGACAATGTATTGGTAAAATGCTACCATATTTAGACACAATGCATGCATTTGCACCATGTTTGCAGCTACATAATATATAATAAGCTACATAATATATAATTTTTTTGACCTATTTTCAGATTAACAATGAGGTTGCGAAGTTACCCCAGTCGCGGTTCCTGCCCCGACCACCAGGGCATGACTTGCCTCTTAAGATCAACGAGCTGAATTGCTCTCCTACATCATCTGGAAATTGGCTTGGAAAACATGGGCTCAAAGGTACATGTATATCAAAGTTACTTAGTATATTTTATGGAAATCTTATATGAGAAAATGTGAACACTTTTAAAACCAAAATTTTATGACATGCTACAGAAACAAACAGACATGACCCAAAAATGTATCAATAGACATTTTACATGGAAATACACCAATATCTCGTGTTACATCAACATCCTTTTATGTGATGTTAAATTATTCCCTAATGAAGAAGATGTAGTAGAGAAAGAAAATCATTGTAACTTATTGTTTTAAAAGCTGTTCCAATAAGTTATCTCTGTAAAATCTTTAGTTTGTATAGTTATTTCTTTTATACGTTCAAATAACGGTAACAAGAATGTGTCTACACTTTGATGACATTGCATATATATATAGTGAATAAAAACAGCTTAATGATATCTGTCGAGGATAATTTACGTTTTGTTTCATGTAAATAAATCTGGAACAAATTACACTTTGTTTGATTTCAGGTTATGATAGCATTTAGGGTGTTTTATGTTTATACACGACATATTTTTTCACTGTTGTTGATTTTGCCTCCCCTGTCTTCAGCGAAGGGACTTGACCTATATCAAGTGCTCGCACCAAATGCATACTCCTACAAGGAAGAGTTCATCCCCGTGATTCGCAAGACCGTTCAGTCGCAAGTCAATGAGGTTTGTGCTTCCTCGTTATTCTTATATCAGGCATAATCTGCATACGAGTCAAAAATAGATGTCTGGGTCGTGTACCATCAGTTTCATGATTTTGGCAGAAATGATGCAAAACTTGTGATTTCATCTTACAATGACCGGTCTATTTTCATCGACAAGCAATCCAAAACTAATAAAATACTTGTATATAAGAACCCATAAATAAGAAATAGACAATATCAGTCAAAATGACCTCGTTTCTTAAAAGCCTGCTTTTTAAAGTTTGCTTAAATTTTAGCAATTAATCATCAACTACTGAAGATATTTCAGAGGTATCATTTTTAAGGTCACGATCTATCAAATCCAAAAGGGTACAAAACCCCATTTCACAATTTTGTGACTTAATACCCTCTTTGCTGTGGCAGGTTATATTTAGAACTAGCCTCACATTGTCAACTTTCAGTCGTTTGCTGAATACTTCTTCTCAAGTGTCACAGGCAGAGCGACAGCCACATCGCCGATTTATCAGTCCAATATCTTCTTGCAATTGCTGCTATTCCTTTACCATTCCACATAATTCAACAGATGAGAATACAATGATGACAGCTATAGAACGGCTTCCTTCGAAACATTTCATTCTTATAACTGATGAATTATACAGGCAATTTTTTTTCAGACCACCTACAGCTTATTTCAACAACAACAGCAGCAACAACAACAACAACAATTATAACACATAAAATGACAAACAGAATTGTAAACCACAATCTTGACATTGAAAAGGGTAAAGATAAGTGTGTCACTTATAACAATTGCCCCAAAATTGTTGTTGAATCTGGATGTGTCTGTTGCTACAAGAAATTGTGTATTGCGGCTGCAGAAGGCCATGGCGCAGTTCAAGTGGCATGACGGCTCCATCAGGAACATTCACGTGGACATGTCACAGTTGTTTGAGTACCAGAAGCAACTCGGAGCCACGGTTAAGTTGTATGAGCAGAGACTTGATTGGCTCTCCGCCGGCAGTCGCAAAATCTTCGGCAGCGTCAAGGAGAAAAGGTACATACTTTCTTATCTCATCCACTTAGTCTGGTCACATGATGAATTGTTTCCACAGATTTCTGTCTGACATCTGAGACCAATGGGGTCTCTCAGGGTCTTTTTTGGGCGACTTTCTCCGAGCTTCCAAAAGAGACCTTGGTTAGCAATTTTATCGAGGTGCATCACATGCCCCGCCAGTGGTTGACATTGTCGCCTCACGGTGGTGGAGATCCGTGGTAGACTGCCTACAGCTTCAGGTTGGTGACATGATCGCGCCAGGACACATTAAAGATTGTTGTGTTGGACATGTCCCAAATTGTTGTAATTTAATAAAGTAACACATTTTGAGAAACTTGTTGAGAGATGTGTTGAAACTTGTTTCACAAGACATGTTGAAAGACATGTTGAGACATGAGAGACGTGTTGAGAGATGTGTTGAAAGGCGTATTGAAACAAATGTTGAGAGATGTGTTGAAAAATGTGTTGAAACATGTGTCATAAGACATTTTGGAAGATGTGTTGAGACACGAGAGCCATGTTGGAAGATGTGTTGAAGCACATGTCATAAGATGTGTTGAAAGATATGTTGAGACATGAGAGATGTGTTGGAAGACGTGTTGAGACATGAGAGACTTGTTGGAAGATGTGTGGAGTAACGATAGGCATGTTGAAAGATGTGTTGAGACATGAGAGATGTGTTGAAAGATTTGTTGAGAGATGTGTTGAGACATGAGAGACATGTTGAAAGATATGTTGAGACATGAGAGATATGTTGGAAGACGTGTTGAGACAAGAGAGACTTGTTGGAAGATGTGTTGAGACACGATAGACATGTTGAAAGATGTGTTGAGACATGAGAGGTGTGTTGAAAGATTTGTTGAGAAATGTGTTGGAAGATGTGTTGAGACAGGAGAGACATGTTGAAAGATGTGTTGAGACATGAGAGATGTGTTGAAAGATGTGTTGGAAGATGTGTTGAGACATGAGAGATGCGTTGAAAGGTGTGTTGAGAGATGTGTTGGAAGATGTGTTGAGACACGAGAGACATGATGGGAAATGTGTTGAGATATCTGTCGAGAGATGTGTTGAAAGACATGTTAGGAGATGCATCACAAGATGCGTGGACCTACGTGTGTTGAGAGACATCTTGAGAGATGTGTCAAGAGACACATCAAGAGATGCATGTGTTGAGATAGACTGACTACCTGGGTAGTGTGTTTCTGTTACAGTGTGTTGATCCTTGTCGATGTGTCGGTGTCCAACCTGAGTTATCTCATCCACATCCAACACTCCCTGCGTCTGCTGCTGGAGCAACAGATCGCCAACAAGGACTACTTCAACATCATCGCGTGAGTAACTGCAACATTCAGCACAAGACTAACACTAATGAGGTCACAGGGAAAGTCCATCGTTAAACAGAAACCGTTGTTAATTTAAGGAACTTTTTCAAAATACAAAAAGCTGCCATTGTATCATAGGGGACAATATTTCTGTGACACACTAGTGAAAGCGTAACTGTGGCGCAGTGATAAGAGCTCCGGACTCTCAGCTGAGAGAACCCGGGTTCGAATCCTGTGCGGTGGTGTCGAACTTTGGGCAAGTTCGTTTACTCTACATTGCTTCAGTTCACTCAGCTGTATGAATGAGTACCTGGCTATAGACAGTGGTGGATATTTGTGTGTGAATAGTCTTCGCGCATTAACAGCAGCATGACTGAATGCTACCCAGAAAAGTCGACATGGTGTTTGATTGAACAGGTCTGTCAGGGAGTAAAGTGTAAAGTACTTTGAGCAGTCCTAAGGACTGGACACTGCGCTATATAAGAACTTACCTTTTTACAAGATGAAGGAGCGAAATAAATTTTAATGAGAAAATCAGATATATACCTTTTTACAAGATGAAGGAGCGAAATAAATTTTAATGAGAAAATCAGTTATATATATATACTCCCTTCATGTTTTTGACATATATCACCAGTTGTTTGAACAGAGGCCAGTGGACCAAGGAAGTGACTGACCCCAGAAAGAAGCGAGTGGACATTGGTGTCACAGAGGTGGAGCTTTACAATGGTCCAAAGTTAGCATTTTAACGTATAGCTGTCACCATCAGACTTTGGTGTCGCCATCTCTTAAAGTTATGCAAACTTATGTTAATGAGTTGATTATCTCTGTTGTTGTGATGTTGTTGTGATGTTGTTGTGATGTTGATTGTTGTTGTTATTCAGGTTTTCCGGCAGTGTCAAGCCCTGGAAACCAACCCTCGTTCAACCAACTCCAGAGAACCTACAGGAGGCGTGGAGGTGAGGCACTTTAATCACACCAACTATAGGCACAAAGCCAATCATTTAATCTCAACAAATCTCCTTATATATGATGTTTTATGTCAGTTTGGACCTTAAAGTATATTTTGTAATTGTGGAGTTATGGATTTCCATTCTAAATGGTAACTTTCAGTTTTACGTGGATACAAATATTAAAATTTGACTTAGAAGAATGACATTGGTATCAGTGTAAACTTGAATGTGCAAAGTTATAGATGGGTGAAGTAACCGAGTCCATCAATTCAAGTTATGAGAAATCATAACAATTCAAACAATTTGTGAAGATGTTGCTTACAAATTATATAATTTAACATGTTAGTAAGTTGTTTTTTAATGCAAAGATCCAACAATTGTTGTTTTGCCTTCTAATAAAATATATTTATACCCTGCTGATGCTCAATGGCAGAATGCTGAGCTCGTTTGCTATACAAATTAAACAAGAGTGGATGTAGTTGGTAAAGGTCATTTAATAATTGTACCAACAGGAATTAAATCACATACACGATGAGATAAAGCAGAACAAATCATACTCTCATCGAGGTACTACACAAACAATTATTAAATGACAATCAGATTAGCAAAGGTGGGGCGGCCATTTCCCCCCCACCATGGCCAGAATAATCTGGTGAGTAATAAAATGCAAATATTCACAAACAAAATGTGGGTCAGTCGAGGTCGTAAACATTACCTCATTTACTTAGCCTGTACAATCTATAAATTGGACAACAGTATAAAGTACTATATTGAAATCAAGGTAGGTAATACATCAAAACCTACTTAAAAGATGCCTCTCAAACATTTCGACGACTAAAACGACTACTTATCAATCCTACTTTATTTTCCGCCCTAAAGACCCTGCGTACACTTGCTGCTGTGTCATCAATAAGGAGGAAAAAGCCTTCAGGCAAAACCTCAGGTACAATATATATGAGCAGGGAAAAGCGTCACAGAAAAATTACCGGTACATGGACCATATCACAAAAATTAACATTGAAAACAGAGTATAACACCGTGATTACATGTTATAAAACATTAGCACATTGGTGGTGGAGAGGGGAGGAAGGTGGGGTGAATTTAATCTTCCTTTGTGTTAAAAAACAAAGACGTGTTACGCAGTCGAATTCCAACACAAAGGGAACGGTCTCAGCTTGGCCTCGTTTTGAGTCCGGGTAAGTGTTTACGTAATCCGGACCATTGTTAGACTATCATTGAACAAAACGTTTATAGGCATCTTCGCCTCACATTACATAAATACTATTTTTATGTATGTAAAAATAATCATTATTACAAGATTTTCTACTTTTTCTAAATTGGCACATTTAATAATGTTTAAAATATTAAATCTAATTGACCTGTTTTAGTCTTTAGTGCTATGCCTTGTACTGCAGTTGTTGTTTGAAGTGAGTTGTATCTGGTGCGTGTTGGTTGCACTAGGTGGGTGTTGGATTTGCACTGCGAAGGCAGCAGAAACTTCCTCACGTCACTCCGAGCGGCCATGGAGAATGAAGAAGAACGCAATCATGGAATTGGTACAAAACTTTATTAAACCGAAGTTGTTTGTTTCTTATTTTTTAATATAATCTTAATATTTGTAGAATATCTTGGAGGTACACTGCCCATCAAATTGTGTTTAATAAGCCAGAAATATTGTTTACAATTTGAATGTTGCACCTGCGAAACGTGCAAATTCTAAACAAAACATTCAGTTTCATAACATGCAGTACTGCTGTGGCTGGTGGGGTAACTGCAAAAACCTTTGATGTACGGTGCATTCAAATGTACGGTGCATTCAGATGTATGGTGCATTCAAATGTATGATGCATTCAAAAATATGGTGCATTCAAATGTATATAATGCATTCAAATGGTACTCACATTCAAGACAACTGATTCGGTTAACTTCTACTAATGACTACCACATGTGCACACCTATGCATACGCACAGGCACACACACACAAAACATACACACACACATGCGCACGCATGCACGCACGCACGCACGCACGCACACACACACACACACACAAATGCATGCAGGTACTTAATACCTTTAGGACAGTATGATACTTTTAGAACTGTACAATACCTTTGAGACTTTACCATACTTTCCCCTCAGACGTGGAGGGTGTGTACTTGTTCACGAGTGGAGTCCCCGACCAGCCCGTGGAGCTGTGCATGAGCTACCTGGAGGAGCAGTGTGCTGGTTCCGACCAGAGACTCCACGTGATTCTCTTCAATGTCGATGACTACGACGTGCACGGAGCCATCCCCAGTCGCTACGCAAACATCACCAAGACAGCCGAGAGTCTGCGCTCACTCGCCCACTGCACTGGGGGGCGTTTCCACTGGTTCAGGGAGACAGGTGGGACATTGGGGGACAGGGGAGTATGGCGGGCCGGGGGGATATTGAGAGGGGGCAAGGACATGGAGGATAGGGGGGCAGAGACATGGGGAATAGAGGGCAGAGACATGGGGGATAGGGGGCAGGGACATGGGGGGATAGGGGTACAGGGACATAGGGGAATATACATGGTATATAGGGGGCAGAGACATGGGAGATAGAGGGCAGGGACACGCGAGATAAGGGGCAGAAACATAGGGGATACAGGGCAGGGACATGGGGAATGGGAGACAGGGACTGGGATATGATGGATAGGGGGCATGGACATAGGGGGGCAGGGACATAGGGAGCAGAGATGTGGGAGATAGGGGCAGAGACATAGGGGATAGGGGGCAGGGACATGGGGGATAGGGGGCAGAGACATTAGGGTTAGGGGCAGGGACATGGGGGTAGGGGGCAGGGACATGGGGGATAGGGTGGCAGAAATATGAGGGACAAGGGGTTATAGGGGGCATTGACACCAGGGACACAGAGACACATACATGGGGGGCAGGGACATGGGAAGACCCGGATTGGAATATACACAGTATGTTTTATGTTAAAATAATTTCCACTTACTTTATGATAAGAGTGAAGAAAAACCTGTAAATTATGGCAACATGAAGATGCAGTTAATCAACTGTGCGCAATGATAAACAGGTGCATCATTAAAATGGTCTTGAAAGATTCAATACATAATTGGAATCTGTCATCTGACCACTGAATGTAAGAGATAGCTGATGTTTTATTTTGTCTGCATTATATCACAGAGAGCCATAAATATGGCAGTATTCAACAACAATGAAAACAACAGAAACAGGGAACAGACCAGACACTTAATTGTGTAAGGCAATGTCACTCGAAACACTTTGTAAAATGCATTTACCTCATCTGGGCTATCAGAAATACTCGTTCTTGTTGTGGTGGATTTCTTACACTATATACAATATACTGTATGTGACAATTGGTTGTGACACAAATTTATGTCTTTCTAGGAATCATAGAGAGTGACGACATTGCCCTGTTGTCACAGGAGGTCGACAAAGCCATAAACTTCTCCAAGAAATGTGCCATGTTGGTTGACTCGGTGAAAAAGAAGTACAATCTGGTAGGATGTTGTAATTTGTAAAACTATTTGCATTGTCTGTTTTTACATGTCTTATTTTGAGATGATCTTCAAAGAATTTATCATTATTTCCAATTTTTAGGCATCAACTGTGCATGTATGAAGTTTCACAGTCACATAGATTTAGTTTAGACACCACAAAAGTAACCAAATAATAAGCCAGCCATTGCAGCAAGGCTGAATGCTTCAAATAGAAGAAGAAGGTGGTTAGTTGAACACGTCTGCCAGAGTGTAAACAGGTCTGCCAGGGTGTAAACAGGTCTGCCAGGGTGTAAATAGGTCTGCCAGAGTGTAAACACGTCTGCCAGGGTGTAAACAGGTCTGCCAGGGTGTAAACAGGTCTGCCAGGGTTTAAACAGGTCTGCCAGGGTGTAAAGTGTAAGGCACCTTGAGCAGTTCTAAGGCCTGGATATTGAACTTACCTTTGACTTTTATTTCTTCCAGGACACCCAGTTGATGGACAGACTATATCCGGGTACTAAGATCCAGAATGCCTTGCCCACGGGTACTACCCTGAAGGCACTTCAACCTCCTAAACACACAGCTCTGTCTCAGACACGCATGGTATGCATTGGGTACAACAATCCCTCTAGTTTGCCACTTTCACTTTCATTTTAGTATCATTATGTGCAGGCAGTTAATGCTATGCGGAGAATATTTTAACTTTAATATATTACTGTGCGTGCGTGCGTGCATGCATGTGTGTGCACTTTCACTTTAATATTATGAAATCAGGCAGTACTTTCACTTTTCCATGGTGTATTCAATAATTGTTACGCATTGTCCTTAGTAATGCATTTGGGGATATGCTACTGTACCGATATTGGTTGTTGGCGATAATGTAGGTAGTTGATGTATATTTCTTTGAAAAAATGAAAACATTGGACTTGCATTGTATTGTTGTGTTCAAAGTTGAAACTGCCTTATGGGTGAATATTTATATATGATGTACATTCATCTTGAAATGCTTCATTCCCTACATACCTTGCTGGTGTCTGGTTTATTCAGCAACTGGCCGAGCGAAAAGAGAAGGACGGTGAATTGGTGATGCGGCCAGCCTCATTCCGGCCGTCAAGTGCCATCAGGAGAGATGACGATGAATCGACAGGTAGGATAATGACCAATCAATGACGTCTTGTTTATTGTTGCTGTGGATCGCGGTGGCACAGTGACTAGAGCATCAGACACTCAATCGAGAGAATCTGGATTCGAATCCTGTGCTGCCGTGTCGAACCTTGGGCAAGTTTGTTCACTCTGTGTTGCTCCAGTCCACTCAGCTGTATGAATGAGTACCTGGCTATAGACAGTGGTGGATATTTTGCATACGAATAATCTTGCATATAATTGCAGGATAGCTGAGTTCTTCCCAGAAAGTTGAGATGGTGTTTATTTGAACAGGTCTGCCGGACAGTAAAGTGTAAAGCACTTTGAGCAGTCGACCCTGAGGAATGGGTAGTGCGCAATATCAGAACTTACCTTTAGTTTTATTGTTTTTCACAGAATGGCAGCATTGTAGTAACACTAGGCTAAGTTGAAATGTGTACCAAAGTGATCTTAGTGTATAAGGACCATAATGAACACGTCTAACTTCAGGAATATCCCGGAGACCGCAGTCAGCCAAGGACCCAATGCAGAGGGTCCGCAGACCAAAGAGGGATTTCTTTTACACTGAACAGAAGAATGGAGTCGGTAAGTTTATCCTTTGCTGAGGAGTCAGGTTAGTGTCAGAGTTAACATGGCTCTGGGTCTGAAGAATGGAGTCAGTAAGTTTCTCCTTTGCTGAGGAGTCAGGTTAGTGTCAGAGTTAACATGGCTCTGGGTCTGAAGAATGGAGTCGGTAAGTTTCTCCTTTGCTGAGGAGTCAGGTTAGTGTCAGAGTTAACATGGCTCTGGGTCTGAAGTGAATAATACGTCAAACTATCCCTAAGATAGCCTACAGAAGATTGTCTGTTTTATTAAGAATGATGATACAGTTGAACCTTGCTTTATGGTCACCTCGTTAATACAGCCACCTCGCAATTAAGGTCACCATAAGATAGTCCCAACAACTATTTAAAAAGAAATTAGTCTTCCTAATATGGTCACCTCACCATTCAGATTACTTTTCCTGTCCAGAGGGTGACCTTAATAGTGAGGGTGACCTTAATAGTGAGGGTGACCTTAATAGTGAGGGTGACCTTAATGGTGAGGGTGACCTTAATGGTGAGGGTGACCTTAATGGTGAGGGTGACCTTAATAGTGAGGGTGACCTTAATAGTGAGGTTCCACTGTTTTAAATTTCTATAACACATATCATCAGGGACTTGAGCTCAGAGGTGCAACATTCAAGTATCATTAGTCAAACACGTGAACAGCATGAGTCGTCATTAGATCAAGAGACCACCAAAGATTTAGGATGGGAATGCAATTTCAAGCAAATATGTCTTGAGTTTTTTTATGGACAATGGCGATAGTTTCAGATGACAGGGAGTTGATTCCAGATTTTAAGTGCAGGTACAGAGAAAGCTCATTTGCCAGTACTACGCTTAGTTTAGACTAATCAAATAGGGCAGCTGTTGTATAAAAAGGGCATGATATGTAGTAATATCTTATCTTATCTTAAATTTTATTCCGTTGGTGACCGGCTAAGTGGAGGTATTGATGGTGAGAGATGTGGGTCATGAGTAGAATGTTATAGAAATTGGGTGTATCTTGGTGCCTTTTAGCAATTACTGTGTGTGCATAACAGTCCTTAGTCAATGAGACTCAACAACGCCGATGGCATTTTTAATTTATAATATAATTTAGCTGTTAAAATTGTTATGCGCTCAGGTGCAGTTTTCAAGAAGTACCCCAACCAGAAATCGACAAGAAAGGGAATCCGTTTTGCCACGATACAAGAGAAAGAAGACCAGATCACTAGCAAGGAAGTGAGTATGATAAGAAATGTTTTTTTGGTAAAATATACAAATTTGATAATTTATTGAACTATGTTCGATTGATACATGTGTGTTTATTGAATTGTGTTCTGTTAAAGTAGATGTGTTTATTGAATGTGTTCTATTAAAACACATGTTTATTGAACTGTGTTCTTCTTCCGTTTAATGCCCACAATCATAAAGTTCATTATTCTGGCATTGGAAGTTTAGACAGTGAGATCCCAGCTCAGTGAGTCCATGACAGGTTTTTTCCATTTCCTTGCGTGGGATCTTTTACTTTCCCTGGCACAAACACCAGATAGAAGGGACCAACGGCTTGTAGCGTCTCTTCCAAAAGACACAGGCAATGTAGGGTGAATGAAATTGCCCAAGTTTCAACAAAGTGGCCGAACCAGTGCAGAACCACCGCCCAGCGGCACCAGGGTTTGAAACCCAGTTCCTCCAAACAACAGTCCAGCACTCTAACCACTTGACTACTGTGCCCCATACCAACATTCTCTTGGCATATATGTGTTTATTGAAAAGTTTTCTGTTGAGACAGGATATTTTTTAATGTTCTATTGAGACTGTTGTTTATTATACCCAGTACCGTATTCTGTTAAGACAGATGAGTTTATGGAATGATGTCCTTTGATACAGATCTGTTCACGGAGGTGCTGTGTTTCAGTGGCTGCGGATGTACAGTTTGTCAAAACTGAAGCTTGACCTCAACAAACTAGTGTCCGGCCCCGACTGTCGACACGTCGGCCAGGCGGTCAAGACACTGCACAAGGTCGTTGAGGCCAGGTACAAGTTACCTGTGGCTAAACTCTTATTTCCTGTGATGTGTCTACACAAGTTATAATTAAACAAACATTAAAGCAGCTTGCATAGATGTAAGTGAACCTGTAAGACGATATCATACAGAGTCTTTACGCGGTTGTTACAGATATGTTACAAAATTGTTAGTGAAACTACGGAATTGTTAAAGAGCCAATACAGAGTCATTACAGATCCATTACATAGTTGTTACAGAGTCATGATGGAGTTGTTACAGATACTTAAAGCACTGTTACATAGTTGTTACGAGTTTTACAGAACCATTACATCATTACAGGTCTATTATATCATTGTAACATAACCATTACACAGCCATAGCAGAGTTATTATTTCAGAGTTGTTACATAGTTGTTACATAGTTACAACAGAACCAGGCCGGAATTGCTATAGATCCATTACGTAGTTGTTACAGTGCCATCACAGAGTTGTTACAGAATCGTTACAGAGCTGTCAACTTGTAGGACCTGTAACGTGTTCCCGACCATCAATGTGGCGGGAACTCTCAAACACCTGCAACTGCTGCCTCATGAGTTGACGGACTACGAGGACCAGGTCACCCGCATCCTCAGGAGATACCTCAAGAGACTGCAGTGGCTACTCTCTGGTCAGTAGCAACACTCATCTATCTATAATCAACTTAGTGCATGTGTGTCTTTCTGTCTTTCTTTCATCCTAAGCACTCAGCATCTCTGCAACTCAAGTGCACACTTTCAGGAGTTCATCTTCGACTCCTCAGAAGAAAACTTTTTAATTTTCTCAAAATTCCCAATTGGCTAAGAGTTAGGGTTCATAAAAGGTGTTAGATGCTTATTCGCATCATTATGCATGTATTCAGTTATTGTTCACGATCACAAACCTTTTAGTCTTGTTTATTGTATCCTGTCAACATGTGGCAAAATAACATTCAGGCAATTCACACTTTTGCAAGTGTGTGTTGTGTGTTATATGTATGTTGTGTGTGTGATATTATGTGTGCAGTGTGTGTGTGTTGTGTGTATGTGTGGTGTTATGTGTGCAATGTGTGTTGTATGTGTGATATTATGTGTGCAGTGTGTGTTATATGAGTGGTGTTATGTATGTTGTATGTGTGGTGTTATGTGTGCAATGTGTGTTGTGTGTGTGGTGTTATGTGTGCAATGTGTCTTGTGTGTGTGGTGTTGTGTGCAATGTGTGTTGTATGTGTGCAATGTGTGTTGTATGTGTGTTGTATGTGTGCAATGTGTGTTGTATGTGTGTTGTATGTGTGCAATGTGTGTTGTATGTGTGTTGTATGTGTGCAATGTGTGTTGTATGTGTGGTGTTATGTGTGCAATGTGTGTTGTATGTGTGATATTATGTGTGCAGTGTGTGTTATATGAGTGGTGTTATGTATGTTGTATGTGTGGTGTTATGTGTGCAATGTGTGTGTGTTGTGTGTATGTGTGGTGTTATGTGTGCAATGTGTGTGTGTTGTGTGTGTTGTGTGTGTGGTGTTATGTATGTTGTATGTGTGATATTATGTGTGCAGTGTGTGTGTGTGTTGTGTGTGTGTGGTGTTGTGTGCAATGTGTGTTGTATGTGTGGTGTTATGTGTGTGTGGTGTTATGTGTGCAATGTGTCTTGTGTGTGTGGTGTTGTGTGCAATGTGTGTTGTATGTGTGCAATGTGTGTTGTATGTGTGTTGTATGTGTGCAATGTGTGTTGTATGTGTGCAATGTGTGTTGTATGTGTGTTGTATGTGTGCAATGTGTGTTGTATGTGTGGTGTTATGTGTGCAATGTGTGTTGTATGTGTGATATTATGTGTGCAGTGTGTGTTATATGAGTGGTGTTATGTATGTTGTATGTGTGATATTATGTGTGCAGTGTGTGTTATATGAGTGGTGTTATGTATGTTGTATGTGTGGTGTTATGTGTGCAATGTGTGTGTGTTGTGTGTATGTGTGGTGTTATGTGTGTTGTGTGTGTGTGGTGTTGTGTGCGAATGTGTGTTGTATGTGTGGTGTTATGTATGTTGTATGTGTGGTGTTATGTGTGCAATGTGTGTGTGTTGTGTGTATGTGTGGTGTTATGTGTGCAATGTGTGTTGTGTGTGTGTGTGGTGTTGTGTGCAATGTGTGTTGTGTGTGTGGTGTTATGTGTGCAATGTGTGTTGTGTGTGTGTGGTGTTGTGTGCGAATGTGTGTTGTATGTGTGGTGTTATGTGTGCAATGTGTGTTGTGTGTGTGGTGTTATGTGTGCAATGTGTGTGTGTGTTGTGTGTGTGTGGTGTTGTGTGCAATGTGTGTTGTATGTGTGCAATGTGTGTTGTATGTGTGTTGTATGTGTGCAATGTGTGTTGTGTGTGTTGTATGTGTGCAATGTGTGTTGTGTGTGTGGTGTTATGTGTGCAATGTGTGTTGTGTGTGTGGTGTTATGTGCAATGTGTGTTGTATGTGTGGTGTTATGTGTGTGTGGTGTTGTGTGCAATGTGTGTGTGTTGTGTGTGTGTGGTGTTGTGTGCAATGTGTGTTGTATGTGTGGTGTTATGTGTGTGTGGTGTTATGTGTGCAATGTGTCTTGTGTGTGTGGTGTTGTGTGCAATGTGTGTTGTGTGTGTGTGGTGTTGTGTGCAAATGTGTGTTGTATGTGTGGTGTTATGTGTGCAATGTGTGTTGTATATATGGTGTTATGTGTGCAATGTGTGTTGTATGTGTGATGTTATGTGTGTTGTGTATTTAGGCAGCAAGAAGACCTTTGGCTCGGTGGTGGAGAAGAAGTGTGTCTTCCTCATAGACACATCTGGATCCATGGATCTCTTCCTGCAGGACTTCAAGAAGGAGCTCGCCTCCCTCGTCTGGGAACAGCTCTACAAGTACTCTGTCAGGTGGGGATCAATTCTGTGGGGGGGCTACATCACCTGAGTTGATGCTTCATCTACCTGGATAGATCTTCATCATACACCTGTATTTACTTCATACACCCATGTTGACTTCACCTGTGTTGACTTCATACCCTTGTGTTCACTTCATACACCTGTGTTCACTTCATACCGTTGCGTTCACTTCCTACACCTGTGTTCACTTCATACCCTTGTGTTCACTTCATACACCTGTGTTCACTTCATACACCTGTGTGTACTTCATACACCTGTGTTCACTTCATACCCTTGTGTTCACTTTATACACCTGTGTTCGCTTTATCATTGTGGATATAGGTTTCAACTCTTCATAAAACTGCATACAAAAACAGAATAATTTTCTCAGCTAAGAGCCAACTAAAGATGTAATCACAGTTAGCCCCAATTAAAAACATAGCTTGTTGAATTTGAGTGCGTTGAGAATTAGAGTGCATTTCATTCAAACATCACAAACCTAAAAGCATCATGGGATAGATTGATCATGTGATACTTCATATGTTACATGGGATACATTGTATGATGCAATATCTCTTGTTAGTTTCAACCTTGTGCGCTTCTCCAAGAACTGTGAGCAGTGGCATCCAAACCTTGCTGAGCCAACTGAGGAGAACTGTCATGACGCAGTTCGATGGATCTCCACACTCATTGCCAACGGCAACACGTGCACGCTACAGGCACTCGAGGTAACTCTGGGAAAACAAAAGCCAGGGACATCACATTCGCAGCTGGACTGACTTATATTCTTGGACTATCACATATTGAAGTATTCACTGTGTTCAGTCTACTCATCAGAAGCCTATCCAGCTTAGGTCATCTAGTTATGATTTACTTTATGTTCCTAACGTTAATACTAATATTGAAACTAGGGCATTTTCTGTTTCTGCACCAGTTGTTTGGAATATGCTCTCTCTCAGTTTTGATCAGGTGAAAGGATTACATAATTTCTCCATCATTTTAAAACTTACCTTTATAACCTTGCGTATCCACCTTAGCTCCCTGGCATATCGATCCATCTGTTGACAACTTTAATACGACTTATCTGTTCTGAGATTGACTAATGCTTTTGTATTGATGCGCCTCTGAGCTTGGTTTCCGAGGATTTAGGTGCAAAAGAAGTAATCTTACTAGTATGAAGGAAATTACTGTGTTCCTAAATATACTTGTATTACCTTGGTCAACAAACTACATTGATGATGGATTTCTTTGTAATTATAGAACAGCGTGACAAATAAAATAAAAGTTTTCAGCTATTGAATGGTTATAAAAGTATTGATAGAAGTTATTTTATTCGTAGTTGTGTATTCATAGATACAACATTTGACTCTGAATAGTCCAAAGGCTTCCTTTTGCCATCTTGAATTACTTCTCTAAGAGGCAGTTTTGTTAGAGGTCTGCCTAACTGGGACTTACAGTCAACTTTGAACTTCCGTAGAACTGCATCTGAGGGATGCAGAAAAATTGAAAAAAGAATTTTGTTGTCGCGAGCACTGTTTAATCTAATTTGTGCCACTGGTTGGCAAGATTAAGATGAAAGGTTGTATTTCTCGTAGTAAATGTTAGAAAAATGACAAAGAACAAATTATTTACTCGACTGATATTCTCATTTGTCCTGCACTACTAACTTGAGTAAAGTGTTATTTGACTAAGACTCCACTAAAGGCTGTCTTGTGTTTGTGTAGTTGGCGTTTAAGGACCCTGCGGTGGATGCCATATACCTCCTGACCGACGGGAAGCCGGACACCAGCACCTCACTCGTGCTGTCCGAAGTGGCCAGTATGAATGCTGACCGCCATGTCGTCATCAATACTATATCATTTAACTGTGATGACAGGTGCGTTATTGTGTCTCATGGCATAGTCTGTGTCAATATGCGTGCGTGAGTGCGTGCGTGTGTATGCGCACATGTTAATGTGTGTATATCTCTGTGTGTGAGCATGCACATGCATGTGCGAGATATGTGCTTGCGAATTCATGTGTGCATGCATCTAGTATAAGTTATCAGTCTTTCTTTAAACATAAACCGACTGTACAACCGTTGTCATTGTCATTGTATTGTGTATTGTTTCTTCAACAGTTGTCTTCAGTGTTGAAATGTGTGTGGGGGTAATACAGAGTGGGGGCTGTAAATGACAATCCTAGGACACGACAGGTGGTCGTGTCAGATGTATAGTATAGCAGTTCTGTAGGAGGCAGCACCTGTCCTACCCATGACGGTACAGTACCAGCTATAAAGGTGCTGGTACCAATCATGTATGTGAAACTACCAGCTCTGTGACATTACTAGCTTCATATGTGACAACACCTGTGTTTGTAGATGGCACTGTCAGTTTAGTTAGTGGTATTACAGGTTCTGCACGTAGCAGTATCATCTGTGTACAGTCTGTGTCTGACCCGTGTCTGACCTGTGGGCTTGCAGCACAGCCAACAACTTCCTTGTGACTCTGGCCCATGAGAATGGTGGCCGCTTCCACCGATGTCACGCCAACTTTGACGCCCAGCTGTTTGCTCACACACTACTGACGGAGGGATTCACGGACCACGAGGTTGGTTTCCTCGGGATCTACTATTACATCTACCTAGTATACAGTACCTTTGTGTTTGTGTGAAATATTATAGTGTACGTATATTTGTGGTGAGCTAAGTACTTCAGTTTTGTGTTCGTGTATTTATAGGAAGTTTGCATTGTCCCATGTAGATGATACATTAGTGTTGTGGTATCTTCAGTTGCCAGGGTTCTAGAGATATGATACTTTGTGTTGCAGTATCCTGAGTTGCCATAATTCCATGTAGATGATACTTTGTGTTGTAGTTCCAGGGAGATGATACTTTGTATTGTAGTGTCCCCAGTTTTCAGAATTAAAGGGAGATGATACTTTGTGTTGTAATATCCCTAATTTCCAGAATGAAAGGAAGGTGATACTTTGTGTTGTAGTATCCCCAGTTTCCAGAATTAAAGGGAGATGATACTTGGTGTTGTAGTATCCCCAGCTGCCAGAGTTCCAAGGAGATGACTTGAAGAGACTGGCAGATGAGATAGCTACGGCGCGACGGTTCATCTCTCAGAGTCGCTCCTACAGGTACGAGGCCTTTCCTGCATGTCAAGTCTCATATTACGTTAAGTTACTCCTACTCCTTGTCAGTTACTCTTACTCTGTGTCAGTTACTCCTACTTCATGTCAGTTACTCCTACTCTGTGTCAGTTATTCCTACTCCGTGTCAGTTACTCTTACTCTGTGTCAGTTACTCCTACTTCATGTCAGTTACTCCTACTCTGTGTCAGTTATTCCTACTCCGTGTCAGTTACTCTTACTCTGTGTCAGTTACTCCTACTTCATGTCAGTTACTCCTACTCTGTGTCAGTTATTCCTACTCCGTGTCAGTTACTCTTACTCTGTGTCAGTTACTCCTACTTCATGTCAGTTACTCCTACTCCGTGTCAGTTATTCCTACTCCGTGTCAGTTACTCTTACTCTGTGTCAGTTACTCCTACTTCATGTCAGTTACTCCTACTCCGTGTCAGTTATTCCTACTCCGTGTCAGTTACTCTTACTCTGTGTCAGTTACTCCTACTTCATGTCAGTTACTCCTACTCTGTGTCAGTTATTCCTACTCCGTGTCAGTTACTCTTACTCTGTGTCAGTTACTCCTACTTCATGTCAGTTACTCCTACTCTGTGTCAGTTATTCCTACTCCGTGTCAGTTACTCTTACTCTGTGTCAGTTACTCCTACTTCATGTCAGTTACTCCTACTCCGTGTCAGTTATTCCTACTCCGTGTCAGTTACTCCTACTCCATGTCAGTTACTCCTACTCTGTGTCAGTTACTCTTACTCTGTGTCAGTTACTCCTACTTCATGTCAGTTACTCCTACTCCGTGTCAGTTACTCCTACTCCATGTCAGTTACTCCTACTCTGTGGCATGTCTTGATTACTACATGTAAAGTCTCTCTTTGTGTAGTGTCAGGTATAAATTGAAGTCTGTCATGTTTTCTTTCTTTTATGTCAAACATGTCAGTAAACTCCATTATGTTGATGCAATCCAAAGTCTACAGACTTTTCGAAGACACCACAAACTCTGTAGACATTTTGATGACATAACACAAACTCCACAGATATTCTGACATCATATCACCAGCATATAATGTTAATATTGACATGTTTGATTTACGTGGGGTAAATATTCTGTGAAACAAATTTATTATTGTTATCTGTAGGGCTTTATACGAAGAACTGAAAAAATCATCAGACAAGAATTCAAGTCCACATGGTAAGGCAACAGCAATTCTTCAAAACCAAATTATATCTAAATAATTATGAATATTAAATGCTCAAATTTTAGAATTTATTATAAATTAATGTTAATTAATTGTAAAGACAACAGCAAATACATCATCACAAGTGTACTAAGAGTATTTATTCAGCTATAAATTTATATTTTACAAAGCATATAATTGTTATTATATGCACCATGTCTTAACTTATTTATTTACATAACTAATAATGTAATGAGGTGCCTCCAAGTGTATTTTGTCTAGGTTTGCAACACTGTAGAATTAATAACATTGATGTATCTATTATTACCACCAAAATAATGGGTATGGAATTAAATTTTTTAAATGTCACAAATTACGTGCTGGACATTTATAAAATTACAAAATGTTTTACAAGTATGTTTATTGTTTAACTTATAGCAGTAGTGGGACCATGCAGCCGGGCTAGACCTATATCAGCCAAGTAGACCACTCTGCCTGGAGGACCATTCAGCTGGGCCAGACCCATATCAACCAAGCACACCATTCTACCTGGTGGAACGTGTAATTTGGCCAGGCCTACCGGTATACCAGCCAAATAGAATCCTTGATGTAGAGAACCATGTTACAGGGATAGACCCTAGCTAGGTCAGATAGAACATTATGCCTTTGGGACCATTATAGACTAGGCTTATATCATGTAATAAATGCAGTTGATTAACAATTACAGCTTCAATCTTTATCTTGCCTGATGTCATCCCGAGTGCATCTTTTTCCGTTTTAAAACCGCTTAGCACATTTTAAAGCTATATTGTGCAAGGATTGGTTTCACCAAGCGTTTACACTAACACTGTGAATCTACTCCTTTCTTTCGGGCAAACTTATGCCTTCCTATTTCATATAGCTTAAAGTTTTTGCTTTCAAACAATACCAGTTGATTGAAACTAATTGTGATCATGCTATGCTAGCTTAAGTTTGCTTTATAACTGTCTAATTGTAGCAAGTCTGTTTTGAAAATGATGACTTCTTGGAAGTCTAAGCAACATCGAGTCATTTGGTGAGTCTGTACGTTATAAAGATGCTGTTTAGAAACAACTGATTAGTTACATAAATACAAGTGTAGTTTATAGGGCAAATGTAATTATTTATACTAGCAAGACAATGGTGTAAACTGATTGAAAACTGTTAATTAATGCTTAATCATTTTGCTGTTTAGTGTAAATAGTCATGCTGCTTATTAATAAGTTGTTTTTATTGATGTGAATACGCTACATTTATTAAAAGAAAGTGAGTGATTGTTATGAGGTGTTCTCATCACATGTGCATAATATTATTGCAAGTTTAATAAATTTGAAATGAAAACTGGCAGTATGTGCGTGTCATTTATGTGTGTGTGTGTTGTATTTGCATCCTTATAGTTTTGTGTCAGTATAGTCATGTTTCATATGAACTTTTTCAATGAAATATACTTCTTGATAAAAGATTAAATTAAATTAATGCAATATAAAATTACATAGCTACCATTTAAAACATGTTTTCCTTTGGTCATTAGATTATAACAGAAGTGTTGTTTAAATACCAAATGTTATACCCAGCTAACAACAGGTAGGAGTCGTTATTACTAGTTAGCCTGTTCATTAGTTTTGTTTTGTTCAAATGGGGCGGATTTTAACAGAATTGTCATGTGTGAACATCAGACAGCAAGTTTCACAAACAGCACGTCTGCAAATTTTGACGTATATTATGCTTCTTTGACTGCAAATATCAGTGATTTTGGTCATCTCGGCACAGTCATGATGCTTTAACTACTCAAACTTCAATTTAAAAAAATAAAAGCATGACATCCAAATGTCATTATTTTGGCATGGTCTTAAAGCTTTATATCAAAATTATATAAAAACGTGACATCCAAACACAAATTTCTTTGACGCACACACACACGTGATTTTATTACTCGTGGTGATACGACCACTAAATAAAGATACAACACAACTGCACACTCCCTTTTTAATCTATCTACTCCCAATATAACAATGAATCCCGATTTGTTTTTAGCTATATCCATTCTCCGTGACGGGTTTATGAGGAAGTTTTCGGACGTAACTGGCCAGTGCGTCGCAATATTTAGTTGATCGGTGTCGTGATTTCACGGCCTCTACTTCCTCCATCAACATGCTGCCTTCGATGGTCCCCGCCTTCTTGAGCACTTCTGTTGACACAAAATACACAGTCTTGAGTTCATGTTAAGTCAATAAATGGATAGTATTCTGACCAATCTGAGAATAACATAGTTCTGGTATTATAACAAATATAGAGATTGGGTCAGACATTTCTGTTCTTCCTCGTGATTGGGTTTATACAAGGTCATAAATTAATGATGTATTTTTCCCTTGTTGTAAGTACAGCTAGGATCAGGCACATTTAACAGGGTTGGTCGTGTAACCAGAAACAAATATTATTCTGGAGGCCAGAATTTACTTAAATTCTGGCCTCCAGAATGATCTAATGTTCACAAATCACCACACATGGCGCAACTTTTGGAAATAGTTTTACTGTTGTGATAGCAATATTACTATTGACATAACTATTGTGATAGCATCACTGTAGTATCACAGAATTAGCAAATACCAAGGAAAAGCCACCCTAAACCATAATGTATAAATGGTGCAATCGACTCTCCTTGGTCGCAGCTAACACAAAATGATGAATCCATGACTGACACTGCCATGTTCGATAATTTTTCAATTGAAAAGCATGTTTACGAACATCATTATTTTGCCAACTATCAATAAGTACTATCGAAAACTCTATTGATGATTACTATACACAGTTAAATCTATACATCATACACCTCTTTTGTCACAATAGTTTGATATATTATTACATCCCCAACACATCCGCCACCCACCTAGCATAGCGTCCTGTATGCGCGTGTCAGGGTCGTCAAGGTGGATCAACAAACCCTTGTAGATCGCCTCGAGGTGGGCACGGTACAGCGCCACCTGGTAGTCATCCTGGAAACACGCGAGGTAGGCGAGCCATGTGTCGGTGACAGCGATGCGGACGTCATCGTTACTGTCATCAAGACGCTTCAACAGCTCCGGGTACATGTTGTGGAGGCGGTGGTCGTCTAATGACGTACCGACGGTTGACAGGATGCGTGTCATCACCCGACATGTCACTAAACGTGTGCTCGTGTTGTCATCCTCGAGAGTACTGCGCAGTTGGGTCATCAGTTCTTCCATCACCTCCAACAGCTGCAAGACACAGCAACACACGCACAACTACCATTACTGCAGAGGCAAATGTTCAAATCAAAAACTAAAATGATTACAAAAATTATAATTACAAACATTTTATTAAGGTTGCATTATCTTCTACATCTGAAAATAACATGAAAATGTTTTAATTCTTTGACGAATACTTAGAAAGTGCACTGAATGTTTCTATCAGTGTTCTATAATGAGTATATATAATTACATTGTGGAAAAACATGGATTATAGTTACATTATGTGATCCATTACAATATATAACAAAGATGTTTACTTTGATTTACAGACCCCGACCCACAAATGAACATGTCAGGCTTAGTCAACATAAAAATGCTGCAATATCGTCTGCACAAGTAATTAAAACTTCCATATTAAGTAAAATCATACTATACGAAAACACAGCAAAATATGTAACAGAAATGATGATTGGAGCAAACAGAAATGTCAGCCTTGTTCAGAGTATGATTATGAGGGTAATTAGGTTCACACAACAGACACACTTTCCCAGTCCCAATACAATCTTCTGTGTACAACTTCTACCATACAAACACATTAACTCAAACTGCACTCAGGGATGACAGCATGAAACAATGACAAATTAAACAGATTTTCAGCGAACAAAGAGGGCACTCACCCTGTCTTTGTTGAGCGCCCCGCTCTGTAGCAGTGCCCACAGACACGACACGGCAGTTGTGCGGATCGCCTTTGCCACACGTCCTGCCTTCCACACGCAGTTCGGCATGATCATGTCTCGCACCACAGTGACGACAAACTCGCCAAACTTGTCGTGTGAGTTGAGGGTCGTGTCAGACTTGAGAACGAGGCGAGAGAGGAGCGTGAAACATTTGAGACGCAGTTCGGGGTCCTTGTCTGGGTGAAGATTCTCCACTAGCATCGGGATAACATCATCCAGGATCTCCCCCACCACGGGACCTGCAGGCACAGTCGAACCAACACCCGTCATTTAACGAGCTAGTGTGCATCTGTGTGTGTTAACATTTTCCTCCCAGATGGTTTTCATCTGAACTTTCAGGGACAAATCTACGACTCCCCCCGTAAGAAAAGTAACGCCTTAATTTTTTCTTCTAAATTCCCCCTTTGGTTAAAGGTCCTTATTGGTTTTAGGGTTTGTATCATACATTAGGTGTATGTAAATTTATTGTTCATAACGTGATGCATATTTTCTGTGATTTTTCCGAGGTCACGAGGACGGCTGATAAGTTGGGGATATCTAATTTGCGTGAACATGAAAAACTGTTTCAAATTAATATCATAACAAATGTCATTGATGAAAACTCTGGGAAGCCGTATGTGTGTGTAACATTATCCGAAGGACGGACATTTTTGTTATTGCTTGTCAGTTGTTAAAGCAAGTTGCAATAATTACTGGGCAGCCCACCTTCAACAGATTTAGTCTAGTTTTAAGAACATTATATTACAAAATAAAGAACATACAGCCTCACTTTAAACGCTGAGAACAAAGACTGACCTGACTCCATGAGCAAGGTGTCAAAGATGTGTCGTTCGAGAGAATGTTGAGTCCACACGGTGTAGTTCTCCTTCAGTCCGGCTAACACGACTCTGGTGTGCGTATTATAGAGGTCCTGCACTCCCTCTAACTGCTGCACCTCTGCTAGCTTCACCAGTAGCTTGTGAACCTACACACACACACAACTAATATATATCATCTACACTCAAGTTCATGAACAAGAAGCTTGTGGTCAAGTACATGTATTTGAGTATATTTATTGTTGTTCTTGTACTTTTACGTGGATTTGGTCCGTGTACTTGGTCAATTTTACTTGCCAAGATATCAGGTACATTACAGGTAAATTACTCAAGTATTACCACTTATCCTAACTGACCCTAACCCTAACTATGTACACTACTAACCTGAATGCAAATGAATAATGTTATTGTCACTAATAATATGACTCACTATTTATTGCAATCGTCTGATTGGTTCCGATGATTATGCTCTTAACCCTAGTGGTAGATATAATAACAGATGAGACACGAACCTGGTCCTTGATGATGTCAGCCCTCTGAAGTGCCAGGACAGTGATGAGCAGGGAGAAGAGACTGAGACCAATGTCAGTGCAGTCTTCCTTCGCTACGAGAGTGAGAGACTCGACACAGGAGAGCAGATGGTACTGCAGGGACGCCTGCACAACAATACAGCTATTGTCATTGGTACTAGTACTTGTATGGGGCCATGTATCTGCATGAATGTATGCATTTCATACAATATAGAACATACATGGAATTACAAGAAAATAATATATATATATATATGTAAATATTATGTTATTATGCTTAATAAAAATTAAACATACAAAATCATATAAGTTACTAAAATTAATTATAGTCTTAAAATAAATCACATATAGCCATAACTTATACTAAGATTAATAACATCTTGTGTGTGTGTGTGTGTGTGTTGAGTCTTAACACGTCATAAAAAATGGACCTGGCTCACTCATAGCCAAAGTTATGCCACAGTAAACATGATTGGGGTAAACAAAATTCAAATTTGGAAAAATGCTGTTGAAGTTCATGTACATGTTTACACAGGTTAACTTCGAATTACTTTGGTTAGTGGTTACACTTGATATCTCTGAAATTTTGCACAGTGTTGGTAATTGGTATTTTCCAAACATTGTATAAATATGAACCAAATACATGATATATTAATAATATTATGACCAAAAAGCTGTATATAACTGTAGTAAAAAATAAATCCTTTTGTAACAATACAATATCCCTGCACACACAAACGCTATATAACAACCGAGCAACGTAACATGACATCGACACAGGTGAACATAATGGCATCTTATATAATTGCGGTATACAGATAATTATAACACCTAAGCTTCATGGCTTTATCAACTTAATCATCCGTGTACAAAGGCCAGACTCCCAAGTCAAAGGTATCAGTGAGTGATCGAACACTACTACACCTGAGTTGTCATTCCAAATGCGGACGTTTTGCTTCTATTCTTCTGTTCAATGCATTCAAAATACACTCCCAAGTCACGCTCATTGTCGAAGATATATTTTGCAAACTGTTTACTGAGATCATCGCAACAGTATCCTAGTAATTTGGAATGTTTCCTAACAACAAACCCATCGCCACTGTATGTTTTTGACAGTTAGCGAGGCCAAGAAAGGGTGCACTGTGCATGCGCTCATCGAGTAAGCCAATGAAGGGACCTGTATCAGTCACGAGGCCAGCGGCAGTCGACTTTTGTTTAAAAATAGGCCTCTGTGTCGGTCACTGCTATTGGCTAACATTAATGTAAACAATAAATGTAATATATGGAAAGTAGACAAGCTGGGCCTTCTAGTAGTACCAAATATGTCAGCCTTCGTTGAGGGATAACCCCAAAAATGCGCCGGGAACATGTGCGATTTATCGTTTTTGTTTTATGGAATTCATGCATGAAATGTTACGTACTGTTTCTAAAAGTGTGCTAATAGGCACTAAATATTAATATCAGTGAGAAGAACCATTGCCGATCGATAGAAAAGACATTAAAGTATCATTTGGAGACAAAATGTCAAAAATCACTGTGCAATGCAAAAACGGTTTTCTCGAAATCAAGTTCACCGACATCCGACTCATTTTGTTATGTTTCAACACACACACACACACACACTGACAACAAGAAATCATGTCTGCCTTTCCCTCCATTGTCTTGACATCACAACACTAGACATACGTGTATATTTGCGTCACAATGATGACATCAAAGGTGAATACAAAACAAACATTTCACATTAAAGTGTTGTGCTGCAAAGGCAAGTGCACCATACACTCTAAAGTACATTTCTCATTTTGGGTTCTACGGCTCAAGAATACAAACCAACAAAACAATCTCAATGAGTGTGGCGGAAACTATACCTCTCTGTATATATAACTGAATCATAATAAATGGTAATTAATTTTTTTTTAAATTGTTTCTTGATATAAACCATACACAACAGCATGTCACTTACGTCAGCAACTCGACACAGAGCCGGCTCTGTGATGACACTGACAATGTCTTCAAGATGCGGCTTCAAGGCCGCCTGTTGTGAGCCACGGATGACTGCAGCCAATACAATCAGTGACCCGACGGACTGCATGAGACGCACGCCATCCAAGAGCATCTTACACCAAACCTTCGGCAACACAAAGTAGCCAATCAACTCCGCCGACTTCTCCACCTGCGACAAACAACATCAAGGTTTTATTAACACAACACACTACTGAAATCACTTTTGGTAATAACAAAATGTTTTTTTTTCATTCATGTGCACCTTGTATACCCAATTTTTAATCAGTGCAAATTGTAAAAAAAAGTCTGCCCAAATTATTCAAAAGGCCTTAACCGAGTCAAAAATACCTTGAACTTTTTAGCCAGACCCCACGGTTCCATGATAACAAACAAAATGTCTTTTTGTATTGAATATATATTTTATATATATATATATATATGTATATATTACTAGCTGAGTTACCCGACTTTGCCCAGGGGAAAAGGCAGTCATACACATCCTCAAATAATCTGCACTGAAATCTAAAAAAGTATTGTTGACATAACTATAAACACTGAAAATAGTCCAAACCACAAATGCCAAAGATTTTAATTCCAGGCACCTCAAACACATCCCAAATGTTTCCATAAATTGTAACTGGTCACTGGCCCAGTTGTTAAAACAACCTTTTGCCAGAAATCGCACGCACTCACTCGTATAACTGGCTTAACCAGCAATAGGCTAAATTACCTAAACGTTGTTTTATAACGCTATGGAATAATCTCGATTATAAGATACAAAACGTCAAATCCAGACAAAAATTCAAATTATTATTATCCAATCAATATCTAGGCTACTATCTTAGCCACATGCATTGCCTAAATCCCAGATGTGCGGAGTGCAATTAAATATTTGTTTACTTTTTATATCTATGTTTGGATCCACACAAATTTCTTATCATTGTTTTTTAACAGTAATTTATTACAATAATTCATTTTCATCTCCATCCCCAGTCCGAAGTCATACAGAAGATACCGTACACTCGTGATAATCACTGTATACATATGTGTAAGTATAATGCAAAATATGTGTTTATGGGGTCACAGGAAGACGGCATATAACATGCCATGTGACCACCATGCAACACAACTTTATTTTTTAAATGGTTGTTTTGTGTATATATACTGTTATGTTGTTGTTGTTACAAAATAAATTGATTTGATTTGACAGGCAGCTGAGTTACGTGTCCGGGATTTTGTAACATCAATAACATAAAAACTAATACATTTGTCTGCATACACCCAGTGACACATTAATACATGGAATAATTATGTGTACAATGATATAGAAAAACATTAAGTTCCGTGGCTGGAACTCCACGGAATTGTTGCAGTGTGTTATGTGCCAGAAGTAACATACGATCACAGGGCTGACGCGACGAAATGCTTACGTGACCTGCGACATGGTGCACTGTGCATATTAAGTGCTGAGGATTTTAAAACATCAATAACTTTAAAATTATTCAAAATTTCTGCATACATCCAGCGACATATTTGTAGATGGCATAATTATCTTTACGATGATATAGAAAAAACTTTAAATTCCGTGGCTGGAACTCCACGTACAGCCTTTTGGAATTTTGAGCCCCCAAGTTCTCCACACCCCAGACGAATTTCGAAAATGACTAAATCTATGAATCATCTCAATGGGCCCGATAGATCACATGCAAAATTTCAGACCGATACATGCAAAACTGACGGATCTTGCACATATGGCCAAGGGACCGTTTCACCAAGATAGCATGAGCTCATAAGGAAATCCATCATTACACAAAACCTGTTGTTAAATGTAAGGATCTTTATATATGCAAAAAGCCGTCGTCGTATCACTGAGCCTAACTGAGGACACTATTTCCGTGACACACCAGCAAGTGTCCCAGTGGTGCCCCCTGGTGATGATGGTTTTCATCAGTGTTAAGGAGTGAAAACGGTTTTAAAAAGCAAAATGTTTGTGAGACGGTCCCCAGTGCAAATGTTTAAGGGTCAATGGGCAGTCACACAGAACTGTCATGCTATTGTCCAGTACTCACATATTTGACCACTTCCTGTTCGTCGTCCATGGCCGCCCGGTACATGCCCCCGAGCACCTTCTCCAGGTGCTGGGTGACGTTGTCTCCCTCACTCAGCATGAGGGTGTAGAGGAGGTGGGCACACTTGATCCTTGTCGGTGCCACCCAGTCTGTGATGTCATGCACAATGCCGGGCACGATCTTGGAGAAGTTGTGATACACCAACTTGCGACAACCCAGGTTTGGGGGATCGACTAGAGCCGGAGGAGAGATACAGGAAGTTATAAGATGTATCGAGATGGACAGACGGATGGATATCGAAACCTGTAGTAGAATTACATTGCGGTACGTTATGAAAAGGAACGGGTATGCACATTTCTCCATTGTAATCTTGACCAGGAGCATACATGGATTCATTTCCATGTTTATCTGGATTAACTCAAGTAAATTACTTGATTGAGGTTACCACAAATGGTTAATTTGATATTAAGTGGTTATATAGCAATGTGGCTATCGCTTTGTTAGTAGTTCTAATGCCATCCATATATATATATATATATTGTTGACAAAATTAACATAAAAAAGTTATCAGGTATATTTCTGGTGGTAAACTCACCTCCTGCGGGATAGTGGTCAGGATCTGGTGGGGGAAAGTCCTGCAAATCTTTTAGGTCTTTCTCATTCTCACTTTCATACTTCACTCCTTCAACGTAACATGAAAGCCAAACATATTATATTAGTCTGGTTGAACTGCCATGTAAACGGTAAGGTTCTAATAACCAATCATTAACTGTTAGCACATTCTTCGATAAACCATTTTATTCAGAAATCTGCATTTTTTTGTGAATTAGTCATAACACAGTGTAACCAAGAAAGTAAATACCCTAAACTGAGATGACAGGAATGTGTGAAGACTGAAGAGAGATTTGGGGACAAGTGGGAGTGGAAATGGATGGTAGAGGAGGCAGAGATTAACAAAATCGGAGGACCTGCTTTGAAGGCAGCCTAACCTGATGACAGGGAAAGCATCAATAAATGTTAAAAACACTGCCAACTTACCAACGTCATTCCAGAGGGCATCAGCCTGGGCCCGTATTTCCGCCACCTCATCTGTGACACTGGAAAGCAGCAGGGGAATGAGTTTGTAGTGGAACGAGTATCGGTCAGGGAGGTCAAGCAGCCACTGACCCACGACCTGAGTGACTGCTGCCCTCACCATGGGGGAGCTGTCAAAAAGTCGCTGAGCAAGATGGGAGACAACATCGTCAACGGACTTGCCATTGCCATATTGGATAACATCACCTGAAAATACATAGAGCAAACTGTTGTAAATTCACAAATGCATAGTGTGTAGCTTAGGCAGCGTTCGAGCATGATCATGGCATTATTATGATTATATAGTGGAACTGTATGTGCATGCGTCCCGATTATTTTTGTTTGGTGTGAATCTAACATGTACCTAATTAACCAGCGTTTTCCACCCATTGCAAGGACTGAGTTTTGTTAAATTGCGAACAAGTTTAACTTGTCTGATGGAGCCATAGACTGACGTACGTTACATTGTGTTGCCCACTTCACTATTTTAACCACTTCAACAACTGTTAGTATTACGCAATTCAAAACAACACGCAACTCAAGTTTGGTTGAGCCAGATCAACATGCATAGAACTTATAAGTACTGATCTGCTTTAAGTTAAATTAATACAAAAAAGTGTGCCCTGGAGACAGTTCGTTTGTTTTTCCAGTAAATGCCCACAATCATTAAGTCGATTATTCTGACATTGGGAGTTTAGAGATCCCAACTCAGTGAGTCCACGACAGGTTTTTTTTCTCATTTCCCTGCATGAGATCTTTTATTTCCCCTGGCACAGACACCAGACAGAAGGGACCGATGGCTTATAGTGTCTCTTCAGCCAATGTAGGGTGAACAAAATTGCCCAAGTTTCGATACAGCGGCCAAATCAGTACCATACCACTGCCCGGCGATGTCAGGACTCAAAACCTGGTTCCTCCGAATGCCAGCCCAGCACTCGAACCGCTCGACCACTGCACCCCCACAGTTAGCCAGAATTGATGAAGGCACAAACTTGTGGAATGCAAATGCACTAAACACATGGTGTTTAGTGCACATGTGAGAATAACTACGTTCCTCCCAATCGACCTACCTATTGTTTTAATGACCTCGACCCTAACTCGGGAGTGTTGATGGGATACGGACATCAGCAGAGGTTTGATGAGCGTCTCCGATTGCATGTGAAAGAACTCAGGAACAGCCTTTGCAAGAGCAGACGCGCAGTGACAGCTCTCCTTCTTAACCTCAGGGTAAGGGTCAATGATAGTTCGCTGTAATATCTTCACCATGTCATCGACGTAGGGCCCCATCTGCTTTTTGCACGATTCAACAAGAATCAACAACAATTTGACAAGTGACAAACGCAACTCTTCCGACGGCTCAACAATATCCTGTTGTCCAAGGCGTTGAACCACCACAGGGATTACGAAAGAAAGGAACGCGTACGGTTCGGGAACCGTTTTCAGACAATCCGTCATGAAACACAACGACAGGTCCCTGCATTTCTCAACAGGATCAGACAAGACCTGCAGGAGTGGTTTAACAATTTCTTTCAAAGCTTGCTGTAAATCCGCTGGTTTTAACTGTGGTTTTCTGCTCAGTATTTCCTTTCGGATGCCCTCCAACGATTTCTTTCGCGTATTTCGGTTTTCATCTGTCAAGCCGTTGATAAATCTGGTAATATTCTTTAGAATGTTCTCGACAACATGCTCTTCGGGGTCCGCCATTTTGTTTACGACGCAACGCCTCGTTTTCGATGCAAATATACAAATAATGCCTCCAATAAAGAAGAGCTCCCAAACAGAAGGCTCACCGTGTGGCGCCACTGCTATAAAAATCGGAGGAACAGTTTTGCATGGAAGACACACTTGCTAGTTGCAGGCTTGGGAACTGGGAACTATAAATATGAGCTGACAAAATAAAGAAAAAAGAAGTTCTTCTGTCTGACAATTTTCACAAATTATGCTTAGATCGCACTGTATAAGAACATTGAATGTTTGTGAAGGCGCCGAAAAAGGCGGTATTAAAAATGCACGGCCAGGGCAGAAGTGTAGAAGGCTTGAAACAATGAAGGGGGCGATAGGGAACGACCATCCTTGCATTGCAAACTTAGGGAAGTTAGCAGAATCAGTTGTATTTTGTACTAGTGCCAACAGACACTCGTGTCCCACGTCTATTAATAATAACAACAACAACAACAATAATAGGCCTAATAGACTGACAACACTCGCAAAACATAATCACGAAAATGCAATACAAATTTAATAATTTCACAAAACTATTAATTTAAACATAAATTAATCAACTGCACCAATTAAGCAACGAGGCCCAACTTAGCAATTACCAGACAGCTGGAAAATGGTTTCTAAAATGTATCGATCGCACAGCATAATTGAAGCAGTCCTGAATGCCTTTTTTTTTTTAATCTGGAAGATTCATCAGCGGTTCAGCACGCTCCCCGTGTCGCGCTGTCTCGGATCTTGACATCGGAAGACGGGGAATGCATTTGGAGATTTTTCGCCGGAAATTCAGCGGTTCAGTACGTCTCAGCATGTCTCCTGTGGATCCGCGCTGTCGTGAAGGCGGAGATGGGATGCTGTTGGAGATTTTCAGAGAAATCCCGGGAGATTTGCCTGTATTCCGGGAGACCGGATAATACACCCAAAATCCGAGAGAATCCCGAATTTCACGGGAGAGTTGGCAGGCATACAGTTGCTATAATGAACTCTGAATTTAGCTTATATATATGTATGTATATATATATATATATACATATATATATGGTAATAATAGTTAAGACAAAGGCTGGAACTCGAGCTTTTTCAGTTGCCGCGCCAACTATATGGAATTCGCTTCCCGTTAATGTTAAATTAGCAGAAAATATTGTTACATTTCGTCGTCACCTAAAAACCTATCTTTTCAATATCGCCTATCCTCCCTAGCTTCCTAGCGTCCATTTGTTGACGAATTTCGCTTAGCACACGAGTACGAGAATGTTTAATCCTTTGGTTTTGGTGCGCCACTGAGCTCGGATTGTCTGAGGATATTGGCGCTTAAGAAGTTATTTATTATTATTATTATTACTTCTTATGCGCCGATATCCCCGAAAATCAAGCTCAGTGGCGCAGCAAAACCAAAGGATTAAGCAATCTCGTTATCGCAGGCCTACACAATGCGTCGTCAACAGATGGATGAAAGTGCTAGGAAGCTTAGGAGGATAGGCAATATTAAAAAAGATAGGTTTCTATACGACGGCGAAGTGAAACTATATTTCCTTCTAATTTAACGCTGACAGGAAGTGAATTCCACAGAGTTGGTGCGGCAACCGAGAAGGCTCGAGTTCCAGCATTCGTCTTCACTCAGGGAATGAAAAGAAGATTACAACTGGTCGACCGTAGAGCTCTGTCAGGGATTTCTTGCTGGAGTGAGCATCGAATGTAGATATGCATGTTGTTTGGATGAAAGGGCTTCATATAGGCAATTGTACAAATCTTGAAAATAATGTGATATCGCACAGGGAACCAATGCAGTGATTTTAGAAGCGGCACTGAGCGAAAAAAAAACGACGTCGATGGAATTCGTGCTGTTTTAAAATATTTACTAACTAAGAGAAAAGCTACAACTAATAACTGCTAACTGGAAGAGAAAGGTATGCGTTTAAACGCATGTTTTTTGCTAGTTAGCATTACGTCATAGTTGGAGGTTTTGTGAGCTTCAAGAGTCTGTGTAGTTGGATGGTTTTTGATGATCCTTACGGGGTTGCAGTTGGAGGTTTTTAGTGAGCGTCAAAGCGGTGGGGTTTAGCCACAAATTGACCAATGTGGCTATATTCGTGCCTCCGAAAATATTACGAAATTCGCCGGTCATGTGGTAACTAGGCCTATTCGATTTCGTTTCGACACGTGGACGGTGATATCTTAATCTGAAGGCCCCACTGCAGATGGCGTATATGGGTGCATCACAGAAGCCGATCGCGACTGTTAACATGACGCTCAGGGTATATGCGTTTTAAATACTTTAATACAGCACTGTTAATAAAAAAACACGGGGAAGGTGTTAGACATGTCGAGGCCTATAATAAAGATGACTCCGTGACTAGCAACAACGAGCATTCGTGCGTGCGATGACGTGAATCGTGCCAAGGCTTAGCCGATTTACAGAAAATTGAGAAATGCGGATATGACGTCTGCGCCATCCTCGCGCGCCAGGGGTCGCTGTTGCTGTGCGAAACTCTGAATTTGAGCTCAGCCTATGAAATCGCTCACTAGATCAGTAGATCTAGGCAGGTCAGGTGGTCATAATAAAACTAATTTCAACCAGCCGTGGCTCGTGTTACATGCAATGTTTAGAAAGTAAAAGCAATTATTCGAATACACAATACCGCTCAGCTGCTCGTGCTATTAGGCGAACGGGTCATTATATATTGGGATTCCCAGAAGTCGTTTATCCGTCTTCAAATTGGGGCGGGTATTTGCGCTGTTCTCAAGGGTGATACAGTCGCGACTGGCGAAGTCAATTACTAGTTTGACTCAGCTAACTTCCGCACTTCGCGTAGGGGAACAGCCAGGGCTAGTTTTGTATGGCAAACAGCCCTGGCTTGCTAGGATGGTCTGCGCTATCCGTTGTTCACGATTGACGTAACATGACGTTAGATGATTTTGATGGATTTGTTTATTTCCAGCGCCAATTGTCGCTACAGAGATGCTGTTCCCGGTTCCCTCCTGCAGTTCTATTTTCAGACTGACGACGAGGGCACGGACGTGGTGAATGTGCTTCACTAACCGACGACCCGACGTCACGGAGTAAGTAATTTGGTTCTAATCTTTGTTCTGCGTGGTTGAGTTGTCATGCCGTTTCATTTTGATTATGACTATACGGTAGTAGCTAGCGTGTTGACTGTACTAGTGCATGTAGCTAATTTAAATCCACAGTAGTGGAAACTCAGAGGATTCCTGAGCGGCAACAGGGTGACGTTCACGGAGACGATGCTTCGCGAGAGAGACGACTCGTTATCGGACTGCAGCAGCTACAGGACGACATAAACGACTGTGGGAGAGGCCTGCACCTTTTTGCACCAGTATTGACAATGTGTTTCATCTTGTCATCTTTTTCCCTATCACCAGTTACTGTGATGTTGACTCTTTTAACGCACGCACGGAAATACTTTGAATGAATGCAGGCAGTTGACGATCATCCTTCGCCCGACGACGACTATCCTGATGATGGAATTCACCGATCAGCTGCTACTCTTGACCCGTTACGAAGACTACGCGAAGACGTCCTGACAGCCGTAGAGATCATCACCAAGAACAAGAAGATGCCAACACTCACGATACCGACAATAATAAATCATTTATTTACTAAACAGCCCAGTACTCAGACATTTGGGAATTTTGCGTTGGAATAGCATAGGAAGGTGTTGTGATTTGTGGTAATCAAACCTACGTTTTTATTTTGGTCCATAATAAAAAATCTCGTTGAAAATTATATATATTTTCCAAAACAAGGTTAAATGTCGCTATATAAAATAGCTTCACGTATATAACTGTACACAATAAGTTAATATATGCGCGCAAGTCTGGGCAACGCATGGTTCAGTTCTGTTGGCTGGCAACAACAGTGTCTGGTGCATTCGTTGTTGATGGAGTTGCAATCCCATTCTGTCGATTACTTGCCCTCGGCACTGTATTCACGGCTGCCACTTTTAATGTACAAAGTTCAACTGTTTCAGTCTACAACAGCGATATTTGATGATGGAATTTCTTTATCCGTGTCTTCTGCGACATGTTGTAATTTTGCTGGCTCACCGTCAACATCACCGGGAATACGTGCGAATTCAATACACTGCGTCGCGTCACCGGAAGCCGGGTTCTGCGCAGTGACGGTAGCGCCATCTGTCGTGTCATCAAGCAGCACCAGTGCCACAGTCTCCAATCCCAGACGCTCGATGTCCTTCGCGACGGCTTCGTTCACGATAATGTAGGACGTGACCTCGTCGGGACCCTCGGCTGCCTGCTCCGACGTCACTTCCGTATCCCGTTGACACAAGTCAGCAGAAGTGACGTTGATCTCACTCTTGGTGGTGGGCCTCGCTTTTGTAATCGGCTTCTGGTTGCCGGCCGACTGTTTGTGTTCGCGCAGGCTGTGCACACGCAGTGACCACGCGTCCTTGCACACGACTGCGCACGTGTCACACGTCAATGCTGTGGATGACGTGTGCGCCGCCTGGTGGGCGCGCAGCTGAACTTTCCATGACGACGCGAACGGGCACTGCTCACAGTGGAAGGGCTTCTCACCAGTGTGGGTACGCAAGTGTGACGTCAGCTGATACTTCTTGGCCGCCGAGTACGGACAGTGGTGGCACGTGTAAGGATGATCACCTGCAACAGATAACTAACTTCATGCATTGCGCCAGGCATTGCTCGAATATAAGTATGTCTCATAAACTTCTAAGTTATGTTTTCATTTATTTATTTGTGTATTTCGTATTGTATTAACAATGTTGCCGTTTTACACTGTTTTTTGATATTTTATGCGTTGTACAGCGTAAGGACACACAAAGTGGAAATCAGCAGTATAAAAATGCATTATTTTTAATATAATAAGAAAACATATAGAGCATCTCAGTTATCAGAAGCCTGTGCTCATAGGCGCATGAAAACAGAGGGCTGTGCAGTCTCAAAATTGGTACAATAATTTTACAGTAAAGTTGTCAGCAACATATTTAGTTTGAACAACTTGAGAGAAATTAGAATTAGAATTTTAAAAATATTGTACCATGTAGTAGCATCTTCGTTAAAATACTTCTCTACGTAAGAAAAATAAATCAACTATGTGTCTGTGATGAGCTTACTACACTGAGCGAAGCATATGAACTGTGGAAACGAGCGCCAATGAGTAACGTACGTGTGTGCGTGCGTTCGTGGAGTCGCACCTGTGTCTTCGTGAAGGCACTGAACGGACAAAAGGAGCACTGGACGGGCTTCTCCCCGCCGTGAACTCGGCGCATGTGGGCCGACATGCCGCCTCCTTTGACGATCTCGGCCCCGCACAGGGAGCATGGCGCCTTGCGACCGCACGCCTGCCTCGCCTTGTGCGCGTCGAACCATTTCTTGAAGACGAACGTCTTGCGGCACTCGTCACACGAGTACAGGCCGTCGCCCCCGTGCTCCGTCTGCAACCAGCGTGAGAAGTGCACTGCTATGCATTCAATGTCGTAAGTCAGCACTTCTGCCTATTACATTTTGTAAGCAGTATTAAAACTAAAAGGCATACCCATGTCATGGCTATATGTAGTTCATGTTAATTAATAATATATATGTTTGCCAAAATAGCCAACGACATAAGTTATGACTATTTCATAAAAAAGGTGCGTCAGTTTGTTGAAATGTGTTTTCGCAAATTTGACTTTGGCTGTGACATCTGGTAATTTAATGAAGTCATATGTTGAGGCAATCATTAGCCTTCACACAACAAAACTTGTTAGCCACCTGGTTTTTGAGACAGCAAGACAACAACAACAACACAACAACAACTACACAACAACAACAAGACAACAACAACAAGCACATACAATGATAACCGTATTGTACATTCATACGAGATTCCTATTTCAAGACTAACTTGAATGAATGTATGGTCCAACATGAAATAAGTTAATACTATTTCCGGCGATTTCACTCAAACTACATTAAAATATTTTACAAATGAGCTGGCATGTTGTAGTGGAATGAACAAGAAAATCAAATTGTGGAGGACCTTCAAGCTAGACCCGAGATGAGCTACGAGAAATGATATATTCGGCTACCTTCATGTGTTTCTTGAGCTGCGCAAGACTGCGTATCGTCTGGCCGCAGTGGCGACAGTCGCGCGGGTGGAGGTTGTGCACGTCCTCATGCTGTCGCAGCTGCTTCCGGGTGAAGCTCTCCTTGCCGCACAGTGCGCACACGAACTGCGGCCGGTGCGTGTGCATGCGCGCCATGTGCTCGTTGAGCTCCGGTACGGTGGCGGAGTCGTGCCCGCAGTGCACGCAGCGCAGCACGCCGCTCTCATGCTTTGCGAGGTGCGCCAGCATGTTGCTCTTCAACGCCACACTCGTCTTCCACTTGTTGCAGTAGCCGCACCGGTACATGGCACGTTCACGGCCATCCACACACGTCTTGACAATCGTCGTGTGCTGGGCGAGCTGCTCGTTCGATATCGACGCCTGAGTCTGGTGATCCGGCGACGCATCGTTTGCGCTGTCGGTCAATTTCTGTTGATCCGACGAAGTATCGTTTGCACTGTCATCCAACTTATGTTGGTCTGACGACGCATCGTTTGCACTGTTGGCCAACTTCTGTTGGTCCGACGACGCATCGTTTGCGCTGTCGGCCAACTTCTGTTGGTCTGACGATGCATCGATTGCACTGTCGGCCCACTTCTGTTGGTCTGACGACGCATCATTTGCACTGTCGGCCAACTTCTGTTGGTCTGACGATGCATCGTTTGCGCTGTCGGCCAACTTCTGTTGGTCTGACGACGCATCGTTTGCACTGTCGGCCAACTTCTGTTGATCCGACAACGCATCGTTTGCGCTGTCGGCCAACTTCTGTTTCTTCACACATCTCTCTGACAGCTTCCTTTTACAGTCCGCTTTCTCATCTGTGACTGTTTGGCCAAGCGGAACTACTTTTTTGGAACCGTCAACTGAATGTTTTATTGGCGAGTTAGAACTGATATTACACTTATCTTGTGTTTTCAAAGCAACTGGTTGACAGCATTTTTCGTCTTCGTTTTTAGTTTCTGTTCTGACGATGCTCTTTCTTTCTTTGATGAGTTTCTTGATATCTTTTCTGCCATTGCTTATTACCCTTCTCGTCCTCTTTCTATGTGTGTTAGCATCACCATCAAGTTGGCTGCCATGAACGTTATTTACAACCATCTTCCGAGGAGACTCGCCCTCTCCTTGTTCCATCTGATTTTTGATTTTTTGTGCGAGTCTTAATTTGGAATCAATAAGGAACACACATTTCAATTTCATAAGGTCATCATCACTTAATTTGCATGCTTGCTTTCGCAGATACAATATTTCATCTATTGTCTCTTTGATTTTCCTCCTCTACCATTCTTCCGAAAAGCAGTCTTCCTCTCTGGTGTACTTCCAAATTGTTTATCAGTAACGACCATCTGTAAATCAAAAAAAGATATTTAAATTCCTACAGTTCTATAAATGCATGCAACCTAAGAACACTGACTACCCTTGTACCACACGTTATTAATTTGTGATAGATGCCATCACGCAGAAGATTCTGAACTATGTTGACATGGACTGAGAGGTAAGGAAAACAGTCCTGCCACATGCTACCCTAACTTATAATGTACAGTGAACACCTGTCACCTTTCATTATCTGTGATGTTGCCATTTTTGTGATGTCACTTTCTATATAGTTTGGATTTTGCCAAGATATTCTTTACTCATTCATTAATGCTTTGTGATACCAATGATACTATTATCTATGATGTGGTTTTGTGTATGGTCTGTTTTCTTTGCTTGATATTAGACTTGTTTCCTTTGTGTTCATCTATTTTTTAGCTGTGATGGCAAACATAATTCCTGTACAATATTCCAGGCAATAGAGATTATTATTATGTATTTGTGTGGACCACAACAACGCAATATATTCTGTAAACAGAAGTGGCAACGTACATTGCACACTACTGGCTGGAAAACCCTATATTGCTCATGTCAAGCCAATCACGATTCCACGTGTGGAATTCGTGGCTGCAACAGTGTCAGTGCGCATGAACAAGTTAGATATTCCCATCAATGACAGACATGGTGTACTGGACAGATAGCATGACTATGTTGAAGTACATCGCAAATGAAACGACCTGGTTTCACATGTTCATTGCAAATCGGATTAACCTGATTCGAGAAGAGTCACAGCCATCGCAGTGGCGATATGTGGACACAAAGAGTAACCCAGGAGACGATGCACACAGAGGACAGTCAGCCGTTGCACTACTCGACAGCAAACGGTGGATCAATGAGACGTAATTCCTATAGGAATTGGAAGATGCAAAAAATTGGAGATGCAACAAATCGACTAGTAACACATTTCTCGGATTGGCTCGCCCTGAAGAAAACCGTAGTTTGGTTCATGTGGTTGCGGAACATGCTAGAAAGAGAAAGGAAATCAGACACAGTTATCTTGCCAAAGAAAGCTCATGTGTCGCGGCTGATTGTCCGCCATGCCCACCAGAAAGTAGGGCATTCTCGAAGAAATTACGTACTTTCATTTCTCAAACAGATACTGGATCATTCCGATCACTCTTAGTCACCTGCTGCTACTCAAGACGCAACCGAATCTGCCACCCGGGGTGTTCTGTACAGAAGACTCGTACGTTCGGCGTCGTTGGCGGCAAGTCCAGTACATAGCGGACTTATTACGGAAGCGTTGGCCTCGAGGGTGTCCCTCTGCTGCAGGAGCACCAGAAATGGTTGACACCTAGACGCAATTTCAAAGTAGGAGACGTTGCGTTGATAGTCGATGACAAGGCGCCACAAAATGTCTGGCCTATGAGTAGAGTGCAGGAAGTCATCCAAGGTCAGACAAGATTCGTGCGTCGCGTGAAGATTAAGACTGTAACGAGCATGTTGGACAGACCAGTTGACAAATTGGTGTTGGCGTTAGAATCAGAGAACTAAGTCTGCCACTCGAACCGAAATTAACACTAATCAAGTTAAGAGAGAATTTGTTGCAAGGACTTAATTGGACAGTGTATGAAAGAACGTACAAAGACTTGATTCGACAGTGTATATACCCTCCGTTTATTTGACATTGGTTAAACATAGTGACATAGATCTTGCTATGCGTGATTACGAGTATTAATGTGCTCCATCGAATTAATAATATGTTTGGGTTTTAAGTAATTGTACCGCTGTTTGCTGTATACTATTAGGGGCTGGGGTGTTAGTGTCATTTTTGATAATTCAATTTATCTGATACGTTTATTTTGAAGAGAAAGGGTACGAGATAGGAACGAGGAGGGCGATATCGCTTAAGCATATATAATTTTTTACATTATTGTAGAAGTTGTCATAGAAGTTGCAGTAAGGCGCCGCTAAATCAACCTTTTGTACATCGTCGATTGTCGTCTTTGTTGATGTTATGGTTGATGTTGATGTCTTAGCCGTGCAGCGAATAAAGACTGAAATTAAGCGAGTCACGATGTCAGTAAGAAAATGCAGAGGCCGCCACAGCTCCAAATGAAAATTAATAGAATAGTCGTAAGAGCGTCTATACGCAGTGTTTACAAGGCTACAACTAAAGCAGAAACATTTCAAAGTGTTTTCAGCCGCAAGCTGCCTGCAGCTCGCCAAAATGGCGGACAGACAAGTTGAACAGTATCAATAATGAGTTTAACACGACGCTACTCCTAGACTCATCGAAACCATGTAAACCGTCAAGAAAGATAACGACCTTCATGGATCAAAATGGGACACTATCAATTCAGCATAAAGAAGTATACAGATGAGCACTGCGTTTGTTAAAAAAACCAAGAACGCCATCAGAGGTGTTTGCTGAGCTCCATTATCTCCCATTTCCTGTGTCGCAGTGAGACCATTACAAGAACTTTGAGGTCAAATTTTCATTAATGTTTCACAGCGGTAACGCATGGGTACAGCGGCGCAGACTGATGCAAACCGGGTTGCTCTTTGGGCTTCAAAAGTGTGCTAAGACACAATATTTTCGTAATATAAATATGCCTGGGATGATCTTGAATGGCAGAACTAAACCACTGAGGTATCTGGGTAGGCAATAATTTTGAACACTGGTGAGAACTACAAGTGCAAACATGCAAGATTCAGTGAGTAACTTTGGGGGATCTCACCAGCAGGCTACACTCCATACTGGGGTTCTCTATACAGAACATGATGTAGTTTTTGTCTGTACAATTTCTCCATCCAGGCAGCACGTGGCCAGCAGCAGTACGGGTCCATTTTGAACCAATCTTTAATCCTGTAAATGCAGAATACCCAGATGTCAAAGTTCTGCACTTTTTCAGTGATGGGCCTTTCTACTTGTTATCTACCGAAATATTCAGAAAGGGTTCAAGGCAGCCACTTGGAATTTCGTTAAGGCCAGTCATGGGAGCACCAGATGGTGTTGGGGGTTCAATTAAGCGGTCAGCAGACAGCTTAGTTGACATGGGCAAGGACCTTCCCAATGCAGAAACCTTGTAACAAGAACTTGTTGGGAGAGATTCTAAAGTGAGAATCTATTATGTTGTAGAGGAACATGTGAACAAGATGGCAGACAACCTATCTCCTGGTTCAGTACCAAATAAAACAGAGTTGCATGGGGTTTCATCAGGTTATAGCTTTGTCCCCCATGAAAATCATGTGCAGGCAAATTAGTTGCATCTGTAAGTGGCATGAATCTGTGTTAAACTGCACATGACCTGAAGGAATTCCATGCCGGTGCAGAAGTTCTATCATCCAAAAATGGCTCCACAAGCCCCAAACCTGGTAGCAGTGCAATGTCTCCTAGTACTACAACACCAGTGCATTTCAAGGAGGAAGACTGGTGCGTTGTCTGTTATGAGAACACTGTATATCCAGAAACAATTATTGCAGTATTTCCTGATGGTGATGTACAGGTTGATTGTATGCACAGAATTGGCGAAAATAGATATAACTGGCCAAGTCCCCGGAGGGATATAAGTCGTTATTCAGCAGATGAAGTGCTGTGTACCATTCCAGCCCCAGATGAAAATAACAAGGAGCAGTACACTGTCATTGATGATGTTCAGTGGGGAAACCTTTTCTACTGTGGCTATCTACAAAGGTTAACAGAACCTGATCATTTGACAGTATTCTTGCCATTGCCATTAAGTGCTCATTTCATATTCTACAAGTTTTTGTACAGTTTTACTTCAATGGCCCTTTCTAATTAGCAGGTCTATTTGTTTCAGGTGATCTATGGAAACTGTAAACTGCTGGTTATTGCAATCTTCTTAGTCTAGTTGATTTGTTCTGCCATGAAAATCATTATTTTTAGGGGCCTATTGTCAATGTGTTCAAACAAGGAGATGGTACTGAAATTACTTTGCGCATTATTATAACATTTATTTCTGCATTTAGTGTTGTTTATCATTGACTTCTGACCTCCCAGTACGAGCCTATGATGTTCTATGTTAACTATGTCAGTGGTATTACAATGTGTCAGTGGTGTTACAAGATAAATCCATAACATATAATGAAAAGTGATGTAGTTTTTCTCCAAATGAAGAGTCCGTAGATGATGACCGAATGGTGGAGACCCAGGGCACAGTGTTGTGGGACCTTGTGCGGCCTATCCGGTTGGAGGAGATCTATGCTACCCTGCGTCAGACCAAAGATGGGTCCGCAGACTTAGACATGATCTCACGGAGAGACATACGAAAGTTAGACTCGTGCGCCCTCCTTGCATACTTCAACCTGTGGTTGTATACTGGTTACCAGCCGGCCGAACTCCGCCGCAGCTGAACCGTCTTGGTACCGAAAGTGCCGGTTCCTTACGGGCCTGGCCAATTCAGGCCCATAGCGATATCCTCGTTCATGATACGAGTGTTCCATCGGCTCCTGGCGGGGTGACTGTCCGGTCTCCTGGAGTTTCAGTCCCAACAAAGAGCGTTCATTAAGGGAGACGGCATCGCGGACAATGTGTTCCTGCTAAGATGTCTGTTGAGGGACAGATGCGATGAGTTACGACCGCTGTCCTTGGCGTTCCTGGACGTGTCCAAGGTGTTCGATTCGGTGTCCCACGCCTCGCTTTTCTTGGTGGCGAAGAGAACGAGTGTGCCTGGGCCCTTTAACAGTTATCTTCTCAGCATCTATTCTGAGGCTTCGACGTCCTTATACATTGATGGCCAGTTCAGCAGCCTCCTGCGCCAAAGTAGGGGGGGTGAAGCAGGGCGACCCGCTTTCACCGCTGCTGTTCAACTGCGTCATCGACTGGGCGTTGGAGTCACTGGATCCTGAGATGGGCGTCGTGATTGGTGAGGGTGGCCCTCGCCTCAATCACCTGGCTTTCACTGACGATGTAGTAGTGATTGCCCAGAGTCCGATTGGCAGTCAACATCTTTGCCGTTAATTTGAGTGAGCGCTGGGACGCTGCGGTTTGGCTCTAAACGCGGGCAAGTCCAGGACGCGGAGGATAGCGATGAATGGGAAGGCAAAGAAATGGGTATGTGACCAATCAACGTTTCTGTCTCTCGTAGGCGGAATACTGCCCGCGGTGCCGATCTCCCACGGGTACAAATATCTCGGAATATCAATAAGCGCCCGAGAAAGAGACTCTACCCCAGAGGAGTTACTGACAAGGGGTTTGAATCAGCTAACAAGGGCTCCGCTGAAGCCCCAGCAAAGGATATACATCCTATGTATACATTTGCTTACCAAACTATACCATAGGCTTGTACTCTCCAGATCAAGTGGAGCAGTACTCAGATGGTTGGACAAACTTGTCCGAAGGGGCCTGAGGGCCTGGCTACGGCTGCCACATGATTGTACGAATGCATACCTTCATGCTGACATTAAGGACGGGGGGTTGGGTATTCCAGCCCTCCGACTTGTGATACCTACGATGAACTACGCCAGATTGACTAGGCTGGCACGGTCCGGGGATCCGGTTATAACAGCGCTGGTTACCCATTCCCGGACCTTCTCTCGTGAAGTTAGTAAATGTCACACCCCCACCATCCGAGAGGGTGGATTGGTCGTACATAACAAGGCAGACATTAAGAGGGCCTCTTCGGACGTCCCACATATCCATACGTGGGTCAACAATGGCACAAAACTGTTGACCGGGTGTGCCTATATTCATGCCCTCCAGATTAGGGGGGCCACGGTGGCTATGAGAAAGAGGGCGGCTAGAGGAAGGCCCCAGGCAGACGACTGATGTGACGCATGCGGTGACTCTCATGGTGACACTGCAGCTCACAGTGACACCGATGCATGTGACAGCAGTGATACTTGTGCTAGTGAAGTGTCTTGTGGCAATGGGGACTGGGTTGTCAATTGAAGACAAATTGAATTATGTTTTCCTTGACATGGGTGAAAAGTTGCAAGCGAATCGTGCTGTGTATCTACCGGCATGTCATGTCTTTGTGAACAGCTATGAGAAATGCACAACTGAGTGGTTAGTGCATTGCACACATTTGGTAAATTTGTTGAAAAAAAGGCAATGAGAAAAGGATGCAAAGTGGTACGTCCTTCACTCCACATCGATGTACAACCAACATCAGTGGCACAGAGACACCGGAAGCCTCATCACAACCAGGCATCTGAGAGTTCATAATATCTCCTGATATTTCAATGGGCCACCCTAGACAGATCCTTCATCAACCTTTATGCAGCTTGATCAAATATACAAATCATAATCAATAAGATATAAATAACGATAATAATAATTATAATGTCATTATAACTAAAAACAAAATCGTGAAACAATTGACCAATTCCAGATATACAGGAAGAAGATAATACAAATAGTAAATAAAATAAAAATTAATTATTTAAAACAATTTACCATTAAATGAAAACTTACTCACAATTGTAAGCATTTTAAAATTTATATCCACGACATCCGATAAGCTTTATCAAAAATATGTAGGTAAATAAACGACACATTCCACTTACGTTCGTTACATTACGTACAGAAATCTTTACAAAAAGCTAAAGCATATTGCTAAAACAACTTACTATGTTAACCTTTTACAAGAATGATTCTAAAAGGACACGGCAGTTATTTCGAACCGTAATTGACAAACACAACATTTGAACAATTTCATACACATTTCAAACTCATACTGATTTAATTAATGACTGATAAATTTTGAATACATTTTGTAATTTCTGTACAGGCCTTGCTCCAAATGATGCAAAGCAATCCCAAATCCTCAAACCAATTTGACCACTTATCTTAATATCATCAATATAACCATAAAAATATACATGTAGAAAGAGTGTACCAACCCAAATTCCTGGGTGTAATCATTGATGAGAATCTATCCTGGAAAACACAAATTCAATTGGTTAAAATCTAAACTCATGACCAATATTTGTTTTGTAAAAAAGAGTGATACGTATTATATATGGAGCAAAAGCTCAAGACCATACAAACAACTTGTTTGTCGATCTTAAAGTTATGACGTTTTTCGATTATATTGAGTATAAAACGGCTATCACAATGTACAAGGTGAAATATCATTTACTTCCGAAAAGCATTCTAAGCTGTTTTCACTTGAATAACGAATGTTGGTGTGTAACAAGACAGAGAGATGTATTTAAACAATTGTATGTTCATACAACTTTGAAGGCTATGTGTGTGTCTAATGTTGGAGTCCAACTGTGGAATAGTTTACCTGAAGATTTAAGAAAGTGTCAGCATATTTGTATGTTTAACAAAAAGTACAAATTATCTATAATTGACAGATATACAGCACTATTGTAATCGTGGAACTATGTGGAGAAATGAAGACCCATAAGAATATCAAAAATGTCTAAAACCAAAATTAATATAAACTTATTATGTTGTACGCACGTGTACAATAATTTTTGATTGGTAAATCTTTACTCTATAAAAACATATTGTATTTACATCGCAAGCACCTAAAATGGTTGGGGGTGAACCACTGATAAGTATTGTACTTCTGTTCACCCCCTTTCCACATTCAACATTGTATTTGTTTAATTGTGACGTGTAATGTTAAATGTTGGAAATAAATGATTGATTTACTTACTTACTTACTTATCTTAACAAAAGCCCAGGAAAAAGTATAAACAGTATGTTCATGAATCCTACTGATGCAAGTGATCATCTCAAACATTATTTCACAAGAAATTGCAAGAATTTCATGAAAATATTCTGCTATCAGCAATTGCTAAATTGGGATGAAACATCTGAAGACAAACAACAAAGGAAAGACACGTAGTGTTTATAATCATGCACTCTTAAAGAGTGTCAACCTTCTCTGTCTCTGTCGTAGCTGATCTATGATGCTGACATGCATATTATCAACTACATTGCCAAGTGGCCAGGTTCCGTTCATGACTCTAGAATATTGAGGGAATTGCGACTGTTTGACGTTTGAGTCACACCAGACACCACTGACTGGAGTGTTTCTTGGCGACACTGGCTACATGTTGCGTGAGTGGCCGCCGACATCGATTCTAAATCCACAGAGACCATGCATACGCAGAGACCCACTGCATCACGTGAAGCACTGTTGAAAGATGCATTGGTGTGTTGAAAAGAAGATGGCATTGCCTTCACGGCAGGGTTGGCGTTGATTTAATCAAATTGATTAAATCATTGATTAAATCAACATGAAAAAATCAAGATATTGATTTTTTTTCAGATTATCTTAAATTTATACTTACCTGAGTACTCAATTTATAATAATAATCCTGAAATCTGTAAGACAGCTGACATTTTTTAATTACTAGGCCCACATGTTTTTACAGCTGTGCTCAATTAAATAATTGCTTGGTGTATTGCTTGGATCCAAAGGTAAACGGGAACACTTTGGATGCAGAACATGTTGACAGTGCTATTCTTTATTGTCGCGAGTATTATCCAGACTGCATCTCTACAGTTGTTAAGTTTCGAGCTCGAAGTGCCCCGTTCAAAGCTTACATGTTTGAGGACAGTTACTTGGTTGAAGTGAGTTCAGTGGAATGGTGGATGGCAATGGAAGGACGCTTTAATGAAGACTTCATTCAGTTAATTAAATGCTTGCTGTGCTCAGTTGCATCAAGCTCCGATGTGGAATGAGCCTTTTCAACATTTGGACTAGAGTTCTAAATGTGAACATTGCTTCGGACTCTGACAACTGATGAAGATGACAATAATCAGGCTAACAATAATGAATAATCACCTGCACCACAAATTGATTGTCTGTGTCGTTGCGGGCTACTGCCAGTTGATTTAACTGTACATATTTTTAAATAAAGTTTAAATTTGTACATAACAACTTTGTTTTAATTCTTTAGAAAGGCTAGGAATAAAATGGTCAGCCCATTGGGTATATTATGATATACCACATATTTATTTATTTTCAGAACTACATATTATTTCTTATAAGATTTGTCGAGAATGTTGAAAAAATCCAATAAATCCGATTTAATACAAAAAATCCGATTTATTCGATTTTTTTAGAAAAAATCATGATTTTTTCCAACCCTGCTTCACAGTGACATCCACCTCACGCCGACGAAGGCATACAAAGTGATCTGTGCACAACCGTGCATCACAGCATGGACTGCCACCACGTGCAGGGGATGACACAGACCCATGGGTAGACCACTCCTCCGCCAATAGTCTACAGAGGCAAAACTCCCATTGCGGCTGAGCGGGAAAGCAGCTAGAGATGCTGTTTGAGAAATTAGTTGTGATGACAGTCTGACAAGGTGTGGAAGTCATCACTCGAACACTTGAACTTGTGTAACCAATTCATATATGGGTATTTGTCTAGAAAAGTGTCATTTTGGCATAAATGCAGTCGTCGGCCCATATCATAGCACATTTTGTATGTAGAAATACATGTTTTTTCCTACGAGTACATAAATAACATATCTGCATGCCATATCAGATTATGCACATAGTGCAATACTTTATTTGCATTATGAGCGCTTACTTACCCCAAAATTACGGGACCCTGCAACATTCATTTACGCTTTTTCTTATCTCTAATAATGAGTACGTATAATAATAATACTATTTTGTAACAAATACATATTTATACAGGTCATGGTATAATAAATTGTGATTGTTTTGTTAAATAATTATCTAGAGCACCAAACATGTCTGTCTCCGAATTTTACTTTATCAATACGCCTCCGTTTTTTGGTGTGCTGATGCTGCCACCAGTTGGAATTGTATACTTAGACTACGCAGTGGGCACAACGCCCTACTTAGCTTACGGCATCTACCCCCGTGGCGTAACTCCACTAAGTTGTTCTTAATGGCGGCTTTACGACCAGTTCATCAGATAAACGGTGCAGTTAGAAGAACGTTCCGGCGAGAAAGAGTGTTTAGAGACATGACACACTCATTTGATGTATACGACAACATTGAGCTGTTTGACCGGTATCGTTTTTGTCAGGAGAATATCACGCATTTAATAGATTTAGTTGGTGACAACATCTCAATAGAGTCACGGAAGGGTTCTTTAACACCGACGCTGCAAATACTCATCGCATTACGGTTCTTTGCATGTGGATGTTTCCAGCTGGTTGTAGGCGATTTGTTTTGTGTTAGCAAGGCAACCGTGAGTAGAACTGTTCAGAGAGTTCCAGCTGCGTTCGCCAGGTTACTGCCACGTTATGTACGCTTCCCCCAAGTAGGCAAGACGGAAGCCATGAAAGTGCAATTTCCCCACATTGCAAACTACCCTAACGTTATCGCCTGCGTTGACTGTATACATATTAAAATTGCAACACCATCAGTCTACGAACATGAATATATCAATGGTAAAAATTACCGTACCATAAATGTGCAACTGATCTGTGATGCCGATGCCATGATCATGAACAGTGTTGTGAGGTGGCCGGGATCGGTGCACAACGCACGCATTCTGCAGGAGTGTCCTGTGTTCAATGTGTTCGAGACGGTACCCCGGCCACTGGAAGGATACATCTTCGGTGAGAGTGACTACATGCTCCGAGACTGGCTGCTCACACCATTTATCCACAGCACAAATGCAGCACAACAGCGCAAACAGCTCAACTCATCATCACTGAAATTTTCTTTTCTTTCTCTTTTTACCAGAACTGGCAGCGTCGCGTGCTGTTGCCATGTTGCTGGCAGGAAAGTGGGAAGGGGAATCCCGGGGGTTACCCGTATCATGATGCTAATCTAACCACGTGCAGCTTTACGCGCGTACTTAGTTAAGAAATAGGTCATGCGCGCTACATGAAACCCACTTTGCTTAATTTTATGCAACTACTTAGCTACGCAAGAATTAGAGTTTACGCACTTGCGTAGCTAAGTAACCACGTAGTTTAAGTATGCTTCATGAAACCGGACCCAGGCGTATAAAAATGGAATACAACATCGTTTCGTAGCACACATACTTCAAGGTGATGCATGTTGTGTAAATTACATATTTAATGGGTATTTCGATACTATAAGACGTGTTTAGATAGCTTTTATCCAAATGAATTCTGCACACAATATGCTTTAAGTTTAAGGGGCTAAATGTTAGATGTCAGGACTCCGTATTACACAACTCTATTTATGCGCTGTGTGAATGGAGTTGTGAGTTAAAAGGAGTAGTAAAATATGTATGATCAGTTAGATTTAAGACTGAATGTCTGAAGATCGTGGAATATTACTATTATAGGCTATATACATGCATGCATGCACGCACCATGCACGCACACACACGCACATCTTGTATGTATTGAGTTACTAACCACAATACATAACCCTAAACGCGTACATACATTTTGCGGAACTTGTAATTATATTTTTACTTCACATCAATAGCTCGGCCTTCTTATTTCTGACCGTTCTCCATTTCATGATTTCAGGTGGATGGCATCACGGAAGATGGACAAGTAGAAGTCAGTTATTTGAAAGAATACCAATCGTATTTAGTGGACGGGTGTGAGGAATCAGAAGAGCCAATAGACAGTGTACTAAAGATACTCCCACCAGTGGCTGTTAACTCAAAACAAGGACATATGCAAGTTCTCCCAGAAGAAGAAGTTCGCATGGAGTCATATTTTCGGAACTGACTCAACAGTAAATGACAAATGAGATGACTGAGCAATGCAAGCGGCAGTAATGTCAACTGACTGCCATCATTAGCAGCAACTCAATAGTAAAATTGTTCAGTTTGTATCTACAATGCCCTTTGGATATTATAAAGTGATCATGTTGCCATCAGTATAATTTTGACTTTTCATTATAGGTTACCAAATAACCAACACATGCGCCCTTTGATGACATACGGCTCCGTTTATAGTGCTATTTTTAACCCACTCACCAGAAAAAATATTTAAGCTCTGCTGCGTATGGCAATTGATTACGATGCTACATTAGCCTAACATGCGACAACTTAACAAAATATCGGAACACTGACATTTTAGAATAGCCAAAATGACACTTTTCTAAACAATTACCCATATACATAATTCATTTGCTGAAAGCAACTGTGTATGACCTAACTGAAACATGAATAATATGAATTGAGTTAAGAGTTTGTGGTGTTTACTGCTTAAATTTAATTGACATAGTTAAAGAGAAAATACCTTACTGTTAATCCTCCTCTACCAATGTGCAATGTTATTGATATACACCGCAGTCGTTATTAGATGTCATATTCATCATGTGTTCATTGTTAATATACACTCTGCTGTCATTATACGTCCATGCATGTTAAATTACTCTAGTTGCAGTTCTCGTTGCAATTTAGTAATTTGCAACTGCACCAGTTTAACTTTGTGTTTTAGTGGAAGAAATATATTAAGGACGACAATGGAGACAAGTGCTTGCACTTTCTTGTGTCATCCTTATATATAACGTACTCTGTATTTATACGATGAATGAAAGGAATATTCGCACACCTGTGTTGGTAGATGACTAGATGTGCACTGTGTAAATACCGATGCACACTGTGACAGTTAGATGCTTATCAATTTGTACTGTGGAATGCGGCCAATTTACTAAATGAAGAATCTGATGCACACAAATCCAAACAAGCCATATTCAACAAGTTGATGGCAAATGTGAAAAAAAAAACAATTGGAGATTTGGGATCATCTCAAACATTCGAAAAGAAATTGGACAAATTTCATAAGAATATTCTGCCGTCAGCAATTGAAAGTTGGGATGAACTATCTGAAGACAAACAGTCGAGTGCAATAAATAACTTCTACTGTCATCTTCACCTCTTGAGTGGTTTCACAGATTAGTCTGACCATGCACTGAAGGATCTCATGAAAACATTATGGAATGTTTATGGATAGCTGGGAACAGAAGGGTTGACATTGTGTTATTTATAAAAAGCAACTGTTATTCTGGAGTTATGTCCTGTTACAGTTGTTCATGCGGCAACTGTCTGTATATGCCGACAGAAAATGAACGTATATGCTGTCAAGAAATCTGTGAAGTTGCCAGTAAAGCTGGCAATGCACAGATTAAGTGCATCACAGAACATGATGGGTTTGCCCCAAAATTCCTCAACCACCATGTTGTGGAGTTGGCAGTCTATGAGTTTAACGGTACTGATGGCCCACTCGACAACAACGATGAAATACACAAGTATCATGTTAAAGTATTTTTCGCCTCGCGAGGCCAAAGTCTCACCATCTGTAACCTATATGCTGAGCTGCAAAATTCAACTGGCCAATGAAAATCCATAGCGTTTACATCATTTCAGAAATGGCGATTACCTGTGAAATAGTGAACAACATCCCTTTGGAGGATAAACTTGTTCAAATGTGGCCGGATTACCCGTGCCTTTACGATGTTCGTTTGGTGGTATTTAAAAACAGAGACGTACAACAGCTGGCAATTGAAGAAATTGCCGGCAAGCTGGATCAAACCGGTACGTACTATATATAGCCTACTTCGACATTTCCATGATGCCTATTGATGGGCACTGATGCCATCATCCAGATATACTTTCATATACATATTCAGCAGCAGTTAGCTGCGATCCAAGGATCAGTTGGTTGTGTCGTGGAGGTTGAAGGTATCGCAGAAGAAACCAGTGTACCTTTACTCGACTAACCAGGTGTGTGACATGGAAGATGTCACGACCACCGCCACCGACAGAAGAGAAGCCTGTTGTTTTCTTGTGTTACGAGTCCAGGTTCTGGAAGACTGAAGTGATATCGCTAGAGGTCCCTCTCAAAAAAAGAGTAAACAGGGGAGCCACCTTCCTTGTTGCAATGTTCTTACACTTAAGCACATCAGCGTTTCATCGCAGCCACCCAAACATGACCATCGGCTATTGCAAATTCATTCAGCACAAGCCTAAGAATGTCATGCATATGAAGGCAATGGAGCGCATCGTATGCTGCTGCTGTATAAAGTGTGAGAACAGTAAACTAAATATTAAAGCATTCAACCAGGAGGTTCTGAAATTATCATCTGTATCATCAGACCTCCATATCAAATATGTGGATGACTTGGCATCAAGGAACGATCTGCCCTCCAATCTATGGCCAACTTAACATGAAGTGTCTGAAGAGGAAATTAAATCATTGCAGTGTCAGTTCTGTGCAAGAGTACTATGGCCGCGTGGTACAAGCACATAGAGGGTTGACGATCGGTGACACATGGACTGTACAATGGCAGAGAAGAAAACCATTAAACGGTTGAAGAGAATCACTGAACAAGTAGCAAACATCAAAGACTTGATAGCCCTCCTGGCAGAAGAAATGAACATGTATACAGCACACAAATTCCAAGCAGAAGGCCCAATTTGACACAGCAAAGTCCAATATGACTTCCACACCAGTAGTTGACTTTGCTATGAATTACACGTGCTTTCTTCAAGACGAAGTGCAATCATACCACTGGTCACCAATCATCTGACTTGACGTTAGCAACACGTACCGGAATGTCAAAGCCTGCAGGCAGTTCATCTATGCCATCGCTGAAGTCGAGCGTCGCCATCTCATGCAATGTTTGGAGAAAGCCCGCTTTCTCTTGCTGATCAGTGATGGAACAACAGATTCGTTGATCAATGAGGCCGAGATTGTGTTTGTGTGATTTTGCCTTTGTGTTGTTTCCACTGCGTTTGCTGGGGTGGAGAATGTCGGCACGGCACATGTGCCCTCCATCAAGCTTGGCATCGATGGTGTGGTGGAGAACTACCTCCAGCTTCCAAAAGAAACGCTGCTCAAGAAGTTTGTCGGGTTCGGTTGTGGCGGTGCGGCAGTGATGGTTGGAGTGAACAATGGCGTTGCAACACTCTTCTGTAGAGCAGCCTTGTGTGCAAGCAATTCACTGTCGCCCATCGCCTAGAGCTAACCTACAAGGAAGCTCTTGGTCGTTTGTCTACTCCTCATTCTCTACCTGTTTTATCATAATTCGCCTCTCAACCACAGCAACCTGAAGGCTGCATTTGATACGCTGGCACAACCCCATGCTTTGTCGCCACATGTCGGTGGCACTCGTTGGCTGCCACACCAGCTGAAAGCACTATGAGTATTGATCAGTGGATACCCAGATAGCATAACATATCAGCCCGACATCGGCAGAAGATCAGCACTGATCGGCAGATATTGCCGGCATCAGGCCGACATAGACAGAATATCGGCTCTGATCGGCAACTTTGGGCATTATACCCGACGTCGGCCCAATGCCATGTAAGATTTAGCTAGCTCTATAGGAATTTGCCATCATTGGCCCGCTGTCGGTACGATATCATTATCAATAGTGATAAAGTGTGGATTAAAACATGTTTAATATATTATTAATCAGGTGGTGGACTAGCTCGATAATTTCCATGTCACGTGTTCTGCTGCGCCTATCGCAGACAGCCTGTTGTAGCAGCAGTTAATTTGGCACGAATGTCGCACTTTGTATCGCGCAGCGGCACGAGCAAGTCGCATTTCATTCAGACAAGTTTTCAAAACTTTGGCGGCACCACGCGATGATTTCTTTTTCATAAACACAACTGAACAATATCAAGATGGAATGGACCACGGGCAGACCGAAACAGTCTGAAAATGCGATGCGGGTTTGGGCCGCTGAGCAGAAGCTCAACGGGAAGACGGTTGAGTTACTCCTAAAAGAAGGCTTTACCTCCATGGAGGCACTGGCGCTGTTGGACGGGGACGATTTAGTCTATACAAAGATCCCCCACAGCCAAGGCTCAGTTTTGGCCGATTTTAGGAAGGGTTTTTGAAGCCTGTTGCATCTGACTCGTTTATTATTGGCTTGTTTAGTGGTGAAAAAAAACCAGGAGATGTAGGGGAATATCTTCAGGATTTTATTGCTGAAGAGCAGTTTATTGAACTGTATGAAATTGATGGTTCTAGCAACAAACTTGGCATTCATTCATCATGTTTCATCTGTGATGCCCCTGTACGTGCCTTTGTGAAGAACATTAAGGATCACACTCACAATGCTTATGAAGGTTGTGATAAATGTATTCAGGACAGTGTACGGGAAGGCAAAGTAACATTCCCGGAGATTGACTCTCCCCTTTGCACTGATGCTGATTTTGATGAATTGAAAGGTGAAAATCATCATTTACAAGACACTTTATCCCCACTTTGCAATCTTTCACTCGGAAAGGTTTCTCAGTTTGCCCAGGATCCTATGCATCTTGTGTATCTTGCCCAGGATCCTACGCATCTTGTGTATCTTGGAGTTGGGAAACGTTTGATATGGATTGGATGAAAGGGCCTGTTGTGAATAGGTGTTGCATTTGGTGCACATAACATCAGTCAGATCTCAGAATGACTTCTTTCCTCTCGGAGATACCGCCCCCGGGAGTTTCCCCGTAGATGTAGATCATTGTCAGAAGTGGATAGATGGAAAGCGACAGAGTTTCGGCAGTTCATCCTCTACAGTGGTCCTGTTGTGGTTAAAGGCTAAATCTCCAATATCTTTTACCAGCATTTTTTGCTTCTCGTTGTCGGCATCTTTTGTCTTTGCAGTTCTCTGCATTATGCTACGCACTGCGAGTATGCTCACAGTATCTTGTGTATGATTGTAGAACAGCGAGGTAAACTGTACGGTAAAGATATGCTTGTCTACAATGTTCATGGGTTGACTTATCTAGCAGCTGATGTAATGTGATTTGGCCCCTTTGATACAATTTCTGCTTTCCCGTTCAAAAGTTTTCATGTAAGATAAAAAAAGGCCAAGAAAGCCTCAGTTTCCACTTCCTCAGGTTATTCATCGATTGTCAATTTGTCAGAGACGCAGAATATGCTCAGTGAACAAAAAGTTAAAGGAATGCTCTCTGAAAGAGGAACATACCTGGGGACCTCTTCCATTTGAATTCAGGCAATATTCACACTTCTCACGAATTCAATGTGATGATCTGTATTTGTCTATCAATGATGAAGATAACTGCAATAAGGTTGGTTCATCGTATGGACTTATCAGGAACATTTGCAAAGGTCCTTGCGACCAGTCTGATCCTGTTATTTGAAAGTTTCACTGAACATACCGATTCCTTTACTGAACCACTGAAGTCATCAGACTTGTGGATCTTGAAAGTGGCAACATAAAAGTGTAGTGGTATCACAGATTGCATGCCAGTATGTCATGATTCCCTACCAGGAAACATTTGTAATTACACCTCTTCTCCATCAGTTCGTGTGATTTTTAGCTCAGTTGACCAGTCAGTGAGCTGTATCTGCGCTTGTCATCCATTCGTGAGGGGTACATTCTACATAAACACCTCAGGTATATATATATATATATATGTGTGTGTGTGTGCGTGTGAACGTTTCATTATTCCTATCACTTTCCAGTCCACTAACTAATCTCTATTACTCAACTAACCTGTGAGCAGTGCATATGAAATGTACAAAACCTGCAGCTTTCTTACACCTACTTTCCGTCATATCCATGAGAGGGTGTAGTTACTGAAACTTTCTTTTTCGTAGGTCTTCATAAACCATTGGTTTTTTGGGAATACTGAATCAAAGCCAGTATTTAGATGTACTTGGTTGTCGATTATGCAGACGAAAATCTGTTGGCAGTGATTCCAGAAAATTTACTGGACACTGCAGGGCAACTGTGTGCTCTTTAGCCCCCTATGAAGATACAAATAGGGTCGGCAATGCAGCGAAGAAGGTGGATGTGCCAGGGGATGAGTGGAAATCGTTTCCACTCAAAAGAATAATGAACAATCGATTAACATCAATATGGTGTTTTCTTTGGTTAACTAACTTGTGTTATTATTTAAGGAGAAACATGTTGGTAAATGAGCTTCAACTAATAATTAGTTGAAGAGAACAATTGTACATGAAAGAAATACAAACACTGTTTAAATAATTGACTGATAGAATGCATTATATACAAACAAAATATGCAGACATACCACTAAGGATACTGGCCAGCACAGTGACTTAATATGATACAATGTATACATGTAGTTGTATATTTTGTGATATGGCCTATTTATGATTGAAATGAAATTTAAATACTACAAAAAGCGTAGGTGGTCTGAAAAGGCGGTGGGGTGGGGTGGGTCGTACAAAAGTTACTGGAAGGTGCATAAAAGATTGTGCAATGGTTGTTGGAAGGTTCCAAAAAGGTTGTGGGAAGGTCACCGGTAGGTTGTGTATTGGTTGCTGGAAGGTCACCGATAGGTTGTGTATTGGTTGCTGGAAGGTCACCAATAGGTTGTGTATTGGTTTGGTTGCTGTAAGGTCACCGATAGGTTGTGTATTGGTTTGGTTGCTGTAAGGTCACCGATAGGTTGTGTATTGGTTTGGTTGCTGGAAGGTCACTGATAGGTTGTGTATTGGTTGCTGGAAGGTCACTGATAGGTTGTGTATTGGTTGCTGGAAGGTCACCAATAGGTTGTGTATTGGTTTGGTTGCTGTAAGGTCACCGATAGGTTGTGTATTGGTTTGGTTGCTGGATGGTCACTGATAGGTTGTGTATTGGTTGCTGGAAGGTCACTGATAGGTTGTGTATTGGTTGCTGGAAGGTCACTGATAGGTTGTGTATTGGTTGCTGGAAGATCACTGATAGGTTGTGTATTGGTTGCTGGAAGGTGATTTCACAAGTCATTTCACCACGTTGTAGCAACCTAGATGGGAGTCTACACAATTACATTGTAACAACGTCACTTCACAAAGTCATCATAACCAAAAAGTAATGGCAACGTTGTGACAACATAGAATTGTTTCCTGGGTAAGCACCATGAAACCATGGGATGACGTGACAGCCAGTGCTGGCATTAGGCAGATGTACGTAGCGGAGTACAGCTAGGTTTGCTCAGAATGTGGCACACATCAGGTGAGAGTGATCCTAGCATAGAACTGCGCTGCTCCCCAACTCATGTCAAAGTCCGTCCTTGTTCACACCACCAATGGCTAATGTACTGCAACATGAAGGTTGGCGACTGGTGTGTAGTAGCATGTGATGGTGCTACTTACACGGGTGAGGTTACAACAGTAGCTGAGTAGGAATATGAGGTGTCTGTCATGGTTAGGGCAGGGAATTTGTGGAAGTGGCCGAATACTCAGAATACTCAGGACAAGGTGTTCCTTGTGCCGACATGGCCACCAGAGGTAGCAGACTCTAGAGACCAGGTCAAATTCAGCGAGATTTGAAATGACGAGATTGACAGTATGGGGAACATATGTCACAGCTATATAGAGCAGTCTGCATGACAAAACTACACGTGTAGGAACTATTCATACTGTTTGTCTAGATATTGCTGTGTTTGTTAGTGGGTTTGTTAAGTAAACGTAAAATCCGATGGGCCAAAATCTATTGATTGAATTACCGACAATTTATAAAATAAATATATCACATTAAATTGGATTGTTTTGTTACAGTTTATTTACTACTAAACAACATGCAATAAAACTGTCATATTTGTAACTTTGCAATTTTTTGCAAATTGTCAATATCCACTGAACATAATGTCAACTACTCGATCGTCATTTTATATCCGAAGTATGTCCAGTTGAGAACAGTGATACTCGACACTACACACAGTAACTGTCTGAAGTTTTGTTTCTTTGTCTTCAATATGTATCCCAAGAGTGTTATTTCGTAACGAAAGTTTGTTGAAAATTATGTTGCATGACACTACGCACAGTAAGTGTGCATAGATTATCCTATGAGGTTGACTTTCAAGAACACTACACACAGTAGTGTCTACAATTTGTTCAGTTCATCTTCACTATTGACGGTGCAAATTTTTGTGTATCCCTAGACCATCAGCACAATTTGAAAGTCGGCCTAAATAGCAATGACACGCTAAAGTATTCTCACCATCTGTAAGACTTCAGGTGATTGGCTAGTTTGTTTGTGGAGACAAGGACAGATTCAGAAGAAGACCATCAGACACCAAGACTGAAAAAGAAGATCATCTTGCAGTTACATCCGCATGTATCGATTTAGTCCAGCATCACGTGAGGTCAACTTTAGTGATCTAGTGAGGGAGTTCTATATATTGACGAATTTGACACCTATGCTCGTCAAGCAGGTATTAGTGACGAAGACCGGGCCATGTCGGTCTTTGATCACCTCGGAGGATGTGCCCGAGAGGAGGTGTTGTGCCATCCCGAGGCAATTCGACTGGACTACAAATCTTTGGTGGACTTGCTGACTTTGAGGTTCGGTCCATCTGAGTCTGTCCCATCGTTGAGCATGATATTTCATTTCATGGACGGAGAAACGTTGGCTGATTATAGCCGGGTCCTTATGCGGCTACACAGTCGCATGGAGAAGGCCGCTGTCACCAAGGCAGTTTGTTAGGGGTGTAAGGGACCAGACTGTTAGGCACTAACTCCAGCGGATTGCTTTGAGTTCTGCCAACAAGTCCTTCCTCGACATGTGAGGTGAGGCGCTCTCCCTGTTATGCGAGCATGATGAGAGGCATCATACCGTGCGAGCGCGTGGTGGGCCAGGAAGACACTGTGGAGAAATTTTTTTTGCAGGTGCTGCAGTCTCAGCAACAGCTGCAAACGCAGATTATGCAGCTAGCTTCACAACAGGTCAACCTCGGTTTGCTGCACCAGCTAGGCCAGCCCGAGCAGCAACCTCACCCAGGCCCAACCCCCGAGATGGCTCGTGTTTCTACTGTAAAGAGCAGGGCCATTACATCAGAGAATGTCCGAAGAAGAGGGTAGCCGAATCGAGGAAGGGCCCGGAGCCGATTCGTGCCCAGGGATCTGAGATTGTGTTTGTGTGATTTTGCCTTTGTGTTGTTTCCACTGCGTTTGCTGGGGTGGAGAATGTCGGCACGGCACATGTGCCCTCCATCAAGCTTGGCATCGATGGTGTGGTGGAGAACTACCTCCAGCTTCCAAAAGAAACGCTGCTCAAGAAGTTTGTCGGGTTCGGTTGTGGCGGTGCGGCAGTGATGGTTGGAGTGAACAATGGCGTTGCAACACTCTTCTGTAGAGCAGCCTTGTGTGCAAGCAATTCACTGTCGCCCATCGCCTAGAGCTAACCTACTAGGAAGCTCTTGGTCGTTTGTCTACTCCTCATTCTCTACCTGTTTTATCATAATTCGCCTCTCAACCACAGCAACCTGAAGGCTGCATTTGATACGCTGGCACAACCCCATGCTTTGTCGCCACATGTCGGTGGCACTCGTTGGCTGCCACACCAGCTGAAAGCACTATGAGTATTGATCAGTGGATACCCAGATAGCATAACATATCAGCCCGACATCGGCAGAAGATCAGCACTGATCAGCAGATATTGCCGGCATCAGGCCGACATAGACAGAATATCGGCTCTGATCGGCAACTTTGGGCATTATACCCGACGTCGGCTCAATGCCATGTAAGATTTAGCTAGCTCTATAGGAATTTGCCATCATTGGCCCGCTGTCGGTACGATATCATTATCAATAGTGATAAAGTGTGGATTAAAACATGTTTAATATATTATTAATCAGGTGGTGGACTAGCTCGGTAATTTCCATGTCACGTGTTCTGCTGCGCCTATCGCAGACAACCTGTTGTAGCAGCAGTTAATTTGGCGCGAATGTCGCACTTTGTATCGCGCAGCGGCACGAGCAAGTCGCATTTCATTCAGACAAGTTTTCAAAACTTTGGCGGCACCACGCGATGATTTCTTTTTCATAAACACAACTGAACAATATCAAGATGGAATGGACCACGGGCAGACCGAAACAGTCTGAAAATGCGATGCGGGTTTGGGCCGCTGAGCAGAAGCTCAACGGGAAGACGGTTGAGTTACTCCTAAAAGAAGGCTTTACCTCCATGGAGGCACTGGCGCTGTTGGACGGGGACGATTTAGTATATACAAAGATCCCCCACAGCCAAGGCTCAGTTTTGGCCGATTTTAGGAAGGGTTTTTGAAGCCTGTTGCATCTGACTCGTTTATTATTGGCTTGTTTAGTGGTGAAAAAAACCCAGGAGATGTAGGGGAATATCTTCAGGATTTTATTGCTGAAGAGCAGTTTATTGAACTGTATGAAATTGATGGTTCTAGCAACAAACTTGGCATTCATTCATCATGTTTCATCTGTGATGCCCCTGTACGTGCCTTTGTGAAGAACATTAACGATCACACTCACAATGCTTATCAAGGTTGTGATAAATGTGTTCAGGACAGTGTACGGGAAGGCAAAGTAACATTCCCGGAGATTGACACTCCCCTTTGCACTGATTTTGATGAATTGAAAGGTGAAAATCATCATTTACAAGACACTTTATCCCCACTTTGCAATCTTTCACTGGGAAAGGTTTCTCAGTTTGCCCAGGATCCTATGCATCTTGTGTATCTTGCCCAGGATCCTACGCATCTTGTGTATCTTGGAGTTGGGAAACATTTGATATGGATTGGATGAAAGGGCCTGTTGTGAATAGGTGTTGCATTTGGTGCACATAACATCAGACAGATCTCAGAATGACTTCTTTCCTCTCGGAGATACCGCCCCCGGGAGTTTCCCCATAGATGTAGATCATTGTCAGAAGTGGATAGATGGAAAGCGACAGAGTTTCGGCAGTTCATCCTCTACAGTGGTCCTGTTGTGGTTAAAGGCTAAATCTCCAATATCTTTTACCAGCATTTTTTGCTTCTCGTTGTCGGCATCTTTTGTCTTTGCAGTTCTCTGCATTATGCTACGCACTGCGAGTATGCTCACAGTATCTTGTGTATGATTGTAGAACAGCGAGGTAAACTGTACGGTAAAGATATGCTTGTCTACAATGTTCATGGGTTGACTTATCTAGCAGCTGATGTAATGTGATTTGGCCCCTTTGATACAATTTCTGCTTTCCCGTTCAAAAGTTTTCATGTAAGATAAAAAAAGGCCAAGAAAGCCTCAGTTTCCACTTCCTCAGGTTATTCATCGATTGTCAATTTGTCAGAGACGCAGAATATGCTCAAAGTGAACAAAAAGTTAAAGGAATGCTCTCTGAAAGAGGAACATACCTGGGGACCTCTTCCATTTGAATTCAGGCAATATTCACACTTCTCACGAATTCAATGTGATGATCTGTATTTGTCTATCAATGATGAAGATAACTGCAATAAGGTTGGTTCATCGTATGGACTTATCAGGAACATTTGCAAAGGTCCTTGCGACCAGTCTGATCCTGTTATTTGAAAGTTTCACTGAACATACCGATTCCTTTACTGAACCACTGAAGTCATCAGACTTGTGGATCTTGAAAGTGGCAACATAAAAGTGTAGTGGTATCACAGATTGCATGCCAGTATGTCATGATTCCCTACCAGGAAACATTTGTAATTACACCTCTTCTCCATCAGTTCGTGTGATTTTTAGCTCAGTTGACCAGTCAGTGAGCTGTATCTGCGCTTGTCATCCATTCGTGAGGGGTACATTCTACATAAACACCTCAGGTATATATATATATATATATGTGTGTGTGTGTGCGTGTGAACGTTTCATTATTCCTATCACTTTCCAGTCCACTAACTAATCTCTATTACTCAACTAACCTGTGAGCAGTGCATATGAAATGTACAAAACCTGCAGCTTTCTTACACCTACTTTCCGTCATATCCATGAGAGGGTGTAGTTACTGAAACTTTCTTTTTCGTAGGTCTTCATAAACCATTGGTTTTTTGGGAATACTGAATCAAAGCCAGTATTTAGATGTACTTGGTTGTCGATTATGCAGACGAAAATCTGTTGGCAGTGATTCCAGAAAATTTACTGGACACTGCAGGGCAACTGTGTGCTCTTTAGCCCCCTATGAAGATACAAATAGGGTCGGCAATGCAGCGAAGAAGGTGGATGTGCCAGGGGATGAGTGGAAATCGTTTCCACTCAAAAGAATAATGAACAATCGATTAACATCAATATGGTGTTTTCTTTGGTTAACTAACTTGTGTTATTATTTAAGGAGAAACATGTTGGTAAATGAGCTTCAACTAATAATTAGTTGAAGAGAACAATTGTACATGAAAGAAATACAAACACTGTTTAAATAATTGACTGATAGAATGCATTATATACAAACAAAATATGCAGACATACCACTAAGGATACTGGCCAGCACAGTGACTTAATATGATACAATGTATACATGTAGTTGTATATTTTGTGATATGGCCTATTTATGATTGAAATGAAATTTAAATACTACAAAAAGCGTAGGTGGTCTGAAAAGGCGGTGGGGTGGGGTGGGTCGTACAAAAGTTACTGGAAGGTGCATAAAAGATTGTGCAATGGTTGTTGGAAGGTTCCAAAAAGGTTGTGGGAAGGTCACCGGTAGGTTGTGTATTGGTTGCTGGAAGGTCACCGATAGGTTGTGTATTGGTTGCTGGAAGGTCACCAATAGGTTGTGTATTGGTTTGGTTGCTGTAAGGTCACCGATAGGTTGTGTATTGGTTTGGTTGCTGTAAGGTCACCGATAGGTTGTGTATTGGTTTGGTTGCTGGAAGGTCACTGATAGGTTGTGTATTGGTTGCTGGAAGGTCACTGATAGGTTGTGTATTGGTTGCTGGAAGGTCACCAATAGGTTGTGTATTGGTTTGGTTGCTGTAAGGTCACCGATAGGTTGTGTATTGGTTTGGTTGCTGGATGGTCACTGATAGGTTGTGTATTGGTTGCTGGAAGGTCACTGATAGGTTGTGTATTGGTTGCTGGAAGGTCACTGATAGGTTGTGTATTGGTTGCTGGAAGATCACTGATAGGTTGTGTATTGGTTGCTGGAAGGTGATTTCACAAGTCATTTCACCACGTTGTAGCAACCTAGATGGGAGTCTACACAATTACATTGTAACAACGTCACTTCACAAAGTCATCATAACCAAAAAGTAATGGCAACGTTGTGACAACATAGAATTGTTTCCTGGGTAAGCACCATGAAACCATGGGATGACGTGACAGCCAGTGCTGGCATTAGGCAGATGTACGTAGCGGAGTACAGCTAGGTTTGCTCAGAATGTGGCACACATCAGGTGAGAGTGATCCTAGCATAGAACTGCGCTGCTCCCCAACTCATGTCAAAGTCCGTCCTTGTTCACACCACCAATGGCTAATGTACTGCAACATGAAGGTTGGCGACTGGTGTGTAGTAGCATGTGATGGTGCTACTTACACGGGTGAGGTTACAACAGTAGCTGAGTAGGAATATGAGGTGTCTGTCATGGTTAGGGCAGGGAATTTGTGGAAGTGGCCGAATACTCAGGACAAGGTGTTCCATGTGCCGACACGGCCACCAGAGGTAGCAGACTCTAGAGACCAGGTCAAATTCAGCGAGATTTGAAATGACGAGATTGACAGTATGGGGAACATATGTCACAGCTATATAGAGCAGTCTGCATGACAAAACTACACATGTAGGAACTATTCATACTGTTTGTCTAGATATTGCTGTGTTTGTTAGTGGGTTTGTTAAGCAAACGTAAAATCCGATGGGCCAAAATCTATTGATTGAATTACCGACAATTTATAAAATAAATATATCACATTAAATTGGATTGTTTTGTTACAGTTTATTTACTACTAAACAACATGCAATAAAACTGTCATATTTGTAACTTTGCAATTTTTTGCAAATTGTCAATATCCACTGAACATAATGTCAACTACTCGATCGTCATTTTATATCCGAAGTATGTCCAGTTGAGAACAGTGATACTCGACACTACACACAGTAACTGTCTGAAGTTTTGTTTCTTTGTCTTCAATATGTATCCCAAGAGTGTTATTTTGTAACGAAAGTTTGTTGAAAATTATGTTGCATGACACTACGCACAGTAAGTGTGCATAGATTATCCTATGAGGTTGACTTTCAAGAACACTACACACAGTAGTGTCTACAGTTTGTTCAGTTCATCTTCACTATTGACAGTGCAAATTTTTGTGTATCCCTAGACCATGAGCACAATTTGAAAGTCGGCCTAAATAGCAATGACACGCCAAAGTATTCTCACCATCTGTAAGACTTCAGGTGATTGGCTAGTTTGTTTGTGGAGACAAGGACAGATTCAGAAGAAGACCATCAGACACCAAGACTGAAAAAGAAGATCATCTTGCAGTTACATCCGCATGTATCGATTTAGTCCAGCATCACGTGAGGTCAACTTTAGTGATCTTGTGAGGGAGTTCTATATATTGACGAATTTGACACCTATGCTCGTCAAGCAGGTATTAGTGACGAAGACCGGGCCATGTCGGTCTTTGATCACCTTGGAGGATGTGCCCGAGAGGAGGTGTTGTGCCATCCCGAGGCAATTCGACTGGACTACAAATCTTTGGTGGACTTGCTGACTTTGAGGTTCGATCCATCTGAGTCTGTCCCATCGTTGAGCATATTTCATTTCATGGACGGAGAAACGTTGGCTGATTATAGCCGGGTCCTTATGCGGCTACACAGTCGCATGGAGAAGGCCGCTGTCACCAAGGCAGTTTGTTAGGGGTGTAAGGGACCAGTCTGTTAGGCACGAACTCCGGCGGATTGCTTTGAGTTCTGCCAACAAGTTCTTCCTCGACATGTGAGGTGAGGCGCTCTCCCTGTTATGCGAGCATGATGAGAGGCATCATACCGTGCGAGCGCGTGGTGGGCCAGGAAGACACTGTGGAGAAATTTTTTTTGCAGGTGCTGCAGTCTCAGCAACAGGTTTGCTGCACCAGCTAGGCCAGCCCGAGCAGCAACCTCACCCAGGCCCAACCCCCGAGATGGCTCGTGTTTCTACTGTAAAGAGCAGGGCCATTACATCAGAGAATGTCCGAAGAAGAGGGTAGCCGAATCGAGGAAGGGCCCAGAGCCGATTCGTGCCCAGGGATCTGCCCTGCCGACTCGGTCGGAAAACTAGTCCCCTCCGCTACAGTGGGCAAACTGATGGAGGCCGAAGCTTATGTGCCCAGGCATAGGAAAGTTGCCTATGAGGAGCTGGCTGCTGAGCCAGTGGTTGATGTACAGGTGGGTGTAGTGATGTCGAAGGGGAATTGTTGGAAAAGCTGGTGGCAAGGAGCCCACAGCTGAAATAAATGTAGGTGGAGTCCCTATAAGGGTGTGTATTAGACACAGGAGCCGAAACATCATTAATGCCCTCCTCATTCTATCGTGAGCACCTCACCAGTATGGTATGTGGCTTAGAGAATGTGGGCACATTCATGAAGATTGTTGGCGTAAACAGCCTAGATGTGCAGACAGAAGGCTGCCTTGATGTCCCAATTACCATCTTTGGGCACACCATCATGGCTAGTTTCTTTGTGAAACAAGATACCACAAGGAGTGGTGGTGAGAGGAGGGCCAAATACCCAGTAATTCTAGGGTGCAACATCCTCCGGGCCATAGCCGACAAAGCTATGGAGCCAATTGGTCCTTCGAAAGATGATTGGCGACTGGCTTTGCGGTGGCTGGAGCTCGAGTCAGGAGGAGAGAGTGGCTGTGAAGGCAGCGAGTCAGTTGTTGTCAGGACAGCTGGTGTGGTTGTCAGCCCACCAGGTAGCAACGGGGACACAGGTGAGGAGGTCAGTGAGCTGGCTGCAGTGACGCGTGAGCTAGTCACGATCCCACCAGGGGAGGTGGTCATTCTACAGTGTTGCATAGAACAAGCAGCATCTCTAGAAGGGAGGCTAGAGTCGTTACAGGCAGCAGACAGCATTAATGTCCAGCTACACATGGTGGAGGGTGTGCAGTGCATTAAAGAGAGTAAGCTGGAGGTGCTTGTTGCCAATCCTGGGCCTGAGGCGGTGACTGTCCCTGCAGCAGCCAGGATGTTGACAGTCCAGGAAGTGGCTGTCACCGATCAGGTGATCTCACCGACGCCAGATGCATTGAATATCTCGGTACAGCAGGTGATTGTAGAGGGCAAAGGCGGACCATCCCCTTTGACGCATGACTCGGGCAAGCACGACCAACCAGACGAACAGATCTTTTCCTTTCCAGATGGTGCACAGTACACTCTGTCACCCGGACTCAGGCTAGATGGGTTGGAGCCGGATCATGCGCTACGAGTGGCAGCATTGGTTAGATGGGTTGGAGCCGGATCATGCGCTACGAGTGGCAGCATTGGTTAGATGGGTTGGAGCCGGATCATGCGCTACGAGTGGCAGCATTGGTTAGATGAGTTGGAGCCGGATCATGCGCTACGAGTGGCAGCATTGGTTAGATGGGTTGGAGCCGGATCATGCGCTACGAGTGGCAGCATTGGTTAGATGAGTTGGAGCCGGATCATGCGCTACGAGTGGCAGCATTGGTTAGATGAGTTGGAGCCGGATCATGCGCTACGAGTGGCAGCATTGGTTAGATGGGTTGGAGCCGGATCATGCGCTACGAGTGGCAGCATTGGTTAGATGGGTTGGAGCCGGATCATGCGCTACGAGTGGCAGCATTGGTTAGATGGGTTGGAGCCGGATCATGCGCTACGAGTGGCAGCATTGGTTAGATGAGTTGGAGCCGGATCATGCGCTACGAGTGGCAGCATTGGTTAGATGGGTTGGAGCCGGATCATGCGCTACGAGTGGCAGCATTGGTTAGATGGGTTGGAGCCGGATCATGCGCTACGAGTGGCAGCATTGGTTAGATGGGTTGGAGCCGGATCATGCGCTACGAGTGGCAGCATTGGTTAGATGGGTTGGAGCCGGATCATGCGCTACGAGTGGCAGCATTGGTTAGATGGGTTGGAGCCGGATCATGCGCTACGAGTGGCAGCATTGGTTAGGCAGTATGATTCTGTGTTCTCCAAAGGGCCACATGATGTTGGGCGCTGTGATCTGATACCACATGAGATCAGAGTTACTGATACAGCCCCGGTTCATGCTGCTTACCGCCGTGTTCCGCCACACATGGTCGATGAGTTGAAGCAGTTATTGCAGGGCTTTCTGGATCAAGGACTCATCCGCCGTTCGTCCAGCAATTATGCCAGCGCTGTCGTTCTGGTGAGAAAGAAATCGGGTGCTTTGCGTCGATGTATTGATTACAGGCAGCTGAACTCCAAATGTCTCAAAGACGCATTTCCTCTGCCGCGCATCGACGAATCGTTGGAGGCCATGAGTGGGGCATGCTTATTCTCCTCACTAGATTTGGCCCATGGTTATTTTCAGGTGACAATGCACCCTGAGTCGGTGGCCAAGACTGCATTCCATGTACCGTGGGGATTGTATGAGTTTACACGAATGCCGCAGGGATTGATGAACAGTCTGAGCACTTTTCAGCGAATCATGGAGATGATCTTCGGTGACTTGAATCTGTGTGAACTCATACTCTATCTGGATGACCTTTTGGTGTTCTCCAAAACTGTGCCAGAGCACATCGACAGGTTGGAGGTGTTTCAGCGGCTACAACATGGTTTGAAACTAAATGGGGCAAAGTGCAATTTATTCCAGGCACAGGTGGCTTACCTTGGGCATGTTGTGAGCAAGGAGGGAGTGGCAGTCGATCCGGACAAAATTGCACGTGTTCGCTACTGGCCAACACCGACCACGCAGGCTGAGTTACGTTCCTTTCTGGGCCTGGCGTCATACTATCGATGGTATGTGTCAAATTTTGCCAAGATAGCTGCACCCATGCATGCACTGACAGGCAAGGAAGATGCAAAAGGGCGGAAGGCAACAAAGATCTTGGATTGGTCCGAGGAGGCTGCGGCTGCATTTACCTCTTTGAAACAGGTCCTGTGCAGTGCCCCTGTACCGACATATCCCCGGTTTGACCGTGACTTCGTGCTGGAGGTGGATGCCTCATTGAAAGGTCTGGGGGCATGCCTTTCCCAGGTGGATGTAAGTTGCGGCCAGTGGCATTTGCCAGTCGTGGTCTGAGGGGGGCAGAACGCAACTATCCAGATTTTTCCAGCTTCAAGCTGGAGTTGCTTGCACTGAAATGGGCAGTGTCTGAGAAGTTCACAGCTTATACTCTCGGATCACACTGCATAGTGTATACAGACCATAACCCTCTTGCCCATTTGAGAACTGCAAATCTGGGGGCAACCGAGCACAGGTGGGTAGAACAGCTTCCTTTGACATGGAGGTGCGATACAGGTCAGGAGAGACTAACCAGTGTGCGGATGCATTGAGCCGGTGTCCAGCTAATATGTCAGCTGAGGAGACAACAACTGTGCTCCATCTGGCTATGGACAGCACTGCCGTCCCTAAAGAGATTAGGGGAAGTCAGTCTCATGACATAAGACTGGCAGAGCTCACAGTGGAGAGTGGACTTACACCGGCAGTGTTACCCTCTTACAGCCCGGGGCAACTGGCAAAGATGCAGAGTGAGGATCCTGTACTTGGAGAGTTGTGTGAGCGATGGAAAGCCGGATGGGATCCTGGTCAGATGGCTCCGAATGATGGTTTGCCTGGCCTCCAGGCTTGGATCAATGAATGGCCAAATCTTGCAGAAAGAGATGGCGTTCTCTACGTGACTCTGTGCGTGATTCTGTCTACCAGCTACTGGTGCCGACAGTGTTACGTACCATTGTATTGCAGGCAGTGCATGATCAGTGGGGTCACCAAGGAGTTGGTCGATCCTATGGGCTGTTGAGAGCCCGATGCTACTGGCCAGGCATGAATCGGGATGTCAGGGAGTATGTGCGTAAGTGCTTTCAGTGCACTGTCTCAAAAGCACAAACCCCTATTGTCCGTCCACCCATGCGTCACCTGTTGGCCTTTAAGCCCATGGAGCGTCTGGCCATTGGCGGGTTCGAGGATGTGCTGGTGATGACTGATTTGTTTACCAAGTTTGCACAGGCGGTGCCATGCAAGGATCAGACTGCTCCAGTGGTTGCTAAGGCGCTGAATGACCACTGGTTTGGGTGTTATGGTGTCCCAGTACAGTTGCACTCAGACCAGGGTCGTAACTTTGAGAGTGAACTGATCCGAGAGATATGTGGCTTGTATGGTGTGCAGAAGACATGCACCACTCCTTACCATCCGCAGGGGAATGGACAGACGGAGCGGTTTAACCATACTCTTTGTTCACTGATCAAGTCGCTTGGTGCGACAGAATGTAGAAAATGGCCAGGGGCATTGCCCCATCTGGTGATGATCTACAACACTACCCCGCACAGTGTCACTGGTATATCGCCATACACACTGATGTTCGGACGGAAGCCGCTGCTGCCAGTGGATCAGCTGATCAACAACACTAGACTAGACTGGAATGAGGACTATGTACAGGAACAGTCTGACTTGATTCGTCGGGCACAGTCCATTGCAAAGGACAGTCTGATGAAGGCAGCAGACGCAGACAAACAGAGATGGGACCGTCGAGCCCACGCAGGCCCGATCCCGGTGGGACATCGGGTGCTGCTGAAGCAGTGTGCGTTCACGGGCAGGCACAAACTGAGCGACCATTATGGTGGGGTCAGTTATGTGGTGGTAACATCACAGACTGATAAGAACCTGTATGAGATTCGTCCGGTTAATGGAGGTCCAGCTAAATGGGTGAATCGGAAACTGCTGATTCAGGACCCACGAACTGGCTCACAGGACCCCCCAGTTGGGCTGGATATCCTGCCAATGGTAGAGCCCAGTGTCCCAGACAATGCAGACAGTGAATCAGTGACACTGTCACAGGGTAGAGGGGAGGCTCCTGTGGTTGGGTATCGTCGGTCAAGCCGTATCAACAAGGGTCGCCACTCGAACCCTGCACATATGCCAAGGGCTGGGCACTGAGGACGATTAAGTACGATAAGTAGTGCTTGTACATAGTGGTGAACAGTTGCCATATATGTAGGTGCGTACGTGGTAGTTGCCTGCACGAGAGGGACAGGGGTCTCCCACTGCCATCGAATGCTGTATATATTCTGTATTTTCATTGGTTTGTAGGGGCGTACGTGGTAGTTGCCTGCACGAGCGGGACAGGGGTTTCCCACTGCCATCGAACGCTGTATATATTCTGTATTTTCATTGGTTTGTAGGGGCGTACGTGGTAGTTGCCTGCACGAGCGGGACAGGGGTCTCCCACTGCCATCGAACGCTGTATGTACTCGGTATTTTCAGTGGTCTGTAGGTGCGGCTGTGGTAGTTGCCTGCATGAGCGGGACAGGGGTCTCCCACTACCTCCCGCTGATAGTATTTTCTGGTTTCAGGTGATGGCTGAGGTCAGACCAAGCGTGGTCTTATTTGGACATTCGTTTGTCAGGCAACTATGTTGTCGCTCTGAGCACCGGCGTGAGTCGCTCTCACAGACTTTGGGATTGGAAGGCAGATGTGCCCTGTCCAGCTTTGGCCAGGGTGGCTTGAGCTATTGTAGGATTCTCTCGAACCCTGGCAGCTATGCACAGCACATACTGGCATGTGGTCAGCCTGACCTCCTAATTGTGGATGTGGGATCCAACGACCTTGGCGCAGTGGACACATCTGTTGCCGAGGTCGTGAACAATGCCCTCAGGTTCTTGGGGGTGTTGGACGCCTATGGCGTTTCTCCAAAGAGGATCTTGTTCCTTTCCGTAATCCAGCGGACCTCCACGGGAAAGCATGGGGGGGTGTCCTTGAACACGTACAACCACCGAGTGAAGGCATTTAATGCTCGCTTAGCACCTGTCTAAACCAATATCCACATGTCTCTGTAGTGTCGCAGGCTAAAATAAATAGACCCAAATTCATTTCCACCGACGGGTGTCACCTCACTGAGGAGGGGCTAGTGAAATATGGATACGGGTTGAGGCAGAGTGTGCTAAAATATCTGCCCTGGTGCTAAACATGTATTGTCTGTGTTAAGGTAGAAGAATGTTATTGGTGTACATATTCAGCAGCAGTTTGCTGCGATCCAAGGATCAGTTGGTTGTGTCGTGGAGGTTGAAGGTATCGCAGAAGAAACCAGTGCACCTTTACTCGACTAACCAGGTGTGTGACATGGAAGATGTCACGACCACCGCCACGACAGAGGCCATATGCATGAACATGGACTACCGTAGGCCCCGCCTAAGCTCGGCCTAACTGGTCTATAACTCAGTGAGTGATTTAGTCGCAATGCTTGAACTGGTCGTAGCGCGAAGATCGCCTCAGCCTATTAAGTCTAGACTGTGGTCCAAGAGTCTGAAAAAGGACCGGTTACTGCCTTGATGCGGGGATTTCCGATGAATTGCATCGCACTGCGCACGCGCGGGGGGCGACGAGCAGGGTCAATGTGTCCGATCAAGGCATGGTCATTGTTTATATTTACACTAGGCAGCATGGACATCCCCGAATGAGAAGCGTGCGCTAGGTAGAAAAACGTCGAACTTCAGACAGGATGAGATTCTGTATTTAGTAGAAGGAATCGCGCATGATAAGCTTGTAATTTTAAGTAAATTACAAACTTCCATCACAAACAAGAAAAAGCATGAAGCATGGCACGAGATCACCAAGAAAGTGAATGCCTTAGGCGTGGCATTACACACGGAAGAGGACAGACTTGAAATCGACTGTTTTGAATTGCGTGCGGGATCAGAAAAAGACAGGAGGCGAACCGTCAAGCAAACCGCCTCCATACGCTGATATCATCATGGATATCATTGGAGACAAAACTGACATGGCCACAAGCATTGGTGGTAAGTTGTTATTTCATGTCCAGCCAAATTTAAGATTATTATTATATATTAAGTGATATGCTGTCAAGTTTCACCATGTTTATGTAACTGGCAGGGTTACTGACGAATTAGTTAATTATTTACTTCCATTATTCCAAAACTCCAAGTACTCTTTTTGTTCTCATTACTTTTAATGTGTTAAGTCTGTAGACCCCATGTCGCCAGTGTAGCATATGCTGCCTGGGAAAGCCATTAGGTTCTCTTCCCCTGCGGTGTCAGTTTCAGGAGCAGTCACCAAGCGAAGGTCATACCCCAATCACTAAGCCAGGATTAATTAAGAGACACCATCACAGAGTTTCGGAGAGAAGCTGGACAGACATAGCACTCCAGTGTTTTTCCACGAGGTTTTGTGTTTTAACAGAGAAAAACACAAATGAAGATGTAAGGTGGGTGGATTGCACCAGGATATAACTAACAGCAGATTTATGTAATTATCTCCCAATACTGGCTGTTAATGTTACTTTTAAGTTCCCCATGGGAAGGTCAGTTAATTGGTCTGTGTTGACATGTTGACAGAGTCTTTAATACTCAATAGGAGATCATTGTGTTGATATGTTCCCTGCTGAGATGTAGGCACAGTAGGCTGTGTGATGTGTCTGCAGCAGGTGTCCAGGTATGGCATTTCCCCAGGGAGTAGGGACAGCATGTTGACTGTCAGTGGATAGACTGACTGCCCATTGAGTTTAGCAGGGTAGTTCCTACTGAAGGGCTATTAACGCCCAGTGTAGTGGGTAACTTATACATTGATAAGATAGTTTAGCAGAAGAGTTAATCAATTTTATCAATGGGTTAAGTAATAAGTTGATTTCTAATTGTTGTTAGCAATTACACTTTTTTGCAAATCTAGACAAGTCCAGCTTATACATGTGACACTTAGCAGGTGTTCTCACAGCAGAATTACATATGCTATTTTAGTGCATTTTAAGGGAATCATTATGTCAGCATGCATATAATGATATATTGTTAGTCATTATTTGGTTTATTCATTTATAACTGATAATTGGTTGTATATCAGTTACTGAGTCTTGTTAGTTAGTGCAATGCTGTGCAGTATTATATTTCACTTGCTGGTTTATTTACAGACAGTGCTGGTGTGATTGCACTGAGCAGTGTTCAGGCGCTGTGTTATACTGCAGTTCCCAGTTGGGGTGAGCATTGTTACCTTCAATGTCATGGTGTATTACTAATTGGTTAGAAACAATTAGTCTGACAGTAATTATACACAACTGTATTAAGGAATCAGAGACAATGCAGTTAGACATGCGTTTAATATTGATTAATGGACTCGTATTCTATGTGGATGATGAGCTGATGAGCCATTACATGATGATAATGGCCATGTATATGTACCGATGCGTTATTATGCATAGAGGAGTGCCTCATATACATGTGTTTAATTGTAGAAGTATTACAACTGAGTTGATACTTTATGGACATTTTACACTGATTTGATACTGTGTTAATGATACTTAGGATGCATTTGAATGTATTTCTTGATTTGGGAATACTGTGTTTAAACTAATATAGACCTGTGTTATTTTTGGATATCTAGTTACAAATATCACAGGTGCTAGCCTGCTATTTGGTATCTGAGATGATCTTATTGCAATTTAACTGTATCAAAGTTATGCAAGGAATATTATGTTTAACGCTGTTGTTGAATGGTCCTTTGTGTCCCTTGTTGCACTTGTAGTAATCATGTGTTATTATGTTGCAGGTTATTTTTTATTTGTATTTTAGATTATTAACACAATAAATGATAGTCATCATTTAACCGTGTTGTGTCTTCATGGTAAAACCCTCGCTGCATTACGTATAATTGTTATTGATTGTGTTGGCCACTGTCAAAAAGAACGAAGGAAATATAACGTAATAGGACACGTATGTGACATGTATGTATGAGTGACAGTGACCACCTAATATTGTTCTCTGAGCGTGGTTAATGAAAATAAGCATCAATGACTGGTCTTCACAACTAACATTCTGGTTCTACTGGACTGTAAACTGGGTCCGGCACACTGACCAACCAACTAACGTTTGCAGCGACCAATGTGACAACAGCAGCAATTGTCATCTTGACCGGGCTCTTTGATGCATTGTGTGACTCAAAGGTGGCTAACAAGGCGAATGAGAATGACTTGAGGCAAGAGGTTGCAGAACTAGGTCGCATCATACAAGTCAAGGACAAGCAGATTGCCGATCTGCGTGATCGTGTATTGACACTGGAGAAGGCAGATTCTCTAGAACAATACTCCAGGTGCAAGTCCCTGCAAAGCGTCTGATATGGGACGATGCAGTCATGCAGTTCGCCCGGGCTGTTGTTCACCCAGGCTGTTGTTTGCCCGGACTGTTGTTCGCCCCCCCAAGGACTACAACATCAAGTTCTGGTATCAGCCCCAATCATGTACCAGCAAACTGTGCCAGTGGAATGTTGGTTGCTGGTGAAACAAAAGTCCACAACTGGTCCTCCCCTTGAAATACAGCAAGAAAGCTGCACCTGACCACATCGTTGTACATGATCAGAGACCAGCCGATTCCACTTCCAAGTAAAGTTTCGACAACACCCGATTTATGTACCTCTACCTTCTCGTCCTCCGATACAAGCATCACGCGAAAAACCACTGACATAGACCATATCTGTGACTGCAGTACAGAGGGAGACATCTCACGGCCCGGTACTAACCCTACCCTGGCTTACGTGGAAACGGCGGTTTTCGGCAACCAATGTCAAATGCAGATCAATCAGATGCTCTTGCTGCAAGCTCTAATGAACATGATGAAGAAGTGATAACAACCACAGAAGGGTTCAGTAGGGACAATATGTTATTTTTAATCGACACAATGAGGGAGTCCATCAGAGAGAATGAGGATCTACAGAGATTCTTATCTTAGCACGAAAATACAATAAAGCTCGGAAAGGGGAAGAAGCTTATGTGGATGGAGGTGTCACAGAAACCTACCACCACGTGGCGCCACCGCTGTGTCAATGTTCTTGCCCATGATATCATTCCACCAGGTGGTGCCACCATGACGTTAACTTCCTGGGCGCCAACGTAAGAAGGCAGTGCCCATGTCATGTTCAGAAGGATATCTGAACAAACAGAAGCGAGTTTGTGCGTTCGATGCAGCCTGGAACCTTTTCAAGATGGCACCATACCTGCACATTTACAGACCGTGGTCGAAAGACTAAACACGATACGTTTTTGGAAATACACGCCGGTTCTGTACCTAAGATGATGTGAAATGGTGGACAGACCGCAATGTGATATAAACAAAATGAGATAAAGCTGAAGTTGCGCGACACTGCCGACAGCCAACATTCGAGGGTCGTCCAACGTCCTACTTTCAATTTAAATATGTATAGTTTATTTTAGTTTGTCGAGAACCGATCTTCTCTCCGTGGACGTGTTCGATCTTGATCCCTTGTCAGACCGGTTGCTGGAAGGGGGCATTGTCGTGGCAGAGGAATGACAAGAGTTCGTACACGGGACCGTACAAAGAGCAGAGATCATGGTTCGGAAAGCATCTACACCCCAAGACAAAACACTATTCTGTTTAGTGGCATAGTTGGTCCAACATTCCGTCGAAACCGCCTGCCAGACAATGTCTGCCCAGTACAAGTGTTCAAACTGTTCTTCGATGGGACAGTGAATGATCTTTTTGTCGAGCAGACTAACCTGAATGTTGAAAGAAAAAACCTGCACAACCTGCCAAACACAAGAGCGCATGGCACCCCACAACCACCGCTGAGATAAAACCGTTCTTTGGCCTCGCCTTCACCATGGGCATTGTGCAGCTACTAAAGATGCGGGACTACTGGCGACAGAAGAAGTGGCTGTTCTGCATTCTGTCGTTTGTGGAGGTCATGCCAAAAGACAGGTTCCTCCAGATCTATCGCTACTTGCATGTGTCGGACGACACACAGTTCGTACCTCGGGGAGATGCCAACCATGATCTGCTCTTCAAGGTCTGTGCACTGATGACACTGCTGCAGACACGTTTCCAGACAGTATACTGCCCCGCATGCGAATTGTCCATTGACGAGAGCATGATATCATTCAAAGGACGCATTTACTTTCGTCAATACATCCCATCAAAGAGGAAGAGGGCACGATTTGGGATGAAGGCTTCTGTGATGACGGAAGCAAAGACAGGCTACATCTGTGAAATACAGATCTACACCAGGGCCATTCACAATGAAGAGCGTGAAGTGAATCAGTCTGGCCACGTCGTCCGGGAATTAATGGTTCACTACCTTAATGCTGGCCACCATCTATACTCAGACAACTACTACACAAAACTGCCCATGATGGAGGAACTATTCAAACATAACGTAACCGATTCCCTAATATAAATACGCCAGCACTACAACTGTGCGCGACGCTCTTGTAAGTGGAACCGACGAGCTGTCTTCCATCTGTTAGAGTTATCAATCCACAACTAGTACGTGATCGAATCATTCTTGAGAGATCATCGTGGTGGTGTGAACAATCGCTTGCTACAAACACACCAGGCATTCCGTGAGGAACTGGTCGACCGCCTGATGCATACGCTAACGAGGCACGCTTCCGTAATGTTGGGAGCCATCATCCGTCCAGCAATGAGTGGAAGGACCGTGCACTGTGTACAAAGAGTGCAAGTCAAGGACAAGCAGATTGCCGATCTGCGTGATCGTGTATTGACACTGGAGAAGGCAGATTCTCTAGAACAATACTCCAGGTGCAAGTCCCTGCAAAGCGTCTGATATGGGACGATGCAGTCATGCAGTTCGCCCGGGCTGTTGTTCACCCAGGCTGTTGTTTGCCCGGACTGTTGTTCGCCCCCCCAAGGACTACAACATCAAGTTCTGGTATCAGCCCCAATCATGTACCAGCAAACTGTGCCAGTGGAATGTTGGTTGCTGGTGAAACAAAAGTCCACAACTGGTCCTCCCCTTGAAATACAGCAAAAAAAACAAGAAAGTGCACCTGACCACATCGTCGTACATGATCAGAGACCAGCCGATTCCACTTCCAAGTAAAGTTTCGACAACACCCGATTTATGTACCTCTACCTTCTCGTCCTCCGATACAAGCATCACGCGAAAAACCACTGACATAGACCATATCTGTGACTGCAGTACAGAGGGAGACATCTCACGGCCCGGTACTAACCCTACCCTGGCTTACGTGGAAACGGCGGTTTTCGGCAACCAACGTCAAATGCAGATCAATCAGATGCTCTTGCTGCAAGCTCTAATGAACATGATGAAGAAGTGATAACAACCACAGAAGGGTTCAGTAGGGACAATATGTTATTTTTAATCGACACAATGAGGGAGTCCATCAGAGAGAATGAGGATCTACAGAGATTCTTATCTGAGCACGAAAATACAATAAAGCTTGGAAAGGGGAAGAAGCTTATGTGGATGGAGGTGTCACAGAAACCTACCACCACGTGGCGCCACCGCTGTGTCAATGTTCTTGCCCATGATATCATTCCACCAGGTGGTGCCACCATGACGTTAACTTCCTAGGCGCCTACGTAAAAAGGCAGTGCCCATGTCATGTTCAGAAGGATATCTGAACAAACAGAAGCGAGTTTGTGCGTTCGATGCAGCCCGGAACCTATTCAAGATGGCACCATACCTGCACATTTAGACTATGATTGGGTGCATTAGTTACTATAATTATTATTTATATGCAGACCGACTCACAAGTCTGACACGTTAATCAAAACATGCCTTTTTTACAAATATCAGAAGACAGAAGGCATGTGTGTGATTTTTCCATTTATTTGTGCTACTGGTTGATGTTCATAGTATCAAAAACAAAGTAGTTCTCGAATCCAGGTCCGTCTCATTATATAGCAATATGTTCATTCCACGATTTCACATGGTTTCATCTACAAGAAAGGTAAATACAACTATACAAATAGTGTACTTTCTGGCTGTTTTATGGTATAAACAGCGCTCCGATTGACCACCCATTCGCAAAACAACGGATAGGGTCTACGGTTGCAATTCAGCGCACCATTCCAAATGCAAAAAGTGGTCGAAAGACTAAACAAAATACGTTTTTGGAAATACACGCTGGTTCTGTACCTAAGATGATGTGAAATGGTGGACAGACCGCAATGTGATATAAAAAAAATGAGATAAAACTGAAGTTGCGCGACACTGCCGACAGCCAACATTCGAGGGTCGTCCAACGTCCTACTTTCAATTTAAATATGGATAGTTTATTTTAGTTTGTCGAGAACTGATCTTCTCTCCGTGGACGTGTTCGATCTTGATCCCGTGTCAGACCGGTTGCTGGAAGGTGGCCTTGTCGTGGCAGAGGAATGACAAAAGTTCGTACACGGGACCGTACGAAGAGCAGAGATCATGGTTCGGAAAGCATCTACACCCCAAAACACTATTCTGTTTAGTGGCATAGTTGGTCCAACATTCCGTCGAAACCGCCTGCCAGGCAATGTCTGCCCAGTACACGTGTTCAAACTGTTCTTCGATGGGACAGTGAATGATCTTTTTGTCGAGCAGACTAACCTGAATGTTGAAAGAAAAAACCTGCACAACCTGCCAAACACAAGAGCGCATGGCACCCCACAACCACCGCTGAGATAAAACCGTTCTTTGGCCTCGCCTTCACCATGGGCATTGTGCGGCTACTAAATATGCGGGACTACTGGCGACAGAAGAAGTGGTTGTTCTGCATTCTGTCGTTTGCGGAGGTCATGCCAAAAGACAGGTTCCTCCAGATCTATCGCTACTTGCATGTGTCGGACGACACACAGTTTGTACCTCGGGGAGACGCCAACCATGATCTGCTCTTCAAGGTCTGTGCACTGATGACACTGCAGCAGACACGTTTCCAGACAGTATACTGCCCCGCATGAGAATTGTCCATTGACGAGAGCATGATATCATTCAAAGGACGCATTTACTTTCGTCAATACATCCCATCAAAGAGGAAGAGGGCACGATTTGGGATGAAGGCTTCTGTGATGACGGAAGCAAAGACAGGCTACATCTGTGAAATACAGATCTACACCAGGACCAGTCACAATGAAGAGCGTGAAGTGAATCTGTCTGGCCACGTCGTCCGGGAATTAATGGTTCACTACATTAATGCTGGCCACCATCTATACACCGACAACTACTACACAAAATTGCCCATGATGGAGGAACTCTTCAAACATTAGGTAACCGATTCCCTAATATAAATATGCCAGTACTACAACTGTGCGCGACGCTCTTGTAAGTGGAACCGACGAGTTGTCTTCCATCTGTTAGAGTTATCAATCCACAACTAGTACGTGATCGAATCATTCTTGAGAGATCATCGTGGTGGTGTGAACAATCGCTTGCTACAAACACACCAGGCATTCCGTGAGGAACTGGCCGACCAGTTGGTTGCTGGCTATCGTGCTGGACGAAAGCATGCAGGTCGACCGTCTGATGCATACGCTAACGAGGCACGCTTCCGTAATATTGGGAGCCATCATCCGTCCAGCAATGAGTGGAAGGACCGTGCACTGTGTACAAAGAGTGCAAGTCAAGGACAAGCAGATTGCCAATCTGCGTGATCATGTATTGACACTGGAAAAGGAAGATTCTCTAGAACAATACTCCAGGGGCAAGTCCCTGCAAAGCATCTGATATGGGACGATGCAGTCATGCAGTTCGCCCGGGTTGTTGTTCGCCCGGACTGTTGTTCGCCCCCCCAAGGACTACAACATCAAGTTCGGGTATCAGCCCCAATCATGTACCAGCAAACTGTGCCAGTGGAATGTTGGTTGCTGGTGAAACAAAAGTCCACAACTGGTCCTCCCCTTGAAATACAGCAAGAAAGCTGCACCTGACCACATCGTCGTACATGATCAGAGACTAGCCGATTCCACTTCCAAGTAAAGTTTCGACAACACCCGATTTATGTACCTCTACCTTCTCGTCCTCCGATACAAGCATCACGCGAAAAACCACTGACATAGACCATATCTGTGACTGCAGTACAGAGGGAGACATCTCACGGCCCGGTACTAACCCTACCCTGGCTTACGTGGAAACGGCGGTTTCTGGCAACCAATGTCAAATGCAGATCAATCAGATGCTCTTGCTGCAAGCTCTAATGAACATGATGAAGAAGTGATAACAACCACAGAAGGGTTCAGTAGGGACAATATGTTATTTTTAATCGACACAATGAGGGAGTCCATCAGAGAGAATGAGGATCTACAGATTCTTATCTTAGCACGAAAATACAATAAAGCTCGGAAAGGGGAAGAAGCTTATGTGGTTGGAGGTGTCACAGAAACCTACCACCATGTGGCGCCACCGCTGTGTCAATGTTCTTGCCCATGATATCATTCCACCAGGTGGTGCCACCATGACGTTAACTTCCTAGGCGCCTACGTAAAAAGGCCCATGTCATGTTCAGAAGGATATCTGAACAAACAGAAGCGAGTTTGTGCGTTCGATGCAGCCTGGAATCTATTCAAGATGGCACCATACCTGCACATTTAGACTGTGATTGGGTGCACTGGTAAATTAGTTACTATAATTATTATTTATATGCAGACCGACTCACAAGTCGGACACGTTAATTAAAACATGCCTTTTTTACAAATATCAGAAGACAGAAGGCATGTGTGTGATTTTTCCATTTATTTGTGCTACTGGTTGATGTTCATAGTATCAAAAACAAAGTAGTTCTCGAATCCAGGTCCGTCTCATTATATAGCAATATGTTCATTCCACGATTTCACATGGTTTCATCTACAAGAAAGGTAAATACAACTATACAAATAGTGTACTTTCTGGCTGTTTTATGGTATAAACAGCGCTCCGATTGACCACCCATTCACAAAACAACGGATAGGGCCTACGGCTGCAATTCAGCGCACCATTCCAACTGCAAAAAGTGGTCGAAAGACTAAACAAAATACGTTTTTGGAAATACACGCTGGTTCTGTACCTAAGATGATGTGAAATGGTGGACAGACCGCAATGTGATATAAACAAAATGAGATAAAGCTGAAGTTGCGCGACACTGCCGACAGCCAACATTCGAGGGTCGTCCAACGTCCTACTTTCAATTTAAATATGGATAGTTTATTTTAGTTTGTCGAGAACTGATCTTCTCTCCGTGGACGTGTTCGATCTTGATCCCTTGTCAGACCGGTTGCTGGAAGGTGGCAGAGGAATGACAAAAGTTCGTACACGGGACCGTACGAAGAGCAGAGATCATGGTTCGGAAAGCATCTACACCCCAAGACAAAACACTATTCTGTTTAGTGGCATAGTTGGTCCAACATTCCGTCGAAACCGCCTGCCAGGCAAAGTCTTTCCTACATTGGTTTTTAATACCAGTATTTCCCTTCTGTGACACTCCCGAGTTCTCTGCACTTGTATGTTTTGTTTCTTACCTAACTTATTACACATGTCGAACCTTATAATTACGATTCTTACAGCGTGACACCATTGAGGAGGAGCTTGTTGCTGGGGTGCACGAGGGCAAACAAATCATTATCAAGTCCGGCATAAAGCCCAAACTCGAAACAATCACTCTGTCCAAATGGTCCATAGCTAAGGGAGACATTTAATCTGCCATTAAGGTATTGCTTATTGAAAACGTGAATTGTTCTCAGACTAAATGTTCTATGAGTTCACCCATTCCATGTCTTGTGTTGTAATTACATTGATATATTCTCATTCAACGTACATGTACTATGAACACTAGCAATTTTATGCTTCTCAGCCAGTAGTGTATAATAGTAGGTTTCCATATCCCATTTCAAGGTGATCTATCTCACAGACCTGTACCAGGAAACCATCTTTCAATTCTACAAAACATGTCTGTTGCAACAGAAATGATCCATAGGGAACAGTAATTAGGTCGTATTGCAGGCCCATTTTTAGCACCACCATTTCACAACTTAATTGTATCTCCCTTAGGACTCATCCCAAAGAAAGATCCAGGGAAATTTAGGATCATTCATGATGTGTCGTTTCCTTCAATTAATTTTGGAATTCCAAAGGAGTGCTGTTCTGTGTCTTATGAGAATTACTATTATTTGTTTCTCTACTAATGTCAGTGGGTCCTGAATGCTTTATCACCAAGGCAGACATCGAATCAGCGTTTAGAATCATTCTTGTGCAAACTGATGATTACCATCTTCTAGAATTTACCTTTGAAGGTTAGAATTACTGTGATAAATGTATTCCGATGGTTGTTCCATTTCATGCAAGGTCTTTGAGCAATTTAGTTGTGCTTTGCAGTGGATTCTACAAAGCATGAGGTCACATCACTCGCGCATGCAAGGGCCTTTAATGAGCACACTGTTGGTGAATTCTCTTACCTTCTTGACGATATCATTAAAATGACAAATGTATCAGGGGCAAGGATCTTGAATCTTGATGAATCAGGACTAACAATGGTGCACAAGGTCCCAGACGGGATAAGCCAAAAAGGGATGAAACAGGTGGGGCAGGTGGCCTCGGGAGAACATGGTGAACTCGTTACTGGGTGTGAGATTGTCTCAGCATCTGGCGCAGCTTTGCCACCAGTGTTGGTTTTTTGAAAGAAGAACTTCAGGGACATTTTCCTCACTGGTGCACCCGAGGAGGTGCTTGGATTAGCTTCTTGGAATCAGGATGGATGAATACTGAATTGTTTTTGAGAGTGAAACTACAAATGCAATGAAGGACAATCAAATGATCTTGATCATGGACAACCATGAAAACCATCTGTTAGCTGTAGTATGCTAAGGACTATAGCATTCACATTTTAATCCTGCCACCATACACTAGTCACAAGACCTAGTCCTTGGACAGATCTGTGTTTGGGCCATTGAAGACCTTCCTTAATGCTGAAGCCAACAGCTGGTTAATGATGAATCCTGGGAAAACAATCACATTCTACCAGATGGGGCAACTCATAGTGCTGCTCGGCTTCAAAGTAATGGGAATCTAGCCACTCGATCGATCGACATGTTTTCACAGGGGATGAATTCCTTCCATCTGCACTGACAGATCGCCCATAACCAACCCAGCAGAAGGACAGCCCTGATGACAACAATGAAACCTCGCAGTGCTTGCTGCTGCTGACCATGCTACGGCAGGTGGTTCCACTGATGACGATTTCCTTACACCTGACAAAATTGTAAGATATTGATGTAGATGGTGCTGCCACCTACTGAATCAGGGTTTTTGTTAAGAGCCGGGACCCAGGTAATTTACCCGGCTATGAAGGCTCATGTACGCAGCTATCATAGACGAAGGCAGATTTATTATTAGCATCGGCGTCGGCTAATGACGGCCCGCTTTTGTGTTAAAGATTGCAGCGTGGAAGTCTCTGAGGGGCACAAATAAGTCGGCGTTCTGTGATGATCACGACACGTAACCCTTCGGTCATCATAGTTCGTAGCAAATGCTTTGCTCTAGAGGAAACATCGATAACCATGCCGCGCCGGCTGAGAGACCAGCAGACACCCGCACCTGCCGGATGTATCAGCAAACTACCTGCACCTCGTGGAGAGATCAGCAATTAACCTGTAGTGGTATGTTTGGGAGGTTAATCCCAAAACATGAGATGTCTAAAAGACAGTCGTCAATAGTAAATTTTGTTAAAAGCAAATTTATATAAGAAAAGGTAATTTATTCCAGAAATGTTAAAGTAACCAAACTTGGCCAACAAATAACATCTGAATATTCCATTATTACAAAAGTTTAACGAAACTGTTTAGTGTATGCGTGGCGAACCCTTGGCTTGCTTGCATGCTAGGTGTGGCATAGGGCGAGTGGCCTTACGTTTGCTATCACGTTTGTTCTGTCTGGACTGAAGTCTATAACGCTTCCTGGATAGTTACCTGTTTGCAAACAATAAATAGAGTTTATAGCCACACATTGTTGATATAAACATAGATATAATAATTAATCTTTCAGATTAATTATAATTTTATACACTGAAATAGAAAAATATGTACTAGACTGACATGTCCCAAGTTTGTGCATCGCAAAATTCCGTTACAGTGCGGTATTGTGCCGGTTTTCTCAAACCTATAATGATTACACAGAATTATAGCACGCAAACCACGCATACTACAAACTGGAGGAGCATTTGCAACACAAATGTGCAAGGATTATATTAAAAGGGAAGACAACAGCGACATAATAACAAGATGACATAATACCAAGATGACATAATACCAAGATGACGCAGACTTTGACGATGCATAGGACATGCAATGATATATCCATGATACTAACTTATGCGGTGGTATTGTCGGCTATGAACTGAGCCAATTACAACAATCGTCATAATTGGCTCAGTTCATTAAGGAAACGTTTCTTGAAGAGGCAAGGAGGGCAAATGCCTATGGCCTTATGGTTGACGATGTGACCGACATTTCGGTGAAGGAACAGAACATACAGTTCGTGCAGTACTACAGCGCTGCTAGTGGGATGGTTGAGGTAAGGTTCCTCAATGTGACAGATCTGTTGGAATCGGAGTCCAGGGCAAATGCTGAGTACATCACAGCAAGCATAACCGACGAGCTAGCTCGGTGTGAACTGGACATCTGGCGTTGCAACCCAGCTGAAGCGACTGAACCTTATGATGATCAGCATTCATTGTATGTGCCACAGACTTGCTCTAGCCTGTGGTGATGCCAACAACAGCGTTCGGTACATTGGTGGGATAGAACGAATCCTTGTGCAACTCTGGAAGTTCCTAGAGTACTCTTGTACCAAGACAGCTGCCTTCTTGAAGACGCAGTTATCCCTCCAAGAAATGCAACTTCCAGCTTCACAGCAGAAATTCATACAAACTGCAGAAGACTGAGATGGCTGTCAATTGACAAAGCTATTCAAGGTGTGTGGTTGGATTATGCAGCGATCATGATCACGCTGAATTCGTTGGAGCATGATGCCACTGCATGCAATTAGACATTTCATGGTGTCAGAATAGTCGGATAGTATCCACAATGACAATGCTGAAGCTGTCAGGGCCTTTTTTGCTAGAGAGCAGCATTAGTACAAATTATTGGAAGATGTGGAAATGTGAGTGAAGCTAGTTCTCAACAGCAACAAAACTAACCATGAAAACTGAAGTGGTGCAGTGTGCGACTTTTCTCCAAGTGGCGGGACCGTCGGCACAAATGGTGTTCGACACTGTGGTGTACTGATGCGGATAGACACAAAATCGAACCGCTGGTTACATTACACGGTGCGCAGGCAAACTTATTGTATTTGCTAGCATGAGATCTACTAGTGTGTGTAACAGACTTGAATGTACAAATGTGCAGCTCAAAGCGTATAGAGGTCACAAAGCGCCAGTGTTTGGCCAGATTACATTATCTGCAGTGGTATGAGAGTGTAGACATGATGTCACATTTGTTGTAGGGAAGCAGGGAGTCGCAGTTCTTGGGAAAGATGCATGTGTACAGCTAGGTCTAGTGTCTAGAGTCTAGAAGAGGTAGTATGAATGTCACCCTGTTGTTTAGCACGGGATCCCAAGCCAGACACAGGTCAAGAGTATGTGAAGGCAGACACTAAGGTCAATCAATCAGTCTCAATGTACACCAATAACAGTGTTCATTGAAAAGGTAACATATCACACTTGACTTTTAACAAGATGTTCTAGTTCCATCCTAAATTATGTTACTTTGTTTCTTAATATTCATGTTACAGCTACAGTTGTGTCACAGTGTAACGCAAGTTACATTTGACCTCCTAACAATTAAATATAACATTATGTGGGAAAAACTTCTTCTGCTGCTTTTATTTTATGAAATAAGATTCTGCAGTGATGCAGCCTTCTCAGAACCAAATATAACTAATTTTTATCAGGTTATAATTCTTTACCTAATTTCTTTCTCCCTATCACCACTAGCAAAGAATGACTCATAAGCTAACTCACAAGAACAGTAGGATGAGAGACTGACAGCCACTCTTCAGTGTCTGAGGGAGAAAAACCTGACGTTAAATCGGAAGAAGTGGGACATCGCAACAAACAAGACAGCATTCTTTAGATATGTCTACAGTGATGCAGGCATCGAGCCTGACCCAAAGAAAGTACAGGACATTCTCAATGTCAAGGAATCAAAGAATGTTGCTGATGTTTGCTAATTCTTGGGAATGGTTGCATATGTTGCTCGCTTCATACCCAACATGGCAACATTGGCTGAACCACTCCGGTTGCTGACAAGAAAGAAAGAAGCCTGGAGATGGGAGAAACCTCAGTCAGATGCATTTGAGAAGCTGAAAAAGTGCTTAGTGAGTGCCAGGGTAATGGTATACTTTGACACAGCAAAACACACCATATTGGTTGTGGATACTAGTCCCGTTGGACTAGGGGTTATGTTGGTACAAGAAGGCAAGATTGATAGTTAAATTAAGGTATTCATTTATTCTAAATATGCGACCAGATATGGATTCTGCAGTTAAAAGTATGTCAACATGCCAAATTTTACGACAACTGGTTTAGAAATAACCACGTTAACACACAATGAATGAGAAAAATAGCTTATTATGCACCCAAAATGGAGCCATTGCTAAGACAAAACACTGGGCCCGCATTCTCGAAGAAAACAATTTCGTACGTAAGAAATTTAGCAAATATGGTGGATAATCTCTTAGCTGCGAAATTGTGTAAGTTGGTAGTCTCAAAACGCTTACGAATTTTCGCAGCTACGAACTTTAATGTCTACTAACAGTAAACTACGTTATATTAACTGCAGAAGTCAACAGACGTTTTGAGAGAAGTTTGTTTACATTTTGTCCGTCACTCATAACATGATAAGTCATAACACTAGTCTCAGTCAGTATCAATGTGTCAGTCATGTTTACATGTGGAGGCGGGCAAGGGGGAACCTGCCCTATGGATCAGAGTTTTGACATTTTTACACCTAGCAAATTGTTTAGTAGTTGTATTAAACATAGTTTGTGGTTATTTTTTAAGTAATGTACAATATAATAATTAAGTATTCTGCAGACACTCCTGCATAGTATATCATTTCTATGCTTATCATTATTCCACAGAATATTACAGTATGTTTATGAAAACATTTTATTGAGCACTATTAAAACTGTGTGGTCTTACAAACAATAAACAAACTTTATATTTGTTATCGAAACAGATATATGATATATAGCTTCAGATCAACTTGTTTTGAAAACTATAGTGCTCAGCTAGGACGTTAAAATTCTGGTTACATGATGATCTCATTACTGCCAACCATCAAGGTGATTGTTTCAAAAATGTAGTTATTAATTAATAAATGCATGTTTCAACTTAATACCAATATGCAGTGTCATTAAAATAATACACTGCCATCATACGACATACCAAACCTAAAGCCATGGAACGACTATTATTAAAATTATATGGGATATAATCTGCGACAATGATACTACATAAAGAAGTGTTTGTTATTAAAGGAAAAATGTAGAATAATTTTTTTTATTTCAGGCATGAACACTGCAAACGTTCGCGCACCCAACTCAGCGTTCGCGCTAGGGCTTCGTCATTCGCCATGCACTAATTTTTGTACGGTTTGGCGAAAAGAAAAATGCACGTGATCGCCAAATTTGCAAAACATGAAATACTGATGCGAAATCCTGGTTTTATATCTTTATTTGATTAAATGATACTGATTTAAAATTGTTCTTCAATTTCTTGCATTCACCTGATCGTTCAGTTGTGAAGGACGGTTATATGACAATTTATGTTAACTGAACTGTTATTGGTCAATAGCCAAGGGGTTCTAGCCAATGAGAATCCTTATCACAAATTTGGCCGCGTACAACCAAACTTCCTATGGCGTCTGCACAAGACACAACAATTGTAAGTTTGTATTTAATTTAAAGAAAATCCTTAAATGCACAGGCAAATTATTGTTAAAAATAACATGGATACCCCTTAAACCATTTAACACGAATCTGTCTTGTGACATATCACAGTCAAGCTGGCCGGAGTCGAAATACATGTACGGTCGGAAGAAAATCTGAAACAAGTTGTGGTACTTTTGCAGTTTTAGGTCCGCACCTCCAAAAAGCCATGAAAACGGTCACCTACAGTCACCAAACTTCACATCATATATCTACTATACCTATTCTACACATATACACTGGTCACGTGATTAAAAAAAATTAAATTTACTGTCTTATTGATCAAAATGTACAAGAAATTCACTCGTTTTATGTGTATACATTAGTTCCACCAGAAAATCCGGTAGGTGGCGCAACTTTATCGGTAATTTCAGCCGTGGGGATAGATCACAATTCATATTTCAGTGATATCAAACGAAGTCAATAAAATACGTGATATTTGATTAAATAAGGTTAATGTTGACAGTAGCTGAGGATACCTATTACGATTATTGGTTTGTGTAATTAATAATTTTTTTTATAAATAATCGCGAGCGTTATTATATACAGTGACAGATGAATAACAAAATTGTAGTTAAAATGTATGCTTGCCATGCAGTTACTGAATGGTTGAACAGTTTTAACAGTTTATAACATCACTAATGTCAGCAAAAGTACCCAAGTTGACCAATTATGCACAATATTTCCTTTTTGTAAGGAAAACAAGTTGTTTTCCTTACAAAAAGGAAATATCATGCAGAGGTGGTTTCAGAGTAGAATCAAGGCCTAGATCTAGTCTACAGAAATTTGAGGTCAGACTTTTGACAAGAATAGTTAGGATGTATGTTGGCTCTTAATGATTAGTGATTTGCTTATCAGGAAAAGAAAATGTGATTCTGTCACGATATCTCTGTGCATAGTTGGGGGAAAGGGGAGAGTGGGTCACTGGTAGTAGTGGTAGTACGCAACCTAATAGAACATATTGAGCTTTAATACTGTAGGTTTGCACAATTCTGTATCACAAGTATGAGACTCAATGCACAACGTGCTTTGCTAAAAACTATCCCAAGTCTTGTATGTGATATGGTAATCTGTTGGTGTTGGTCAGGTGGTGATGGTACTTTTGTTGTTTTTGCCAGTTTGTGGACTACTTCTCAACGCAGCTTGTACCCTCAGATATACCAGGAGATAGTAGTCATACAACAATATATGAAGCGCATATCTCTACAGGCAATGGGAGCTGTCTGTACAACAGTATATCCATGTTGCTTGTTGGTAAGTTAATATAACATGTTTCGGTGAACCAAGTAAATAATTGTCATTTTCATTAACTGAAAATCAGCAAAGCAATGATTTTTTTTAGGCTTGACATGTACATTATACAAAACACGCTTTGTGTCAATACATCCTTTATACATATCTTGATATTTTCATATATCAGAATTTAAATATATGTCATAATGGATTTTTGTGTGTTTTGAATGGTATAATTGATTCAGCCTGCTTAGCGCATTAGAACTGGATGATTAAAATATGAACCTGCTCGTTTGGTTTCCCAATATTTTTTTATTTATTGGTTCTGCTGCTAATTCTTACTGGTGCATACTACGTGTATGCTGTCTTGAGATTGTTATATTAAGAACTTTTGATAACAAACATTAGTTACAATACATTTAAGTTCCATATGTGATTCTACCTAGAACCATTCATTGCTTTTTTCTTATCCAGGTGATCAGACACTGGCTTCCCTGCTACGTGGAGCTGTTGCATCGGAAATGCAAAAGAACAATAACGCATACTATGAAGCGCTGGAAGCTTATCCTGGTGCACCAATAGATGTTGTGCACCAATAGATGTTGTGCACCAATAGATGTTGTGCACCAATAGATGTTGTGCATGTTGTGCACCAATAGATGTTGTGCTTCACAGTTTACTACCACAAGACACACTCATGGAAAATAAACAATCACTGACAGATGCTTGGACATACGAAATACAGAAATCTAACATTACCAATAGATGGTGTAGTATTGTTCATGTAATGGCCCTGAGTACAATTCTTGGCAGGGACATTGTGTCCCTATTTCCTGATGTACCATATGTCTTGAGAACATTGTACCATAGGATCATACCTCCTTTGAGAAAGTCATCCATGACAAAGACCCTGAGAGACAAATTGCCGCTAATACACCGTGTCCGCAACTTAATGATATTATGGACCCGTGATGGTACTCTTGACAACTTGGCATTATTTTTTAAAACCAAATCACGTCGTTCCAGTAGTAGAGTCTGTGACAAGTACACATGCGAAATGTCCATGCCCTACAGAAACTCCAAGTGTTCCAAAGCAAGCAAAGATATCAGCATACTTCAACCAAAAGTCTCGGCCACGTTCTGGGAGCTCACCGGTCTCATCTAGTGGCACTCAGCCAGCACCTCCAGCCTCTAGTGTTGACACTCAGCCAGCACCTCCAGCCTCTAGTGTTGACACTCAGCCAGCACCTCCAGCCTCTAGTGTTGACACTCAGCCAGCACCTCCAGCCTCTAGTGTTGACACTCAGCCAGCACCTCCAGCCTCTAGTGTTGACACTCAGCCAGCACCTCCAGCTTCTAGTGTTGACACTCAGCCAGCACCTCCAGCCTCTAGTGTTGACACTCAGCCAGCACCTCCAGCCTCTAGTGTTGACACTCCGCCAACACCTCCAGCCTCTGGCGAGTACAGTGGCACTCTGCCAGCACCTCGAAGAGACATAAAAGCTGAATGGTTTGTCATATTCCCATGGCTCAAATATGAAAACCGCAACAACATGTTTTACTGTACAGTTTGTCGTGGAAATAAGGAAAGCAATATATTTGCAAAGGGCAAACATGCTGTTCTCCCAAAGAAGGATGACTTCACTAAACATTCGATATCGGCCAGTCATATGAATGCATCAAAGGCTGTACAATTGCAGCAATATTTCAAGAAGGCCCGATGAAACTCGTATAATGGTGCCGAAGCGGCAATCATAGCCCAGATGGTCACTTCTTACAATGGCAAAGGAAGGCATTCCATCAAGTAAAAATGAAGCACTGATAAAAATGCAGTTCCTTAATGGTGCAGAGAAGCTTAAAAGTGCCTCCACCATTCACTATCGGCATCACTCTTCACAGGACGACATGTATGCAGCCCTGGTGCGTGTTGTCAAGGAAGTGTTCAAAGAAGACCTCTTAAGATCCCCCTTTAAATGCTTTTCGATTGAAGCTGACGAAGCTACAGATATTTCAAATGCATCAATCGTAATTGTACTCACGAGATACGTGAACAGCCAGGGAAGAGTTGTTTCCAAATTTATTGGAGTGGAAGAACTGCAGGCAACAATATCCGATGAGGTATCTGAGGGCATACGAAGAGTTTTGCAAGCTGTTGGACTTGAGTATGAGAAAAATATGATAGGCATTGCCACAGATGGGGCCAGTGTCATGACGGGTGTGCACAGAGGTGTGGCAACAAGATTCAAATCACTGAATCCATATATCATTGCCACCCATTGCATGGCTCATAGGCTACAGTTGGCCTGCCAAAAGGCTGCCAAAAAAGTCCCATATTTACAGAAATACATAGGGATATTGAATCAATTTGCAAAAAGTCTAAAGTACTCGCCAAAACTAAAACGAGCTTTGGAGCTTGCGAAATCTGTCACAAATGAGAAGGGACATAAAATCGTCCAGATATTCTTCACACGGTGGCTGAGCTTTGATAAATCAGTCACAGCAATGGCAGAGAATTATTGTTCTGTGCTAGCAAGCCTGGCCGCAGTTGGGGCGGAACGGGGGACAGAAGGACGAGGATTGCTACATGGCTTGATCGATTCAATCGGCAATGTTCGGTTTCTGCTGATGACACATTTTCTGGCCGATGTCATGGGTGTAATGGGAAGATTATCTTCATCGATGCAGAAGCATGCAGTGCACTATTCGTCACTTCATAGTGAAGTGGAGGCAGCAATAGAGTCTGTGAAATCCATCAGAACCCTCCCTGGAACTCGTCTTGCAAAACTCAAAGAACTTCCACAAGAGCCTGATAATTCAGAGAGAAGTGCCTACAAAAACACAGACATAAAAGACAAGTCAGCGAAAAGATGCCAGTTCGAGAAAGATGCAGAAGCATTCACTGATGAATTGGTGACACATCTAACGTCAACTTTTCCAGACCACAGGATCATGGAGGCATTTCATGTACTTAGCCCAAAAGATGCGCAGAACATGAATGCGGAACAGCTACAGCGACAATTGGATATTTTATTGAATCAGTATTCTTCACTTATTGACAAAGAAGCAGTATTACAAGAATGGGACATGTTCAGGCACATTCTGCGCAACAAAAAGTATGCTGGTTCTGACATGGAAACATTTATGATGACCTATGTCCACAATGCCGCAGCTACATTCCCCCAATTAGTCAAGCTAACCTCAATTGGTTTAGCAATCCCGGTTACCTCGGTTGATTGTGAACGTGGAATATCTGCCTATAATGCGATCAAAGACAGCAACAGATGTAACCTCAAGGTGACAAATGTTGACAAACTACTACATCTGTATCTGCACACATCTGATATAGAGGAGTTCAATTATAAGAGAGCTTTCCAGTACTGGATGGGTGACAAAGAACGAAGAGGGTATGTGCCTTTGGCTATGTCAAAGTAATCCATTCTGCTCTGAGACTTTGTATTATCACGGGAATTATTACTATTGGTTGTTGTGATAATAATAATAAGAGTGTGGTGAAGCTGTATAGGTTATAATTATCCTATTGCTCAGCTTTAGCAAATAATAATCATGTTGTTTAATTTTCAACTATCTTGTTTATTTGATCATAGTATATGCATAATAATACCATGTGATTTATTATGCGATTGTTTTGTACAACAGAAAAAATAGACTATCCGACACTTTAGAAGTTCAATCTTATCTAGTAGTTGTCCATCCCCCATATTTAATGTAATTTTTCTATAAACTGTAGCATCATTGTATATATGTTGCTGATATATGTATGGTTTGACTGTTTCTTCGTGGCTCTTGTCAATAAAAAAGATAAGAAATGTAAGTTTCACAATGTGTTTATTATTATGTAAATAAAACATAAATTCTACTACTGCATACTCAAATCGAAAGTTGTTGATTCACTCGTTTATATATACTAAGCTGCCACCACTTATAAATATTGCAACTGTCTTATGAAATATAATAATAATGACTTTGCCATATGATCATGAACATGCAGCAAGCATATTATGTTTAATAGACCGTCATTGTAGCTTTTAAGCTGTTGAATCAAAACAAAAGGTTAATTTTAAAGCAATATTTATTATTTTCTTTCTGAAACTAACAACATATTTCACAAATTGTCACCTTAAAGTATACAGACAGAGGTATACATGGTATGAGTAAATATCCATTGGATAATAAAATAGAACAATACTGATTCATGGATAAATGTTCTAGAATAAAATGAACTTGCAGAAATGCACAACCAGCAGGGCAAACTGGATTTTTTTATTGTTGGTTTCATCATACAGAAGATACAAGTTTTGATGCACTGCTTCGTGTTCATTTATAAACTAAATACACCTTAAAAAATTGGCTAAAGAATATTTTATTTGGCTAAAACAAAATGACTCCTTTTAGCAAAATTGGCCCAAGATAATTTAGGTCTAGCGCTAACTCAGCAACTGGAGCAAGCCAGAAATTTGGGTCATGGTGGACGGTGTGTCCATGTACCTGTTTGAGGTAGTCAAAAAGAAATGTTCACCTTTTGTGACTGCCTCAGCCTGGTCAGATGCATGGGCTGTAATAACCAAAACAGTAAATGCGGTCGGTTTGGCTGGACGGACAAGCAGCCAAGTTGAAAAAAAGTGGTGTGACCACAAGAGCCACACCCTAATCACCATCAACAGACACCATAACGAAATGAAGACAGGTAAGACCAAATAAACAAACATAATTACCTCGTGGATGGACTTCCTGTCTTACATGAAAATCGTGTCTGATTTTTATCATGACTTGAAAATGAAAGAGTCTAAAAGCACTTACCACTGCTAGTTTTGAACAAAGATTTGTAATCTTATACTAATAATTTATTTTGTTAAGTAGAAAATAATGAGTGTATAACAGTATATGTATGCATGCACGCACGTGTGTGACACTGCTGCATCCATATGCATAGCTATAATGATTTTTTTGTAACAATTTTTATTGTAATACATGTTTCAGCCTTATCTGTTACAATATCACAAGTTACTGTTAATAATGACCAACAAAGTATTGTTTCTCCTGTTATGTAATGTCGCATTGCTATTTGGTAAGTAATAATTATCCATTCTTTTGTAAAAAGCTTTAAAACAACTTATTTTAATGACGTGTTATAAATGTAGGAGGAGGACCTCCACCAACACCACTGACAAGAATGGACAAGGTGGAGGAAATAGTGGGAACGAGTAACGCAGTTATCAGCGGCTGGGAATCAGTAACGCAGTTGACACTACCATTAGCCAACAGCAGGGTGCACGATGGCTTCAGCTGACAGGTAGTCCATCAGACTGGCTGATATTGCTTTACGAGTCCTTACAAATAAATGTGTCATCTACCATCACTGTTGTATTGTGTATGTGACAGTTACGGCACATAGTCAAAATGGCTTTTATTTCATAAAGAAAACAAGCCGTTTCTAATTTCAATTAAATGTTCTGAACTAACTCAAAAAAAATTGAAATCCTGGATGCTATCTTCACTTTGCATGGGAGGCTGTACACTACAGCCCTCTACAATCATCAAGTGTTTCAGTAACTGTGGCATCACAGTCGATGAAAACTGGCATTTGGAAGCAAATTTTTTTAAATGCAAATATCATAATTTTGTTATACCACATTAAAGGGTAATATGTCTTCTTCCTTGCACATCAAAAAGTATATAATTATTTCTACTCTGGTTAATTTTACAGCAGTTTGAAGCCAAGGAGTTACAAAGAGTTAATTAGTAAACATAATGTGACTAAACAGGCATGTATTCATAAGATGAATAGAGCACTGATAAACAGAGGATTCACCCTTTTATATGCTTAAAATGGATTATGTATATATCCCCTTACATGATATAATATAATTTATAAAATTAATCATTCCGTAACAAATAAATCAGTTTTTTTTACATTTTCTATACAAAAAAATAAGTTAAAGGTAACAAAACTCCTACCATCTAATAAATACTTATATTTAACAAGTACATGTCAATTACTATTTAAATAATTAAGAACTATTTTATAAAAGTTAATTACAAAGTTGTCACTCCGTAACTCCACGACGTCACTCCGTAACAACATCAACACCAAAACGGTGCCATATAAGAGTTGTATCTAGCTTTTGTTTTGCATTTTAGTAATTCCAGTATTCACCAGGTGGAACTACAATGTATGCATATTTCCCACAATTCTTATATACTTCCTTTCTGTATCAATTCCAAGTCTAGATACTATGATATCCTATTGGCAAACTGCTACAATCTGACAGCATCGTGATCATCACCAGGCGAACATTTTTTGGTATACTACATTATCATCAGGACCAGCACAGAGAAGGCAAAGATCCAGAAGAAATACCTAATTTTATGATGATGGTTAGTGAAGCTCACAGCCTCTTCTGCGATGCAAAGCCAGATATAAAAAATTGCCAGATCTAAGTTTGCTTACCTTCGACCAAAACATGTATGCCTGAATGCAAAATTCCCCCACAACGTATAAAAAGAAGAGCTGTTAATGGGTGTAACATTGTGGTTCAGGTTGATTTCGGAGAGAACTACATGGCCATTGATCAAGACGAGATACATAGTGCTCACCGGAATCATTTAAAAGTCATGCTATTCACAGTCTGCACTTAGATAGACACAGACATCACTGAATCCTCTGTCATTGTAAGTGATGATATGGTACATGGGAAGTTGGCTGTCAGTTGCTTTCTCTGGGCAAAATCATCGAAAATCTAAAAGCAAAGCATCCAACAATTGAGAAGATCGACTTTTTCTCTTCTACAAATGTCTCCATCACTTGGAACTTTTGTCCACGTCGCATGGGAAAGGAGCAGTTGACGGAATTGAAGGTGATGTGACGCGGCGTGTCTGGCTGGTAAACCTAACCAGGGATCGAGCATCAGATGCAGAATCTTTTGCCAGAATAGCAGCCAAACACTGCAAGAAAACTGAGGTTCAGTTGGTTCTGGTCAGCGAGATATTGGAAGGCACAGCTGCACTGGAGAATCGATGGTTGGGGATACAGTCACTTCCAAGGACACACGTGATGCACTGCATCATCCCTATCCGCCGTTATGTTGCGAGGTGTGCAACATATTCATCTGCTCAACATTTCGACACCATCAGCCTGCATGCAGACACTGATGTTGCTTTTGACCTAGTCAAACAACCAGTCATCAAGCAGGACACTGCACACATTGGTGAAGCATTTTGTTGCTCAGGTTGTCGACTCGATCGATGCCTGTTTGGAACTGTCATTCCTACGAAAGGCAGACCTGGACCAGTCTGGGAAAACATATGTTTCGTATTAACTTGGATGAAGTTGTACAAGTCCTTCCTCCACCAACTTGTGATAATCGCAATCACTACCTCTTTGGTGACAAAGTCTGAGCCAACAATAACTACTGTGCATGTGGTTTAACATCCTTGATTTGAACATGCTCTTAAATATACATGTACTATGTTGTGTTTAAGTGGTTTTTAATTAGTCAACTGAACAATGACATCAAGTTTTAAGAGTGACACTGACATAACAAGAGTGTCTGAGTAATTGGAATTATAATCATGATGGACAATAGTAATGAAGAATCCGACTGGTCACTCCGTAACGTCACTCCGTGATGACAACAGCCTTGTTAATTAGTTAAGTAATTACAACTACAATTACCTTTTAAAGTTTTAGAACAGCATGTTGCAAGCCCACATATGTAATGTATTTAATAACATACAAACCTTTACACAGGACATGGTAAGAGAGCTGAATTTGAAGTTTGTGTGACCATGAGCAGATTATGTGCAAAAGACAGCGTCACTCCGTAACGTGTCACTAATTACTTAATTACTGTTGAAGTTATCAGTGATTTTAAATATTTTCACCTGTTGTCTGAGGCTAACCTTTTAGCCAACAGTATATGATATTCAACTGACAGATATGTTGCATATTAAAATATGTATTTAAAAAGAAATGTCATATTTGTAGTCAAATGTCACTCCGTAACATCATGGAATTGCCCCAATCAGCTAGCTGCAGAGAATGTGGTCGAAGAAGTGGCAGACTTCACAGGACTGCTCGGTGACGTCACCCTTGACCAGTTGCGATGATGCAGTTCATACCACAAAGAGTGCCGGCATGGATTGGGAGGCGGACGTTGTCGCTGGGTTTTAGTTGCCATAATTTAAGTAGTTATAACAAAAATGTAACAAAACAAACTTTGATTTAAATATCAAATAAAAAGATTACGCTTTAGGGTTGTCCGATTTTTTTTAGGAAGGGCCAGGTTACCGGAAACACAATGGTGGTCAATCGGATTGAAACCGGTGTCCCAGCGTGCCAGTAAAATGCGAAAACTGCAAATTGCAAAGTCATCAGAAAAAATGACTAGTTTAATCAAGGGTAGCAAATTGCAGTTGTGTACAAGACAAGGCGATGCAAGCAGCATTTGAAGCCTGATGGCGACGAAGGACCGACATTGTCAGACGAAGTTGCACAATATATACTTTTCATTACTGGTTCCTTTCCTGAAGCCGACTGAACAATAAGTAACATTGCTGGTGTTTGGTAACTTGCTAAAATAATCACCCGATGCGGGGTTAACGCAACTATGATCACGATGGGACAGCACGTAATGATGACTGTAACTCACGCATGTTTGTTTGTCCATGTTGTTTATTACTCATGATCACTAGGTGGCACTACCTAGTCTACGATAACCGGAGGTAAACAGCCGCTATTTACATTCACCACATTCACCGTTCGACTGTCGTATGCAATATTTACCTGCGTGTAATAAAATGCTACCTTTCTGTCTTATTTTGTTTTATTCCATCACAACACCCAACTAGCATGTAGTAATACTATAACTGCCAACAAGGCTTTGCTGCACTTGGGACACTGCGATAGCACACCACGACATCCGCCTAGCTATGACCTGGGAGAAGGGTTGAATAAATTAGTATCTGAACGCTATACTTGTCTCTGTCATCCGTCCGTCTTAGTACTCACATTTCTACAAACACACGCAACATTAGATGGTGGCAGCGGTCTAAAAAGACGCCTGAACACAGCCCGAAGACATGGCAGACAATAACCAGCCGGTACAGCAAGCAGCACAACTGCAATTCAACCCTGTCTAGGTACCGTTACCAGATCGTTTTAACTTCACCTCGCCTGACACCTGGCCAGCATGGATCAGACGCTTCGACCGCTTCAGGATCGCGTCGGGTCTATCCAACCGTCTCGCTAATGACCAAATTAGCACCTTGGTCTATGCGATGGGCGATCGAGCTGAGGACATACTGAATACATTGCATGTCCCAGACGGTGCTACATACGATGAATTAAAACAGACGCTCGACGCGTATTTCGGAGTTCGCCGAAACCTCATCATAGAAAGAGCAAAATTCAATCAACGAGTACAACAACCGGGACAGTCTGTGGATGTTTTCATCCAAGATTTGTACCGATTGGTTGAACACTACGACGACTTAAGGGAACAGTTGATTCGCGATCGGGTCGTAATCGGGGTGATTGATGATGCCCTGTCCGATCGCCTGCAGGTGCAGGCCAACTTGACACTCGATCAGTCAGTGCAGTTGAGTCGGCAAGCCGAGGCTAGGAAGCAGCAATGGAAAGTTGTACGTGGCGACACGAAACCAAACGGCTATCAAGTTCGTCAAGAGGGGTCAACGATCAACAGCGAGTAATAACACTGCTACGACCAGACACCACGCTGGCAAGTGCAAGTGGTGTGGCCAACAGCAGCATGACAGGAAGGTCTGCCCTGCGAGACAAGCCATATGTCACAACTGCCAGAAAACTAGCCACTTCAGCTCTGTGTGTCGGAGCAGGCCAGAAACGAAGCCGCATGACAAATCGCACGTGCACAGCCTTGGAGATGTTTTCCTGGGTGAAATTGAAAACCACGGTAGCGGCGTCTGGTCAGCTGACATTACTATAAATAGTACCAACAGAGTCACGTTTAAGCTGGACACTGGCGCAGCGGTATCGGTACTGTCAGACAGCGTACCAATGCTACAAAACCGGAAATTAATGCCCACCAACAAAACTCTGAGGGGCCTCGGAGGCACAAAGCTTCGAGTACTGGGGACGCTGGTTGCCAAGCTGCAGTACGGTAGCAAAACATGTACAGAAACGCTGTACGTGATCAAAAACCAGCCAACTTCACTCCTTGGTCATGACGCTTGTGTGCATCTGAACTTGATCAAACTCGCGGTGAACGAGGCTGCAGTACACAAGGACTTTCCTAAGTTATTTCACAGCCTAGGAAAGCTGAAGACAACACATCACATCAATCTCCGGGAAGACTCACAACCTGTATGCCTGTACGTTCCACGCAAGGTGTCACATCCGTTACTTCCGAGAGTAGAGGAAGAACTCAAAAAGGATGGAAGAGCAAGGGGTCATATCCAAAGTGACCCAGCCAACTGACTGGTGCTCAGGAATGGTTGTCGTACCGAAGCCCAACGGCAAGGTTAGGATATGTGTCGACCTAACCCATCTCAACAAAGCAGTAAAGGGAGAGGTACATCTGATGAAATCAGTCGATGAAAGTTTGGCAAAATTAGGAAACGTATCAGTATTAGCAGCACGTTTGTAGTTGTTTTTCTGTCTGTTTTGTTTTGTTCTCTTGGGGCTGACACTGCCTTATGCAGGGTTAGGGCCGGCTAGCCTCTGGCATAAGAGGTGAAGAGAAAAGATGGTAGCCTGCCGGCAGCTCCACCATAGTTAGGGTTTATTAGTAGGGTGTATTTTCCCCAGAATAATCAGATATTGATTGTGGCCACTTAAGTTGGAAGAGAAGCCACGCATATATGGAGTCAACGTGTTCCAAGTTCAGACATTGCAAAAATTCGGTGACACGTCTACGTCTACATAGCGCATTGTATGACACTCTGTCACATCTGACAATTTTTACAGTGCAGTATCGTGCCCGTTTTCTCAAACCTAAAACGTTTACACAGAATTCATTACCAATTGCAGCTGCCAGTTCAACAACATATTTCACTGATACATTCAAACAGAAGGGGAAACTAAACAATACCAAGGGGACACCGAATTGGAAGATGCACGAACTTAGGCCACGCAATCAATTAGGAAAATACGGAATGATCCTCGTCCCAACGGCAACGCGCACGCTCGAGTCGAATTAAGGTACGACAACAGGTTTTCCAGAAAACGCCTTACCTGTCTCACGACTTTATCCGTTCGACCGATCATTAAAGTATTCAGCAACGGATACAATATAGTTCCCGGTTACTAGTAAAGTTCTGTCGAGTTAACTGTATCGTTGTCATAAACGTTGTCCATTGAAAGTTCAAATCGACTGCACATTTCGAGAGACCCCCTACAACAACAAGCAATTACCTCTTTATCGATATACAGGGACGAGTCCTTGTTTTAATGCGCACAGCGCGAATGTAACTGCGCCTATGACAGTTCACATGAAAATATTGAAAACGTCGGCTGAAGAACCGCCGCTGCAACACGATACGTTTTTCATTTTGTAAATCTGATTTAAATATTGATTGAAATATATCCGATTCCTTGCTAGACAGTTGAAACCAGCGGGCTTTCGTATCATCTCCAAATATGGCACCCATTACTCACCAGTTGGCGCCACTTCTCTAGCCACTTGTTGGGCCAGAATAAAAAAATGATCCTATTTATCAGATGTGCTTCTTTATCATTGTAGACAAAACTATACTGTGAATAGGTGTCAAAAGTGTCTACATGTCTTGCCAACCATTGTCGTTACCAGACAAATACGCTTGCACACGCAACAAAATTTAGAACACGCACCTTCGGCTTCGATGAGTGAAGTACACCAATCGAACTGACGCGTACCTCGAGCGAGGGAGCGCGCCTCGTGCTACACTCCACACACAGTTGGCGCTCCACCGTTCGATAGATGGCGCTAACTATAATATTATGTTTTCTTCAAACTGAAAGAAGGCAGTATAAGTATAACCAGAGGGCACAATACAGCATTAGTCAGGGAACAGTGTAGGTTGGGTATGAGAAAGTACTCATTCTCTCAGAGGACAATAAATGACTGGAACAAATTATCTGATGATTGTGTTAATGCTAGCAATGTGAATATGTTCAAAAATAAAATTGACAGCTATCTGACGAGGGCGGGTTATATACGTTATTGTAGTCGTAGGTTGAAAATTGTTGGACTCTCGATAAACCAAAGCAAAGGCAAAGGTTTCCTTGTCCGCTTGCCGTCTTATAGCTCTGGACGGTAATCTTGTTAAATCAATGTGTGTTTACATCACATGACAGAAACACGCAGCACACAAGCTTGAAAGCACTGAATCACGATTTGAATTGTAGACTAGTTACTAATATGTGTTAATTTGTTAATTATAATTTTGTATTAGTAAAATAAAATAAAAAAACTGAAACATTAAAATAGAGTGGTAAAACAATTAGATGTTTAAGTACACAAAGTATACGAAATGTCAGTTACATCAACAAAAGCAAATTAGATAGATATATATATATAATATATATATATAGTGTGTGAATGTGAGTGCTTAATTAAATCGTGGTATAATATGTGTGTGTGTTTAAGTTAAATGTATGAAAAATACTACAATATATTAAAATAGTTAACTGGTTAGATACCTTAAATTATTTGTTATAATTAAATAAATAGCATAAATTTATTTTAAATTGCATTATAAATAAATAAATGGAATGTGTAAACATTTTGTAACAACATTTTTGCACATTCCAAAAGTACGTCATGTACATTTATCACACATGAAAGGTTTCCTCACCAGAGATAGTGTGAATATGATTGTTTAATTAAATCATGGCAATTTTAAAATCTTCACTATTATATAATTAAGGCATCTATATTGGTACAACGTTGTGCATCACTATATGGCCTATTCTACCGAAATGTGCACCAGGTCCCAAAATCCATTCCATTGTTTGCAACTTGCAGCATATATAATATAACTGGGCACATCCAGTTTTTCCAAATATATCTCTAAAAGACCTCGAAGGACGTATATGCTTTTCTATCTATATGGTGAATATTTCTGAAGATACAGTACTGAAACTGTTGGAAATTGTTAATTTGAAATCAGTATTATTCATTCTGCTTTCTCAGGTCGTGCTTTTATTAATGTCAATGTGGACTTTCCACAAGCAAATTCTCAACATCTTCTCGTTCCTTGATATATTATCAAAGAGTAAACCGTCCTTGGAAGCAGTGTCTTATCCTAATGTCTGCTCAGTTGACTGCCTCTTGCGAACTATTATAGCATAGATCTTGCTTGATAACATGTCACCACACGTATAATTTTTATGTAGTATGTGTACATTCTTCTGTCATATTGCAGCTTCGTCTGTGCATGTCGCCATGACTCTGTTGATTTTCTTTATGTCCGTGGGCATTTGATTATTTTAGTCATGCATGTCATTAAAATAAAACAACAACACACCAATGTTATAACAGTATTTTTGACTGAATACGTGTCTTGACTATTTGTTTGATCCCAAACGAAGCACAATATCACACAAAACATATTTTTACTCATTGCACAGATTTTATGTCAATTTGTTAATGTCCACCGACACCTAATTTTGAAACAGTATGTAACCTATTAAAATAAATATAAGGAAGTGTTAAAACAGAATGATTTAAAGTCTGGAAACGGAATTAATCAATACCACAAAAAAGTGTTAAGCTGCTGGCGTTTTCAAGTTAATCACAGACCAAAACTGTTTGAGTTTTAGTTTGGGAAGTCTTAAGGGCGTGTCCACCAACACTTGTGGTTCTGTAGAGTACTGAAAATGCTATACAGCAAACACTATATTTGGTATATTCCATGGCAGGAATATTCATTTATAAATATTTTCAGAGAAAAAACAAGTATATTTGCTCTAGTATTTCGCGGATATAATTAAAATTACGCTTTTCAAGAATGTCCTCCGATACCGACTCGAATGCGCTGCTGGCGCTGCCGTCTGGCGAACTATACGGTCCAAGAAACGTCACGCGCTCAAAAACTGGATGCGAGCATCTGTAATGTTACAAATAGCGTGGAAATAAAAATGTGCAAGCTGCTAAGTTTTAATTACAGAGTGTAAGGTACATGCAATTCTGCACATAATATGAAGTAATTTGTACTATTTTTGCTTAAAAACAACAATAATGTATTTAATTAAAAATATATTTAGATGAGTTACAATTTCTGTCACATTTCCAACCATGTGCAATACAGTGCTCATACTGTTTCATTATTTATCACACACACACGCATGCACGCACATATATTAATATGTAAAACTTGGTAAAATAATGGCAGCATTCAGTAGTCTTCTACTTCTAGGGACAATCACCGTTGGGAAAGTGACACGTGTAGGGAAATGTATGACCACAGTGATCATCTTCAAGGACATGTGCACACTCATTGATTAGAAGGTGCACACATGTGACACTTGTAAGGAAATATATGACCACAGTGAACATCTTCAAGGACATGCGCACACTCATTGATTAGAAGAAGTACACGTGTGACACTTGTAAGGAAATATATGAGCACAGTGATCATCTTCAAGGACATGTGCACACCCATTGATTAGAAGGTGTACACGTGTGACACTTGTAAGGAAATATATGAGCACAGTGATCATCTTCAAGGACATGTGCACACTCATTGATTAGAAGGAGTACATGTGTGACACTTGTAAGGAAATATATGAGCACAGTGATCATCTTCAAGGACATGTGCACACCCATTGATTAGAAGGTGTACACGTGTGACACTTGTAAGAAAATATATGAGCACAGTGATCATCTTCAAGGACATGTGCACACCCATTGATTAGAAGGTGTACACGTGTGACACTTGTAAGAAAATATATGAGCACGGTGATCATCTTCAAGGACATGTGCACACTCATTGATTAGAAGGAGTACACGTGTGACACTTGTAAGAAAATATATGAGCACAGTGATCATCTTCAAGGACATGTGCACACCCATTGATTAGAAGGTGTACACGTGTGACACTTGTAAGGAAATATATGAGCACAGTGATCATCTTCAATGACATGTGCACACCCATTGATTAGAAGGTGTACACGTGTGACACTTGTAAGGAAATATATGACCACAGTGAACATCTTCAAGGACATGTGCACACTCATTGATTAGAAGGAGTACACGTGCGACACTTGTAAGGAAATATATGAGCACAGTGATCATGTTTAAGGACATATGCACACTCACTGATGAGAAGGCGTACATGTGTGACACTTGTAGGGAAATATATGAGCACAGTGATCATGTTTAAGGACATGTGCACACTCATTGATTAGAAGGAGTACACGTGTGACACTTGTAAGGAAATATATGAGCACAGTGATCATGTTTAAGGACATATGCACACTCACTGATGAGAAGGCGTACATGTGTGACACTTGTAGGGAAATATATGAGCACAGTGATCATGTTTAAGGACATGTGCACACTCATTGATTAGAAGGTGTACACGTGTGACACTTGTAAGGAAATATATGAGCACATTAATCATCTTCAAGGACATGTGCACACCCATTGATTAGAAGGTGTACACGTGTGACACTTGTAAGGAAATATATGAGCACAGTGATCATGTTTAAGGACATATGCACACTCACTGATGAGAAGGCGTACATGTGTGACACTTGTAGGGAAATATATGAGCACAGTGATCATGTTTAAGGACATATGCACACTCACTGATGAGAAGGCGTACACGTGTGACACTTGTAGGGAAATATATGAGCACAGTGATCATGTTTAAGGACATATGCACACTCACTGATGAAAAGGCGTACATGTTTGTCACTTGTAGGGAAATATATGAGCACAGTGATCATGTTCAAGGACATATGCACACTCACTGATGAGAAGGCGTACACGTGTGACACTTGTAGGGAAATATATGAGCACAGTGATCATGTTTAAGGACATATGCACACTCACTGATGAGAAGGCGTACATGTGTGACACTAGTAGGGAAATATATGAGCACAGTGATCATGTTCAAGAACATATGCACACTCACTGATGAGAAGGCGTACACGTGTGACACTTGTAGGGAAATATATGAGCACAGTGATCATGTTTAAGGACATATGCACACTCACTGATGAGAAGGCGTACATGTGTGACACTAGTAGGGAAATATATGAGCACAGTGATCATGTTTAAGGACATATGCACACTCACTGATGAGAAGGCGTACATGTTTGTCACTTGTAGGGAAATATATGAGCACAGTGATCATGTTTAAGGACATATGCACACTCACTGATGAGAAGGCGTACATGTGTGTCACTTGTTGGAAAATATATGAGCACAGTGATCATGTTCAAGGACATGTGCACACTCACTGATGAGAAGGCATACATGTGTGTCACTTATAGGGAAATATATGAACACAGTTATAACCACACTGATGATACACCATGTGCTTACACGTGTAACACTTATCGGGACCACAGTTTGCAGAGAATGGTATCTTGAAGCCACATTTGTGTATTCGAACCAACAAGAAATCATATAAATGTAACACTTATATGGCCTATACTACCGAAATGTGGACCACCTCAGTTTTTATACCCAAAAAATACACTTTCAGAAAATACTGCACTTTTTTGCACGTTTTTTTCTGGTTGTACATATGCGTGTCTATAATGTCCTAGAAAATTTCATAAATATATCTACTATCTAAATTACCATGGCTATGACAACAATATGCTCTTTGTGTAGGTGTGTCCACCGACACCAGCGTGGCTCTCTGCAGAATAGACATACCAACTAGTGTTATATATAGTGCTACCAAGACGATACATGTTGATATTATTTTAAATACATAATAATCTATTGATATGACCACAAACAAATTATTTTAACACTATCTTTCTTTCCAACAATGACAAATATATATCAATTTATATAATCATATTATGTACGCATTAGAACAATATATATAATATGGTATTATGAGCAAATGTAATTAACAATAAATCGCGACAACATGAAGTTATATCGTGTCCTCCAACACTGCGTGTCCACCAACACCACAACAGAAAAGTGTGCACGCAACGGTTGTTAATACACGGAGAACTACTGTTTGATCGTCTGTAACTCTGACAGTATCTTTTTGACATATCGGATTATCGCACATATTACTTGTACTTGCCTGGATTATGTAATTTACTCAAATTATTACAAAGAACTTCAAGCGAGTTTCTTGCCAAAGTCAGCAAAGAGTTACATCTAAATTTACAAATAATTACGTCAAGCTTATACATTCAATAAAGCAAAATACCACCAGTACATGCGTGTCAGTACTTCACGCTGAAGAAAATAGGACTTGACAGTCAATTGCATTTATATAGTGTGACTTTTAGCATCATGGTACATAAATAAAGTGTCCTCCGACACTCCGTGTCTACCGACTTTACAGCTAAGAAGATCATGTGTGCAGGCACGTTTTAATGCAGTACGCGCAATTTTGCTTAGACACATAAGATGAATCGGTTCATTGAATTGCACATCTACAACGCCATAAAGAAAGTCAGTACAAGTTTCAAAAAAAATAATCGTGTCCGGTGACTAAATAAATGCACATTACAGTTGCGTTAAAACAGAATTATCGTCAATATTTTTGAACAAACTGGATACAAACCTGTTCGCGCCACCCTTTTTGAGCGCGTGACGTTTCTTGGACCGTATAGTTCGCCAGACGGCAGCGCCAGCAGCGCATTCGAGTCGGTATCGGAGGACATTCTTGAAAAGCGTAATTTTAATTATATCCGCGAAATACTAGAGCAAATATACTTGTTTTTTCTCTGAAAATATTTATAAATGAATATTCCTGCCATGGAATATACCAAATATAGTGTTTGCTGTATAGCATTTTCAGTACTCTACAGAACCACAAGTGTTGGTGGACACGCCCTTAAGACTTCCCAAACTAAAACTCAAACAGTTTTGGTCTGTGATTAACTTGAAAACGCCAGCAGCTTAACACTTTTTTGTGGTATTGATTAATTCCGTTTCCAGACTTTAAATCATTCTGTTTTAACACTTCCTTATATTTATTTTAATAGGTTACATACTGTTTCAAAATTAGGTGTCGGTGGACATTAACAAATTGACATAAAATCTGTGCAATGAGTAAAAATATGTTTTGTGTGATATTGTGCTTCGTTTGGGATCAAACAAATAGTCAAGACACGTATTCAGTCAAAAATACTGTTATAACATTGGTGTGTTGTTGTTTTATTTTAATGACATGCATGACTAAAATAATCAAATGCCCACGGACATAAAGAAAATCAACAGAGTCATGGCGACATGCACAGACGAAGCTGCAATATGACGGAAGAATGTACACATACTACATAAAAATTATACGTGTGGTGACATGTTATCAAGCAAGATCTATGCTATAATAGTTCGCAAGAGGCAGTCAACTGAGCAGACATTAGGATAAGACACTGCTTCCAAGGACGGTTTACTCTTTGATAATATATCAAGGAACGAGAAGATGTTGAGAATTTGCTTGTGGAAAGTCCACATTGACATTAATAAAAGCACGACCTGAGAAAGCAGAATGAATAATACTGATTTCAAATTAACAATTTCCAACAGTTTCAGTACTGTATCTTCAGAAATATTCACCATATAGATAGAAAAGCATATACGTCCTTCGAGGTCTTTTAGAGATATATTTGGAAAAACTGGATGTGCCCAGTTATATTATATATGCTGCAAGTTGCAAACAATGGAATGGATTTTGGGACCTGGTGCACATTTCGGTAGAATAGGCCATATAGTGATGCACAACGTTGTACCAATATAGATGCCTTAATTATATAATAGTGAAGATTTTAAAATTGCCATGATTTAATTAAACAATCATATTCACACTATCTCTGGTGAGGAAACCTTTCATGTGTGATAAATGTACATGACGTACTTTTGGAATGTGCAAAAATGTTGTTACAAAATGTTTACACATTCCATTTATTTATTTATAATGCAATTTAAAATAAATTTATGCTATTTATTTAATTATAACAAATAATTTAAGGTATCTAACCAGTTAACTATTTTAATATATTGTAGTATTTTTCATACATTTAACTTAAACACACACACATATTATACCACGATTTAATTAAGCACTCACATTCACACACTATATATATATATTATATATATATATCTATCTAATTTGCTTTTGTTGATGTAACTGACATTTCGTATACTTTGTGTACTTAAACATCTAATTGTTTTACCACTCTATTTTAATGTTTCAGTTTTTTTATTTTATTTTACTAATACAAAATTATAATTAACAAATTAACACATATTAGTAACTAGTCTACAATTCAAATCGTGATTCAGTGCTTTCAAGCTTGTGTGCTGCGTGTTTCTGTCATGTGATGTAAACACACATTGATTTAACAAGATTACCGTCCAGAGCTATAAGACGGCAAGCGGACAAGGAAACCTTTGCCTTTGCTTTGGTTTATCGAGAGTCCAACAATTTTCAACCTACGACTACAATAACGTATATAACCCGCCCTCGTCAGATAGCTGTCAATTTTATTTTTGAACATATTCACATTGCTAGCATTAACACAATCATCAGATAATTTGTTCCAGTCATTTATTGTCCTCTGAGAGAATGAGTACTTTCTCATACCCAACCTACACTGTTCCCTGACTAATGCTGTATTGTGCCCTCTGGTTATACTTATACTGCCTTCTTTCAGTTTGAAGAAAACATAATATTATAGTTAGCGCCATCTATCGAACGGTGGAGCGCCAACTGTGTGTGGAGTGTAGCACGAGGCGCGCTCCCTCGCTCGAGGTACGCGTCAGTTCGATTGGTGTACTTCACTCATCGAAGCCGAAGGTGCGTGTTCTAAATTTTGTTGCGTGTGCAAGCGTATTTGTCTGGTAACGACAATGGTTGGCAAGACATGTAGACACTTTTGACACCTATTCACAGTATAGTTTTGTCTACAATGATAAAGAAGCACATCTGATAAATAGGATCATTTTTTTATTCTGGCCCAACAAGTGGCTAGAGAAGTGGCGCCAACTGGTGAGTAATGGGTGCCATATTTGGAGATGATACGAAAGCCCGCTGGTTTCAACTGTCTAGCAAGGAATCGGATATATTTCAATCAATATTTAAATCAGATTTACAAAATGAAAAACGTATCGTGTTGCAGCGGCGGTTCTTCAGCCGACGTTTTCAATATTTTCATGTGAACTGTCATAGGCGCAGTTACATTCGCGCTGTGCGCATTAAAACAAGGACTCGTCCCTGTATATCGATAAAGAGGTAATTGCTTGTTGTTGTAGGGGGTCTCTCGAAATGTGCAGTCGATTTGAACTTTCAATGGACAACGTTTATGACAACGATACAGTTAACTCGACAGAACTTTACTAGTAACCGGGAACTATATTGTATCCGTTGCTGAATACTTTAATGATCGGTCGAACGGATAAAGTCGTGAGACAGGTAAGGCGTTTTCTGGAAAACCTGTTGTCGTACCTTAATTCGACTCGAGCGTGCGCGTTGCCGTTGGGACGAGGATCATTCCGTATTTTCCTAATTGATTGCGTGGCCTAAGTTCGTGCATCTTCCAATTCGGTGTCCCCTTGGTATTGTTTAGTTTCCCCTTCTGTTTGAATGTATCAGTGAAATATGTTGTTGAACTGGCAGCTGCAATTGGTAATGAATTCTGTGTAAACGTTTTAGGTTTGAGAAAACGGGCACGATACTGCACTGTAAAAATTGTCAGATGTGACAGAGTGTCATACAATGCGCTATGTAGACGTAGACGTGTCACCGAATTTTTGCAATGTCTGAACTTGGAACACGTTGACTCCATATATGCGTGGCTTCTCTTCCAACTTAAGTGGCCACAATCAATATCTGATTATTCTGGGGAAAATACACCCTACTAATAAACCCTAACTATGGTGGAGCTGCCGGCAGGCTACCATCTTTTCTCTTCACCTCTTATGCCAGAGGCTAGCCGGCCCTAACCCTGCATAAGGCAGTGTCAGCCCCAAGAGAACAAAACAAAACAGACAGAAAAACAACTACAAACGTGCTGCTAATACTGATACGTTTCCTAATTTTGCCAAACTTTCATCGACTGATTTCATCAGATGTACCTCTCCCTTTACTGCTTTGTTGAGATGGGTTAGGTCGACACATATCCTAACCTTGCCGTTGGGCTTCGGTACGACAACCATTCCTGAGCACCAGTCAGTTGGCTGGGTCACTTTGGATATGACCCCTTGCTCTTCCATCCTTTTTGAGTTCTTCCTCTACTCTCGGAAGTAACGGATGTGACACCTTGCGTGGAACGTACAGGCATACAGGTTGTGAGTCTTCCCGGAGATTGATGTGATGTGTTGTCTTCAGCTTTCCTAGGCTGTGAAATAACTTAGGAAAGTCCTTGTGTACTGCAGCCTCGTTCACCGCGAGTTTGATCAAGTTCAGATGCACACAAGCGTCATGACCAAGGAGTGAAGTTGGCTGGTTTTTGATCACGTACAGCGTTTCTGTACATGTTTTGCTACCGTACTGCAGCTTGGCAACCAGCGTCCCCAGTACTCGAAGCTTTGTGCCTCCGAGGCCCCTCAGAGTTTTGTTGGTGGGCATTAATTTCCGGTTTTGTAGCATTGGTACGCTGTCTGACAGTACCGATACCGCTGCGCCAGTGTCCAGCTTAAACGTGACTCTGTTGGTACTATTTATAGTAATGTCAGCTGACCAGACGCCGCTACCGTGGTTTTCAATTTCACCCAGGAAAACATCTCCAAGGCTGTGCACGTGCGATTTGTCATGCGGCTTCGTTTCTGGCCTGCTCCGACACACAGAGCTGAAGTGGCTAGTTTTCTGGCAGTTGTGACATATGGCTTGTCTCGCAGGGCAGACCTTCCTGTCATGCTGCTGTTGGCCACACCACTTGCACTTGCCAGCGTGGTGTCTGGTCGTAGCAGTGTTATTACTCGCTGTTGATCGTTGACCCCTCTTGACGAACTTGATAGCCGTTTGGTTTCGTGTCGCCACGTACAACTTTCCATTGCTGCTTCCTAGCCTCGGCTTGCCGACTCAACTGCACTGACTGATCGAGTGTCAAGTTGGCCTGCACCTGCAGGCGATCGGACAGGGCATCATCAATCACCCCGATTACGACCCGATCGCGAATCAACTGTTCCCTTAAGTCGTCGTAGTGTTCAACCAATCGGTACAAATCTTGGATGAAAACATCCACAGACTGTCCCGGTTGTTGTACTCGTTGATTGAATTTTGCTCTTTCTATGATGAGGTTTCGGCGAACTCCGAAATACGCGTCGAGCGTCTGTTTTAATTCATCGTATGTAGCACCGTCTGGGACATGCAATGTATTCAGTATGTCCTCAGCTCGATCGCCCATCGCATAGACCAAGGTGCTAATTTGGTCATTAGCGAGACGGTTGGATAGACCCGACGCGATCCTGAAGCGGTCGAAGCGTCTGATCCATGCTGGCCAGGTGTCAGGCGAGGTGAAGTTAAAACGATCTGGTAACGGTACCTAGACAGGGTTGAATTGCAGTTGTGCTGCTTGCTGTACCGGCTGGTTATTGTCTGCCATGTCTTCGGGCTGTGTTCAGGCGTCTTTTTAGACCGCTGCCACCATCTAATGTTGCGTGTGTTTGTAGAAATGTGAGTACTAAGACGGACGGATGACAGAGACAAGTATAGCGTTCAGATACTAATTTATTCAACCCTTCTCCCAGGTCATAGCTAGGCGGATGTCGTGGTGTGCTATCGCAGTGTCCCAAGTGCAGCAAAGCCTTGTTGGCAGTTATAGTATTACTACATGCTAGTTGGGTGTTGTGATGGAATAAAACAAAATAAGACAGAAAGGTAGCATTTTATTACACGCAGGTAAATATTGCATACGACAGTCGAACGGTGAATGTGGTGAATGTAAATAGCGGCTGTTTACCTCCGGTTATCGTAGACTAGGTAGTGCCACCTAGTGAACATGAGTAATAAACAACATGGACAAACAAACATGCGTGAGTTACAGTCATCATTACGTGCTGTCCCATCGTGATCATAGTTGCGTTAACCCCGCATCGGGTGATTATTTTAGCAAGTTACCAAACACCAGCAATGTTACTTATTGTTCAGTCGGCTTCAGGAAAGGAACCAGTAATGAAAAGTATATATTGTGCAACTTCGTCTGACAATGTCGGTCCTTCGTCGCCATCAGGCTTCAAATGCTGCTTGCATCGCCTTGTCTTGTACACAACTGCAATTTGCTACCCTTGATTAAACTAGTCATTTTTTCTGATGACTTTGCAATTTGCAGTTTTCGCATTTTACTGGCACGCTGGGACACCGGTTTCAATCCGATTGACCACCATTGTGTTTCCGGTAACCTGGCCCTTCCTAAAAAAAATCGGACAACCCTAAAGCGTAATCTTTTTATTTGATATTTAAATCAAAGTTTGTTTTGTTACATTTTTGTTATAACTACTTAAATTATGGCAACTAAAACCCAGCGACAACGTCCGCCTCCCAATCCATGCCGGCACTCTTTGTGGTATGAACTGCATCATCGCAACTGGTCAAGGGTGACGTCACCGAGCAGTCCTGTGAAGTCTGCCACTTCTTCGACCACATTCTCTGCAGCTAGCTGATTGGGGCAATTCCATGATGTTACGGAGTGACATTTGACTACAAATATGACATTTCTTTTTAAATACATATTTTAATATGCAACATATCTGTCAGTTGAATATCATATACTGTTGGCTAAAAGGTTAGCCTCAGACAACAGGTGAAAATATTTAAAATCACTGATAACTTCAACAGTAATTAAGTAATTAGTGACACGTTACGGAGTGACGCTGTCTTTTGCACATAATCTGCTCATGGTCACACAAACTTCAAATTCAGCTCTCTTACCATGTCCTGTGTAAAGGTTTGTATGTTATTAAATACATTACATATGTGGGCTTGCAACATGCTGTTCTAAAACTTTAAAAGGTAATTGTAGTTGTAATTACTTAACTAATTAACAAGGCTGTTGTCATCACGGAGTGACGTTACGGAGTGACCAGTCGGATTCTTCATTACTATTGTCCATCATGATTATAATTCCAATTACTCAGACACTCTTGTTATGTCAGTGTCACTCTTAAAACTTGATGTCATTGTTCAGTTGACTAATTAAAAACCACTTAAACACAACATAGTACATGTATATTTAAGAGCATGTTCAAATCAAGGATGTTAAACCACATGCACAGTAGTTATTGTTGGCTCAGACTTTGTCACCAAAGAGGTAGTGATTGCGATTATCACAAGTTGGTGGAGGAAGGACTTGTACAACTTCATCCAAGTTAATACGAAACATATGTTTTCCCAGACTGGTCCAGGTCTGCCTTTCGTAGGAATGACAGTTCCAAACAGGCATCGATCGAGTCGACAACCTGAGCAACAAAATGCTTCACCAATGTGTGCAGTGTCCTGCTTGATGACTGGTTGTTTGACTAGGTCAAAAGCAACATCAGTGTCTGCATGCAGGCTGATGGTGTCGAAATGTTGAGCAGATGAATATGTTGCACACCTCGCAACATAACGGCGGATAGGGATGATGCAGTGCATCACGTGTGTCCTTGGAAGTGACTGTATCCCCAACCATCGATTCTCCAGTGCAGCTGTGCCTTCCAATATCTCGCTGACCAGAACCAACTGAACCTCAGTTTTCTTGCAGTGTTTGGCTGCTATTCTGGCAAAAGATTCTGCATCTGATGCTCGATCCCTGGTTAGGTTTACCAGCCAGACACGCCGCGTCACATCACCTTCAATTCCGTCAACTGCTCCTTTCCCATGCGACGTGGACAAAAGTTCCAAGTGATGGAGACATTTGTAGAAGAGAAAAAGTCGATCTTCTCAATTGTTGGATGCTTTGCTTTTAGATTTTCGATGATTTTGCCCAGAGAAAGCAACTGACAGCCAACTTCCCATGTACCATATCATCACTTACAATGACAGAGGATTCAGTGATGTCTGTGTCTATCTAAGTGCAGACTGTGAATAGCATGACTTTTAAATGATTCCGGTGAGCACTATGTATCTCGTCTTGATCAATGGCCATGTAGTTCTCTCCGAAATCAACCTGAACCACAATGTTACACCCATTAACAGCTCTTCTTTTTATACGTTGTGGGGGAATTTTGCATTCAGGCATACATGTTTTGGTCGAAGGTAAGCAAACTTAGATCTGGCAATTTTTTATATCTGGCTTTGCATCGCAGAAGAGGCTGTGAGCTTCACTAACCATCATCATAAAATTAGGTATTTCTTCTGGATCTTTGCCTTCTCTGTGCTGGTCCTGATGATAATGTAGTATACCAAAAAATGTTCGCCTGGTGATGATCACGATGCTGTCAGATTGTAGCAGTTTGCCAATAGGATATCATAGTATCTAGACTTGGAATTGATACAGAAAGGAAGTATATAAGAATTGTGGGAAATATGCATACATTGTAGTTCCACCTGGTGAATACTGGAATTACTAAAATGCAAAACAAAAGCTAGATACAACTCTTATATGGCACCGTTTTGGTGTTGATGTTGTTACGGAGTGACGTCGTGGAGTTACGGAGTGACAACTTTGTAATTAACTTTTATAAAATAGTTCTTAATTATTTAAATAGTAATTGACATGTACTTGTTAAATATAAGTATTTATTAGATGGTAGGAGTTTTGTTACCTTTAACTTATTTTTTTGTATAGAAAATGTAAAAAAAACTGATTTATTTGTTACGGAATGATTAATTTTATAAATTATATTATATCATGTAAGGGGATATATACATAATCCATTTTAAGCATATAAAAGGGTGAATCCTCTGTTTATCAGTGCTCTATTCATCTTATGAATACATGCCTGTTTAGTCACATTATGTTTACTAATTAACTCTTTGTAACTCCTTGGCTTCAAACTGCTGTAAAATTAACCAGAGTAGAAATAATTATATACTTTTTGATGTGCAAGGAAGAAGACATATTACCCTTTAATGTGGTATAACAAAATTATGATATTTGCATTTAAAAAAATTTGCTTCCAAATGCCAGTTTTCATCGACTGTGATGCCACAGTTACTGAAACACTTGATGATTGTAGAGGGCTGTAGTGTACAGCCTCCCATGCAAAGTGAAGATAGCATCCAGGATTTCAATTTTTTTTGAGTTAGTTCAGAACATTTAATTGAAATTAGAAACGGCTTGTTTTCTTTATGAAATAAAAGCCATTTTGACTATGTGCCGTAACTGTCACATACACAATACAACAGTGATGGTAGATGACACATTTATTTGTAAGGACTCGTAAAGCAATATCAGCCAGTCTGATGGACTACCTGTCAGCTGAAGCCATCGTGCACCCTGCTGTTGGCTAATGGTAGTGTCAACTGCGTTACTGATTCCCAGCCGCTGATAACTGCGTTACTCGTTCCCACTATTTCCTCCACCTTGTCCATTCTTGTCAGTGGTGTTGGTGGAGGTCCTCCTCCTACATTTATAACACGTCATTAAAATAAGTTGTTTTAAAGCTTTTTACAAAAGAATGGATAATTATTACTTACCAAATAGCAATGCGACATTACATAACAGGAGAAACAATACTTTGTTGGTCATTATTAACAGTAACTTGTGATATTGTAACAGATAAGGCTGAAACATGTATTACAATAAAAATTGTTACAAAAAAATCATTATAGCTATGCATATGGATGCAGCAGTGTCACACACGTGCGTGCATGCATACATATACTGTTATACACTCATTATTTTCTACTTAACAAAATAAATTATTAGTATAAGATTACAAATCTTTGTTCAAAACTAGCAGTGGTAAGTGCTTTTAGACTCTTTCATTTTCAAGTCATGATAAAAATCAGACACGATTTTCATGTAAGACAGGAAGTCCATCCACGAGGTAATTATGTTTGTTTATTTGGTCTTACCTGTCTTCATTTCGTTATGGTGTCTGTTGATGGTGATTAGGGTGTGGCTAAAGTCAGCAAAGAGTTACATCTAAATTTACAAATAATTACGTCAAGCTTATACATTCAATAAAGCAAAATACCACCAGTACATGCGTGTCAGTACTTCACGCTGAAGAAAATAGGACTTGACAGTCAATTGCATTTATATAGTGTGACTTTTAGCATCATGGTACATAAATAAAGTGTCCTCCGACACTCCGTGTCTACCGACTTTACAGCTAAGAAGATCATGTGTGCAGGCACGTTTTAATGCAGTACGCGCAATTTTGCTTAGACACATAAGATGAATCGGTTCATTGAATTGCACATCTACAACGCCATAAAGAAAGTCAGTACAAGTTTCAAAAAAAATAATCGTGTCCGGTGACTAAATAAATGCACATTACAGTTGCGTTAAAACAGAATTATCGTCAATATTTTTGAACAAACTGGATACAAACCTGTTCGCGCCACCCTTTTTGAGCGCGTGACGTTTCTTGGACCGTATAGTTCGCCAGACGGCAGCGCCAGCAGCGCATTCGAATCGGTATCGGAGGACATTCTTGAAAAGCGTAATTTTAATTATATCCGCGAAATACTAGAGCAAATATACTTGTTTTTTCTCTGAAAATATTTATAAATGAATATTCCTGCCATGGAATATACCAAATATAGTGTTTGCTGTATAGCATTTTCAGTACTCTACAGAACCACAAGTGTTGGTGGACACGCCCTTAAGACTTCCCAAACTAAAACTCAAACAGTTTTGGTCTGTGATTAACTTGAAAACGCCAGCAGCTTAACACTTTTTTGTGGTATTGATTAATTCCGTTTCCAGACTTTAAATCATTCTGTTTTAACACTTCCTTATATTTATTTTAATAGGTTACATACTGTTTCAAAATTAGGTGTCGGTGGACATTAACAAATTGACATAAAATCTGTGCAATGAGTAAAAATATGTTTTGTGTGATATTGTGCTTCGTTTGGGATCAAACAAATAGTCAAGACACGTATTCAGTCAAAAATACTGTTATAACATTGGTGTGTTGTTGTTTTATTTTAATGACATGCATGACTAAAATAATCAAATGCCCACGGACATAAAGAAAATCAACAGAGTCATGGCGACATGCACAGACGAAGCTGCAATATGACGGAAGAATGTACACATACTACATAAAAATTATACGTGTGGTGACATGTTATCAAGCAAGATCTATGCTATAATAGTTCGCAAGAGGCAGTCAACTGAGCAGACATTAGGATAAGACACTGCTTCCAAGGACGGTTTACTCTTTGATAATATATCAAGGAACGAGAAGATGTTGAGAATTTGCTTGTGGAAAGTCCACATTGACATTAATAAAAGCACGACCTGAGAAAGCAGAATGAATAATACTGATTTCAGTTTTACAGTGACTAGAGAACAAGTCACATAGAGACTTAACTGATACGTGATCAGGTAGCGGTGGAGCAGGCCGTCTATGTAGAATGTTATTGATGCAGTTCCGTAACTGACGCGGATTATCAGACTTATTTATATATGACCATATTTATATAATAACCTGATTTAACTTTGGCCATTTGTTTGCTACAATGGTGACATTGCTTAGAATAGCGCGACCTGTTTAAAACCGAGCTTGATTTGCGCCATACACGATCTAAATAACTACGGCACCTTTTAGATAGTACAATTTCGGAAGTCATCCATGGAGCCGGTGGCCTTTCTGACACACATTTGTGTGCATGTTTGTATGCATTGAGTATTTGAGTACTTGTCAGTACTGTTTATATAAGTCAGATAAATGTTCTTTTGGATCTGCAATAAGGTCAGATTTAAGGATATCAGTCATTAAAGCTGCATAATGCCAATCCTGTGAATGGCTCCGTAAGACACATTGTGTTTCGATTCTAATGGAGTTATAGAATCGTCAACTTTAGCAGTGACAGTATGGTGGTCTGATAATCTATCTAAAACAGTAGGTGTTTGGATATTATTACAAGTTGAGCGGGTTATCAAGAGGTCAAGCCAATGGCCATGTATATGTGTCAAAAAGGTAACATGTTGTTTCAAATCAAAGGATGCTAGAATTTAATCAAACGTAGTTGTAGAAGGTATATCCAAATGAAGATTAAAATCACCAAGAATGTAAAATTCTGAATGAATGGTTTCCAGATTTTTCAACAGATCCTGAAAGTCTTCAAAGAAAGTTGCTGGGTGTCCTGTAGGGGCGATATATCCAAACAAACTATGCGAAGAAAGAAGAAAATGAAATTTCAGCACAGGTGGACTAAAAACTGGAGTATTCAGGGTTGGAATGTTATTTAACTTTGAACTGCTGTGATACTAAAAAGCCAACACCACCACCATGTCGAACTAAACGTGGTCGATGGTGAAAGGTGTAACCAGAAGAAGAAACGTCAGCAATGTATGCATGTGTATCATGTGGTCTGAGACATGCAAGTCTCAGTTGCAACAAAGATGTATATTTTCTTTGAAATTAATCAATCACAAAGTGAGGTTGTCTTATCTCGAACATATCGAACGTTTGTAGTGGCCACCCGAATGTTTCGTCTAACATCTGGCCCAGGATTCAGACTAACATCTCCTGCTAGTAATATAATTATTGTTAATTTCAATGTTGACGTAGAGCGGGGGATTGGCAGTAACTTTCTATAATAACAAACATGAAGAGATGACAAGCTAGGCAAAATTGAAATAGAATGATGTATTCTAGTGTGATTAGGAAAAAGCACATTAACATGATTAGACGTCAATGGTTTGCATAAAACAAAATCTTTCTCCCTTACGGCAAGCAGGACACGCAGAAAACACTCAATAAGAATAATGGTGACATATAATTATGTCAGACTATTATTATATTCAATAGAAATTAATAGAGCAAAAACATGTAGCCACAATACATAAATACAAATGCTTAGCCATGGGTGATAATTAACAAGAAACAAATGTAACCGTTTATTGTTTAAGTCAAGAAATCACTAAATAATAAGAAAATAAAAGCAATAATTATAAATTATCCAAATTACATGCACAGTCTGTATTAACAGAACTGTCAGAACAAGTCTAAACTAGACGTTGGTTAAAGGATATTAATAAAATGACAGAGATATTAACCGTAATGAAAAGAAGACAAAGAGCCGACATCATTCAAACTTTCAAAATTATCTAGGGACTCGACCAAATCGACCAGGACTGTAAATGCCAACTCTGTCCACAAAAGCAGATGTACCTAAAAGCCACTGGAACCACAAGAGGTCACAGAGAAAAACTAGTTACACAGACATCAACATGAACCAGACATTCTTTCCTCTCCGCTCGTGTAGTAAGATCCTGCAATGCACTATCAGAAGACACAGTCCAAGCACAGACAATCAATCAGCTGAAGTCCCGTCTCCTGGAGAGACCACATACTAACACACACACCACACCACACAAACACACACACACACACACACACAAACACACAATCGGCAATAGGCAAACCAGAAAAGACAAGATAAAGAGAAAAAAGTAACAATAACGCCAACAGCAACAAGAATAGCAGCAAAATCAATAGACAATGGAATACCACTACAGAAAACTAACCTTGAGACGGTTTCAGTGCTCAACTTGGGCAATTACTGACCGTTCTTAAGGTAAGAACAAAACACTACCGTAGTGTTTTCAGCTTCCTACACCGGCATTCAAAACAACGCTTCAGTTGACAGTTGAGTTAGAATAATGTGATAACGGAGCACGCAACGCAGTTATCAGTGACGCGCTGTTGATGAGGGCTTACACACACACGCCTGTACTGACTTGTTTCTAGTCTGATATGTCTGACTAAATTACAGTTAGTCATTTTGAGACAAAACTAACACGAGAAAGTACACGTTTACGAAAATACATGGGCGAGAAGAAATTGCGACTCTTAAAAGAGTAGATAAGCGGAGGGAAATTGTCGAGAAAAAGGGTTTCGGGGGAACCTGGTGATATGAGCACGACACACTGCCGCTGGTGGAAGAAATGGGAGGGGAATTAACCGTTAATGAAGATATGCAGCGAATCCCCTTGAAGTGGAGCTAGGGTACTTCGGGAGACGAGGAATACCACGACGGAGATGGAGGACAGCGTGAACAGAGATTTGGCAAGACTGGGAAAGGGGAAAGTATAGGAGGAGGAGTCAGGGGGAAGGGACGAAGGAAGGAAGGAAGGAATCAAACACAAATCGATATCGAAGCAAGCTAGCTCACCCCTGACAAGACGGACAAAGAGGAACACAACATTGCAATTTGTCTTGCAAAACTTGAAAACAAGTTACACTTTGATTTAGTTTGTAGGATAACATAGGCCTCTATAGCGTAAACACATTCGTCAGTTAACATCGAAATAGCATACATATTTGTTTCGTTCCTACAAAACGTAGATGTTTGCGCTTTATCATTGAAACAGATAATCTGAAAGTGCAATCGTTGTTGAACCAATGGTTTGAGGTTAATTGCAAACTGTCATCAACAAACAAATGGATATGTGACGCAGTAAGCACAACACAACGGAACTCGTCCTGTTGGCCTGCTTCATCTGATCTCAATAAACATGACACGTTTATTTGGGAAGCTGATTAATGACACTGTTCTAGTGAACCACTTGGAGAGCACCGCACAAACGTTCGACACGTGCCCGCGATCGACATTTGTCGGATATGTTGCACACCACAGCCTTTTGTAAACACAGAGATGTCATATTTTCGAACAGAGGCGTCTCAACAAGACTGAAAGCCATTATATAATTATGGAGCCCTTATTCTGCCTACAGCAATATATGGTACAGAAACCTGGGACCGGTTTCATGGAGCGGCTAAGAACGTTCTTAACGCTAAGATGATTGTCTTAGTAAATTACGTGATTTTTATTAATATAAGCAAGTATAGGAGTTTATGCAAACACGTGACGCTAAGTAATTGCGTAACTCTAAGTACGCTTCGTGAAACCTGCCCATGGACTCTACCACTACAGAGACAGTCTCTTGACATTTTGGAGATGCGTTGCCTACCAGGGCAGATAAACTGGATAAATTAAGATCAGCGGTTCCCAAACTGGAATACGTATACCCCAGGGGGTACGCGAGAGGTTTTTATGGGGTACGGAAAGAAGTGGTTGAAAGTAAGGAATTCGCCATCTTGCGTGCTGCTCGTTTTCGGGCTTTGCACCAAAGACGGAGACTTCAAGGATGAATTCTTTCATCTGTCATTCATTGGAATTCGCTATGAAGGGCGAGGGTGTCTTCCGAGAGGTCTCCAAATGTTTTGAGGCTGAGGGATTATCTAGTTACAATGTGTGCGTGCGTACGTAGTCAGTGCGCCGGACATGCTTAGTTTTCCCCCGAGAGAATGAAGGTATGCATGGTTTCACCATTCAAAAATATTTCACTGCATGATCCAGTGATACGCTCTCGCATCAAAGGTAAAGTCCCGCCGGAGCTCTGAGCATATCATTATCTTCATAATATTGCATGTCAAGATAATAAATACCACCAAATCCAGCGCTCTGAATACCCGATTCACCTTTTGCCAAGAATTTCATGCGGACCAAGAGACACAGCTCTTTCACACAGCGGTCTATTGACCGTCATGGAGAATATGGAACTAAAGAGGAATGGCTAAACGATGAGATCGCCGATTTGTTTGACTACGTCTATAAGAAGTCTCGAAAATGAAGTTGGATTATTTGAAGTACAAAAATTCATCGTGAAGCTGGAGTTATGTGTGAGCATCACGGGGCAACTTGTGCAAACTGACGTAGCAGGCACAATACTAAACGCCATGCCAAACTGACTTCCCGGATCTGCGTGCGAAAGTTGAACATTTTGTGAGAGATCCGTCCATGCAGCATGAAGGGGCATTGTATCTTCAACAGACGGCACGCAAATTAGCAGGACCTTTGGAGTTTGTGAATGACTCCACCGTCTCCCATGACGCGCTTGAGCATCTTCCCCTGGCTAAGTTCTCGCCTAAGATGGTGTCATATCCGAGTCTGGATGATGTGCCCGTGAAGGATTGATTGATTGTTGATTTTTAATTAATTTTGTCCACCTACTTATGTGAACACGTATTCTCTGCGTTGTTCAGCACGAACACCAAACTTTAAGCCCGGCTCACTGTTACGGATGATCTCCGAATATGCTTGTCCAAATCTGTTTCCCGAATTGAGTCCTAGAGGGTGGAGGGGAACAAGGTGCTGTTGGAAATTTTTCACCGCTGCGCCGCTGTAACATCAGCTTCTCCGCTGTTTCGGCTGTGAACTCATGACATCCGAATACGAGGGGACAGTGTTGTTAAAAATTTCATTTTTACGTCGCGCCGCTGCTGTCAATTTACCTTATCCAGCTTCTCTTGATCCGCCGTCTCGATCGGCTCAAATGATGACATCCGAAGACGGGGGAGGGGGGAGGGGGGCAGAAAACCATGTCTGCCCTCCAACTGCATAAACCTTTCACAGTCAACAAAAGACACATTGATCGTCTCAAAAAAAAACATTCACGCTCACATTCAATGGGGGGGGGGGCAGAACCATATGTCTCCCCAGGAGAAATTCCAGGGGTGCAGAGCTGCCTCGCTGTCCCCCCAGCTGTTCCCGAGCCTATGGGAGGGGATGCTGTTGTGGTTGGTTTCTCCTTTCTCGACGAGGTCTTACCAAAGCAAGATCGAGTATCTACAGCAACGATCTGTTTTCTTTAATAAACGATCCATTTTCAAATCACATATCTAAGCATCGTCAAACTCTAACCGTCGCCGTAATAACACAAGTCATTGTTTGCCATCTGGAATACATTTGTCAGTGGCAATTTAAAAAAAACTTGTTAAACTGCACCTTGCTCATGCGGCTCGCCAAAACATCCAATTGCCCCACTTGAGGCTCACAAACCTCGAACAACAGCCCCTTGTTGAAATATTGGGGGCTAAAGCCTAAAAATATCTGGACTACAGCCCCTTATCCAAAATCGTGGGGGCTCAGCGAAATGATGGCATTGACCGATAGGTGGCGAAACTGTAGCAATCGTCACCGGTCTGTCCGACAGATGGCGACAATTTGATAAATAAATACTGTTGTCCAAATAAATAACGTGCGGGGCAGGCTCTTCATAAGAGTAGGGCAGTGACCTTCGCTAGCTAATAAATATCTTTCACGCAGTGTTTGCCACGTTGGCAAGACAGAAGCCAAGTGACAGCGTCTTCGTTCGCCAAACCCAACAGGGGTAACAACGTTTCTCATTCGGTGAATGCATACATTAGCCAAACATTAGCGCATCGCTTCAAATCAAGACTGACAAGAGTGAAGAGGTGCGTCTACGACTACGTCTACGTCTACATACAGTCTCGGAGACTTGTAGTAAGTAGGCTACATGCTCAGGCAGCTGTAAATTATCTGCACCCGGAAAAGCCACCAGACTGGGTTTGCTTCCTATATATATCTGTAACATGTAAACAGCTGTTGCGTTCTTGTTTGTATGTTTGACATGCTGTTGAACAAAACGACTGTCACTGTCGTCTCAATTTGGGACGTAAAAGAACCACTGAGGACGACAAGCACCCTGGCAGTGACCACGCTCAGCACGCCAGCATAGAAAGGTCGGCTTGGCGATAATGTTCTGAAAAAAGGCTGACTAGTTAAATGAGACGGGGGCGCGCGATAGTATAGTAGTTAATAGAACGTTGCCGAGTACTGGAAACAACTAGAACTGGGCCGGGGATGAGACTGACAAACACTGAAACAGTGACATAATCACATATTCGTTTCGTAGACTACTAATTTATGTCAGCAGTATCCGTGACCGTGGTGGTATACCATTAACAACCAAGTAGGCTACATATATGCCATACGTTTATGATTAACTGGAGTTGGTTTTGCAAGGTTTTCTCTTGATGTCATTGGCCTGATTGGGTAGCACATATTCTGAAAAATGAAAACAGAGGACAAAAGGAAACGAAAAGCAGATGTATGTAGTTTATCTGCTGTTTTGTTCATTATGTACAGTCAGCCAGGCTTTCTTCTCTTTCTAAACAGACTGGTTTAACTCTAGATAATGCCAATAAATTTGCATTGAGGTAACAGGAAGAAACCACATATCATATTAGTCAATCTGTGTAAACTGTTCCTGAAAATGATACGGCATAGACTGATGGAGAGTTCGAATGTCATGGTCAGCAGAGATTGAATGATATCAATTGAAAAGCTATCCAAGATGTGTCCGAGAGAGATTGAATATGTCCAGTGTATTATGACTGAAAAAGACAATATTGTAAACAATATGCTACCTGGAACTGGGACTCAAAGGAGATTTTTAATGACACAAATTGTCTGAGTTGGAAAAAATTCAATGTATACAACTTTTAAATCATAACTGAGAGATTGAATGAATTGACTGTGGTGTAATGATACAATTGGATAGATTGAATGATGTAATTGGAACAGATTAAATGATACGACTGACAAAGGAATAAACTCAATGATGGTTTCGCTCGAGCAAACTGGATAGGCCTGGCTGCAATATGTGGTAAATGTTGCCAATATGTTGTAAATGTTGCTGGCAATATTTTCTCTCACTCCACATCTATAGAACTGTATATTTTTTTTATACACAATCATAATAAATATAAATACAAATAGTAATTACATAGGGAATGATGTGATCATAGTTGCCATTTAATTTGCAGTGCATGTGTTTGTGCATATTTTGGATGGGATATTTTATCCTATATCTGTGAACATTGTGTGGGGACTTCCACTTTTACCACACTGTCAGGATATAGCATTTGTCATCTTCACTCATGCTGCGAGTATCAGTTACATTAATCAGGTCTCTATGACTCTTTCTCTTTAACAGTACAGGAGATGTTTTGCTGTCCTGTTTTTTCTGACAGTCACTTGTCAACAGTGTACTAAGAGTAATTTATAATAATCTTACTGACGATGACGACATTGTCAAATAGATTTGCCACGTAGGCAAGACAGTAGTGAAGTGACAGTGTCTTCGTTCACCAAACCCAGCAGGAGTAACGATGTTTCTCATTCGATGAGTTTATATATTAACCAAACTTTAGCGCATCCCTTCAAATCAAGAGGTGCGTCTACGACTACGTCTACAGTCTCAGAGACTCGTAGTAGGCTACATGCTCAGGCAGCTGCCGATTATCTGCACCCGGAAACGCCACCAGACTGGGTTTGCTTTCTCTTTACATATCTGTAACATGTAAATTCTAAACAGCTGTTGCGTTCTTGTTTGTATGTTTGACATGCTGTTGAACAAAACGAGTGTCACTGGGCCGGGTCTGAGACTGACAAACAGTGACATATTCATTTCATAGTCTACTAATTTATGTCAGCAGTATCCATGACTGTGGTGATATACCAGTAACTACCAAGTAAGCTACATATATGCCGTACGTTTATGATTAACTGGAGTTGGCCATGCAAGTTTTTGTCTTGATGTCATTGGCCTGATTGGGTGACACATATTCTGAGAACTGAAAACAGAGGGCAAAAGGAAACGAAAGGCAGACATATTTATGCATGTAGTTTATGTGCTGTTTTGTTCATTATGTACAGTCAGCCAGGCATTGAACATCCACCTCCATTGAACATCCCCAAACAATCTCGAGCGTGGCTGCTATGTAAATGTAATATAAATATACTGTACGTTCGTTGTCATTTCATTTGTTGATAACCGGCTGGAAGCTATAGAGTATAGAGGTGCCGTGCATATAATTGTTTATTTGGGATGGTGATTTTCATGTGATAATTGTAAGATTTTACTAAAACCAACTTTTGGAGAGAAAAAATTTGCAGCTCGTGAATTAAATAAGTGCTAGCTTGAGAACTTTACAATATGGATCTTTTTTGCAAGTTTTAAGATTTAGATTTTCATTAAAAAAAACATATTTCTGTTAAGAAGTAAGTGTGCTCGTCGGGTGGACCAGTATATATATATATTGTGTGATGAATCGAGCCATGTCCGATTGCTGTATTTCAAGTGTCGACAACCTGTGGCCCGCGAAGCTATTTCATGCGGCCCACAGACTAAAAACGAGATGACACACATTGCATCCCGCGCGATGACAACGTGCATTTGCATGGTGCACATTCCATGGGAGAAAGAACCAAATTATATGTTTTGTTCATTGGAAAGTTTCGACACAATGCAAGTGCACCTGTGAAGCTCTCCACGGGCTATATTGCATCACTCCTTGAAAGCCTGTGTAAATAAATCAATAAGAACCCAGAGCCATGCATGTTATTAAATTAAATACTTCCCTACTGTACGCACAGTATTGGGGGTGTAAGGTAAGGAGGGTAAGGGATAGTACCTCATGGTGAATGACAGCCACGTCCCACACAGGACGGTCAGGATCCTATTTGGTTCCTCCTCCTTGTCTAGCTCAGATATGGCTCCTTGTGTCTGCATGTGTATGGCAGCGCCACACCCCGGGCAACGGCTTTGGCTGGCTGGCCAAACTGTGAGTGCCTTTCCGAAGGGTTGTCCCCCCTGTTAGTACACACATCTGTCGGCGGAGTAGGCGGATGAATCCCCAGAGGTCAACGGCTACGAAGGCGGGAGATGGAAAGGCCTGGTGTCAGGCCAAGGGCGCATCATGGATTTAGAATGATAAGCGGCCAGAACTGCCCAGAAAGCAATGGCAAACTACTGGAATGTACACTGCCGAAAACCCAGATGAAATCATGATTGCAAAGAGAATCGATATGGGACTCTGTGGTGAGTCCCCCAAGCCAGAAGAGTTCCTAATGGCTATTGGGGAAGAGCCAGAAGCAACCGGGAGTACTACTCAAGCTGATGAAGGCAATTTGCTCGACTGTGCGGAGAAGGGAAAGAAGTTAGGTGGATGGCTAAAAAACAAAATGAGAATAGCAACTTGGAATGGCCACAGTATGGCGGCTGGAAAAATGGACAATGTTATAGAAGAAGTGAAACAAAACAATCTAAGTGTCCTAGGAATAGCAGAACACAGATGGGCGGGACAAGGTCATTTTACACCACACGCAGGAGGAAAATTCATATACTCCGGACAAGCGAAGGCAGGACATGGAGGCGTAGCAATATATCTGAGTAAACAAATAACAGATACAGTACTTGGATACAAACCAGTAAATGACAGAATTCTGAGCATAAGGTTACAAGGAAAAGAGAAGAATATCAAAATAATACAAGTCTGCGCCGACATCAACAGCAGAAGAAGAAGAAATAAAAGCTTTTTATACTAATTTGCAAGGTGAAATAGACGAATCCAAGAAATCGGACATCACCATTGTCATGGGTGATTTTAACGCCAAAGTAGGACAAAGACAAGACGAGATAGAACGAGGAACAATCGGGAAATTTGGAATAGGAGAGAGAAATGAAATGGGAGAACGACTTGTTGAGTTCGCTATTTCTCAAATCACCCTAGAAGAATCTACACGTGGACATCGCCCGATGGAAAGACTAGAAATCAGATAGACTACATCATGATACAAAAGAGATGGATATCAGCAGTAAGAGGTGCAAGACAACTACCAGGAGCAGACTGTGGATCTGAACTACTACTGATGGCAGAGATGAAACTTAAGTTGAAAGTGAAAAAAAGAATGACTACAACACAGAGATATGATGTAGAAAATTTGACAAACGAATACACAGTATCTGTGAAGAATCGATTTACAACTTTACTGACAATGACAGACGATACCGCACTCCTGTCCACTACAACAATCGGCCTAAAAAACCTAATCATGTCTGTAAAAGAACACGGTGAGAAAAAGGGCTTGTTACTTAATGTGAAGAAAACAAAGGTCATGGACACTGACAAATGCATTGAAAAAACAGAAATTGCAATCAACAAGATGAAAATGTGAACCACTACGAATACCTTGGAGCAAGGCTACAAGGAGACGGCAAGACATCACCAGAGATTAGAAGAAGAATAGCTATAGCAACGCAGAAACTAAATCTGAAAAATGTATGGAAAGGACAAAACATACCAACAAAGATAAAAAAGAATTTTTAAAACTTGCGTTTCCCCAACAGCTCTATACGGGAGCGAAACGTGGACACTGAACAAAGAAGACATGAGAAGAATACAAGCGTTTGAGATGAAATGTTACAGAAAAGTCCTAAGAGTGCAATGGATAACAAAAACAACCAATGCAGAGATCCTTAAAAAATAGACAAAGAACTGCCAACTAGTGAATAGAATAAAAGGACTAAAACTGAGTTATTTTGGCCACATCAAAATACATAATTCCTTAGAGATACAATCCTAGAAGGCAAAGTGGAGGGAAAGAGAGGAAGGGGAAGACCAAGGAGAAGATGGCAGCAGGACATCAGCAACTGGTTGGAAGATGACATCATGAGAGCAGGGAGACGAACGGCAGATGGAGCAGCGTATCGTGGGATCATCCGGGCAGCTACGTCTCACAGAGATATGCTGAACTGAAGAAGAAGCGTGCCTTTTACCTGGTCCCACATATTTCAGTATAGATGTAATCTCTCTTTTGTGCCCACATTAAAACAAATGGAAACTCAAATTGTTAAGTACTATTAGGCCATTTAGTGTATGTTAACCATCTACTCTAGACAGTAGGTTTTGGACTTGGTAGCATAGCGACTGGACACTGGTATGTTGACTAGAACTAGAACAAATAAGATCTCATTGGTTCGGTCCATACACGGGCATTTAGACTGCAGAATATGGACATGTCAGTGGATAATGGATTCCTCATTAAAATGGAATGATAGGAACTCAAGTTTTTAGGTACTATAGTAGGCTAAGAGATACATTATCCATTTAGACACTTGGGTCTTTGGCTTGGTAAAGTACCAGGGCTGTGCAGAACTAGAACACATGTGACACCATATCAGCATATACCGTAGAATAAATGTTCATCTATGTCAGATTGGATCATTAATTCACGATTAATGCTAACATGTTGATATAAAACTTGACAGTTGTCATCTCAGACATACTTAATCCACATTTTTTATTTTTATTTTCACTATGGACTTTGATTGTAACGTATCCTATAAATACAGCTAATATAGTTTATGCTACTTCAATTCAAACTCAAACCAACGTACATGTCCATATTATGCATGTAGGTCATACACATTTTACAAGATAATATGAAGAAGATTAAACAAATGACAACAATAAATCTATGTTTTGCCGGATCATTATGTTCATATTTAATGAGGACTTTATCCCTTCTAGCCTGATCTTGGACATCTGCATGGTGTCATTGCATGGTTACGAACATTGCCGTTGTGAGGCGCAAGTAGTCATGTTGATCAGTTTGCCAAGTATTGTTACCATCGATAGTTCAGTGCACTTTCGACAATAACCATCGATTGTTCATTTTGTTGTCAGTAGTAAACTTATCATCACATTGATTATCGTGATGCATCAAATTCTGTAGTTCGATGCATTGTTACACATCTATTTCCTCAAGCGGCATGTCAACTAATCCATGAATGTGAGCATCAGATCGGCTCATCGCAGATTTTTTTGTTTCGATTGATTATTGACATGAAGGAAATAATTTAACAAAATCACTAGTACTGGTACATCCTGAATTATAATGTGGCTGGAGAGTAATTTAACAGTCTAAGATGTTCAACAAACTCCCTCAACATCATTTAATAACATAATTTAAAAATCAGTTATTACAGACATTCCAAGAAATTAATTCCTATTGAATGTCCGATTGTTTAAATATTATAATTTATTGTTTATAATAATAAAAACACTGAACACTGTCAAGTGAAGATTACATGAACGTGAATGTATGTACAGTTTCACAAGAACTGCACATCTGTATATATTAGACTAGTCTCTCTAATCAGGCCATCTCTTTAATCAGGCTGTTTTGTGTCCTATGGGTGCTGGCTTTAGAGAGGTTATACTGTAGTTCGCTGGTATGGTTTAAATATGTCTACTTTATAGTCCTGTTTCTACACTCCGTTAACCTAATGAATTAATATCGTTGTTACAATAGACAGATGCATTGTGGGTAACCATAACATCATGATGATGCTTTATCAAAGTCAAACACGGCATGTTCTACATCAAGACAGTAGATGTAATTTCAGTGACTGACTTTGCTACATAACAATGTCATGTTTGTTTGAAGTAATTTGAGCCAGGGTAAAGAATGAGTTACATTACGCAGGCAGCGTGTACACACTCTGTGGTCCTTTTGTTTGTTGACTTAATCAGTAATTTGAACTGACTTAGTCAACAAAGAGTTCATGTTTTCAAACAGACTGGTTTGACTCTAGACATTGCCAATAAATTTGCATTCAGGTAACGCACGTATCATAATACTCAATGTGTGTAAACTGTTCCTGAAAATGATACGGCATAGACTGATGGAGAGTTCGAATGTCATGGTCAGCAGAGATTGAATGATATCAATTGATCAGCTATCCAAGATGTGTCCAAGAGAGATTGAATATGTCCAGTGTATTATGACTGAAAAAGACAATATTGTAAACAAAATTGTAAACAAAATTCAATGTACAACTTTTAAATCATAACTGAGAGAGATTTAATGATTTGACTGTGGTGTAATGATACAATTGGATAGATTGAATGATGTAATTGAAACAGATTAAATGATACGACTGACAAAGGAATAAACGTTATGATGGTTTTGCTCGAGCAAACTGGATAGTCCTGGCTGCAGTGTGTTGTATATGTTGTTGGCAATGTTTTCTCTCACTCGACATCTCTAGAACTGTATAGTTTTATTCACAATCAGATAACAAATAATAGTATTTACATAGGGAATGATGTGATCATAGTTGCCATTTAATTTGCAGTGCATGTGTTTGTGCATATTTTGGATGGGAGATTTTATCCTAAATCTGTCAACATTGCGTGGGGACTTTCACTTTTACCACACTGTCAGAATATAGCATTTGTCATCTTCAATCATGCTGCCAGACTGTGAGTATCAGTTACATTAATCAGGCCTCTCCGGTATATATCTGACTCTCTTTAACAGTACAGGAGATGTTTTGCTGCCCTGTTTTTTCTGACAGTCGCTTTCAACAGTGTACTAAGAGTAATTTATTATAATCTTACTGACGATGACGACATTGTCAGATAGAAAAGATGCACATATGCTCAGGCCAACGCCTTAGCACAAAAATGTCTCCTTTGCAGCTCTACCATTAAAACTTCCCTATTTCATTCATACTGTGGTACTATGTACACCTCAAGTCTTTGGTGTAAATTTAAAAAATAGAGTTTGAAAGGTATTACTGTTGCATATAACAACAGTTTTAGAATTTTACACAATTTGTCATCACGCTGCAGTGCAAGTTTTATGTTTGCTACAAACAGTGTTAAATCGTTTATTGAATATATGCGTTCATGCATATATAGCTTATTATATCGTCTTCAACAGTCTGAAAATCCACTTTTTTGTTAATTATTTTATACTGATATACATATGAGAAGTTCTATGTTTAAATATTGGACTACCCAATTGTATACTTATAGTTGAATGCACATTTGATATATATATATACTTTTTATTAACCATCTATATTTTTTCCATGTTTGTTTATATCTTTGTATTTTATTTATTTACATATTTATTTTTTATTTACTTGTATTGTGTGTATACATATGGACATTCGTCTGAAATAAACATTATTACTATTATTATTATTACAGCTACTGAGAAATCATCTTGTCAACGCTGTGGGTTGGGGGTGAATTGTTCCAAAAAGGTATGTCCTCAAATTTTATGAAAGCCAGGTTTATAGCAGTCACCACAGTGGCCAACACAGTGGTCTCCTGACCGACCAATGACTCAGGGTGATTGATGGTGTTGATTCATGAGCTGTTTAGTACCTGGGTATTTACAAGGCTGGAAAACTTACTGTCAGAAAATGACATAGATTTTAACAGTACACATGCAGTCGTCATGGATCTACTTTTGATTCCTTGCGGTGTATTATATTCAGATATATATATATATATCAGTAGTGGACTTGTAACTTATTCTATTATTGCTTGAAAAGAAAGCATATTATTTGAATGATCACTAGTAGTGGTTAATCACCCAGATTGCTGATACCTCAAGTGAGTTTAGTGGTTTTCTAAGTCCACATAATTTAATGATTTTAAGGGTTAGCTGGTTCGGTGAGGTCAGGGAGCTTTGGCATGTCATTGGAAATTGTTAGGTTGGTGAAGTGTTCAGAATCTCATTGATAAGGATGAAAGTAAAAGTAATGTATAAGGATGAAAGCTTAATTAGATCATAATACACAAAAGGGGGCAGCTGTAGGAAAAAGAGCAGTTAAATAAGTCAGTCTTTAATCAGGACTATTTACTATTGTTACAAAATGACAGTTATTGTTAGGATTAAAACATATTTGACCATGGACAGAAAGTAGAAATGAATTTGTTTGTACTAAAAGGTTGGCATAAGTATTACCACCAGCTTTGCACCCCTAATGGAGCAACAAACCAAAGGTGCTTAGGGCAGCAGTTATCACCATTAAATGTTGTTCTTCCTCTTTGTCGCCTCTGTACAGCCTTACAGGGGTGAGGGTGAATCTTAAACTGGTTCCTACAGACCATTTTATTTCTGCTTCAGTATTTCACCAATTATTACATTGCATGTAGGCGGTAATTTTTTCCTGGTAAATCGAATATATTGTGATGTTGCATCAGGGGTTACAGACGAAATGATGCATATATATTTACATGTAGTGAAAACACCAAGGCACACTGTAGATAATGTAATCCCTGTTAATGGGTAAATCAATAGTATTCCATTATTGGTTGTACTGTTGAGTGTGCATTGCTGTCACTAAATGCGCGTTTGTTGACTCGAGTAAACATACTGTATCAATGCACTGCAGTCCCTGTCCATCCACAGTCATCTACCTAGACCCCTGTAGCTATGACAATGCTATTATATACAAACAGAAATCATTTTTTGCAAGTCTTGAGTTAATCAAGATTTGCCTTTTAGCAGGCGGATGGCTTGCATGGAAGCCATTTACTTCAATCACAGCCATTGTTGGCCAATTTACTTTATTCAATGACAAACCAGTGTTATTTTAGCCATTTATTTAATTAGAATTGATCCATTCAATTTGTTTCATTACCAAGCCTTTAGCCAGAAATATGTTTTGCCAGTATTGAATTAATCAAGGGTATGCCCGTTACCATGCAAACAGGTTGCGTGGAAGCCATTCACATCAGTCACAGCCATTATAGGCCAATTTAGTTTTTCCATGATAAACTAGTGTCATTTGAGCCATTTATTTAATTAATACTGATCCATTAAAATTTGTTTTACTACCAGTTAATAGTAATTAATATGGGCCCCTAGACTTGGAACTTTTAGTTAAGTTAGTGCCCAGCTGCCCTCTCTAAATTGCACCAGTCTTATCACTTGTAATCTTGGCCAGTCATCTGACGGTCTTGAAGATGGGCAGGTGGGTCTCTGGCTAAGCCTCTGTTGCTGGGCACATCTCATACCTGATCGGGAAACAGCTTTAGGTACCAGAGAGGGGGATGCCTGAAGCAAGAATCAGTGGGTTAGAAATCTATTAAGACCACCAGTCTGTGAATCCACGACAGACAACATACATGTAACATTTGCCTCTTCTCTCGAATCTTTTAATTCCCCTGGCGTACTAGTAGTCACCAGGGACTGTGTGCATTAGGAACAGTTAAACTACTTTCAAGGTAACGCTACCCATGGTTAACTACCTTGGGGGTAAACATTATGTTTGCCTTGAATGCATGAGTGATGGGTAGTCCACAGGACAGCTAAACACAAAGTAGTTGGGATTTTCTTGGGAATTCCCTGTTATTTGAACACATGCACACATACTAGCTGATTCATTCACTTCAGAATCTGCTCGAATGGACATGCTGTATGTCATCGCTGGAAGTACGCATGAGTTGTAGACTTGTCCTTTCAAGAAGGTTCCACCGTTACCCTTGAAGATGTCGCGGTGTTTGGAGAATGCTGTCCAGCCAGCAGTGATTCTTCTTTCAATCTCCTTGTCTTGGTTTTTGTTTCTGATACTGTATCGCTGTCCCAGATAGATGTAGCTTTAAACGTTCTCTATCTGCATTGGGTGTTGATATATATATTGGTGTAATTTTCTAGTAGCACTTCTGTCTTCGAAATGTTCATCTTCAGACCTTGTTTTTCACTTTCATCAGCTAGCTCCTGCAGCATTTTTGTGTACTTCTTGCATTGTAGTAGTGCATATGTGTATGTTATCGGCGAAGCGAAGATGACCGAGATATTCTTCGTCTATCCTCAAGCCTCTGGTTTTCCAGGTCTGTCTTTGGAATATGCTTTCGACTGTTGCCGTGAACAGCTTGGGTGATAAAAACTGATATGGTGTCACCTTGTCATACTCCTCTCTTGATGTTGATCTTGTTGCTCTTTTTGTGTAGGTGGACTGTCAGTCTGTCACTGAGCTGTTGGTGTCTTTCAGGAGTTAGATGTACACGTCTTCTATCCCCTGTTTTTGACGGGAGGTCAGTATTGCTTGAGTTAGCACCGAGTCGAAAGACTTCTTGTAATCAACGAAAGCGATGCACAGTGGGATATTATATTCTCGGCACTTCCCTTTCAGTTGGTTTACGACGTGTATGTGGTCTGTCGTTGAGTACCTGCTTCTGAATCCTGCTTGCTCTCATGGTTGGTTTTCGTCAAGCATCTTGTCTAGCCTAATCTTTAGTATCTTTGTGAGTAATTTGTAGATGTTTGATAACAGACATATTTGTCTGTAGTTCTTTAAATCTTTCTTATATCCTTTCTTGAAGATTATCATCATCTTTGCGTTCTTCCATGCAATGGATATTCGTCTTTCTGATAAGCATTTACTATCCAGCTTAGCCAGTGTCTTCGAGATGAGGTATCTTCTCCTGCTTTTAATGTTTCAATGTTTACATGGTCGTTGCCTGATGTCTTCCCATTCTTCATATCTCTTAGCGCTGCTTCCACCTCCCATAGTGTTATCTCTGGTACCTCTTTCGTGTCAGTGTGAACTATGGTACTCTGTTCACTGTCGTATAGCTAGTTGTAGAACTCCTGTATTCATTCCATGATCATACTTTGGTCTTGTATTTCACAACCCTGCTTGTCTAGAAGGCTCTTTGATTCCGTAATAATGTCTTGTATGATCTCTTGTTTGTACTTCGCTTTCTTTTTTATGGTCTTGCATATTTCTGCATACTCGATTTGTTTTTTACGGTCGCCGTTATCCACCATTTCTCGTCGTTTCTTCATTCGTGCTCGTATCGGTGATGATATTCTCATCATGCCTGTTGATTGCTTTGGCTACACTTATCGCACTTAGTTGGATCATCTCAGTAATGGTTTCGCTATTGGTGTCGATGTCGTCTAGTTCTTGTAATGTCTCGAATCGATTTCGCAGTTCGAGTTGGAATTCAATCTTTCTTATTACTATTTGTGTGGTGTCTACACTTGGTGGTCTCTTGTTTATCAACTTCTTCCTTTCAGCCTTGACGTCCAGTTTGATGTTGCTCAATACCATTCTGTGGTCACTTCCAATGTTGACTTGGTTGAAGAAAGTAACATCAGTGACCATGTCTTTGTTTGTCCATTTGGGCTTTTCCACGTCCATCTCCTCCCTGCTTTCAACTGGAACATGGTATTAATGATTTTGTACTTTTTTGATGTTGCCCATTCAACCAAGGTGTCGCCTCTTTTGTTTCTCACACCTAGGCCAAATTTCCCTGTTGCTGTTTCCGAAATGTTTGTTCGTTTCCCTACTTGCGCATTAAAGTCTCCCATCACTATCGTGTAGTGGGTTGGCTTTTCTAAAGTCTCATCCACATCTTTGTTTACCTGTTTACTTATTTACTTATCTATTGTTGTCTACTTATCTATGTGTATATGATCTATCACTATATCCTATTGTGCATGTGATATGAATATTATGTGATAACCTCACTCTTAGTACTTATCTTAACCTTGTACACATACATATGTAAGATTTTATATGAACAAGCCTAAAGGAAATTTTCTGTAACCCAACAGACAATAAAGTTATTGTATTTTATTGTATTTGTAGAAGTTGTTTGTAGCTTCTTCTGAGTATAATGTGGTTGACTATCTTCAGCTACTCTGGGGCTGATGCTGTTAGCCCTCACTGTAGTGTGTTTCCATTTCTTGTTTATGAGAAAGCCTACTCATGCTTGGCCGTTGTTCTCCGTGGAATGATATAGTAGGTGGCCTCTTTGTAAGGTAGTGAAGCATTCCTCTCTTCTTCTGACTCCGATCCCAATCACATCCCATACCAACCTGGTTTCCCTAAGTTCTTCCTCCAGTTCTTGTATCTGTTCATCTCTTAGTAGTCTTCTTACGTTTTATGTTGCTATCTTCAGTCTACTTACCTTCTCTCGGCGGCTCTTCTTGACCCAGAGATTCTTAGCACCCCTGCACGCAGCCTTAGCTGACCCGAACTGCCTCCGTGGTCATAAACTCATTCTGAGGGACTGGGGGCCTTGGCTTCATTGTACTTTGCATGCTGGTGTTGTTGGCCTACCCTTCAATGCTGGCCGGTGCTGGTTGGAAGGGAGGGTGACGTTGGGTGAACGAAATTGCCCATGTTTTGACATGGTGGCCGAACCAGTATCAAACCACCGCCCAGCCAACACCGGAATTCGAACCCCGGTCCCTCTGGTCGACTGTCTGGCACTCTAACCCCTTGGCCACTGCGACCACTAGTTATTGTTATTATTATTTAATTCATTATTACTGTAATGACCGTATGTATTAGGCCACCGTATGTTTTGGGCACCCTAAAAATCTAGAAAAAAAATTGTTTTTCTGTACCGTAAGTTTTGGGCCACCATAATAAATACACTGTATAATTATTTTTGTCCCTACGTATTCGGACACACAGGATATAAGACCATTGAAACACTCCAAAATGGTTAATAGCAAGGTAATAGACAAGGATGACGTGATGTCAGGACTCGTTTGTGTCCCTAAGGATTGGGACAGTGAATTTAATACTTAAATACTTTTGTGCACTATGTTTTGAGATAGCTGATAATTTAATTTTTTTAAGTTTGCCAATACATGGTCATTATGGTATTAATAATGGTCGTCCCCATTTTATGAAATAATAAACCACTTTTGGGTGTTCTGTGTTTGTTGATAAATGTTTTCTTGGAGCTGGGTGAACATTTTGTCCATAACGTAGGTATACATTATGTGACACGCACAGTCGCACACATAACTTTACAAAAGCTCTCCTCTAGACCTAAGAGATGTGATCGAAGGTAGTGTTTACCCATACGAAATACTACTGACACACTAACTCCAAGGTAGATGATGCAGATGCTGCATTTAATGTGCAAAAACTATTTGTACACACTATCTGTCTGTCTGTCTCTCTCTCTCTCTCCTTATATAGAAATTCTACACCATTTTATTGCTATATTTATGTTACATTATTATTAGTAGTAGTATTTTTAATACATTTAAACTTTTTTATTTGCAATTCTGCACTATTTTACCTTTTTTTAATATGTTGTCAAGGGCTACGAATAATTTGGATCTGGCGGTATATCAAATAAAATATATCATTATTAGTCTCTCACTCTGTCCTTACAGGTTCTACATAAGCAGAGTGTATCATCTAGACATGGTGTCGAGGGCACTGGTGCTGTTGGTCGCCCTGGTGGGGTGTATACAGGGGGAAGACAAGTACTGGGACTACATCGTCATTGGAGCCGGGCCAGGCGGGCTACAGATGGGCCACTTCCTGCAGAAGGCAGGCCGCGATTACGTCCTGCTCGAGAGAAATAGCGTGGCTGGTAAGTGGTGTTTTTGTGGGAAACTGTGTTAAAGGGAGGCAGGCAGCTCAAGAATCTATACATTCGGGAACTCAACAACAACCTTTATAAAAACAACTATTGTAAAATAGGTAAGTAAAACACAGTTTATGCACATCAAAATAACCTGTGCTGTACAGTAAATTTTGTATTGAGACAAAACGGTGACCGTTTAAATAAATTGTTAAAACGCCTGTAGAACTCTTTTGTGAAGTACAGACATTAAGAATGATTTACATACATGGTCCATTGAAACATGGTGTGTTAACACTGACAATTTACTCTTTGCAGCGAGCTTCTTCGAGAAATTCCCCCGCCATGATAAGTTGATCAGTATCAATAAAAGACACACCGGCAAGAAGAACACGGAGTTCAACCTGCGTCATGACTGGAACTCCCTGCTGAGTGACGATAAGAGTCTTCTCTTCCGACACTACTCGAAGCTCTTCTTCCCACAGCGTGTGCAGCTGCTGGAGTACATGGCAGACTACCAGAAGAAGCTCGGTATCAACGTTCAGTTCCACACAGAAGTAAGCAACATCAGAAAGGACGTGAATGCGACGACAAACAAGTCAATGTTCCTCATGAATGACCAGCACGGAAACACTCTCAAGTGCAAGTATGTAGTTTCTCACATACACTTTACATAAACCGGCTCCTATGATAGCGACATATGTCTTAATAGGAGTCACTGACCACGTTTCACTGCTCTTTATTTTACTGTATTTATTAGTTATCGTGAGTACAGTTGTAGTTGAAATATGTATAGCTGTATATTGAACACTGTAATTTAATATGTGATCAGAAAAAAATCATTATGGCAACAACAAAGTGAATAGATACTGCTACGGCTGCATGCAACGAATTTTCTTAGGCAAAGTCCATAGTGCAACTGTAGTTTGCAGCTGTGACATTTTAGTGAAAAGGGCATTTTATTTATATGGTTATGATGTATTTTAAAAATAACTTAGGGTATTCGATTTATTTAATTTATTTAAATACCATATTTATTTTAGTTGTTTACTTGTTAACTATTTAATTTATTCTTGCATTTTTTAAGTACTTAAAGTAAGAAATGGTAGTGTGCTATTGTAAACTATAATATCTCACACATTTATATGTATAAAAGTGTATGAGCTGTTGTTTCCAATTAGTGTCACTATGGAAATTGTTGTATTGCACTGTAAGACTTGTGGTGTGTGCCAGGGTTCTCGTCGTTGTATTGAACTGTAAGACTTGTGATGTGTGCCAGGGTTCTCGTCGTTGTATTGCACTGTAAGATTTGTGGTGTGTGCCAGGGTTCTCGTTGTTGTATTGCACTGTAAGACTTGTGGTGTGTGCCAGGGTTCTCGTCGTTGGATTGCACTGTAAGACTTGTGGTGTGTGCCAGGGTTCTCGTCGTTGTATTGCACTGTAAGACTTGTGGTGTGTGCCAGGGTTCTCTCGTTGTTGTAAGACTTGTGGTGTTGCACTGTAAGACTTGTGGTGTGTGCCAGGGTTCTCGTCGTTGTATTGCACTGTAAGACTTGTGGTGTGTGCCAGGGTTCTCGTTGTTGTATTGCACTGTACTTGTGGTGTGTCAGGGTTCTCATTGTTGTATTGCACTGTAAGACTTGTGGTGTGTGCCAGGGTTCTCGTCGTTGTATTGCACTGTAAGACTTGTGGTGTGTGCCAGGGTTCTCGTCGTTGTATTGCACTGTAAGACTTGTGGTGTGTGCCAGGGTTCTCGTTGTTGTATTGCACTGTAAGACTTGTGGTGTGTGCCAGGGTTCTCATTGTTGTATTGCACTGTAAGACTTGTGGTGTGTGCCAGGGTTCTCGTTGTTGTATTGCACTGTAAGACTTGTGGTGTGTGCCAGGTGTTGTGCCAGGGTTCTCGTGTTGTATTGCACTGTAAGACTTGTGGTGTGTGCCAGGGTTCTCATTGTTGTATTGCACTGTAAGACTTGTGGTGTGTGCCAGGGTTCTCGTTGTTGTATTGCACTGTAAGACTTGTGGTGTGTGCCAGGGTTCTCATTGTTGTATTGCACTGTAAGACTTGTGGTGTGTGCCAGGGTTCTCGTTGTTGTATTGCACTGTAAGACTTGTGGTGTGTGCCAGGGTTCTCGTTGTTGTATTGCACTGTAAGACTTGTGGTGTGTGCCAGGGTTCTCGTTGTTGTATTGCACTGTAAGACTTGTGGTGTGTGCCAGGGTTCTCGTTGTTGGATTGCACTGTAAGACTTGTGGTGTATGCCAGGGTTCTCGTTGTTGTATTGCACTGTAAGACTTGTGGTGTGTGCCAGGGTTCTCGTCGTTGTATTGCACTGTAAGACTTGTGGTGTGTGCCAGGGTTCTCGTTGTTGTATTGCACTGTAAGACTTGTGGTGTGTGCCAGGGTTCTCATCATAGTATTGCACTGTAAGACTTGTGGTGTATGCCAGGGTTCTTGTCGTTGTATTGCACTGTAAGACTTGTGGTGTGTGCCAGGGTTCTTGTCGTTGTATTGCACTGTAAGACTTGTGGTGTGTGCCAGAGTTCTCATTGTTGTATTGCACTGTAAGACTTGTGGTGTGTGTAAGAGTTCTCATTGTTGTATTGCACTGTAAGACTTGTGGTGTGTGCCAGGGTTCTCATTGTTGTATTGCACTGTAAGACTTGTGGTGTGTGCCAGGGTTCTCATTGTTGTATTGCACTGTAAGACTTGTGGTGTGTGCCAGGGTTCTCATCATTGTATTGCACTGTAAGACTTGATGTGTGTGCCAGGGTTCTCATCGTTTTATTGCACTGTAAGACTTGTGGTGTGTGCCAGGGTTCTCATTGTTGTATTGCACTGTAAGACTTGTGGTGTGTGCCAGGGTTCTCATTGTTGTATTGCACTGTAAGACTTGTGGTGTGTGCCAGGGTTCTCATTGTTGTATTGCACTGTAAGACTTGTGGTGTGTGCCAGGGTTCTCATTGTTGTATTGCACTGTAAGACTTGTGGTGTGTGCCAGGGTTCTCATTGTTGTATTGCACTGTAAGACTTGTGGTGTGTGCCAGGGTTCTTATAGTTGTATTGCACTGTAAGACTTGTGGTGTGTGCCAGGGTTCTCGTTGTTGTATTGCACTGTAAGACTTGTGGTGTGTGCCAAGGTTCTCGTCGTTGTATTGCAGTGTAAGACTTGTGGTGTGTGCCAGGGTTCTCGTCGTTGGATTGCACTGTAAGACTTGTGGTGTGTGCCAGGGTTCTCGTCATTGTATTGAACTGTAAGACTTGTGGTGTGTACCAGGGTTCTCATTGTTGTATTGCACTGTAAGACTTGTGGTGTGTGCCAGGGTTCTCATTGTTGTATTGCACTGTAAGACTTGTGGTGTGTGCCATGGTTCTCGTTGTTGTATTGCAATGTAAGACTTGTGGTTTGTGCCAGGGTTCTCATCATTGTATTGCACTGTAAGACTTGTGGTGTGTGCCAGGGTTCTCATTGTTGTATTGCACTGTAAGACTTGTGGTGTGTGCCAAGGTTCTCGTTGTTGTATTGCACTGTAAGACTTGTGGTGTGTGCCAGGGTTCTCGTCGTTGTATTGCACTGTAAGACTTGTGGTGTGTGCCAGGGTTCTCGTTGTTGTATTGCACTGTAAGACTTGTGGTGTGTGCCAGGGTTCTCATTGTTGTATTGCACTGTAAGACTTGTGGTGTGTGCCAGGGTTCTCGTTGTTGTATTGCACTGTAAGACTTGTGGTGTGTGCCAGGGTTCTCATTGTTGTATTGCACTGTAAGACTTGTGGTGTGTGCCAGGGTTCTCGTTGTTGTATTGCACTGTAAGACTTGTGGTGTGTGCCAGGGTTCTCGTCGTTGTATTGCACTGTAAGACTTGTGGTGTGTGCCAGGGTTCTCGTTGTTGTATTGCACTGTAAGACTTGTGGTGCGTGCCAGGGTTCTCGTCATTGTATTGCACTGTAAGACTTGTGGTGTGTGCCAGGGTTCTCATTGTCGCAACTGGACTGAGCAAACCCGTCGAGCCAAAGTTTGGAGGGAGTGAGCTCACAGAAAATTACTCAGATGTCTCAATCAACCCAGATGACTACGAAGGCAAATCAGTGCTCATATTGGGTAAGTCATAGCATACTATGTCATTTGTGAATATGCATGCATGTGTGTGTAATAAAACTGTCCTTTCATATAGCCGCCTTTATTCGGGCATGTAGCAACTTGCTCTGCAAACTTTCTCAGTCTTATGGCATAATTACCTCACAAGAAACTTTTTTTCTTTTGAATATTTTGACTGCTTCTTGCAGTCGTCATCAGCAGAATGACGTTACGGGTGTGTCACATAACCACTGTCATGTGACACAAGCTGGACAAGGACTGCTGGAAGCTCCTGGCCGACGTTGCGATTCAGTGTAGGTTTTCCTCTGTGAATGTTGGTTGCCTCCTTTATCTTTATCTTTATCTTTCGTCAGTGCCAGTTCTCCTTGTGGTCTAAAATTGTGACGTCTTTCAATGAACACTGATGGCCTGTGTTCAGTTTCTGTTCACTTATGGCTGATAGGGGTTGGCGACCTGACAGATGTTCTTTCATTCTTGTGCCAAGTGCTCTACCTGTTTCCCCTAAGTAGTGCTGGTCACATTTTGGGCATTCAATTTGATATACCACGTCACACTTTGCTGCCTTTTCTGTCCTTCGGGTACACCAATAGTGACCTCAGGGTGTTGATAGGTTTGTGATACACTGGTATGTCGCAGGACTTGAAAATCCTTGCCAATTGTTCTGACAGTTTACTGATGTAGGACAGGCCTATGGCGTGTTGTCTTCTACTGGTTTCTGTGGTGTTGTTCTCCTTCTGATAGTTTACTGATGTAGGGCAGGCCTATGGCGTGTTGTCTTCTACTGGTTTCTGTGGTGTTGTTACTGATGTAGGGCAGGCCTATGGCGTGTTGTCTTCTACTGGTTTCTGTGGTGTTGTTCTCCTTCTGACAGTTTACTGATGTAGGGCAGGCCTATGTGTTGTCTTCTACTGGTTTCTGTGGTGTTGTTCTCCTTCTGACAGTTTACTGATGTAGGGCAGGCCTATGGCGTGTTGTCTTCTACTGGTTTCTGTGGTGTTGTTCTCCTTCTGACAGTTTACTGATGTAGGGCAGGCCTGTGGCGTGTTGTCTTCTACTGGTTTCTGTGGTGTTGTTCTCCTTCTGACAGTTTACTGATGTAGGGCAGGCCTGTGGCGTGTTGTCTTCTACTGGTTTCTGTGGTGTTGTTCTCCTTCTGACAGTTTACTGATGTAGGGCAGGCCTATGGCGTGTTGTCTTCTACTGGTTTCTGTGGTGTTGTTCTCCTTCTGACAGTTTACTGATGTAGGGCAGGTGGCATGTTTTCTTCTACTGGTTTCTCTGGTGTTGTTCTCCGTCTGACAGTTTACTGATGTAGGGCAGGCCTATGGCGTGTTGTCTTCTACTGGTTTCTGTGGCTGTGATGTTCTCCGTTGTGACAGTTTACTAATGTAGGGCAGGCCTGTGGCGTGTTGTCTTCTACTGGTTTCTGTGGTGTTGTTCTCCTTCTGACAGTTTACTGATGTAGGGCAGGCCTGTGGCGTGTTGTCTTCTACTGGTTTCTGTGGTGTTGTTCTCCTTCTGACAGTTTACTGATGTCGGGCAGGCCTGTGGCGTGTTTTCTTCTACTGGTTTCTGTGGTGTTGTTCTCCTTCTGACAGTTTACTGATGTAGGGCAGGTCTGTGGCGTGTTGTCTTCTACTGGTTTCTGTGGTATTGTTCTCCTTCTGTCATTTTACTGATGTAGGGCAGGCCTATGGCATGTTGTCTTCTACTGGTTTCTGTGGTGTTGTTCTCCTTCTGTCATTTTACTGATGTAGGACAGGCCTATGGCGTGTTGTCTTCTACTGGTTTCTGTGGTGTTGTTCTCCTTCTGACAGTTTACTGATGTAGGGCAGGCCTATGGCGTGTTGTCTTCTACTGGTTTCTGTGGTGTTGTTCTCCTTCTGACAGTTTACTGATGTAGGGCAGGCCTCTAGCGTGTTGTCTTCTACTGGTTTCTGTGGTGTTGTTCTCCTTCTGACAGTTTACTGATGTAGGGCAGGCCTGTGGCGTGTTGTCTTCTACTGGTTTCTGTGGTGTTGTTCTCCTTCTGACAGTTTACTGATGTAGGACAGGCCTGTGGCGTGTTGTCTTCTACTGGTTTCTGTGGTGTTGTTCTCCTTCTGACAGTTTACTGATGTAGGGTAGGCCTGTGGCGTGTTGTCTTCTACTGGTTTCTGTGGTGTTGTTCTCCTTCTGACAGTTTACTGATGTAGGGCAGGCCTATGGCGTGTTGTCTTCTACTGGTTTCTGTGGTGTTGTTCTCCTTCTGACAGTTTACTGATGTAGGGCTGGCCTGTGGCGTGTTGTCTTCTACTGGTTTCTGTGGTGTTGTTCTCCTTCTGACAGTTTACTGATGTAGGGCAGGCCTGTGGCGTGTTGTCTTCTACTGGTTTCTGTGGTGTTGTTCTCCTTCTGACAGTTTACTGATGTCGGGCAGGCCTGTGGCGTGTTTTCTTCTACTGGTTTCTGTGGTGTTGTTCTCCTTCTGACAGTTTACTGATGTAGGGCAAACCTGTGGCGTGTTTTCTTCTACTGGTTTCTGTGGTGTTGTTCTCCTTCTGACAGTTTACTGATGTAGGGCAGGTCTGTGGCGTGTTGTCTTCTACTGGTTTCTGTGGTGTTGTTCTCCTTCTGTCATTTTACTGATGTAGGACAGGCCTATGGCGTGTTGTCTTCTACTGGTTTCTGTGGTGTTGTTCTCCTTCTGACAGTTTACTGATGTAGGGCAGGCCTATGGCGTGTTGTCTTCTACTGGTTTCTGTGGTGTTGTTCTCCTTCTGACAGTTTACTGATGTAGGGCAGGCCTATGGCGTGTTGTCTTCTATTGGTTTCTGTGGTGTTGTTCTCCTTCTGACAGTTTACTGATGTCGGGCAGGCCTGTGGCGTGTTGTCTTCTACTGGTTTCTGTGGTGTTGTTCTCCTTCTGACAGTTTACTGATGTAGGGCAGGCCTGTAGCGTGTTGTCTTCTACTGGTTTCTGTAGTGTTGTTCTCCTTCTGACAGTTTACTGATGTAGGGCAGGCTATGGCGTGTTGTCTTCTACTGGTTTCTGTGGTGTTGTTCTCCCTTCTGACAGTTTACTGATGTAAGGGCAGGCCTGTAAGCGTGTTGTCTTCTACTGGTTTCTGTGGTGTTGTTCTCCTTCTGACAGTTTACTGATGTAGGGCAGGCCTGTGGCATGTTGTCTTCTACTGGTTTCTGTGGTGTTGTTGTCCTTGTGACAGTTTACTGATGTAGGGTAGGCCTGTGGCGTGTTGTCTTCTACTGGTTTCTGTGGTGATGTTCTCCTTGTGACAGTTTACTGATGTAGGGTAGGCCTGTGGAGTGTTGTCTTCTACTGGTTTCTGTGGTGATGTTCTCCTTGTGACAGTTTACTGATGTAGGGCAGGCCTGTGGAGTGTTGTCTTCTACTGGTTTCTGTGGTGGTGTTCTCCTTGTGACAGTTTACTGATGTAGGGTAGGCCTGTGGCGTGTTGTCTTCTACTGGTTTCTGTGGTGTTGTTCTCCTTCTGACAGTTTACTGATGTAGGGCAAACCTGTGGCGTGTTGTCTTCTACTGGTTTCTGTGGTGTTGTTCTCCTTCTGACAGTTTACTGATGTAGGGCAGGCCTGTGGCATGTTGTCTTCTACTGGTTTCTGTGGTGTTGTTCTCCTTCTGACAGTTTACTGATGTAGGGCAGGCCTGTGGCGTGTTGTCTTCTACTGGTTTCTGTGGTGTTGTTCTCCTTCTGACAGTTTACTGATGTAGGGCAGGCCTGTGGCGTGTTGTCTTCTACTGGTTTCTCTGGTGTTGTTCTCCTTCTGTCTCCTTGGGCTAGTGATGTTAAACATCCAAGGTTTGTAGCCGTTCGGTTTCATTACTTTCTTGATATGTTCCACCTCTTTGGTCTTGTCCTCATCTTCTGTTACCAGGATTTCTGCTCTTTGTAGGAGTCTTCTCACTGCTGATCGTCTGTGCTCTAGGTGGTGATTAGAGTTCCAGTTCAAATACTGCTCTGTGTGGGTTGTCTTTCGGTACACCTTTACCTTGGTTGATCCATTGTCCTTCAGATATATACACCTGTCTAGGAATGCTGGCATACTGTCCTATTCCTGTTCTACAGTGAACTTGATGGTCTCATCAACCGAGTTCAGATGATTTGTGAATCGCTCTACGTCACTCTCTTGTAACACTGAGAATGTGTCATTCACATATCTCAACCAGATGTTTGGAGGATGGGGAGATTCCCTGGTGGCTCTTTCTTCACAACACTCCAAGTACAGTTCACCACTATCAGGGATACTGGTGACCCCTGGCTGCTCCCTTCTTCTGTTTGTAGTATACTCCGTCGTAACTGAACTACGTGGTGTTCAGACAGAGTTCTAACAGTGTGATGATCTGGTTTACTGATAGTTCACATCTGTCTTTCAGTGCCTTGTCCTGGTTTAATCGGTCCCTGATCACCGATACTGCCTCTGTCACTGGGATACTACTGTCACATCAAATAACACCATTTTTCTTCCTGGTGGAACTTCCAAACTTTCGATCTTCTTTACAAATTGTGCGCTGTTTTTCACAAAATGTTTGTTTTTCCAACCAGAATGGTGGCTAGAAACTTTGCCGTCTTGTATGTAATACTGCCAATACTTGATACTATAGGTCTTACTGATACACTGTCCTTGTGGATCTTAGGCAATCCATAGAATTTCGGAACTGTTTCCGATGTCCTTCTCCAGCTTGTATCACATGACAGTGGTCATGTGACACCCGTAACGTTATTCTGCCGATTAAGACTGCGAGAGGCAGTCGAATTATTCAAAAGAGAAAAACAAGTTTCTTGTGAGTTAATTATGTCATATTATAACACCGTACACCATATCTTCAATCCATTCAAGGGTTTCTCAGTCTTGTTCACTGCACAAGTTGTACAGATATATCAATGCAAATTGATGCTGGTAGCCATTTTGGATCATAACAATCACAAGTTCCATACCACCCATTGGCGGGAGGGAGCCAGGGGTGGTTTGAACCAGTGCTAAATGCACAATTTTGACTTGGCAAACACACAGACTATCCCTAAATGAGTACCAGATGATCATAATTGTTATTACCGTGATGGAATTGTGTAGAAATAACAGCATTCAGGTGTCTGCATGAACAGGTCTGCCAGGGGTAAAGTTGAATGCACTCAACGAATGCTGAGGGGCACGGTATAAATTGAAGGATTTGCTTTGACATGTTTTAAATCTGTTGTTTCCAGGTCGGGGAAATTCAGCATTTGAACTTGCTGAGTCAATCTATGGTTCAACCAACTTCATTCACATGGTCGGTAGATCGAGAGTGAGGCTGTCTTGGGCAACACACTATGTCGGAGACCTGAGGTGAGACGGTGCTGCCATGCTGCACACAGTGCACACACCGAGGACTATATTGTGAAAGGGAGCATTAATTATGTCATTTTCAATGCATTAATATAAAATAATCATGTTTCAAGGAACTTCATTGAATGGGTGCATTTGCCCCTGTAACAGGGCCTGTAACCGTGTCACGATACATGGCAAGATTATGTGCGAGTGGAGCCGATTGGCGACTTCAAGTAACTTGGTGCCTGGTAGGGAATAGGATCTTTTTGTTTTGGGGTGTAATCACACGAATGACATATAAAGACTGATAATACTTCTGGTTGAAAATATATATCCTACTTCCTATGCAGGCGACAGTGCCACACATGTCGCCAGCTGACTCCAAAGTAAAAACGAGGCACGAGACGTACAGGCCCTATTATGCTTTTGGTAGGTTTCCGTGTGGAATAAAGACATTCTCAGCGTTTCTTTCATGAACATAAATAATGCAAACTGATTTACCATTATCTGTAGTTTTGTTATTTTCATCACGACACAGGTTTCACAGGTGGTACATTATTCTCATCACAACACAAGTTTCACAGTTGGTACATTATTCTCATCACAACACAAGTTTCACAGTTGGTACATTATTCTCATCACAACACAAGTTTCACAGGTGATACATTATTCTCATCACAACACAAGTTTCACAGGTGATACATTATTATCATCACAACACAGGTTTCACAGGTGGTACATTATTCTCATCACAACACAAGTTTCACAGGTGATACATTATTCTCATCACAACACAGGTTTCACAGGTGGTACATTATTCTCATCACAACACAAGTTTCACAGGTGATACATTATTCTCATCACAACACAAGTTTCACAGGTGATACATTATTATCATCACAACACAAGTTTCACAGGTGATACATTATTCTCATCACAACACAGGTTTCACAGGTGGTACATTATTCTCATCACAACACAAGTTTCACAGGTGATACATTATTATCATCACAACACAAGTTTCACAGGTGATACATTATTCTCATCACAACACAAGTTTCACAGGTGGTACATTATTCTCATCACAACACAAGTTTCACAGGTGATACATTATTCTCATCACAACATAGGTTTCACAGGTGGTACATTATTCTCATCACAACACAAGTTTCACAGGTGGTATATTATTCTCATCACAACACAGGTTTCACAGGTGGTACATTATTCTCATCACAACACAAGTTTCACAGGTGGTACATTATTCTCATCACAACACAGGTTTCACAGGTGGTACATTATTCTCATCACAACACAAGTTTCACAGGTGGTACATTATTCTCATCACAACACAAGTTTCACAGGTGGTACATTATTCTCATCACGACACAGGTTTCACAGGTGGTACATTATTCTCATCACAACACACAAGTTTCACAGGTGGTACATTATTCTCATCACAACACAAGTTTCACAGATGGTACATTATTCTCATCACAACACAGGTTTCACAGGTGGTACATTATTCTCATCACAACACACAAGTTTCACAGGTGGTACATTATTCTCATCACAACACAAGTTTCACAGGTGGTACATTATTCTCATCACGACACAGGTTTCACAGGTGGTACATTATTCTCATCACAACACACAAGTTTCACAGGTGGTACATTATTCTCATCACAACACAAGTTTCACAGGTGGTACATTATTCTCATCACAACGCAGGTTTCACAGGTGGTACATTATTCTCATCACAACACACAAGTTTCACAGGTGGTACATTATTCTCATCACAACACAAGTTTCACAGGTGGTACATTATTCTCATCACAACACAGGTTTCACAGGTGGTACATTATTCTCATCACAACACAAGTTTCACAGGTGATACATTATTCTCATCACAACACAGGTTTCACAGGTGGTACATTATTCTCATCACAACACAAGTTTCACAGGTGGTACATTATTATCATCACAACACAAGTTTCACAGGTGGTACATTATTCTCATCACAACACAAGTTTCACAGGTGGTACATTATTCTCATCACAACACAAGTTTCACAGGTGATACATTATTCTCATCACAACACAAGTTTCACAGGTGGTACATTATTCTCATCACAACACAAGTTTCACAGGTGATACATTATTCTCATCACAACACAGGTTTCACAGGTGGTACATTATTCTCATCACAACACAAGTTTCACAGGTGATACATTATTCTCATCACAACACAAGTTTCACAGGTGATACATTATTATCATCACAACACAAGTTTCACAGGTGATACATTATTCTCATCACAACACAGGTTTCACAGGTGGTACATTATTCTCATCACAACACAAGTTTCACAGGTGATACATTATTATCATCACAACACAAGTTTCACAGGTGGTACATTATTCTCATCACAACACAAGTTTCACAGGTGGTACATTATTCTCATCACAACACAAGTTTCACAGGTGATACATTATTCTCATCACAACACAGGTTTCACAGGTGGTACATTATTCTCATCACAACACAAGTTTCACAGGTGGTACATTATTCTCATCACAACACAAGTTTCACAGGTGGTACATTATTATCATCACAACACAAGTTTCACAGGTGATACATTATTCTCATCACAACACAAGTTTCACAGGTGGTACATTATTCTCATCACAACATAGGTTTCACAGGTGGTACATTATTCTCATCACAACACAAGTTTCACAGGTGATACATTATTCTCATCACAACACAAGTTTCACAGGTGGTATATTATTCTCATCACAACACAGGTTTCACAGGTGGTACATTATTCTCATCACAACACAAGTTTCACAGGTGATACATTATTCTCATCACAACACAAGTTTCACAGGTGGTACATTATTCTCATCACGACACAGGTTTCACAGGTGGTACATTATTCTCATCACAACACAAGTTTCACAGGTGGTACATTATTCTCATCACAACACAAGTTTCACAGGTGATACATTATTCTCATCACAACACAAGTTTCACAGGTGGTACATTATTCTCATCACAACACAAGTTTCACGACACAGGTTTCACAGGTGGTACATTATTCTCATCACAACACAAGTTTCACAGGTGGGTACAGGTTTCACAGGTGGTACTCATCACAACACAGGTTGGTACATTATTCTCATCAAGTTTCACAGGTGATACATTATTCTCAGGTTTCACAGGTGGTACATTATTCTCATCACAACACAAGTCATTCAGTTTCAGGGAGGTTTCACATTATTCTCATCACAACACAAGTTTCACAGGTGGTACATTATTCTCATCACAACACAGGTTTCACAGGTGGTACATTATTCTCATCACAACACAGGTTTCACAGGTGGTACATTATTCTCATCACAACACAAGTTTCACAGGTGGTACATTATTCTCATCACGACACAGGTTTCACAGGTGGTACATTATTCTCATCACAACACAAGTTTCACAGGTGGTACATTATTCTCATCACAACACAGGTTTCACAGGTGGTACATTATTCTCATCACAACACAAGTTTCACAGGTGGTACATTATTCTCATCACAACACAAGTTTCACAGGTGGTACATTATTATCATCACAACACAAGTTTCACAGGTGATACATTATTCTCATCACAACACAAGTTTCACAGGTGGTACATTATTCTCATCACAACATAGGTTTCACAGGTGGTACATTATTCTCATCACAACACAAGTTTCACAGGTGATACATTATTCTCATCACAACACAAGTTTCACAGGTGGTATATTATTCTCATCACAACACAGGTTTCACAGGTGGTACATTATTCTCATCACAACACAAGTTTCACAGGTGATACATTATTCTCATCACAACACAAGTTTCACAGGTGGTACATTATTCTCATCACGACACAGGTTTCACAGGTGGTACATTATTCTCATCACAACACACAAGTTTCACAGGTGGTACATTATTCTCATCACAACACAAGTTTCACAGGTGGTACATTATTCTCATCACAACACTGGTTTCACAGGTGGTACATTATTCTCATCACAACACAGGTTTCACAGGTGGTACATTATTCTCATCACAACACAAGTTTCACAGGTGATACATTATTCTCATCACAACACAAGTTTCACAGGTGGTACATTATTCTCATCACAACACAGGTTTCACAGGTGGTACATTATTCTCATCACAACACAAGTTTCACAGGTGGTACATTATTCTCATCACAACATAAGTTTCACAGGTGGTACATTATTCTCATCACAACACAGGTTTCACAGGTGGTACATTATTCTCATCACAACACAAGTTTCACAGGTGGTACATTATTCTCATCACAACACAAGTTTCACAGGTGGTACATTATTCTCATCACATCACAGGTGGTACATTATTCTCATCACAACACAGGTTTCACAGGTGGTACATTATTCTCATCACAACACAAGTTTCACAGGTGGTACATTATTCTCATCACAACATAAGTTTCACAGGTGGTACATTATTCTCATCACAACACAGGTTTCACAGGTGGTACATTATTCTCATCACAACACAAGTTTCACAGGTGGTACATTATTCTCATCACAACACAAGTTTCACAGGTGGTACATTATTCTCATCACATCACAGGTGGTACATTATTCTCATCACAACACAGGTTTCACAGGTGGTACATTATTCTCATCACATCACAGGTGGTACATTATTCTCATCACAACACAGGTTTTACAGGTGGTACATTATTCTCATCACGACACAGGTTTCACAGTTGGTACATTATTCTCATCACGACACAGGTTTCACAGGTGGTACATTATTCTCATCACGACACAGGTTTCACAGGTGGTACATTATTCTCATCACGACACAGGTTTCACAGGTGGTACATTATTCTCATCACAACACAAGTTTCACAGGTGATACATTATTCTCATCACAACACAGGTTTCACAGGTGGTACATTATTCTCATCACGACACAGGTTTCACAGGTGGTACATTATTCTCATCACGACACAGGTTTCACAGGTGGTACATTATTCTCATCACGACACAGGTTTCACAGGTGGTACATTATTCTCATCACGACACAAGTTTCACAGGTGGTACATTATTCTCATCACGACACAGGTTTCACAGGTGGTACATTATTCTCATCACAACACAAGTTTCACAGGTGGTACATTATTCTCATCACAACACAGGTTTCACAGGTGGTACATTATTCTCATCACAACACAAGTTTCACAGGTGATACATTATTCTCATCACGACACAAGTTTCACAGTTGGTACATTATTCTCATCACGACACAGGTTTCACAGGTGGTACATTATTCTCATCACGACACAGGTTTCACAGGTGGTACATTATTCTCATCACAACACAAGTTTCACAGGTGGTATATTATTATTATTGGACCATGCTGTATTACTGTTGAAATATGGTTCTACAGAAATTTAGTCATCAAAGCTGTTTCACAAATTCGTTCCTAATCAGCTTAAAAATCTATATTATGAACAAACACAGAAGGCAGAGAAAATGTTTGGCGTGTAGCCATTTCTTCATCGTTATCAACTACCTTACATCCACTCACGGCTCAACAAACCAACGGCTGCAGTTGTCACCAGTACATTATTCTGAACTAATGGCGCCACCTGGAGAATGCCTGACCACTCAATGTTTACAGTAAAAAGTAGATAACTTCCATTGTGTTTTTTGAAAAGCATTGCCGATTGGTTAATGAGAGGACACTGGTGCAAGGAAACGAATGAATATAGGATGTGGCAAGTGAATGATGGCCCCTGGGAGGAGATGGACTTACACCGCACCAAAGTCAGCGGATTGATGTATAGATGGTTGTAGGGCCGTCAACAACGCACTGCTGGACACGTACCAACTCAAGTCCCTGGACGCGGTGGTTGAAGCAACGACAGACGACATGAGGATCGTGAAGAAAGGAGACAGATTCAGGCTGGAGTTAGTCGATTTGGAAAGCGAGGTGGCAGAAAACCAGATGTATGACAACTTTGCAATGCGAGAGCTCTACGATAAGGTCATCCTGTGTCTCGGATTTCAGTTTGACAACAAAATATTTAACAGGTGAGTTAACACCTCTGTGCAGGTGAATTTACATGTCTGTGGAGGTAATGTGTGTAATCAAATGTCAGTTGAGTTAACACATTTGTAGAGGTAATGTGTGTACTAAAATGTCTTTTTCGATTTTGTCCGTTAGTGGTATTTTTGCTCATATTCCAGGCAGACCTGGGGCAGATACATTTGAAAAGTATCTAGATAAGATACAGATACATTTTAATTTGGCCAGATACAGATACATATAGAGATACATTATTTCTAAATGTATCTAGATACATATAGAGATACATTATTTCTAAATGTATCTAGATACATATACAGATACATTATTTCTAATTGTATCTAGATACATATACAGATACATTATTTCTAAATGTATCTAGATACAGATACATTTGTATGGTTAAATTTGCGATAGGTAATGGCGAAGTATAAGAAACTAAAAAACACTCGGTTTATTTATTTATGACAGCTTTATTTGACTAATATTACACTTGCATACATACAAATAGCATACAACTACTAAGACTTCATACGGATGAACGTAAGTGCTACTAGTGTCAGCTGGGACCTCATAATAGTCCAAAATACCCATGGTGTAGCTGTTGACAATCAGAAGTTATAGGCGATGTTTGCTCAATCAGTGTCAAATGGTTATGTTGACACTGGCATGAGTTCTTCACCTTTTATATGATCTGTTTGACCCACATTAAAGCAAACACAATTGCCAATCTCACCTTTGATGTGTGACAGCTGTCAGTTCATGATCTCACCTTTGATGTGTGACAGCTGTCAGTTCATGATCTCACCTTTGATGTGTGACAGCTGTCAGTTCATGATCTGCTCGAATGATCCACCAGTAAATTAATTGGCTTCTTTAATTGCTGTCAGACATTTTCAAAAGAAACTGGTTCCTTTGGTGGATATGATGAAGCCATGAGTAGGTACTTGGCTTCTACTAATTGTTTCCTATAATTACATTTAACACCTTTTGGCTATGTGGGAGTGGGACATATCCCTTCTTGACCAATGATCTATCTAAAATGTATCTAAAATGTATCTAAAATGTATCTAAAATGTATCTGAAATGTATCTGAAATTTCAGATACATTTGGAATGTATCTAGATAAAATACAGATTCATATTGATTTTGGCGCAATGTATCTAGATACAGATACAGATACATTCCAAATTGCATCTAGATACATAAGATACAGATACATGATGTATCTGACCCCAGGTCTGATTCCAGGTAAACAATCAAAAAACTGAAGTCATCTGGTAATTTTTTTAGCAAATTAGATATGTAAATAGTTATATTTTATAAATGTTTGCAATTACCGCCAACAAAAGAGTTTTCTTTTAGAGATGGAGGAAAACCAGAAATTAGGTCAACGGACACTGGTTTCTCTGCAAAAATCTGTTTTCTGTGATTATTCTAAGGGTACGCAGTCTTTGTCAAAATATCTTAAGTTCCTTTGTACAGCATGAAAGTTTTGAGAAACTATCACCTGCAAGGTGTAAGATGCTTATGTTGTCAAAAAAGGTGTTTATTTACCTAAAAGCAGCTTTTCACATATCACAACAACATTTAATTCGTAAAGCTCAGCTTAACATGGAAAACAGTGCTTTTCCTGTAGCTTCACCTAAAATCAAGAATGAACGTTACTGAAACTATAGATATACCGTATTCGTTCTATTAAACGTACATGCCTTAATTAGCATACACCCTCTTTTCGCAGCATCTCAAATGCCAACCTTGACCGTTGAATCCCTCATTGTGTTTTAATTTCTACCAATATCACACTAGATTCAAAGCTTGGTGATGAAACAATATCGAAAGATCCACCTAAATTATAAGATTTTTACAGTCTTCTGGTACAGTGTGTATTTTGTTGCTCGTATGTGAGATGCATAAGTTGCTTGCCAGTCACGTCTGTCCAGATGGATGTACTCGGGAACCACAGGAACCAAAGAAAATGGGTGCACACCCCTGTACGTGCACACCCTATTTGTTAAGCGTACTGAACGCTTAATAGAACGAATATGGTATCTTTTCAAAATTGCACTTCGTACAAGTCTTCACTGGTCCCTTGCTCTGATGATGACTTTTGCACATCTTCGTTTAAGATGTAACATCTAATGATTGTCGTTTGTTGCACCTCTGAACTCGAGTTCATGAGGATATAATTGTTACAGAAGTGTATCATTCCTATTACTACCTTATACCTGCTCATTGACCAACAAACCAAAGGCTGCAGTTATCACCATCACAGGTGTATGAACTTGTGGCGCCACCTGGGGAATGGAATGAAAGGCTGCAGTTATCACCAAGACAGTAGGGGTCATGTCCCAGTTAGACTTCCTGTTTCGTTACAGACGAAAAAAGGGCAGTGTATTTTTGAGAAAGGATTATATACAAAATTCACTTTCCCTAACATAAGTGCATTTGAGTAGTCAGATTTCCAGGTGTGATTGTAGAAGCTGTTGACAGTAAAATGGTGTATTTTTAGCTGATTTTACTAAGCGGAAGTATATTTGGCAGCAATTGGGCTATTTGACCCTTTAGCCAGATTACTGCCTGCATCCATTTGTAAATATTGACAGGTGTCACACATACAGGCATTTTATGAGAGCTAGAAATATTAAATTTTGACTAAACTCGACCAGCATGTCAATGAGATGATGTAAGAAGTTTAAGAATTTTTGTAGGTCACGTTTTCTTATAATCATAAAAAATTCGAACATGACAACCAGTGGGAAAACTAACTGTAGTCTGAACTTGTGGCGCCACCTGAGGAATGCCCGACCATGTCATTTTTCCAGTGAAAAAAGTAAATAATTCTAAATGTGTTTTAAATACATCACCAATAGATGGATCTTTGGCCAATTGTCAAACTACGCAAATTAATGTAGAAAGAGAAATGGACCTTGACAGCTAGGAGGAGATACATTTATAGTGTCCCTTTCTTATTGTATTAGTATATAAATTGTTATTTTATGCAGCTCACTGAACATAAAGAATACTAAAGGTCGAGAAGCCAAGTTCCCTCTGATTGGCAACGACTACCAGCTGCGTGACGTCGAGGACTTATACATAGCAGGTGGTGCCTCCCACGGTCCTGACTTCAGGAAATCTGCCGGGGGCTTCATCCACGGCTTCCGCTACACAGGTGAGAGGGCGACTGGCAGGGGGCACATTTAGGGGGCATTAGTCAATGGCCTCACATGGTGTTCGCCATTTTTCCGTGGCTGCAGCCAAATTGTGTGTTTTCGGACTGTCAAAACAGCGAACACTTTGCAGCACCATAAAAACTTCTAAAAACACATCTTTTTATAGAAGGTTCTTATTTCTATTTTAATTAGTGATTTTATTGTTTAATACATGTAATATATACTTTTTAAATGTTTGTACATAATATTTTGGAAGGACTATTTTAATTATTTTTTCATCGTTTTCATTTTATAATGATTAATAATTTTAGTTTAATGTAATGCTTCCCAAAGAAGTTGAGATGGTGTTTGATTGATCAGGTCTGCCAGGGAGTAAAGTGTAAAGTGCTTTGAGGAGTCGTGAGGACTGAATACTGCGCTATATAAGAACAGGTCTGCCAGGGAGTGAAGTGTAAAGTGCTTTGAGGAGTCGTGAGGACTAGATATTGCACTATATAAGAACTTACCTGTTTTAATGCAGCTATAGCAATCTGGTTTAAAAAATAGTTCCGGTACCAGGAGCATAATAGTTATGATGATGTTTTTGTCATGAACAGCTGTTTAGAAATACTCAACTATTTAAGTTAAGTTTATTCGTGTTCTCCTTCATTACCAGTTCCATCAAGGTAAGTTTTGTTTGACAATCACATGTCAGGGTAAGTTTTATTACATGGTGGGTGGGATGGGGTTGTGAAAAGGGGTGTTTGCCGGATGTAGTATGGGCCTGTGTTCATATAGCTTTGTAACTAGGGGTTGGTTGAATGACTATGCATATGAAATATATATTTCCATATATATATTGGTATGTACATACCTGGGGGTAATTGTGGTTGCATGCTTTGGATGTTTAATTGGTTTTACAGAATTTCTTTAATTTGTTATGATTTACTGTTATCTTGTTGGTCTAGTTTTGTTGATTACTTACAATGTATTGAACACATTCAGTTTTGTTAGCTTACTTGTCATGCATTGTGGCACTACTAAAAAGTATTGTTTAAGGTGATTGGGATGGTCATTAAATGCATATTTCTGTTTTGTCATTTTCAATAGTTTTTTCAATGTTTTAAGGTACTTAAGCAATTTGCACTTTTTATAGTCAACCACCTTATTGGGGGTCGTAGATTTGATCAGTCGTAGAAAACACACACACTGTCAGTGATTTATGTTGCTAACTACAGTTCAAACATACATAATCTTCGTCAAACGTCCGGCATGAATACATCATAACACATCCCCAGTGGAGCGCCCCCTGTCATGTAATAGTGAACCAAAGACCAGGGGACCGTTTCCCTGAGATAATGAGCTCATAACTAAATCCCTCATTAAAGGTCCTCAACCGATTCGTTTACCCATCGCCAATCCGGTTCTTTGGGTTCAGATGTGTAATGTGTGAATAGTTTAACTATTGCGCACAGTCGGTTTAATAAAAAAATGCGTACTTGTTTTTTTAATCATAAAAAAGATTTGTCGTTACAATGGGTATACCTGGCGAAAGCCAATTGCACTGTCGACCTTCTGCGCCATTTCGGTCAGATGCTTTACGCGAGATCGGTATCCCACGCATTTGAAAACAATAACAACACACACGTGCTTTGGTGTATCAAGATGAAGATTCCAAAGTGGTTGTACGAAGGTACGTATTACACTATCGCAGTTAGCAACAAGAACGCGTTGCCATGTATTAATTCAATGAGAATTGCGAACGTCTAGACTCGACTCGAGGCTGACTCTAACTTCTAACTCTTAAGTTCTAACTAAGCCAGTCACCAGGTCCATGACCATAGGCATACCAGCCAGAGATTCAGTCAGAGGCTGTGACAACGAACATAATATTTTATATGTATTGTATTTGGTTACGTAGGATCTTGTTAATAAGCTATGTTATTGGACAATATATATTGAGAGTAGACGACGTGAGGGTGCGAAATGACAAGTAACATTGGTTTGGCAGTAAGCCCCTTTTGATCGTGCAAGTAACTTAGTAACAGAATGTCAAACACGGGAGTATTATATTGGTTATCATAATTATTAAAACAGTGTTTTGTGACTCACATTTTGATACTATTACTGCAGAATGCTGTTGATTTGCATTGTAGTTTATGTAAAATAATTGAGATTTTTATATGACAACCATGATGGTGATGATGATTTTATTCAGTATAAAAATGTAAACGTGTAAAAACAGCTAGAATACACCATATATAAGGATTACACAAGAAAATGCTTGCACTTGTTTCCATTGTGGTCCTTGGTGCCTGGCTATAGTTTATGTAATTGGTATCCTGTGATACCTTTCAACTGACATATGCCAGCTATTTTTGTGTATTTACCAATATGTGTATATATTCTCACCACAGCAATATATGAATACATAATGTGTAACTTGAATTATGATGTCGCTAGAGGCCACACTGCAACCCAAGAATGGGAATGAGAGGAGGCAGAAGAGGAGCTAAGGCGGTCACCTGGTCAGGCAGACACAGGGAGGATACATAGTCTGTGGGAGGCCCACATTTGATCAATCCAGGTAATTTAAAATTTATAACAATCAATCGAGCATAAGTTATCAACAAATTTTAATATATATTTACATACATTTACATATATATTTGTTTTCATACACATTTTAATAATAACATCTTGGACATGGAAAACTAAGTTGACTTCTGCACTTATATTATACCCACAGTGTATCAACACAGACATATTAATACACCTTTAAAAATATTTAGCATATGGCGATGACTCAGAAATACGTTTATAAAATAAATTATTCATTTTTGAAGAAAGTAAACACATGTTATGAACCTTTGAATACTTGGTGAGGAAAATATATGGTTAGCATCACAATAACACCTCATTTTGTCATTTCCAACATTCACCTTGACCATTCAACCTCAGGCAGAACCTTAAAATGTCAAACATGAATATGTGTAGTAGTTACACATGGCAGACACTGACATGAAGTTGTATACTGAAAACAAAACAAAAAATATAAGTGTGCTTTACTGTTGCTTTACTGATTAGTAGAATTCAAATCAGTCTATAATATTGACCGAGATCAGGCATCACTGTAATGAAATTGAAAATTGTTTAATTCATGTAATGACAATGAACACCTAGTAAAGAAAAAATAGTTACAATTTTTTACCATTTTGAAAAAGAGCATATTCTACTAATGTCTGCATGCTGTATCAACCCACCTCCTCCGGAACAACCCCGGTAAACACTGACTGTTCCTAAGATATCAACATGTGTACACGTATACATGCAGCTGTAGTAGCACATTTCTTGCTGCTGTTTTTCTTGTGAAATTCTGCAGGTCACACATGAAACATTATTTTATATTTACTGATTATGACAATGAACATTCCATAATTATTTGCTTCCAACACTACAATGATACCTGTTTTTGTTTACTGAATATATGCTTTTCTTTACAGGAGATCGGACTAGTGCGCTTAGTACCACTAGTTCTCCAAGTTAATATGGCAAACTGAGCAGTTCTATTTGTCCAAGATCTCGGACATGATTCCACAGCCATGCAGCATGCTGCATATTAATGGTTTGTCATATGAATGTTCACCGACTGATCCCAATTGTGTCGTGTGTTGCATCCGTGACAGATTCCCCAGTGCTGATGGGGTGTACACTGGCTTCTCGGTCAGTCAGTTAGCTTGACTGACTAAAAACCAATGTAGAATGCAGGTTGCTCAACATACGGATATGGTGACGCCTGACTAGCTCGGCAGTTGGTGATGGAATGGTGGGTGCCAGGGTCTGGCAGATATAGCATGAGTCTTCGGGCAACAACTCTTGATTCTGTGAGACAGGTTCAGTGTCGACCATTCTTCGGTGAACTACATCAGTTTAGATATCGATGACATCACTGTATGTGTTCGCTGTCTTCGATGGTACTGCATACCAGCTTCCTGACATTTTGCTGTACATCCGCATCTACCTATGCCGGAGACAAAGTGACAATTAGCATGGCTCTGACATGTATTATATTTTGTATGTGATGACACATTTATCAAAAGTCAATAATACACAGTATTTGTATTCAATTCAACCTTAACGTTTAGTAGTGTCCATGAACAAATACATAAATTATCCAGCATTGTTACAGTGGTAGGGTTTCATTGTCTTTGTGTTGCTGATAGTCAGAGGCAGCCAGCTGAGTTCTTGCAACATACACCAGGTACTTGTTACGTATTGAAAGCCTTTTCACATTTTTCGTCAACAATAGCTTATTACATGTTTAAGTTCTCTATGTATCATGAGGACTGGTATTATACTTTTCATGCCACCTTTCATATTTCTAAATTATTCATTTTTATCACTGGTTTATATTTTCACAAATAATTTACATTACATTTCCACTTTGTACACATTGTACTAATTTTGTTATAAACAAAGCTTGTTCAAAGTTAGTTCTGACATGGTGTAGTGTCCAGTCCTCAGGATTGCTCAAAGCTCAAAGCAAACACTTTCCTGCCTGGCAGACCTGTTAAATTGAACACCATCTCGACTTATGTGGGAAACATTCAACCACACTGAAATTAATATGCGAAGACTATTCGTACAAAAATATTGCGGTCTGTAGCCGGTACTCTTCATACAGCTGAGTAAACCTGAGCAGTGTAGCATGTAGTGATTGTACATGTAATTCTCAGTCACATGGCGATGACCCTGACTAGTCTAGTCACTATTATTTGCGAGTTGTAAACATACATATCAAGCATTGTATGAACTACAAAATTTTCGAATTTTATATCATTGATGTTTTTTTTAGCAAAGAACCATAAATTATGATTCTTTGTTAACAAAACAATTATGATTCATAATAGTTATTTTATATGATATGTACATATTACATTTGTTCAACTAAACATCCTCCTAAGTAATTTGTTCTCATTGGTTTACATTTTATGGGCATGCGATATTAAGAATTGTTGTTAAATACACATCATTGTTTAGTCACTAATTTTGTAAGTTGTAAACACACAAGGCATGTATAAACTACAACTAGCATTTGACATAACGTGTACTAGTGTTATATTTTTGTAACACAGAATCTTAATAAAAGTATCTGTTTGTTTTTATATATACCTGACATTTGTTCAACCTCTTATTTTTTTTCTATTGTTGTTTTGCATATTATGTGCATGTGATGTGTATGTGATGTGTATGTGATGTGTATGTGATATTAAAACATATTACATTATACATATCAAGTGCAGTGATTGTACCTGTAGTTGTATTGTACTTTTCATTATTTTGTAGTCAGTCTCATAAAATAGTTTCAATAAAATGTTTTTACTTTACATTGTCTTTACTTTAATTCACATGCATTTCTAACAACAATATGCAATTTAACGAGGACACACATTACTGCAAAATCCTCATGCAGACAAACAAAACTATCACATACAGGGGCGGATCCAGAAATCGATTCTGGGGGCCAAAAAACCTCCACTGGCAGCCAAACCAATTGGTGTAGTCTAAATTTTGTCGCTACCACACTGCCATAACTTCACCCGCTCCACTGGAGTGGTAATATCGGAAGACGCCATAACTTTCAGCTTATTATTATCACCTAAACTGGGGCACATTTCAAACGGTCTGGGAGGACACAGTCGTGTGGGCCCATTATAAAAGATCTGCAGACATGCCAAATTCTTATAGTCTAGGGGGGCACCTGCCCCCAGGCCCGCCTGGATCCGCCTATGACATACTTGTTTATTGCTTGTATTTATAACTTTGATAACAGGTCAGAGTAACCACATTTGACAACACTCGTTTACCTGAAGATGAAGAGCTTTGACGCATACATCTGCATGTGGTGTTGACCTTGAGTTCTGAAAATATAGTATATGTAGTAATAGTCAGCACTGATTGTTTCTAACAATAATAATTTTAATGTACTTGCAAAAGTTGCAGTGCAATGTACGACCACCTGCCAAATGCAACCAATGCCAACGGTCAAAAGCTATCTATATATATATATATATATACATGTTACGGGCATTAATTTTCACGGTATTGAGGGGCGCTGGTTTTCTGAACATAACAAAAACTCACAGAAGGGACAATAAAAAAACCTGGTGAAACTACTGGAATATTCTTTTCCTTGTAAATAATTAAATACCAAGACTAAATACAATTACAATTTAATTCAAATTAAATTTTGAAATGTCCAATAATAGTAATTTTTAATGTAAAAGTAGTAGATTAGTTAAATTACTATTACATTACTGTTGTTAGTAAATTGTTTTTGTTCAATCTGTTACTATTGGTTCAATAATTATAATCATTACGGAACATTTATAATGCATTTACACTATTACTATTTTCCCAAGCCTACTTAGGCTACTAGTCTACTACCATATACGACATAGACATAATATAGTCACTATCATTGACATAGGTATATGCCATAGGCATAGCGTCGTACTGTTAGCTGATATTAGGCTATAGTAAACAGGGCCCAGCCAGGCCGCCCATACCGCCATTGCCAATGACTAAAAGGTAAACAATCAAATAAATTTAGTACAAGCAACATTAATATATATATATACTCATACGTCTAAATATACGTGATTATAGCTGAATAATTCAAAATGACTCACCTGTCTGGAAGAACCTTTGCGAACGCTGCATCTCATCTGTTGATGTTGTGATTGACCCCACGGCAGGGGCAACGGCGCCCACGCCATGGCCACAGTCCACTGGCACTGTCGCCAACTCCTTCTGTTTACTTTGTTTCGTTCCATAGTCGTTCCCAAATAGAAATACACCTTTATGCGTGGGTACTGTCTTTGTCTGTCTAATTTAGTTGCTGTGTTGGTGGCATATGATATGTTCGTGGACGTCCACTCATTGCCTAAACTCGGAATTCCATAACATCAACAGCGACAAAGTGTGGGGTCGAAGGTCAATATCGCCCATAATTCGCGATCACGAGAAGACAAGAACGCGATTCCACGCAAAGTTCAATGTCCATAAAATCAAAGCAAAAAAACAGATCCGGTTTTTACTAAAAACGAAAGAGTTCGCAGTGTTTCTATTAATTTAAAAAAAACCTAATACATATGCATAAATGAACTAGGATATCATTGGGAGTACTTGATTCCTCTGTTTTTTGTGAAATTACTAAGAAACACGAGGAGCAAAACAATCGAATTGGTTGAGTACCTTTAAACAGAATCCATTGTTAAATTGTAGTAGCTTTTTATTACAGTTCAAAATGCCGTCGCAATATCACAGATGACACTATTTCTGTGACACACCACAAAAATATCCCGGTGGCATGTCCTGGTGTTGACAGTTTTCTCTATACAAGATCATTGTTAAGTGTTAAGAAACAAGATCAATTTTAAAGAGCAAAATCTTATGAGCTCAAGAATGTTGATGAAATGATCTCCTAGAGACACCAAATTATCCCTTCTAGAGGATGGCGAATTTTGCTGGTCATTATAACAAGGCTGTCTTTACCCCCCAGCTCGCGCCCTTCACCGGATGTTGGAGTGGAAATATGAGGGGGTACCCTGGCCCTCCACCACCATCCAATCCACAGACCTTCTGGCAACCATCCTCAAACGCATCAACGAAGGCTCCGGCTTCTATCAGATGTTTGGCGTGCTCGGAGATGTCATGGCTATCAGGAGGTAAGGGCATTCCCGGCTTACTAAATATGTTCTAGTGTAGGGCCGTGGTGCAGTGGCTATAGCTTCGGACTCTCAACCGAGAGAACCCAGGTTCGAATCCTGTACGGCGGTGTCGAACTTTGGGCAAGTTCGTTCACTATACGTTGCTCCAGTTCACTCAGCTGTATGAATGAGTACCTGGCTATAGACAGTTGTGATATTTGTGTACGAATAGTCTTCGCGCATTAATTGCAGCGTGGCTGAATGCTTCCCAGAGAAGTCGAGACGGTGTTCGATTGAACAGGTCTGCCAGGAAGTAAAGTGTAGGCGTTTTGATCAGCTACTGCGTTAGAGAACTTACCTTTTTTGTTCTTGAAGAGTACAGTCTGTGTAATTTATTATGATACACATGTTATATTGGTGTTTGGGAGGAAGTGCTAATAAGTAATATGCTTCAACTTTCCCCCTTTCCATTTGAACTTCAGGAAATTATATGTACACATGTTGTATACATGTACTTTGTTCAATTGGAAATAAAGAATTGAAATCGAATGACTATCTGGATGTTGTATTTTTGGACATCCTAATATTTTTATAATTTTTTAATTTTATGTTTGTTAAAGATTCCGGACACCTCACTAAAATTCTCGCCATCTCGTCTGGTCATTCGCCATTATTGAATGGATTTGAAACAGTAGATACAAGAATTTTTTCTCAATATAAATCTCTAGAAAGATGGAAGGGCTACAGGACATGAAACTACATTAGTGAAGGAACACTGGCAAAAAATAACCCAGTCATATCCCATACTTTTTGGATTTTGGCAGAAATGCGTTGTAAACTCACCTTTCAATGTCTGGTTTATTTTCGTCAACAAATAATCCAAAACTTATAAAATAAATACATTTACAAACCGATAGATTAAAAAAACAATAGGCAAAATGAGTCAAAACAACCTTTGTTTGTCAAGAGGAATCCAAGGAGGTATGAAACTCAAACGCACCTGGTATTGTTGGTGGTGAAGTGTTGTACAAAGTACGTGAATACATGGACTGGGAAATGTTTTTGTTGTATGTGTCTTCTGTTTAAGAGTTGTAAGGTTTCTAGGGTATTTAGCTTGGTTAACATGTTTGTGACACTGTCTTTGTGTAGTTCTGGTGAGGAGATCGACTACCTGGAGGAGGTGCCGTTGAACCTGCTGGACCGTCTGTCGGATATCACCGGTCACCCCTACGACGAGGTCATTGTTCTTGTCCTTCAGTATGGGGCCAACTTCTCCGGGCCGGGGAAGGACGTGTTCCGCATCGACCGGGCAACAGGGGAGCCTTCCGATGCCCACAACTCAAACTTTCTCCATCCAGTCTTCTACCACTACACACATCTGCCCACAGGTCAGTCTGAAGGTCATCACCCATGACCTCTTGTTGCAGGAAATGGTAGCACATAATCTGCACAGTGGTTGGAACACCAGACTCGGTTTACATGACTCTTATCATTAGCGGTACCTAGATAGGTAGACCTGATCAAAAATAATTTTGTAATGTTCTACGTTCTGTATATATTGTAACTAACAGTTAACATAATTTTATTTGTAAACATGTATACGTAATTTAATGCTTTTCATTTAATAGTTTACTTTCTAGTTATTTACATATTTATGTTCAATTTAAAGCTCTTAATAACATGTTTTTTATATTATATGTATTTATTTATTTTACTCCATTTATTTATAAATATTAAATAATATTTATTTACGCACTTTAGTGCTCCATTAACTTATTGTATTAAATTTTTTTAATACTTGTTAAGGGTAGCCACTACCCGAAAACGCCCATATAACCAATATGCCATATCTCTGTTAATACTAAAGATATTATAACCAAATTTTGAGCACTGATTAAAAAAATGAATGGTATATGATATGTGAAATATGGGCTCATTTGCCTGTGTATTACCATGGCAATGAACGTTTCAAGTGAGACCCATTTTCACATCCTTGAAAATTATTCTGAGCTAACAACTGTATGTGTGATCATGCAACTGTTAAGAAACATTAGCTAGAATGCTCCTCTGCCAGATAAGGTGGTTTTGGGCTAGGATATCTGACTTCAGTGACTGTTGTTTAGGTTTGAGCATTTTTTAAGATGCCTTAAAAAAGCTCAAACCTAAAGTCCCATCTCACAACAGTCTTTGCAGTCAAACTTCCTTGACCAAAACCACCTTATCTGACAGAGGAGCATTCTGGCTAATGATTCTTGACAGTTGCATGATCACACATACAGTTGTTAGCTCAGAATAATTTTCAAGGGTGCATGCCCCTCAATCACACTAGAAGCGTTCATTGTCATGGCACTGTACAAGCAAATGAGCCCATATTCCACACATCATGTACTATTCATTTAACCAATTAGTATGCAAAATTTGGCTAATATATGTTCAGTATTAACAGAGCTATGGCCGTTTTCGGATAGTGGCTACCCTTAATAATGTATTGATATTTTCTATGCATATCTGTAGTATTCAGCCTCTGTGGCTGTACAACAAAACAATCGTTTACTATTTAAAGACCTACAATTAAAACAATCTTGCTTTCTTTTCGAATCTTGGGCAATTTTATTCACTTGCTGTTGGCTCAGTTCACTAAGTTGTATAAATAAGCACCTGACAATAGACGGTGATTAAACAATGTGAATATCTTTGCACAGTAATTGTGGCGTGGCTGAGAGAAAACATACGGGCTATTGTAACTGGTTATATTTAAAAAAAGTGATACAGTCATGTGTGTGTGCATGTGTGTGCATGCATGTGTGTGTGTATATCGCATTATCTATGTATGTATGTATGTTGGCATGTATGTGTATTTATGTATGTATTCATGTGTGAATTTATATGTGTATATATGTATCTATTAATGCCAGCCCAGTGTACGTAGATTCTACGTAATCATCAGGCCTAGTCATCTACTAACACTTGCTCATTTGTTTGTGCAGCCAAGCAGATGAATGCGAGGACAAAGTACGAGATCCTGCCAAGGCCGGATCATCTCCACCACATCGTCGAAGACTTCCTCACCATCTGGGATGCGCCAAACAGTCACATCCTGCCACTGCGTCGCTTCCTCGAGACTGTCTTGGATCGCGACCTGCGCAATTTCTATGCCTCCGACTGCCTCGAAATGGCCATGCTCCACCAGATGGTGCCACTGTACTGTCAGCAGCAGTACCTCACCGGATCTGGCATCCTCAAGACAGAGCCTATCTTTCAACAATCCTAGGTCGCTTAGTTGAACAGGGACCAGTATGGCTATGACTTGTTATATTCTCGTTACTGTAGATGGTTTAAAAGCATTTTCTTTTGGGGTGTAAATGACGTTACATAGCAATTTCAGGATCGTTTTTTTTTTATTGGTTTTACTGGGAGTTTTTATCGATACTGAATTATTATCAATACTGACGCCAACCAAACCTAGTGTGTAGCACTGCGTAATGGTGTGTGTTGCAAAACTGGTCTTGTCGGTAAAAAGTTCTGGAAGATAACTTTTCTTAATCCGCTATGTCACGCTAGTGGTATCTGCAGTAGCGAGAATCCTCTTGGGATGGTTGCAAAAGTCTGCAACTCGCTCACTCACTCATGTCAGCCAATGGTGTCGAATATTACTGGCTTCAGCCATCCCTCTCCAGATTCCTCTGTCTACCATTGCCGTCTTTAGCTGCATTTGCAACGTTCCAAAATATTAACATGGGGGGGTTTGGTTGTGACCGTGTAATGCGGGGGGATAAATTGGCTAGTGGCAACAACTAAAAAATAAAATGTGTTGATGCACATTGATGCTAATAACCATTTTGTATCGTAAAAATTCTAAGTTCATCACCATGTATTACTGTGAGAGGGTGGTATGAACCAACACTAAACGTGTGCCGTCTTTATACTGCGGACTTACGAGACCATCCCTATTATTGTTATTGAAATTACGTTTGTGTGAGATGAGATTATGGTGTTGATTGTTACCCATCCTACATACCAGTCTTATAATCTCATGCTTTGACATAAATAAGAAATTAAAAAGAAATAAAGAAATTACAGCTAAGCTTTTTGAGGCTGTTTGACAAAAATCTACAGATTTTCAGAGAAACTATCGGGCTGTTAGCGGACAAATGTCTTGGTAAAGAATTGGTGTACTGACTGTCTTAAAACTCGTGTTTATAACTGTACATTTGTTGATAAAACCATATGTTTAATTACTGGTGCTTGCGTAGGTAAAGCAGTTCTGATTGTTGTTACACATTCCATGTTTAGACATTCCATATCTGACAACAGGCTGCTTCTAGTACAAGATTGTGTCATATTATAATTGTGTTCAACAATACAAGAATTTCTGTCATTTTGCCAGATTTGGGGGGTTTAGTGGTGTTCAGTGCAAAGCTTGACGTTTGATAAAACTTGTTATCCAGAAATGTATATTGTGTAGGATGTATATTCCAGATCAAGTCCCTGCAACATCAAGTTGATGTTGGGGTAACCGGGTTACGTTTGCCCAAAAAATTCCCCTGTCAACAAAGGTATTTTAAGAATATCTACGTTCATCTTCATAAGAATAGCAACATATTTTAAGAATATTTGCATACATAGTCATAAGAGAAGCAACGTTTTTAAAGAATATTCATAAGAATTATAAGTACCGGGTACATAATGTGAAGTTTTTTAGATAACGAATCCTTGTGGGTCTGTTGAAAATCTGCTTCATATATACAAATAATTTTTTTCTGAAGTTTATGTATTTACTATGTAACTGACTACAGTGCTATTTGAGACAAAATGAACAATGTTATTCCTTATAATAAATCTGTTGTGAATGGAAACCTTGTGAATTGATTCAGTAGACAAATTTAATATGACACAGCATTATACATTAATTGCAAGGTTTATACATGTGCACACGCTTGTACACACACGGGCACGTACGAACACACATTCACATATACACGTCTAGTTACACGCAGGTGGATTGTTAAGGTGTTACTGCTGATGTTATTTGAAGAAGCTTTGAAGAAACTTGGTTGAATTCTCCAAGTATTTTGGTCCAATGATCTTGGTCTTGATCTGTTTGAAATAAAAACTTATGTTTAATCAGCGTGAGTTTTTGGCTGCATTTTCCAAGCAAGTGGAGCACAGCGTTCATGGATAGATGATACTACACTGCTCAGAGTTAGTGGTAAAATTCATCTGGATATTTTGCGGTTGCCATCATTAACACTTTGTTGTTTTAATTATTCTTCTTCTCGCATTTGACTACTGCCCAGACTTGTAGAGTGTTGTTGAGCAGCCACTCCCGTGTCGCCAAGTCCAGCTTGGCGAAGCCAGTCTCTCCGTGTGGAGCACCGTAGAGAGTACAGTGGCTGATAATGTGACATTATGCAGGAGATCCTCTTGTGATGTCACGTTATTCTGCACTGTCGCTAGCGCACTTAATGAAGTCTTATCGGCCTTTAGATATGAGAGGTCACGCTTATGCATAAAGAGAAAAAGTTATTTTGGGGCCCACCTAAACTAATTAATACAAACTACGCCTTCGTACATATAAACCATTTGCAACTACAGTCAACAATAATATCACGTCGCTGGTTTACTCATAATTTGTTCTCAAAATGGAGGCTGCGCCAGCTCTTGTAATATGTAGGTTTCTCACATTCCCTTCAATTCAGCAACTGTGTTAGTCTTCCATGTGCAGGAACAAACAGTTATAATGTCATATTGCACAGCATGCGGACGTAACAACTTCACAAATTGAAACTGCTTTGAGGGTCACAAAAACGGCACCCCCTTCGTGCCTGCGAAACACCCCCAATTGCACACATGTCTCCTTTCCACCAACTGTAAACTCTCCTCTGAACCATGGTTACGTCAAAATAATTAATTGCTGTGATCCAAATCTTTCAGCACCTCAATTACGTGATTTATAACACATTAATGAGGAATCATATAAGAGATGTCCCGATAAGCGCAGTCTCGTCTACGTGAACGTGTCCGTTACGTAACATAGCCTACCTTTCGGTCGAGGAAGTTCGCGAATAATTCTTCCAGTCTGTCGCGGTGTTGGCTACATCCCGAAGTCATCGCGTTCGCTAAACGGATATGACGTTCGCTAAACGGATATGACGTCATTGCCCTTTGAAAGACGCTTAAGTCGATGTGCTGCAGTATACCTGCCAACTCACCTGGAATTTCCGGGAGTGTCCTTGATTTTGGGTGCGTTTCCCGGTCTTCAGGAAAATCTCCCGGATTTTTTGTTAAAATCTCCAACAGCATCCCTTCCATCTTCCGATGTCAAGATCCGCAAACAGCGCGACACAGGAGACGTGCTGAACCGCTAATGAATCTCCCAGAATAAAAAAAAAGTTGGTCGGTATACAGCAGCGATGTCGCACTAGATATGCGTACGTCAATTGCAGTTTGCTTCAGTTAACGTCAAATGATTAGTTATAAAAGAACAACAGCTGTACGTAAATTAAATTACCAATATTGGTCATCTTTATGTATGACATAGAAACAGGCATGTACCAAAAATAGGTCTAGATCCCGGTCTATGAGTTTCCAATCAGGAACAGCGTTTTTATTCTGTACGTATTTATTTTCAAGATTACACGCGCATAGCTGCACGCTGTTTTTCTTGTAGAAGGCTCTAACATAATAGGTTAATACAAGAAAAATATCGTAAGTAGGCCTATATATGTTTTCGTTAATGTAGAAACAAAACATTGTTACGTCTTGTTCTCTATTACCCGCCGTAATGGAAAATTGGCTTTACAATGTTTGTGATAGCACAATTCAACGGTTCATCGGGGCTAGAAATATCATAGCTACATCCCTGGCGTGTCCTGTGGTGTCAAACCAACCTTTTTAGTTGAAACATTTTTCATAGGCATCTTTGGAGTATTGGCCCCCGGGCCATAACCGCATTGTCTGAACGCTCACGAATAAGAATTGTCGCAATGTGTTACACTTTCGCTACCTTTGGCTTCTCTTGTCAAAAGATGGTGTTTTATTGATCATGTCATCGCACTATCGTCTCGTCCGTCTGTTTCTTGCTCTTTTCCGGGTTGTTATTCTGTTGTTATGAAGGTCCATCTGCTGTCTTGCACTCTCCCTGTGTCACCTGCAGGATTTCTCTTCTCTCTTTCCTTAGCTGCCCATAATCATTTCGTTGATTATTCTTGTTGAGAATATCTTATCACTCAACACCGTAACTTAGTTTGGTCATCTTACTGTTAAACAAAAGACAAAACTGGGCCGGGTTGTTAACATAGCTAGTAAACTCATTAGTCAGCAACAGCGACTCTCTACAACCCTGCCCCTGCCAAGAAGGCATTTCACATTTTCAATGATCATGCCCATCCACTTAACTTAGGATTTCAGAAACTTCCATCTGGCAAGTGTATTAAAGTTCCTGTTGCATGAAAGAATGCATATAAGAAGTCTTTTGTACCTTCAGCCGTTGCTGTCCTGAATGCTGCACTCAAACAATGTGTCAGTAGAGCTGCAGTTTTGGGTGTGGGTGGTGGAGGAGAGAGTGTACATGCGTGTTTAATTATATTATGTGAAAATAATTTAATATATTACTTTAGTCTGCATGTATCAGGTATTAATTACACAGTTTCTTATCACTGTGAGTTTTGACAATGCAGATATCGACTTACTAATGCCTTCTCTGGTGTTCTAAGAGTGCACAGGTTTTATAACTTTTAGGCCACAGGGTATGTTCGGTGAAACTTTACATTTAGTCAGATGTCTGTTTGTGTGGTATGTTAGTTTTCGTTTTACGATACTTTAATTGTTATCTATATACATCTTACTCATAAAACTTCACACGTGTGGGGACTTTACATGTGCATGCAATAATGTTGTGTGTTTTGATATATTTATTTGTTATTCTATTTTTGCTTCTCTTTGCTGACAGAGCTAATTAATTGATTGGATGGTCAACGGATGAGCCTAAATACAGTTTTCTATTTTAAAATGTATTGTTTTAGGACAACCAATACTGTATTTTTGATTTTATTTTATTCTGGCATTAACGCTACTGGTAGTTTAGAGAATGAGATCACAGCACTTTGGTTTCACGATATATTAATTGCATATATATATATATATATATATATGTATATATATATATATCGGGGTAGTGCAACTAGGGACTGTAATACAACTGTTCCATCTCGTAAATTCGCTGTACGGAACAGACCAATGCTTATTGCTTTGTGACAAAGCTATGTTGACTTGAAGGGATTATTTTGCTACAAATTAATTATTTCTCTACAGTTTCTCTATTTCAGAAAGAGAACGAAAGTTCGATATATATATATATATGTATATATATATATATATATATATATGTATATATATATATATATATCAAACTTTCGTTATCTGGTGGTGGTGATGATGGTGGTGGTGGTGATGGTGATGATGGTGGTGGTGGTGATGGTGATGATGGTGGTGGTGGTGATGATGGTGGTGATTATGGTGGTGGTGATGATGATGGTGGTGGTGATGGAGATGGTGGTGGTGGTGGTGGTGATACAAAGTATGATGAAGATGTCATGTGAGATTTTAAGTTATTTGTAGAGAAATAATTAATTTGTAGCAAAATATATCCCTTCAAATCAACGTAGCTTTGTCACAAAGCAATAAGCATTGGTCTGTTCCGTACAGCGAATTTACGAGATGGAACAGTTATATTACAGTCCTTAGTTGCACTACCCCGATAGTCAGCACTGATTCTAGCAGTCGCGCACGTCCTTCCTCTTAATACATCTCAGATGTTCGACATTAAACGCGAGTCCGTCCGCACACCTCAGTTCGTAGACGATCGACTCGCTGCAGTAGTAGAAGACAGTGCAGTCCGCCAGGGAGCGCTGGTATCCGGTACGCCGACATTCGTTCAGTTCCTCGGTAGTCTTGGACGTCACTACACAGGAGGAACAACACGGGTTGTTAGACTGCTTGCAGATAAACTAGCAGTAGGTTGACTGCACAATCTGAGAATAATCACATTCAAACCGGATAAGATTGGATATAACATAGGCCTATAATACGAGAAGTATCAAATTAACTACACAAACGCACTCACACATACACTCACACATGCACGCACGCGCACGCACGCACACACACACAATAATCTAATATATCAGCATTGACAAAATAGTTAAATTATTCAGAAATCTCCCAAAACCTCAAGGAGCTTAGCAAGTTTAACTGGCAATCGTGAGAAACATAGCAAATCAAACAGCGTAGGGCAGACATTTTACTGATACACTTACAAAGGCATATTGAAGGTAATGGTAGACCAAGACCAGGAGCAGTTGATGACTTATGTAACCATATGTTGCTTATTATATTAACCATTTAACAAGATTTCCACCCGACGTAAGTATAGCTCATGGATAGATGGCATAATGGTCGAAGCAACGGTGCTAAAACTGACCTTTCGTGATCTCCCCGTGGACTACATCCGTGGGTGAGTCGCCATGTGTTCTTTCACCGTCGCCGGGAGTCTGACAGACCTCCGAGGTGAGTTGGTCGTCGCATCTGTACCACCGTCGGTTGAATACCAATCTGTAGCCACACGTCACGTGGAAGAGCTTGTGGCGCTGGCAGTGGAAGTACCGGCGGCAGTCGGCCGGATCCGGGAACACGCTCTCTTGGCCACATCGGATGTTCGCTACAGGTATAGGAGGAGGATAACTGATGGTGATGGTGTTGGTGACAATGGTGATGGTGGTGGTGATAGTGGTGATGATGGTGGTGGTGGTGATGATGGTGGTAGTGATGGTGGTGGTGGTGATGATGGTGGTAGTGATGGTGGTGGTGGTGGTGATGATGGTGGTGGTGGTGGAGATGGTGATAGTGGTCGTGGTGGTGGTGATGATGGCGGTGGTGGTGATACAAAGTATGATGAAGATGATGATGGTCATAATAAAGGATACCGTTGTTGGGACGCGAAGGCGCATGTTTTGCTGTCAAACGGGTGAATTGGAGGTTTGGGTGAGCCTGAACAGGGTGCAGTTGGAGATATTTGGTGAGCCTCAAGAGGTTCAGCTGGTGTTTTAGTGAGCCTCACGGGATGGTACAGTTGGTTCTTTAAATGGGTCAACTCCTAGACCCGCCCTTGATAGTGGCTGTTGTTGTTGTTGTTGTTGTTGTTGTACGTCGTTGACTGTGTTGTTGGTGTTACTGGTTGATACTATGGTAGTGACATTTTGTGTAATTGTGGCAATGGCGTCATGATTAGTGTTGAATTGTTATCATCGTCGGAACGCATGTACTGTAACAATGGATGTCGTGATTGTGCGTATGTGCGTGTCCCCGCGCGTGTGTGCAATATACACAAGCATCTGACACCAGATTGTGCAACTTACTATTTATGGACTCCTTCGTACGACCTAGTCTGGCCAAATACGACACCCTGGAGACTGACGTCGAATCTGCAGATTCGGTTAACACATGATGAAACATATTATCTTCCCCTCTTGCGTGTTGGGCCCTGGTGTACACACGAGGTGAAGTGGTCCTGGACCTGGAGACAGTGTCAGTGGGGTATTGTTGTCTCGCATGATGTGTCGTCTTTGACGCGGCCTCACACCCCGGTACGTTGTCTGCATAGTCACAGTTGCTGGTTCTGGCGTTGAAGACGAACTCCCCCGCACAATATCGTTCTGTCGGGGCATCTCCAGCGGCCTCGCATCGGTAGTACGTGAAACAACTCCGCAGACTGGCAAAGTACCCTCGCCTCAGACAGACGAAGGTTTCTGCAATGAAAAATTGACGTATCCAGCAAGGAGTCTATATTTAGAGAGGAGGCGTCACTGAGCGAGATCCTGGCAGTCTACAATGAGAGTTTTTGTTCGCCATTTGGAAGGCTAGCACGTGCGTCAGTGCATATGTTCTGGCTTGGCGTTCCCCCAGAATGGCGGACTAACCGCTCCATTTATGTACATTTTTAACAATGATAATAGCACGCGCTAGACCGTCTTGGATTGATACACGGTCTTTGACTTTGGTATTCAGTACGTCGCGGTTTGCTAGTCACAATCATAATTCTGCGCGAAATTTGCAACCGATGTTGATAACGGTTATAATATATATATATATATATATATATAACATATATATATATATATATATATATATATATACATCTCATAGACATAGATCAAACATTCCTTGTTTTTCTCATAAAAAATAAAGAAATCGTTTTGTGGCCAGAATATCAACAAAATATATGGTGGAATGTGTGAGCACACCACGTTCTTGGTATCCATTTTTTGGCTTGAAGGAGGTTTTGCTAGGCAACAGGTCATGCGATGACTTATTTATAGAACTGGTCAATATAGAAGAATATGTCAAGAACATGTACACACACTTATCTCACGCGTCTTCTCAACAAAAGTCAAAACACATACATTTAGGACACAACACGAATTTGCAAAGCATTTGTCTGATATATCATTTACCGCATATCACCAACAGTACATCAGACATGATAAAAGACAAGGCTACCACACACAGCTTACAGGGATATATTCATTAAGCTAAAGATTACGTCATAAAAGGCTATCTAAGCGTATGCTCTGTTATGGACTGATATATATGTACACGTAGTGTAAACATTTCATTATGCTGTATATATCACCAATATATAAATGACACAAAAGAATGCACTTATCACTATATGCATAACCATCACGTTTACATATAAATACACATATAGCAGGAAGTTCACTTCGTCCCAGTTGCTGTCTTGGTCGGTCGTGGTTGTGGGAACCAGGCAACACGAAAGAACAACTCAAGAAACTTGCGATTAGCACCATCTGCCTCCGCTATAACTTAGATTTAATATTTGGATGTTTTTGTATGCAATAACAAATTGAAATTTCAGTGACTGAAACATACGAGTTGTAAAAAAATTATTCGGAGTTATTATACGCAATTTCGCGTACGCTGTACCTTCATTGTATTGATTCTACTATTTATAATACTATTTTAATAAATATCAATAAACGAGAAACAGAAAATGTTGTATACATCTATATTTTTGCGTTAACGACAAAATACGCTAGTCAAGTACTAAACGGCTGCTGCATACACCTGTCGTCAGTGACGCCACTGACTCACTGACGCCAAGTGCTGATTATCCTCTTGTAATAGTCATGTAACAGCTGTCCAGCCCTAAATGACTGCTACATGTTGCTACGGTCAGTTAATGTATCTGGCTGCGGGCTTCGTTCGAATTGGTTGACCTGGTATTTACATCACCATCATCATTACCGTATGGCTAGATGTGTCGTTGGGAGATAAACAACGCACCAACACCTGACATCTTAACACCGTGCCAGCAATCCATGCCCTACGCTTTTTGACGAGTTAGCTCTTGTTCTCGAGGATTTCTGCGCCACATAGCCTACGTTTGACCAAATTTATTGTAAAGAACATCACTGCGAATACATTAATGTAATGCTATTGTTGTAACATTACTTTTTAAATAAATCTACTTCATCACAGTGCAATGGAAATTGTATGTTGTTACAAATGAAATATTAGAAAAATACTGTTGACGACATTTTAGTTTTGTTACACGCCACCACCGCATTCACCGAGTCACCCATGGGCCCTACCTTCGCTAGGTAACACGACGCCGAAGGTGACAGCGGGACTTCTTGAGGCTTGGCTCAGGACAACTGCTTCGTAGGGCAAGCCATCCAACTGACGGACACACCAGATCATATTTTAAACATGAGGTAATAATTATCATTAGCATGAAATAAAATCGAGTTCATAGTCGGACGTATTGGGTGTGACGTGTGTGCGCGTGGGTGGGGGGAGGCGTGTGCGCCTGTGGGTGTGTGCGTGGGTGTATGTGCATGCGTCTGCGTATCCGTGTGTGCGAGCGTGCGTACATTCGAGCATGCATACGTGCGTGTGAGTTTGCGTGTTTGTGTGCGTGCAAGCGTGCGTATTTGTCAATATGCGTGCGTGTGCGCCTGCACGTTGCATGCGTGCGAGCGAGAGTGCGTGCGCGTGTGTCTCTTTGTTCTAACAAACAAATTTATATAGTGAAACAACAAGATACAATATATTTATTCACAGACTACATTCAGTTAAAACTGTTTTGGTAGTGGTGACATGCATACATTATGATAACAACATAATACATAATTAACATATGTAAACAATATAATAAATTATGTATATAAAAGCAAGTGAGCAGGTATACTGGATGGAAATGTAATACTGAAGAAATAATGGTGGAGTTGTGGCATCAGCACATAGGGGGAGCATTTTGTTGATGTTAAATAGACCCCAAAGTGATGATGCCACAATACGTAATCAAGTTATGAGAATGTGGTATGATATACAATTTAAAACGAACATATTTACAATATGAAAGATATACATTAATAACTGATATTTATTGTTTACCGATGATATACAGAACACATTGATTTTTGAAACTGGCAACAGTGTTTTACTTTAGAGACTTTTGGTGACTATACATGGGTTTGGAAGACATTACTGGATGATTTAGATCTTGTACAATAACTGTGAGATATGCCAGAAGTTACCTTTTAAGATAATTTGGAGTTTTCCATTTACAACGTTGTACATAATAGTACATTTCAGAAGAATAAATCTTTGACGAACATTTAACCATTTTAGAGATGTTAACATATCAGAGACGTGGGTCCTTTTGATGGCACCCCAGGGTAATACGCATTCCTCGATTCTGTAATTTCTGAAGTCTAGTTATGTTAGAATCTGAGCAAACATCCTACATAGTACTACAATAATCCAAATTAGTTATATAATGTAACCCGACTCGAGAGAGGAATAAATGGACTAGTACGTTTTAATACACCGAGTGACCTGTTGATTTTATTAATAAAATTTTCTACATGTGTGTTAAATGTGAGATCCTGATCAATAGTGACACCAAGATATTTATAGGATTCAGCCTGTTCAATTGTTTGACCTTGTAGAGATATATCTAGAATTGGGGCATTTAGATGTGTGTCATCAAGTCACTGAAGCGTGTCGATTTACCGTTCGTTACAAATGTGGCATTTGTACAGAAACCTAAACATTGTCATATATGCTGAAGTAAGCGGTCAAGCGTTCATCTGGGGGTATAGCTCAGTGGCAGAGCATTCGACTGCAGATCGGGAGGTCACCGGTTCAACTCCGGTTGCCCCCTCTTTTCTTTTGATTGACTTTAATGATTAATTAACATAATTTCATTGTTATACACATTGCTGCCACAGTTTGGAATTGAACTGTTTCACGTGAGACAGTGAGGCGTTGTTTAGAATGTATTACATGCAGATAATCGGACTCGTTCATTTATTTCCAGTTCAACCGCTTTCTTGCCGATATGACGATGTCATAATCCGCCAGCGGAGTGCTGCCGAAGTCCACCCACTATTAATTTCGTTCTGGCGCCAGTGTACATTTGACTTTGCAAATAACCCTCTCCACAAGACAACACTGCGCGCGTGCGTGCGTGCGTGCGTGTGTGTGTGTGTCTGTCTGTGTATGTGTGTGTCTGTCTGTGTATGTGTGTGTCTGTCTGTGTATGTGTGTGTGTGTCTGTGTGTGTGTGTGTGTGTGTTTGTGTGTCTTTTTTTGTACGAGTGTGTGTGTGTACGAGTGTGTGTGTGTGTGTGTGTGTGTGTGTGTGTGTGTGTGTGTGTGTGTGTGTGTGTGTGTGTGTGTGCGAGTGTGTGTGAGCTAGTTGCGAGTGTGTTTATCTCTCTTTGCCCGAAGTGCTTCATCAGAGTCACTGAAGCATGCCCGTTGTACAGCATGTGGCATTTGTACAGAAACCTGAACATCGACAGTCGTATTGAAGTAAACAAACATGCGTGCATCTGGGGGTATAGCTCAGTGGCAGAGCATTCGACTGCAGATCGAGAGGTCACCGGTTCAACTCCGGTTGCCCCCTCTTTTCCTTCATTTGACTTCAATAAATAATTAACATAACTTTATTGTTATCCGCCCACTGCTACTCCAATATTGGATTGAAATGTTTTATGCGACACCGCATACATTACAGGTCAGCCCTCCGCCATTCGTACGGAGTCTCCGTCATTTCGACATCGCTGAAAATTTCCTCATTTGACGGTCACCACGAAAGGAATTTACGTACAGTTTTTTTTATTTTAAATATAACAAACGGAACGAAATTTTCGTTCCGTTTCGACATCTTGTTTCTCTCGCGAACGTGTAACCTATATCCTGGTCTCGCGGCAAAGTGCGCGCTCATTCGTGATCTGATTTCCGCCCGACGAAGAAGCGTAACAACATGTCACCCGAGCGGAATGCATCACCACAAAAGAAAAAGATATACTTGACACAGTTCCAGGACAATTGGGTTAAAGAATGGCCAGGCAAGGTAGCGAGGAGTCACAAGGGCAGCGCTTACGCCCTGTGTCGGCTTTGCCGAAGCGATTTCGGTATTGGTTCAAATACTATTTTCATTCCATTTTGCCAATTTTTGTTCTTATCTACACACCCCTGGCCCTGTACGTTTTAAATCTAGTGACGAATGCTACTATGCTTTTTGGACTCTATTTATTATAAGCGCATGGTGTGATGATCAAGTGTTCTATTGTTGTAGGAGAAAACATATTGAAGAGTTGCAGTTTTTTTTGCTACAGGGTAATCATCACCATTGTGCGCAGCAGCATTTTTATCTATATTATCTTGTTTGTTAATTGTCACTCAGGAGAGTTCGTCTTTTCTACGCTGCTCTGGTGACCAAGATGATAAAGAAACTGCCCTACAACAACCAGCTGCTAATTGAGTAGGAAGTCCTCTGGCCAGATCTGAGGGAGAAATCCACCCCAAACATAGGTACATACATATATGCATCGTCAGTTCTGACAACATATATTAAATTTATTGATATAAAATAGGCAAGTTAACAAACTAACAGTATTAAACTAAGCAAATTACATAATAATAATAATGTTTTATTTCAGACAAAAGTCCAAATGTACATACAATACAAGTAAATAAAAAAATCAGTACTAAATAACTAAAATACAAAGATAGGTGCACATGAAATAAAAATAGATGGTTAATGAGATATATATATATATATAAAATGTGCGTTCAACTTTAAGTATACAATTGGGTAGTCCAATATTTAAACATAGGACTTCTAAAATGTATATCAGTATACAAATAATTAACAAAAAGTGGATTTTCAGACAGTTGAAGACAACACACTAAGCTATATATGGATGAACGCATACGTTCATTAAAAGATTTAACACAGTTTGTAGCAAACATAAAACTTGCATTGCAGCGTGATGACAAATTGTGTAAAATTCTAAAACTGTTGTTATATGCAACAGTAATATATTTCAAACTCTGTTTTTTTAAATTTACACCAAAGACTTGAGGTGTACATAGCACCACAGTAAAAGAGAAATAGGTAAGTTTTAATGGTAGAGCTGCAAAGGCGAAATTTTCGTGCTAAGACGTTGGCCTGAGCATATAGGGATATTTTCTGTCTGGCAATGTTGTCATCGTCAGTAAGATTATTGTTAATTATATGACCCAGATATTTACATTTAATAAGGTGAGGTAATGGACGATTATTGAGAGTGACAGGATGACTATTTTTCATGTCCTGAGGTTTGTTGTCAATAACCATACAATATGATTTGTTGGCATTATATGTTAGGTTAAACATTTCGCCTTACTTGGCACAACAGTCTGTTAGTTTTCTCAGCCCAGAAACACTAGATGAAAAAATACAGAGATCATCGGCATACATCAAATGGTTCATTATGGTGCCTGCATAAAGACATCCAATTTGTAATTTGTTAAGATTTACACTTAAGTCATCCATGTACACATTAAAAAGGTGGGGAGAAAGGATTCCACCTTGTTTAACACCATTTGAGACACTAAAAATCTAGAAAAGCTCTGACACCATCTTACCAGTGATGCAGAATGTGCACAATGTAAGCAGGACAGCCACGGTCAATCAGTTTAGTGAATAGCTTGCTATGGTTCACTTTGTCGAAGGCCTTTGAGGCATCCAGCATAGTGACATACATAGAAGAGCCATTCACTATGTAGTGTTGAAAAGGTTTTTTTAATAGAAATATGAGCATCTCAGTTGAGTGATGCTTTTTAAATCCAAATAGGTTGGCATAAGTTGTGAAGAAAATGGTAGCCCTTGATAATATTAAAGATTCAAATAATTTACTAGCAATTGTTGCAAGAGCAATAGGTATGTAGTTATTGTTATCAGACAAATCACCAGCTTTGTTTTTAATTATTGGAGCTATTATTGTGACCATCATAGCATCAAGTAAAAACCCATGAATTATCAAGCTGCTGAATAGCAGTGACATATAAACATGCAGTTTTTCATTAGCATACTTAAAATGTCCATTACTTATACAGTCATAACCAGGAGCTCTTTTTAGTATGTGATGGAGAGCCAGGTACATAATTAAGTAGAGACTGGTAGTGATGAAGCCACGTATTCTTTACATTTTCAGCACCACATGCACCGCCAACATTGCTGGGATTTTGCATCTTGGCATTGTTCATTTGTTTGATATCTTTCCAGAAGTTTTTAAAGTCATTATTACTTAGTTTTGAAGCAAGTCGTTCGGCTTTAAGGGCTTCAACATTTTTTTCACAGAGTCCTATTATGTTTAAATTGAGCACGTTTTATTTTCATTATGTCATACAAAGGACCGTGTCGGGGACTCCCTGCAGACCGCCATATGAGAAAAGACTCTCTAGCAACCTGGTGGGAGTCTCTGACCATATCATTCCAACCAAGAACGGCGTGCTTTGAAGACATGTTATGCGTCTTAGTAGGTATTGCTTCAGAGGCATCCCCGAGTGAATAAATAATGTCTTCATACAATTTGCATAGCAGTATCTGATGGGCTTCATCATTACAATTCGGGTCGGTACATCATAAAACATCACGAGGTACATCAATGGCAGATAAAAGCACACTGGTTTGAGTGTAATAGTTGTGAAGGTCTTGGTGAGTGGCAGCCCCCCACATAGGACAAGGCTGTCGAATTTACTCCTGAGTGGATGCTTCAGAAGTAGGTAATAAGTTGACAGATATGGTAAAGATTTAACAAGATTGCCATCCAGAGAATTAACTCAAGATGGCAGGTGGACAAGGAAGCCCTTTGACTTATCGAGAGTCCAACCCTTTTATTTACATATATCCAGGCCTTTTGAGGTATGTGTCGATTTTATTTTTAAACATATTTACACTACTAGCACCCACACAATCATCAGATAATCTGTTCCATTCATTCACAGTCCTTTGTGAAAATGAGAACTTTCTTACGTCTAATCTACACTGCTCCTTTACTAATGTAACTTCATGTCCTCTAGTCTTTCTATCTTTCTTAACTGAAAAAAAAACATATTTCTATCAATATTTTCATAACCATTCAATATTTTAAACACTTCTATCTGATCTCCTCTCAATCTCCTGGTCTCTAGTGTTGTTAAACCACATTCTTTTAGGCATTTTTCGTAATTAAGATCCCTCAGTTTTGGTATCATTTTAGTCGCTCTCCTCTGTACTCTTTCTAGCATATATATGTCCTTCTTGCGGTATAGCCTCCACGCTTGTATACAATATTCTAAATGAGGCCTAACTATTGTTTTGTACAGCAGTATTATTAGTTCTTTTTCTTTATATGCTATATTTCGTCTAATCAATCCAAGGATTTGATTTCCTTTTGAAGCTGCAATTCCACACTGCTCCGAAACCTTCATGTCAGCACTAATTGTCAGCCCTAAGTCTTTTTCTTTTACAGTAGTACTTAGTACAGTTCCCCCCATTGTATATTCTACATATTCGTTCCCATGTCCTGTGTGAAGGCATTTACATTTCCCAAAATTGAACAACATTTGCCACTTTTCAGACCATTTGATCAACCTGTCAAGATCATCTTGTAAATGCTGTCTATCTCCATCACTTTTAATCCTTCTAAACACTTTTGTATCATCTGCACATTTCAACACCTTGCTAGCTATATCATCGTCCAAATCGTTTATATATATTAAGAATAATATAGGTCCCAGTACTGATCCCTGTGGAACCCCACTCAAAACTGATTTCCAGTTAGAAGCCTCCCCATCAACAACTACCCGTTGTCTTCTGTCAATCAGCCATTTTTTTATTCAGTTAATTATACCATTTCCTATGCAATGGGCCTTTAGTTTAAGCAGTAATCTTTGATGTGGCACTTTGTTGAAAGCTTTTTGAAAATCTAAGTAGATGATACCTACTGGTGAACCATCATCTACCCATAAAGCATTAGGGTAGGTGATCCGAAGAGACACAATCATAATTAACTACCATATCAGAGATTGATGAGTGACTGGAGTGAGTGCTGAGCACATGGTCCAGCCAACTCCTTGAGCCATGAGCATCACTGACATAAGTAAAAGCATCAGAAGGGAGACACTTAATGTCACTTGGAATAAGGTGACATTAATTAATAAAAGCACTGAGAAGTGGAGAAAACAGACCGGGCTTGTTAATTTCCGCATTAAAATCCCAATGATGAATATGTTAGCTGATTCAAATGAATCGTTTATAGCCTGTATCTTGCCTAAAAGAGCCTGATATTCATTGGAATTGTCATCACTCTGATACGGTAAATATACGTTGAGAATCAGAATAGTGGCATTAGACGTGATGATTTTCAGACCAAGGAGTCTTTTCTCATCGTTGTAAATTATAGGTTCAGTAAATGGGTCAAGTGAACGTCTCCATAAAAAGCAAAGCCCGCCATGAGGGCGTCCACTCAAACCATCAAAAAAATCAATAGAACTAATACCTCTCGCTTTGAAATCAGGGTGAACAGAATTGAGGTAGGAATCACAGGATTTTAAAATGTTAAGCACGTCGTAAGCACTGTTCCGTGTGCTTCTGGCATTAAATGAAGCAATACGGAGTTGACAGTTTATAGGTGAGTCGAATCTGTTGTTGTGTGCTTCCTAGGCGGGAAGTACCGTCCAATCTTTGTTCCAGCAGGCCAGAGATTGGCATCATAGAGTAAGTTCGGTTTAGCAATGTCCACACAGAGTTTGAAGGATGAATAAGAGTCATGTTTAGTTGGTAAGCGTTCACATGAGCATTTCATGTTCAAAATAGTTGTCACATAAGTAGAAATTTCGGCACAAGTTGTATCTGCGTGAAATCCTGTTAATAAGGTAATTGTATGTGTGTTCTTTCTTGTAATGTTTTGATGCGTTTCAGTGCTCGATCTGGTATTCAGGGAGACTGCATGACAAGTTCTGCTTTATTTGTATTGAGTGCTTTGTTTTGGTGTGTTTCAGGGCTCGATCTGGCCAAGTGTCTGCCATAACACCTGCTCCCGGAGGGTCTACTCTGGTACACTGCGGGCGGAATTCATGGAGTTCGCCATGGCTACGGACGCAGAGCTGCCACCGATGGATGGGGGCTTGGATGCGTTCTGGGCCGCCATGGCGACACGCACCACTGCAGGGGGAGATCATCCCTTCGCCACCCTCTCAGCCACCATGATGACGTTTATCTACTCAAGCCTTCTCCACGGTCAACAAGTTCGGAGTAGACCCAGAACACCATCGCTGCCCTTCTGTCAGTGAAGGTGAACTGTACGACAGACACTCACTACTATGAGCCACCCGCGATTGTGCTACATATGTCCAAGAAACCCACAATGAACTGCAACCTGCTTCATAGGAACACACCTTAATTACCCAATCACTGACACACATTTTCTACATATAAATGTACATAAGTTCATTAAATGCCTTTTGTTTGTCACGCTGTGTGACAGAATGGGTTACTTGAGTGTTCTGCATATAAATGTACATAAGTTCAGTAGATGCCTCTTGTTTGTCACGCTGTGTGACAGAATCGGTTACTTGAGTGTTCTGTATATAAATGTACATAAGTTCACTAGATGCCTCTTGTTTGTCACGCTGTGTGACAGAATGGGTTACTTGAGTGTTCTGTATATAAATGTACATAAGTTCACTAGATGCCTCTTGTTTGTCACGCTGTGTGACAGAATGGGTTACTTGAGTGTTCTGTATATAAATGTACATAAGTTCAGTAGATGCCTCTTGTTTGTCACGCTGTGTGACAGAATGGGTTACTTGAGTGTTCTGTATATAAATGTACATAAGTTCACTAGATGCCTCTTGTTTGTCACGCTGTGTGACAGAATGGGTTACTTGAGTGTTCTGTATATAAATGTACATAAGTTCACTAGATGCCTCTTGTTTGTCACGCTGTGTGACAGAATGGGTTACTTGAGTGTTCTGTATATAAATGTACATAAGTTCAGTAGATGCCTCTTGTTTGTCACGCTGTGTGACAGAATGGGTTACTTGAGTGTTCTGTATATAAATGTACATAAGTTCACTAGATGCCTCTTGTTTGTCACGCTGTGTGACAGAATCGGTTACTTGAGTGGTCTGTATATAAATGTACATAAGTTCACTAGATGCCTCTTGTTTGTCACGCTGTGGGACAGAATGGGTTACTTGAGTGTTCTGCATATAAATGTACATAAGTTCACTAGATGCCTCTTGTTTGTCACGCTGTGTGACAGAATTGGTTACTTGAGTGTTCTGCATATAAATGTACATAAGTTCACTAGATGCCTCTTGTTTGTCACGCTGTGTGACAGAATGGGTTACTTGAGTGTTCTGCATATAAATGTACATAAGTTCAGTAGATGCCTCTTGTTTGTCACGCTGTGTGACAGAATCGGTTACTTGAGTGTTCTGTATATAAATGTGCATAAGTTCACTAGATGCCTCTTGTTTGTCACGCTGTGTGACAGAATGGGTTACTTGAGTGTTCTGTATATAAATGTACATAAGTTCACTAGATGCCTCTTGTTTGTCACGCTGTGTGACAGAATGGGTTACTTGAGTGTTCTGCATATAAATGTACATAAGTTCACTAGATGCCTCTTGTTTGTCGCGCTGTGTGACAGAATGCATATAAATGTACATAAGTTCACTAGATGCCTCTTGTTTGTCACGCTGTGTGACAGAATGGGTTACTTGAGTGTTCTGCATATAAATGTACATAAGTTCACTAGATGCCTCTTGTTTGTCACGCTGTGTGACAGAATTGGTTACTTGAGTGTTCTGCATATAAATGTACATAAGTTCACTAGATGCCTCTTGTTTGTCGCGCTGTGTGACAGAATGGGTTACTTGAGTGTTCTGCATATAAATGTACATAAGTTCACTAGATGCCTCTTGTTTGTCACGTTGTGTGACAGAATGGGTTACTTGAGTGTTCTGCATATAAATGTACATAAGTTCACTAGATGCCTCTTGTTTGTCACGCTGTGTGACAGAATGGGTTACTTGAGTGTTCTGCATATAAATGTACATAAGTTCACTAGACGCCTCTTGTTTGTCACGCTGTGTGACAGAATGGGTTACTTGAGTGTTCTGTATATAAATGTACATAAGTTCACAAGATGCCTCTTGTTTGTTACGCTGTGTGACAGAATGGGTTACTTGAGTGTTCTGGTTATAAATGTACATAAGTTCACTAGATGCCTCTTGTTTGTCACGCTGTGTGACAGAATGGGTTACTTGAGTGTTCTGCATATAAATGTACATAAGTTCACTAGACGCCTCTTGTTTGTCACGCTGTGTGACAGAATGGGTTACTTGAGTGTTCTGTATATAAATGTACATAAGTTCACAAGATGCCTCTTGTTTGTTACGCTGTGTGACAGAATGGGTTACTTGAGTGTTCTGTATATAAATGTGCATAAGTTCACTAGATGCCTCTTGTTTGTCACGCTCTGTGACAGAATGGGTTACTTGAGTGTTCTGTATATAAATGTACATAAGTTCACTAGATGCCTCTTGTTTGTCACGCTCTGTGACAGAATGGGTTACTTGAGTGTTCTGTATATAAATGTACATAAGTTCACTAGATGCCTCTTGTTTGTCACGCTGTGTGACAGAATGGGTTACTTGAGTGTTCTGTATATAAATGTACATAAGTTCACTAGATGCCTCTTGTTTGTTACGCTGTGTGACAGAATGGGTTACTTGAGTGTTCTGGTTATAAATGTACATAAGTTCACAAGATGCCTCTTGTTTGTCACGCTGTGTGACAGAATGGGTTACTTGAGTGTTCTGTATATAAATGTGCATAAGTTCACTAGATGCCTCTTGTTTGTCACGCTCTGTGACAGAATGGGTTACTTGAGTGTTCTGCATATAAATGTACATACGTTCACTAGATGCCTCTTGTTTGTCACGCTGTGTGACAGAATGGGTTACTTGAGTGGTCTGTCTGGAGTATACGAGAGCTACTGGACGCGCGCGACGCACGCACGACGTCGGTGCCCCCGTGCGCGCGCGTGCGTCGTCGAAAAAGTCTCAGTCATTTGGATCCTCCCAGGTTAACATGTACGCACAGTGAGGCAGTATCAACATTGGTAAAGGCATTATCTGCCCTCGAACTCGTTAATTGTTGAACATAAAATAAAAAAAATAATCAAATCGACGATCTGCATCATCAAGTCACTGAAGCGTGTCGATTTATAATTCGTTACAACTCGTGGCCTTTGTTCAGCAGCTGACACATATCCATATATATTGTGTAATGAAGTAGGCTGTTAAGCGTGCATCTGGGGGTATAGCTCAGTGGCAGAGCATTCGACTGCAGATCGAGAGGTCACCGGTTCAACTCCGGTTGCCCCCTCTTTTCTTTTTACTTTAGTAATTGATTACCACAATTCCAGTGATATACACTCATTGCTGCTCCGATTGGAATTGAACAGTTTCATCGAAGAATGCAAAGAGCTGAGGAAGGGGTGGCAAAAGTAAGAAGAGGCTAGGGAGGAGTCGACCAAATTGGCCTGGACATGTGAAGCGAATTGGAGAAGAACGGATGGCAAAGAAAGCAGATGCCGGGAGAGTGGAAGGTGAAAGTAGACGGGGAGTACTTTCACTGCGTTGGGAGGACTGTGTAAAGAGTACTTTGACTGCATTGGGAGGACTGTGTAAAGAGGGATTTGGAAGGATTGGGAGAGGAGTGGCGACGAGAGCGAAGGAGAGAGCGGAGTGAAGACGGTTGGTGGAGACAGCAGTGCAAGAACAACAGTGGGATGGGGGGGGGGATATAAATCGCGGACCCCCATCGAAAGAAGAGAAGAGTAACAGTTTCAGGTGAGACAATGCGGCTGAGTTTCGAAGATGTTGTGCACATAATCAGACTCGCTCTCTGGTGAGTGTAGGAGGTTGTATATGTGGTTCCTTGATGCGGTCATCAACTCGTTAAAGGCGATGACACTGTATCACCGTAATCATTCTATGTCTCTGTTATTCCGTGGATTTGTTTTTTGTGTCCGGACCTATTTTTTCTTGCCTCTTCTTGTCCGTTTGTCTGTCTGTCTGTATGTTTGTCTGTCTGTCTGTCTGTCTGTTTTCCGGTCTTCCCGCCTTAGCGGCGACTACAGCAGTAGTCATAATCCCTTAAAAAAACTAAATCATTATGACAAATGGGTAGTTAACATACCTGCGCGCCTTCTACCAGGTAAGTGAAGCACTCTGGCACGTTGAAGACACGGTCACACTCTTCTGACCAGGCGTTGAACACGAGTCCAACCGGACACTCGTTGAGTGTGGCGGTGGGGTTAGACCTCTGACACTCGTAGTACTGTCGGCAGTCGAACGGGTGGCGGAAACGTCCAATCCGGACGCAGGGGAAATCTGAACGTGAAAGGAAAGGTAAGTACGTATATAGCGTGACTCATATAGCGTAGTACAGTGTATATTAATATACAATCCTTACGACTGCTGAAAGCGTTTTAGGTTTCACCTCCTGACAGACTTGTTCATTCTATCACCTATTGGACTTCTCTAGGAAGACTTTAGCTTGCTGAAATCACTGCGCGAAGACTACGTTCACGTATATCCACAACTGTCTGAATTAGCCAGGTACTCATTTATGCAATGAGCAAAGCTGAGAGAACGAGCTATCATCCAGAAGCGCCATTGTGGGAAGGAGTTAAAAAGATCAAAACATAATAGGCCTAATGGTGATAACTGATGCTCTTGGTTTGTTGCCCCACGGGTGGGAGTAAATTAGGACTGTCAGATGCGGTACCTGCATTTCGAGTGGTTGCTGCGACAGTTGCCTCTGACGTCTGGCTATGACAGTTGCCAACGCGCTCTGGGATGTCGCACAGGTTGTAGACGGGGTTGAACACAAAGCCGTAGGGACACTGGAAACATCAGGAACAATGTAACAGACAACAAGCGATGATTTGGCGATGTATATTCACCCGCAGCGATACTTTCTACCTAATTGCATACACACACGCACGCACGTACGCACACACATCGCGCACGCCACACACACACACACACACACACATACACACACACACACTCACTCGCACATACATATTCACTACTCCATGCTTTGTGTTAAGGCAATATGGAAAGTGTTGGTTTAACTACCACTTAACATACGAATATCGTTTTGTAAACAGCCGTGTGTCTAGACGGAAGAGCAATCTTTTAATTGCTGATGACTCGGCAGACAGTAAGCCTACCTGCAAGGCGCGAGCCACTCCATCGACGCAGTGGAAGAATTGGCGACAGTCAGACTTGTCGCGGAAGAATCCATTTGACGTCGGACAGTGAAAGTTATCTAAACAATTCAAGTGGAAAGTCACTCTCGTACTCATATTGCAAAAACCAACTCGCATCGCCAACTGTGTCAAAGTCTTTGTTTCCACAAACAAAACACCTGTATATATATATGTGTGTGTGTGTGTGTGTGTGTGTGTGTGTGTGTGTGAATAAAAAAATTGATTAAAATATAACGGTATGTATTACTACATAAGAATTGCATATTTACCAATTCAACATTTTTTTTAAAATCCCCTTTAACGTAGCACTCACTGTTTCTCCGATACATACACATGAGGTATTCTAGAAATATGTCAGTTTACTGACGATTTCAACGACATAAGGCGTTGACTGAAAGGCCACATACACTGTTCGTCCATGTTGCCGCACACCGGGACCTTGTCCCTGGTTTCACAAAGGCCACTGGCCGCGCTAAAGACGAGGTCACGAGGACATCGGAACCGATACGACGTGCCATCTCCGCCACACAAGTAGAACTGGCGGCAATCGGTAGGGTCTCGTTTCAGGGTCTCTGGCTCGCAATCTGGAACGAACAGTAGGATCATCGCTGTTGTGTGCTGACATTAGGAAGCGCAACCCTTTTAAGAAGTCGTTTATTCCCTCGGCCATTTTAATCTAAACTGCTAGTTTCAAACTGTTTCAAGCAAAGCATATGTGAAATATTGTGTGGGGCATTTCAATGTGTACCTAAAAGAAAATTCCGTTTTGAATCTTGAAACATGGAACGCGATTGCGCGATGCAGTGAACAGTCCACTGTCCATTCATAAGCTTTATTCGACAAAGGCTATATTCGTTATAGTGAACAGTTTTAAATGAATTGTCGACGTGAAGGTAAAAATGTGGTATTAGAAAAAAAACGCCTACATTGTGGAGTGCTTAACTGCACACCGATTTTTTGCAATTTCAAATCCTCTGTCGTGTTCCTTTTTGCACTGGGAGACATTTCGACGCCTTCAGAGCTGGTCGGCGTTTCAATAGCGCTGTTCGCTGCAAATGTTCCCGAATGTTTCGCGTCTTTCTTTATCACTACGCCTGTCTTGAATTCACCGGAAGATGTCCTGCCAGAATCTTGTAGTGCGGTTTCTGTTCTATGTCCCGGCGTCACAGCGTCGACGAGTGACGGTGACGAATGATGTGTCATTGGTGTCGTGACACTTGTCTGACACGACATGACATTGTCCTGTTGGCGACACGTCTTTGTGGTGACGTCAAAGGCGAGGTCGTCGGGACAACTGAAGGGGTGATTGATACCTCCGGAACACCAGAAGAATCGTCGACAGTCGGCCGGGTCGGGATAATAGCCGTCGAATTGGCAAACAAACTCATCTGAAAAAATATAGAACATTAAATCTGCCTCCATTTGGTTTGGGGAGCACAGAGAGTCAACAGCGTCAATACAGATACATGTGCATAATATTATGGTGCGTGCACGCGCGGATTCTAATTTGAAATTCATTTGAACTGATTCTTAGGCAAGAATTAAATAAGTTAATCGCTGGTCTGACGATTTCACCAAAAACTTATAGGCCTTATATATTATATTGTATAAAGGTTGTCCAAACGAGCTGGCATATTGTATTTGGTACTATACAGGTTTGCTTTATCACAAAATTACTTTGAAATGAGTTGAACAAAATAATTAAATTGAAGATGCACCTTTAATTATAGGAAGTCGGAGAGGAGTCGAATTAAAATGTCGAATGAACAGGTTTCGCGTAATAATACTGTCCTCACTCCCCTCAGAGTCGCGCTATGTCTATCTTCATACATTCCTCCCAGCGCAGTTCTTATATATAACTTTATCTCGTCCTGTCCACGGGAATAACCAAGTTAAGACTGGGAAAGTATTCTGTCATGCAACTAGGTGGTCTACTGCAACCACACGTGGAACAGATGGAAGGGGGGCTGCTGAGGAAGAGCGTTGATGGCCTGAGACGGGAAGTAGCGGCAGGGGAGGAATACCATAACTTAGATGGGAGGGCTGTGTGGAGAGATATGTGGGGGTTGGAAGGGAGTGGAGAACGACTCGGAGAGTTAGGGGGGTGGAGACAACCGTGTGGGATCAATGACAATACAAGGAAAACTAGGCAAGTACAGCAATCGCGGAGTAGTCTCGAGGTCAGCCGAACCCCGGATATCAGGGACAACGAGGAAAACAACGACAACGACAACGACAACGACAACGACAACGACAACGACAACGACAACGACAACGACAACGACAACGAAGACGACGACGAAGACGACGACGACGACAACAACAACAACAACAACAACAATAACAACAACAACAATAACAACAACAACAATAACAATAACAACAACAACAACAACAATAACAACAACAACAACAACAACAACAATGTTCTCGCTCGATTATACAATACCTCAACGTGTCCACCCGTGTCTATGAATACGCTAACTGTTGAACGTTGTATCAGTATCTCCCCCCGAGCGCCGACGTTCACTCGCATCTTTCTATGTTCATTCGCCTCCTTGGACCATTGCTTTTCTAAGGGTCTCTTTCTCCAGACTGAGAGAATATAGTGAGTATTAGTTCTCCAGGTGGCGCCAGCGTAAACGTGTTTAATTTCAAAATAACGCAGTGGTGATACTTGAGTCTTGGTGCGGACAGGTTTGCAACTCACTGGTTGTGCGTCATCAAGTAGATATGATATGTTTCAGGCCCAGTAAGACATCATGTGCAACTTGGGTCATACCGTAACAGGAATATGTGTAGTTATGTGAACAAGAGAGAGAGACACTATTTTGTTCGGCACCCCAAAACTGACATTTTTCAGTGGCGACCTCCCCTAGGTTATTGTGCACTGAAAGAGTTTGCTGCATACCGGAGATGGGACATGTTACGTGGATCTCGATAATTACTCAGCGAAGTCCTTGTTAAGGCGTTGCGCTGAGAGTTTATTTCCGAGTTTCTTTCTGTAGAGTAATTGAGCTGATTACAGGTAACACATTAACACACAGGTGTGGGGTCTTTTACATCCTCTGGTGTAAATGCCAGGTAAAAGGACCTCCGTGGGTTTAGTTAGTTTATCTCCTCCGAAAGACACAAAGACATCTGGGTGAATGAAACCACCCACGTTTCGAAACGGCAGGGGATGGATTTGGACCCTGAATTTCTCGATCGACAATCCGGGGCTCTAGACGCCGAGCTTCAACTCCTTGCTTGCCGCAATATTGGGAAACCGTCCGATATGACGACTTTTTAAATGGTATGAATATTTTAAAAGCCAGTAATTAGATGGCGAATAATAAACATATTTGTCTGCAAGAAGACCAGGAATCCTGCACTCACTTTGGGGCGAAACAGTTGAACCGGTGGAGTCACAGGCGGCAACGTGACTGGCGGAGACGCAAGCTCCAGCGGCGACATCGAACGCCGAGTTGGGACCGCAGGAAAAACGATAGAGGCGTCCAGCAAAACACTGCGTGTAGGCGTGGCAGTCGGCCTGGTCAGCGGTCAAGGTGTCCGGGCCACACGGCTCAAGATCTGCGTGGTGAGAAATAATAAGACATTCTGTCAGAAGGTACCAATAGGTAAGTATAAATATAAGCACATGCATGCATGCACGCACGCACGCATGCACGCACGCACGCACGCCCGCACGTACGCCCGCCCACACGCCCGCCCGCCCGCCCGCCCGCCCGCACGCACGCACGCACACACACGCACACGCACACGCACGCACACACACACACACACACATACATACATACATATTCTGTGTTCCTACACTATACTGCTATTTAAACTACATTCTTTGAGGTCTTTTTGCAACGTTATTATAAGTAAAGTTTCTCATGACGGTTATTTTTCTGCTAAGCTTTGTTTATTTGATACACGTATACGTCTGCTAATAGAAGGTATTACTGCACAAGTGGTCAAAAATGCACATTGAAGACATAAACCACTGCGTTGTTCCACGGTGACAGTGTGTCCTCCCGCGACACCTACCGTTAAATTCGGCAGCGGACATCCCCCGTTCACAGAGCCGCCACAGGAACAAGAGCACCGGGAGTAGACAGGTCATGGTATCCCACGTCGTTACGGAGCAGTGCCCGCGTCCAAACTAACGGCGCTCACGTCGAACGATGCAGCAAACAGCTGACAGCTTTCGTTGAGTTGCAAATAATCGGCGCAGCGAAATTAGAAATTGTTAAATTGCTGTCACCGCCCTGGGCCACACGCGCAGATGGACAGGTGGCGTGTGGTCGGTGCTGTCGATGTAGCGACTTGGCAGTTATATACCTGCCAACTCTCCCGGAATTATCGGATGTCTCACTAATTTTGGGTGTGTTTCCCGGTCTCTCGTAATGCAGGCAAATCGTCCGGATTTTCACTTCAAATCTCCAACAGCTCACCCCCCGTCTTACGATGTCAAGATCCGAGAGACAGCGGGACGAGACAGCGCGACACGGGAATCGAGCAGAACCGCTGATGAATCTCCCGGAATTCAGAAAACGTTAGCAGATACACAGTGTCATCTGTGGTGGCGTCATGCACTAACCTCTGGTAGAAACTCCGAGTTCCAATGTGCAGTGAATACGAGTTCACGATCCCACACAAGTGGTATTTACTAGTCGTGATCTCCAAAGTTACTAAGGAGAGCCAGAGTTGACGACTAGCAAATACTACTTGTGTGGGATCGTGAACTCGTATTCACGGTAAATTAGGAGGCCTACGAAGAAACTGGAAGACAACATTAATCTCTGGTTGTATCCGCTGACGCAACTGAGAACGTGCCACTATATTTCAATTTTATTTCAAATAAATTATGTTTCGCCGGTGTACATCAGTGGTAATCAGACACGTATACGTTTGGCTGTTCGCCCTGTCTCTGTAGTTATCGTCCTCGGTTTATTTCTAGGTTTGTTTGCTGTTTGTCATTGTATGTCTTTGCCTCCGTCTCTCAGTTTCTACGACTTTCCATCTCCCTCCATTCCTCCCTCCCTCCCTCCCCCCTCCCCCCTCCCTCTTGCGAAACTCCGGTGTTTACATGGTTATCATTTTATAATGTTCTTAATTTAACACATATGTTGCTGATCACCGTGATCCCCCAAGCACCTATTGTGCAATGCGTGTTTACTGAGCCTACCTGTCCGCTCGCCTGGAGCGGCCATCTGGCACGAGCACAGCTGCGGACGGAATTAGTGTGCGGGGCTAGGCCACTCGCAGGCAAAGCAGACGTGGCGAGATAACAATTACCGTACTACGCAATGTGGATATAACGTTGATTGATTTCTTGCACGGTATATGTTCTGTTGCTTATATTTGGAGTAGTATATATATTGAATGTTAATCTTGAATTTATCGAATGATGTGGAGGAGTCCATCTTCATTTAGTCGAAAGAGGGTACGCACACACGAACACACAGTGGTAAACAAGTGGAAATGGAATGTTTAGCCGGTGACTAACATTAAGCGTCACCGTTCGTGATGCGATATGCCAGTGTTTAACACACTCTGATGGATAGCGCTTGTTGCATCGGTAAGTGGTAAGTAAACCAATACAGGATAGACCCAGGCAGACAAACGATGCCACAAAGTTGTGTCGGCTGCTAAGGGAATGCGTAGACTTCCATCTCAAACTCAGGGAAGCCGTCAAAACCAAAAATATAAAATTATGATTGCAGGTTCTGGAGACAGACGACATTCGAGTTTTGTTTTAAAGAGCCATTGCAGCACGATTGCAAAGTTGATTCAGTGTTCTAGTTAACCTTTGAACATTGGCGTCGTTATACCGGCCTATTAAAATAATGTAGAAAACAAACCCTTAACAACGATCACTACTAAAATATACACACGACGGGATACAGGTATGTATAGTAATACCAATTGCGGAGTCATGAAACGGCCCCTGAGTATCTGCGCTGGATGGCAAGGTAACTGTTCGCAAGGCCGGATCATGTTACGAAGGAAACGCGGGTGCTGGCGGTGTCCCAGGAAGCCAGCGTTCCCCTGGCTGCGTCTCTCGCGCCAACTTCGTTCATCCAGGCAACGGTGCTAACGCCGACACTGCATCAAGTATACGCCATTGCTTTCCCGTGCCGTTTATGGCGGTTTCGAATAAAGTAGAGCTATGTCGACGTTTGATGATCTCCGGGCCCAGTGCCTATCGACGGGACGGCTGTTTGAAGATAACGACTTCCCGGCGAACGGGCAGTCGATCTACCCCGGGGAGAATAACCCCGAGGATTGGTTATGGAAGAGGCCAAAGGTATGAACGCGCCGCTTTATGTGCTGATGTGCTATTGCAGGTCGCAGGGCACATCTGCCATCGCAGAACTTACGTATAATAAGCACAGGCAAATGGCTGAGCAGGTATTGCAAACAATGTGTATAAATATATATTAATAGAAGGATTAAAGAAATCGTAGCGCTGTTGCATCGACTGCATGGTTGGTTTAAACTTTTTTCTGAACAAAGCGGAAAATCTTGAATGTAGGCTGTAGAAATGAGAATCAAATATTGCTATTAAATACAGATTCAGGCGAACCACCTTACTAAAGAAGGTTATCTTCACTGGAATTGCTGCAGATTGTGTGTGTGTGTGTGTGTGTGTGTGTGTGTGTGTGTGTGTGTGTGTGTGTGTGTGTGTGTGTGTGTGTGTGTGTGTGTGTTTCAGCATAGGCAATGTCTGTAAAAATAAAGACTCGACGTCAGACCGGTTTATAGTTTAAGTAGAGGAGAGATGTTATACCCAAATAGGCCAACGAGCACTAACCAATTGTCGAGCATAACAATGCTAAATGATGATGATTTTAGTCAGCCGACGGATGATGACGATTTTAGTCAGTGCACGTCGTGAAATGATCCTAATCGGAAAATTATTTTGGAGTAGCCGTGTGACGGAATTGAAGACGACAAACGCACGGAGGGCTTATCTAGTATGATATCATGTAAGCGGTATAGCTGCGATAAGTCAGTAGATATCAAAAGACGACAGGGGAACGGTACTGGTAAAAACTGTTCGAGCGAACACCTACATCAGCTCGTTACGGATAAATTTTGCGAAACATTGAACCTTCTATTTCTAGTATCTAGACTGTGTATTTAGAATATTTATAAGCGTCTTTGGTTGTATTTCGTTATATTTGCGGTCTTGATTGCAAAAATCAGATCGCGCCCAAATTTCAGGAACAGGCGATTGTTATCGCATACGTTCACAACACCAGTGTTTAATGTGCGAGTGTGGCGCAACATTCAAATTGTGAACGCAGCCATTAAAACTGCAATTCGACGGACACTATTCCATCAATATATTAATTCTTGTATTGAGAATATTATACAAACATATAGAGGCTATTCTATAAAAATTAGAGAAGGACAAGGCTAGTTTTAAAAAAACGAAGTCGAATTAAACTGAGTGCGCGTACTACTTTAGCTCTCAACATACTACTGTTTTAACATTTAAACGAATGTGATTCGTGATGTGCTCAGTAAATATGAGGAGTGAGTTATTGTTTACACCCTATAATCGGAGGGATGCTGTCAGCCCACGTATACACTCGGCAGACTAACATAGTTCCTAGTTTCGGCTCGCGACTGCAGCGGGTCCGACTACACAAAGGTCAACGGAAGACTGGCATATTTTATGAGCTTCTCTCCTGTGATAACTATCTGGGAACAAGTGGAGCTGACACGGATATGAACGCCGTTGCCCATCTGATAAAACGGTACTGCTGCGCAACGTCTTTATAATGTATGCTAGGGTGTCGTTGAATGTATGCAAACATGTATTGTTTTTTATTATAGAAATAAGCCGTCAGACATAATTTGTATTTATAACGACGGCACTGAAGACAATAACGACTAAGACGATGTACACGACACTGATGATGATTGATAAAGATAATCGTGATGGTGTTATTGTATACGATTATTCGACTGGTAACGATTTTTATTCGAATTATGACGATGGCGATGAAGAAGTTGATGATGATGGTACTAGTGCCGCTGAAGTGATCTACTGTTGATGCTGCCACTGCCACTTAGACGTATGCTACGGATTGCGGATGCTGCAATACCTATTCGGACGTACACATCAGAGCAAAAATAGCTTGTGCCACTTCTATTACAAACTACCAAGTAAAAATACCACACGTGTGGCTAAGACCTGGGGCGTTCACTTTCGCGCGGTGAACGGAAGTTATCGCAGAAGCTTCTTCAACATCTACGGCCGCAGTGAAATCAGATATAGAAACTTGCCTGGATAACTTGCCTGGATCTTCGGGTTTTAAAGTAAGGCACAACAGCCTTGTGTACACCCGCCTTTATGCATCGTATTTTGGTATTGAGAACGTGGCTTGTCTTGTTATTTTGTGCTTTTATTAAAATTTAAACCTGTCCATCTTCAATTCTTTGTCGAGTTTTGTTTTGAAGGAGAGGATGTTTTCAGCGTTCACTGTTTGCTGAGAAAGGTTGTTCCAGTCTAGGAAGATGCGTTGTGAGAAGGAGTGTTTCCTAATATCAAGTCTGCTTGGTGTCTTATACAATTTTTTGTTGTGGCCTCGTGTGCGGTTTGTTGTGATCTTGAAGAAGTCCTCTTGATTGATGTCGTCGATGCCATTGATAATTCTGTAGACTTGGATCAGGTCTCCTCTTCTTCTTCGGTATGCCAGACTTGGTAAGTTAAGATGTTTCAGCCTGTCTTCATAGTTCAAGTTTCTTATTTCTGGGACCAGCTTGGTTGCTCTCCGTTGTGCTCTTTCAAGGGTGTTGATGTCTACGGCGTAGTGCGGGTTCCAGATGGAGTCAGCATAGTCGAGATGTGGTCTCACTAGCGCTGTATATAATAATCGGAAGCTGCTACTGTCCAGATGTTTAAACGTGTGTTTGATGAGGCCTGTCATCTGGTTTGCCTTCTTTGCAATGGTGCCAATATGCTGTCGGAATTTTAGGGATCTGTCGAACGTTACACCGAGATCTTTTTCTGTTTCTGATGTGCTGTCGATTTCTGACACTTCCCCATCTTTACTTGTCATCGTGTATGTGGTGTTAACCTTTCGGCTTGCCAAAAGTCAGATGTTTGCATTTTGATGGATTGAAATGTAACTGCCATTTCTCTGACCACGATGTTAGTTTGTTAATGTCTTCTTGTAATAGCTTTTTGTCCATTTCACACCTTACATCTCGATATATTTTTGTATCATCGGCGAAGATCTTGAGTCCACTGTTTATACCATCTGGTAGATCGTTGATGAACAGGATAAATAGAATGGGGCCAAGGACACTTCCCTGAGGTATGCCACTTGTGACCTCTGCCCAATCTGATAGCTTTCCATTTACTACTACCCTTTGTCTTCGTCCCGTTATGAAAGCTGCGATCCACGCTGCCACCTCTCCTTGGATGCCATACGCAGTTAGTTTTTTTGCTAGTCTTTTGTGTGGCACCGTATCGAAGGCTTTCGCAAAGTCAAGATATATTGTGTCTACACATCCGCCCGAGTCAATGGTGGTAGTCCAATTCTCCATGACTTCTAGGAGTTGGGTGGTGCATGACCTGCCTGGTCTAAATCCATGCTGATCTTTGTGGAACATGTTGTTCATAGTCATATGAGTCAGGAGATGGTCTCGAATAATGCTTTCCATAATCTTACATGCTATGCGTGTCAAACTGATTGGCCGATAGTTGGAAGCATGTCTTTTTGAGTTCTTCTTGTGTAAGGCTATTACGTGTGCTGTCTTCCATTGAGCTGGGAGCACTCCATCCTTCAATGACCTGTTGAAGATCAAAAGGAGGGGCTCCACCAGTTCATTTCTCAGTTCATGTAGAACGTACGGGTGACATCTGTCTGGACCAGGTGACTTGTTTGTTTTTAAGTTGGTTAATTTAGCCAGGACTTCTTCTGCTGTGATTTCAATGCTGATCAGCAGGTTTCCATTTTGTCTGTCTTCGAGTGTCGGAATTTCCGTCAGATCTTCATGTGAGAACGCACTTGTGAACAATTTGTTTAGTGTGTCTGCTTTCTCTTGGTCTGTCTTTGCTGTTGTGCCATCATCCAAGTCAAATTCACCCATGGCAGATCTAACCTTTCTTCCATCTTGGACATAACGCCAGAACACCTTGGGGTTTTTGCTGACCTCTGTCGCAAGCTTCCGTTCAAAGTCTTTTCTAGCTTTCCTTGCAGCACTGGTCGCAATGTTTCTCACACGTGAGTATTCAACATAGTCTCTGTACTGTTTTGTCTCAGTGTACCTCTTCCAACTGTTGTACTTCTTTTTCACTTTCCTCATTGCATCGCTGTTCATCCACAAAGGCTTAACTCTCTTTCCTGTTACTGTCTGTTTCTTTGGTACGTGTTTATCAACCAGGTCTGAGAGTGTGCTGTTCAGTTCTTGCCACATCTTGTCCACACTTAGGTTATTCAGAGTCTCCTTCCAGTTTATTTCTCTGAGTTTGCGCTTGATGTCAGTGTAGTTGCCTTTCTCAAACTGGTAACTTGCCTTCTCTTCACTCATTGTATCACAGTAGCAGTGACATTCTGTCTCAATGATTATGTGGTCACTTTTCCCTAGAGGTGGCTTCTGTTAAAACTCCCGCTATTATTCTCTCAATCGCACACTTCAATCGTTCTGGTTTCCAAAATCCCCAAAATAAACAATGCCGCACTTATTACTCTCCACAAATTTATTAATCTTTATTGCCTTTGCTGGCAAATATCTGTTATGGACTATATACTCTATATTGGTGCGGCCGGCTGTCTTTCGGATATATGCTACAAAAAATGCTCATCCAGAAATTTAATAATCAACTCATTTCGCACCTACAGCTGTAGGTGCAGCCAACAAATGTCAAAGGTACATCACGAAACAGCGTAATTAATTTGGGAAGCCCCGAAACGTATTAAATGCGTTAAAGGTGAAACCCGAGGCTTAATTGTTAATTTTGGGAGCCCCGAAACTTAACTAAATGCGTGTCTGTCACTTGTTTTAAAGGTCACCTGCACGCTTCATTATGGCAACAAACTGATCATTTGCGACTTAAATGCTTACGCCCGATTACGAAGTAATAACTTCGCTCTTGTATTGCAGAGCTCTCTCGTCGCTTCTCGCTCTACGCAGAGTAATACTTAGGAGACGTGCACTCCTGGCTTATCAAAGCAGTCATAAAGACAAAATTTAGGTTTTCTTAAAGGGAATAAAAACATCTATTGCTCGAATTCATGTTATATTATATCCTGCTATCCATTCCCACGTCCACCAAGCCAAAAAAATCCTAAAAATTCAATGAATTAGAAATTCCACATTTTATGGTGTGCATCCGGACATTTTCGAATATGCATATTTTTAGAGGAACAAGCAGTTATCTTACGTTTCCACATGAATCGAATTTTATTCAAAACAACGAATGCGTATGGGCCTACAAGTCGACTAGGTTTCGCCGAGCTTGGGCTCGTTTTCAGAATAATGATATCGAATGCAACCAACGGGAGATAATCTACACCAATAAACACACATAGCAAACATATATTGTATCCAGCTATATAAAGTAACGTGTATAATCTCATAATATCACTAGAATATCGATATATGACGGAGTTGTACAATTTAGCATAACAACTTAAATCAGTTAGACAGTTTCCGTTGGTCCCGCTAGCTCAGTGTGTAGGCGCGTTGGTTACTTGTCATTTATTTTACAATCGGGCGACGCCGGTTCAATCCTGACAGCATGCAAACCTTTGATTTTCTATACACTTTTTTGTTTATGTTTTCACGAAGTAATATAAACAAAATTATGTTATACTATAATGCTCTGTTTGTAAATAATTTTTATTTTTGTAGTAACTATTTATTCGCCACAAAAATGAAAATATGGTCATTATATAAAGATGTTTCTAAATTTTATTTATCCAAACAAATATAATGTAATGGATATATAATTTATTAATTGTAAATATATTGTACGGTAATATATTGTAATTATATATGTGAAAACAGATTTAGATCTGTCTGGATAAATACAATTTAGAAACATCGTTATATATAATGACCATATTTTCATTTTTGTGGCGAATAAATAATTACTATAAAAAAAAAAATATTTACAAACAGTGCATTATAGTATAACATGATTTTGTTTATATTACTTCGTGAAAACATAAACAAAAAAAGTGTAAAGAAAATCAAAGGTTTGCATGCTGTCAGGATTGAACCGGCGTCGCCCGATTGTAAAATAAATGACTAGTAACCAACGCGCCTACCCACTGAGCTAGCGGGACCAACGTAAACTCTCTGACTGATTTAAGTTGTTATGATAAATTGTACAACTCCTTCATATATCGATATTCTAGGGCTATTATGAGATTGTACACGTTACTTTATGTAGCTGGATACAATATATGTTTGCTATGTATGTTTATTGGTGTAGATTATCTCCCGTTGGTTGCATTCGATATCATTATTCTGAAAACGAGCCCAAGCTCGGCGAAACCTAGTCGACTTGTAGGCCCATTCGCTGTTTTGAATAAAATTCGATTCATGTGGAACCGTAAGATAAATGTTTGTTCCTCTATGATGACTAGTGTTTGTATTACGTTGGACTATTGCACAATAACTCGTTCTGACGCTCGTTTCGACCCAAAAGCTATCCTTGTAAACATGCTCTGAATACATGGAAAGGGTCGGCCTAATGCGAGTGTGTGTCATAAGTGACGTCACGATACCATGTGATCGCCTAGCTCATTAAAATTTCATTTTCCGCGGGAATCGCTTCACAGACGGGCTTAAAATCGAATTTATGCTACAAATGTATTTTTCTGTATTTGTTTAATTTTGTCAAATGTTACATACAATGTTAAACTTTGTGTACACGTGGAAAAAGGATTTTAGCTAATGCCTTACTTTTTTTCTTTTAATGCTGAATGGTTCTGAATACTATTTACATTTTCAAATTAAGAAATGTGAAGCTTACAATAAATGTAAGATGGCGTTGAATATAATGTTTAGAATGATTGGTTATTGCTACATGGAGTTTGCTGCTTTTGGTGAATAATTTGGTAAAACAGATCGCGAGATCCAGTAACCGTGTATAAATAATTCCACGTATATGCCTACAGCCGTTGGCACCGTGAAGAATGTTTGCGATGAATGCCTGGCAGAAAACAACAGCGATAACGGACGATCAACACCATTTATCGCTGGCAGCAGATGCATGCTCGAGTTGTCTTGCATCGTATTGGGTTCAGCGTGTCACGTCCAAATGATTTCTGGCATCTGGCATCGTGTGTGTCAGATCTAGACACCGATTGATAGTTTCTCCGTTGTTGGACGGTAGTAGCGCCACCTGTCGACTATCAACTAAACATCAGTTGCTGTTAGCTGGATAGTGTGGTTTATATTCACATCCATCCACGCATAATTTATACTGCATACCATCAAACAACGTAACACAAATTGAACATTTAAAAAACATTTCCCTAACAGACAAATATTCGCTGTACACCAGCTTTTGAATTGAATGGCATATAAATCAAACGTCATGCATAGGCACTATGATTTGACGAATAGATCTAATCCAATTAATTTGTTTCAGGATATTTGCAAAGATCCGAAATTAACGATAGATGGCGCCTCTAGATTCGACCTCATACAAGGCGACTTGGGTAGGTTTCCATCATGCAAGAACACGATAATGTTGTTTTGAGGAGACCAATATAGGTGGGTCCAGGAGGCCTGGGGGCACGTACACCCCTAGACCTTTGGAATTTGTCGTGCTTCCAGACTTTTTTAATGGGCCCACGTGACCGTGCCACCTAGACCGTTGGAAATGTGCCCCCGTTCAGGTTACAATAAGTCTAATGCGGCGGCGAACTTTTTTAACAGCGCCCCCCCCTCCCCGTCTTCCGATGTAACAGTCGAGGTAACCGAGTCAGCGGAGAAGCTGAAGAAGAGCTGAAAATATGGTGGCGCGGTGGCGAAAATTTTTCATCAGCAACCTCCCTCCCCGTCATCCGATGTCACCAGTCGAGCCGAGGCAGCGAAGAAGTCGAAGCGGCGAGGCAGAGAACAATTTTATACACCAATTTGGTTCGGCCGCCAGTAGAGGTTTTTGTGCCCCCCCTAGATTACCCTCTCTGGGTCAGCCTCTGACCAGGTGTGGCTGCCTCAGTCTCTGTCTTCCATCAGTTTCTTTTAGGGCCAATCTCCCATCTATCACATGTTTTGGAGGCCAACCTTCCATGTCTACGCCCGTAGCGTGGTTGATATTTTTGTGGGGTGCGTTTTTTCGATCTGCTTTTGCAGGCTCCTAAAATAGCCAACTTGATATATCTAATCGCACCCCTCTTTGAGGTCGAACAGACTCCAAACGAACCCCCCTGAGACCTCCAACTGCATACATCTGAGATTCCCACAAATACCTCCAACTTTAGACTGCCGTCTTTAGACTTCCTCCGCCTTTAGTTCTCCAACTGCATCCAATAGAGGCTCCCTTAAAACCCAACTGTACCCCTTTCAGACCTCGAGTGGAACTCGAGCGGTGTGTGTGGGGGGGGGGGTAACGGAGATACTACGTAGCCACCCATCGCCCCTCACCCTCAGCCTCACCTCCCATCTCCCACCTGATTTGGGGTCAACCTCCACCCGCCAATCCCACTCAACCTAATTGTTTTAGGTGAACCTCCTACCCCCACCAAATTATACAACCAACCTACCCTCACCCTCCCTGCTACCCCCGATTGTTTGGACACAACACAAACATACACGTGTGTCAAATCTGCCAGTAAACCGAAGATAATATAAATGCAGCAAATAAAACTAAAACAATAATTCCACAGACCTACAGTAAGTAGATTACTCTTCAAAAGCATCCACCATTTCCTCCCAAAATAGGTTACACATTTGTACGATGTTTTGAGAACATAATGAACGTTACGATATTTGTTTAGTTATTTTATAAGGATATATTACACACACCTGACTGTTAATTTCTACAACATTAGCTTTAAAATAAAATGAATGTTTTACGTAACAGTTGCAATGCTACGATTCTTTTGGTAGCACAACCATAGCTTTCTGTAGTTATCACATCCGTAGGCCCTACATTACAGTTGTATTTAAACACCGTCAACAAGGGGTTAATTACAATCAATCGCGATAAGCATGCTTCAAATTATATAATATTTACATTTTATACAAGTGTTCAACAGTGCGTTTGTGTTTTTTCGCAGGTGACTGTTGGTTTATTGCTGCGGCCGCTGTGCTCGCTACGAAGAAGGAGCTCTTTGCTAAAGTAGTTCCGACCGATCAAGGTTTCGGCGCTAACTACTCTGGTGAGTGAATTGCCCATGTCTTGTTGAGTTGCAGAAACGGAATAAAGCGAGGTTTTAGATTAATCAAGGTTGAATCAGTAGACTTGCATGTGGGAACAAAACGAATGCGCCGAACGCCAACAGGTCTTACGGGTTAAGTCAGCCGGTCTCCACAGGAGAGTATGTTTAGAGACTGAATGTTTTATTTACAATTTAAACATTTCGCGGTCGAAATATTCAAATTGAGAACACCCTTTCGTGTTGATTTAATTTCGAATATTGGGCAAGTTTGTTCGCTCTGCGTTGCTTCGGTTCATTCAGCTGTATGCATGAGTATCTGTCAATGTGTTGGAAATTTGTTTATGAATAATCTTCGCGCATTAATTGCAGCGTGTCTTAATGCTTTCAAGAGAAGTCAATATGTTGTTTGATTGGTCTGCCAGAGTGTGATATGTAAAGCGCTTTGCGCAGACCGGGATACCGCGCTATACACGAACTTACATTTTACTTTTTTCTTCGGTGATTTGGTAGCTTATCGTGTTGTCTGAGATACATTCATTCGTAAAAACAAAAAAGAGGGGGCAACCGGAGTTGAACCGGTGACCTCTCGATCTGCAGTCGAATGCTCTGCCACTGAGCTATACCCCCGATGCGAAACCAAAGTCTTGTTTGCTTCAGCATAATATTTCAGTACAGACATCAGGCATTAATTGATAGTTTGCACTTTTACTTAGATGTAAGCCTACGTACGTATGCACGCCGATTTACTTTATTGTGGACGTGTGCGGGTGTGCGCGTATGAGCGTGTGTGGGCGCGTTTGTGTGTGCGTGCGTGTGGGCGTGCGTGTGTCTATGTATGTAATATATAGATAGATATATAGATAGATAGATAGTTTATTTTTGGAATTGTTGACCAGAAACACACAAAAAAACGCTCGATTATAACTTTATTTGTTAGGATACTCAAATTCGTAACAAGACAACTACACTAATTTCGTTGCTCTTTTTCCAGGAATATTTCACTTCAATTTCTGGCGCTTCGGTGAATGGGTTGAAGTGATAATCGACGATCGTTTCCCTGTGACCGTCGACGGAAAGTTGCGGTTTGGACAAAACCGTTCCTCGCCTAACGAATTATGGGGCCCGCTACTGGAAAAGGCGTATGCAAAGTATGTACGTTTGTCGATTATTGTAACATTTTACATTAATTTAGTCGTAGATGTATTAAACAGATGCATCTTTAGCTACTTGGAACATTAATACCTACGGGTGGCCGATGTAACGAAGAGATCAAGAGATGAATAACGTCAAAACAGCATTCCAAAACATGCAGCGCATTTTAGCCAACACACAATTTAAATTAAGAAAATGAAACATGTCCAGCAGTGCAATATAGAGCCCGAGTTATATTTCTTAGAGTATCGTGGACAGAAACACATTAACGAAGAAATTATAGACATGTTAACGCAAAAAGGAAGTCGTTGTGCAACATGAGGAAAATACAAATATAACGTACAGTTGAGAAAGAGAACAATACAACTTTTTTTAACGACGGCACATTTTGATAAGGAAAGAAAACGATGTCGGCAAAGTACTAAAATCCTAGATGGTATAGCGGCCGGTCCAAAAAGGCAATAACAGAACTGTCTGAAGACGTGTGATTGAGTGAAATGGAGGAACATGACCAGCCACGCCAGCAACATGGACAGTACAGCCACCCGAGGACGATGACGACAATGATATAATTTATTATGAAAAAGATAGTGGACACAGTTCCTCGACCAGTTCTCTGTTCATACACACTATAGCGTCGTGCTAAATTTGAAAGAGAAGAGGTACATACGCGCACACACAATATGCAAATTGTTTCTAATAACACAATGCCGGGAGCTAATTATGAAATTAAAAAGAAAAGAGGGGGCAACCGGAGTTGAACCGGTGACCTCTCGATCTGCAGTCGAATGCTCTGCCACTGAGCTATACCCCCAGATGAGAACGTCCTTGCTGATTTCAGTATATATGGCAAAGTTGATGTATCCTCGCTACATTTAATGCATTGAAAATCGATACGCTTCAATGACTTTATGGCGTGCTTCATCACTGTGACTATCTCGGCTAGGCGCTGGCCACGCCTAGAGTCACGCAAGTCAGTGGTCGATACAGCGTAGGTTGGGTGCTTGTCAGACGTGCTGTACTTTCTTGGCTGCAATCCATGCTTTTAATAGTATAAAACCCCCGTAGAGATTCGTATTACCCTTTTAATTAGTTAACCGATTTATAGCATTCATATCCTGATCGACTGTGGCCATCTACTAAGAGAATAATGCACGGTGTTTTATCTTTATTTTATGAATCCTGTTGGTTAAATCTTAATATTCGAGTAAGGTAAACACACCGCGTGTTATTTCCGTTGTATAACTTTTTTATTTTTGAATGTATTTTTATACCTTTATCTTCATAAACATGCATTTGTTGTGCCGTATCTACAAGTTCGTACATTGTTGTTACTATCAAGAGCGGCGTGCGTCCCGTTGACGTTGACGTAGGCGTAGATTACGTAGTTTTGAAAGGTTGTTCGCGACGCTATGTTCGCGCCGTTATCCAGTAAGTCTCGGTTTATCTACGTCACAATCAACACGTTGCGCGTGACCTCCGCCAAGCTTTGCCAACAAAATCAATGTTGATAACGGTTACATACGTGAATCACATTACTAATGCTGCATGACATCTCATAAATCAAACATTCCCGCATACAGTTGTCACTTTAAAAGGTTTGCTTTATGATTTTTGCCAGCATTTCAAAAAAGTATATTTAGGGGGTGTAGGGTAGAACCTGGATGGATAGTCCGTTTAGTGATGGGCAGCCGCTCCACTTCTGTGGAGGCTCTAAGCCTCTAACCAATAGTTCCCACAGTCTATCTAGCTCATGTATGGCTCATAGGAACTGATAGTGTACGGCAGTGGCCACACCCCGGGCAATGGTCTCGGCTGACCAGCAAAACTACATGAGTAAGGCTTGTAGGCTAATGCCTATTGAGTCGAGGGACGTCTGCCCTCAGTACACAAAGACTGTCTCGGAGAAGTAGGCGGCCAGCCGATTGGCTACACCCCCGGCTACAAATGCGAAATAGCAACAGCCTTTCACCAGGCTGCAAGGTACCTACCAAGACGCATGTGGAAGGACCGGTGACCCGCTGCCCTGCGGTGCAAGACTTTTTACTCAAGGAATAATGGAGTTAACCATACATAAACCAGCTGAAAGCAATGGGCAACTACCGCTATATTAGCCCAAAAAACCTTGATGGAGAATACAGACAGTAAGAGAGGTCCTAGTGGTGGGCTCCCCAGGCTGGATAGGACGACACATACTGGGGAAGAGCTTGGAGATGTTGGAAGTAACGCCAGAGCTGATGACGGTAGTATGCCCGATGTGCGGGAGGTAAAACCAGCAACAAAAAGCTGAAAGGAAAAATCCGTGTGGCAACATGGAACATCAGACGACGATGTAATAGAAACGTTTTATGATACACTGCAACGAACAGTTGACGAGGTAAACAGGAGAGACATGGTAGTACTGATGGGCGATTTCAATGCAAAAGTTGGCAGTTGTCAAAACGAAGAAGAAAATGGAAATATTGGGAAATATGGACTAGGCGAGAGAAATGGGAGAGGAGACAGACTTGTTGAGTTTATCATAGAGATTGAACTGGTGATCACCAATACTTTCTTCAAACAACATCAACGAAGACTGTCCACTTGGACAACACCAGATGGTCGGAACAGAAATCAAATCGACTTTATACTGATACCAACACGATGGAGGACGTCTGTGTTTAATGCAAAGACATTACCGGGAGCCGATTGTGGCTCTGACCATGAATTGCTAAGCGCCAAGATTGCGATAAAATTAAGAAAGGTGAAGAGAGGGAAAGAGATAGCGAAGTATGACGTCAGTGATATCAAAGAAGGATACCGAGTAGAGGTCATGAACCGTTTCGGAGTATTACAGACAGTGGCTGACGAGAAGGAACCAGAGGAGTTGGCAGTAGAAATTAGGAACATCATTATGGAATCAGCTGACAAACACTTCACTAAAAAGAGGAGGCAAAACAACCACGGATAGGCAAAGACACACTGCAGATGATTGACGAAGGGAAAGAGTTAAAGAAGAACAAAGAAATGAGTGAGAATTATCATGAGAAATACAGAGAGAAGTGCAAGATGATTAAACGAATGTGTAAGGAAGACAAGAAGAAATATCTAGAGAAGTAATGCGAAAAGATAGAACTATGTATGAGAAGGATCGATAGTCGCAGTATGTTCGAGGAAATCAAGTCTATAACACAGTTGTTCAAACCTAGACTTGGCGTTATTAAAGATGAAACGGGAATGATTCTGACAGAAAGCGATGACATACTTGAAAGATGGAAGCAATATTGTGAAAGCATGTTTAAGAAAGAAGAAACAGAAGAGGTAGACTTGGATGAAGGCAGAGAGAGGACAGAACCAGAAGATGAACTTGAGCATTTGCGTTCAGAGGTGGAGTGGGCAATAAAAGTCTAAAAGACGGAAAATCACCTGGCACTGATGATATCACTGTAAAGCTAATAAGAGCAAGTGGCGAAGCAGGCGTGGATATCTATCACACATTATGCAAGAAAATATGGACAAGTGGAACATGGCCCATGGACTGGAAAAGAACAATCCTTATACCGATACCAAAAAGGTGACACACAAGAATGCTCAAACCACAGGACTATATCCCTCATCAGCCATGCGAGCAAAATTATGCTAAAAATCATAATGAAGAGAATCACAACAAAATTAGAATGTGAAGTCAACAGAACACAAGCTGGTTTCCGGACTGGAAAAGGAACAAGAGATCACATTTTTAACTTGAAGATGTTAATTCAGAAATGCAGAGAATTCAACCATGACCTTAGGATCTGTTTCATAGATTATTCAAAAGCTTTTGATAATGTTAGTCATCAACAACTCTGGAAAACCTTGATACACATGGGATTTGACCAGAAAATTACATAACTTATCCAAAATTTATATGTTGGACAGCAGTCTGCAGTGAGATTAGAGTGTGGTACCACAGATTGGTTCCCAGGCGACAAGGGAGTGAGACAGGGGTGCATTTTGTCCTCCCACCTATTCAGTCTATAGACAGAGAATGTCATGAGAGAAGTCGAGACTGACACGAGAAGCAAGTTTTTTAATGGACTGAAAGTGAATGGACAGGAGATATATGAATTGAGATATGCCGACGACACAGCGTTAATATCCGATACAAAAGGATTGGATAAACTGATAACTACTGTTAAAGAGCACAGCGAGATGAAAGGACTGAAACTAAACGTAAAGAAGACTAAGATTATGGATGTGAAGGGATATCGAGAACCATCAGAAGTCACAGTAGATGGCGAGGAAATAGAACGAGTGGAAAGTTGTGAATATCTGGGGTCACTGATAGAAGCGGATGAAGATGGGACGAAAGAGATCAATCGGAGGTCGGCAATCGCAAGTACAAAGTTGACGGAGATGAAGAAGCTGTGGAAAGCAACGAACAAAGATATGAAACTACGAATTATCCGAGTCTGCATATTTCCAACGGCTACGTATGGATGCGAAACCTGGACTCTTAATAAGAACATTACTAAACGTATAAATGCATTTGAAAACAAGTGTTATAGAGAGATATTACGAGTTTCGTGGACTGAACGTAGAACTAACGAATCCATCGCAGATGAGCTTGGTGTTATAACTGGGACTTTATTGAACTTTGTAAAGAAACATAAACTAAGTTATTTCGGCCATGTGAAACAGCGTCAGTCTCTAGAGAGACTAATAATGGAAGGAAAATTGGAAGGCAGCAGAAGCAGAGGAAGACCTAGGAGACAATGGGAGAAGGATATAGAGGAATGGATGGGAGCAGACGTCTGGCGAGTGGGGAGACTGGCAAACGAAAGAATTGTCTATAGACATTCCATCAAGGCTGCAACGTCCGGAAATGGATAAACAAACCCAATACTTAGGTATGTCTAAACACCGACTGCAATGGACACACTGCAAGTCACGTGACGCACAATTACGTAACAGACGCGAGCAGAAGCTGAGGGTTGATGACTCGGGAGTGGACCTATTTTCGGTGTTTGGAATTACCAACAATAACTGTTTTGTATGACATAAGCCTATAAGGGTAATGTTTTCAATGCAAATAATTGGACGGTTTAGAAATCAACTAAATAAAGAGCTTACCCGTTAGGCTAAATAAAACACGGAAATCTACTACAAAACCTTCGCTTTTGCGTCTCTGTTGTAATCAGTCTGAGACGAGAGATCTTACAAACAGGGCATATAAAGGTAAAAGGTAAGTTCTTATATAGCGCAGTAGCGAGTCCTCGGGACTGCTCAAAGCGCTTCACACTTTACTCCCTGGCAGACCTGTTCAATCGAACACCATTTTGACTTCTCTGGGAAGCATCCAGCCACGCTGCAATTAATGCGCGAAGAATATTCGTACACATATATCCACTACTGTCTATAACCAGGTACTCATTCATATAGCTGAATGAACTGGAGCCACGTGTAGTGAACGAACTTGCCCAAGATTCGACACCGCAGCACAAGATTCGAACCAGGGTTCTCTCGGTGGAGAGTTCTAAGCTCTAGCCACTGCACCACGGCACTCCATAAATTATAGTCCCACAAAGATACAAACTTGTCTTCTTGTGCGGCCGTCCATCTTGTATCCGCCATCTTGCCTGTATGCACGGACAATCCCATGATCTCACGCGCCCTGATTGGCTGTCGCTTCACCGACCGGGAACAACTACCACCGATGGTCCGAATGACAACGCCGACCCGACCCGACCCGACCCGACCCGACCCGACCCGACCCGACCCGACCCGACCCGACCCCACCAGATGGAGCCCGACTGAGTCAGATAATCGGGGCTAGGTTTCGACATTGCTTGACAATTTTGATGCCAGATATCTAGCATCAGAAGCTAGCCATTTTGCTTACAAATTTGTAAAGGTAAATTATTTGTTATTATTAAAATGTAATTATAATCGTCTGTGGTGAGTAGTTGCTGTAATTGGGGCGAAGAAAAGACTGTACCACAAACGTATCTCATTGTTACTTTAACATATGGCGAAAATGGCTAGGATTTGGTTAAGATCACTATGTTGTCTAAAACTCATGAATTCTAAACTGAATATCATAACAATGAAAAAAGAGGGGGCAACCGGAGTTGAACCGGTGACCTCTCGATCTGCAGTCGAATGCTCTGCCACTGAGCTATACCCCCAGATGCGAATACTTATGCTTACTTGAGAGAATATACCAAAGTGGCGGTAGTTTTACACTCAGCATGTCTTCTAATGGATGTTAAATTGATGCGCTTCATTGATTTCATGACGTACTTCACTCGCTACGATGTATTCTAGGGGTTGTATCAAAAACAATGCTGGAACGTGTGGTCACCGGTGTCACTAACTTCTTGTGCTTCCTGTTGATTCCATGTTATAATGTATGCCGTGATGTTCAGGTTCTGTATTGTCGCTGATCCTACAGTCCCTAGTTGTCCTGCATTTCACAGCTTCCTATCAGAAGTCCCCTCTCCCCAACTTTCATGTTCCTGCGTCTTTCTAAAACCCCACTTCACGCAGTTCTCCCACATCAGTTGTGGGCTCCCATTTCCTGTGGCCTTGGTGTTCCTCCGCCTCTGTTTGCTTCAGTAGACCTGCATCCATTCTTATCAAGTGGCCTGCCCACAGCATCCGGCGTCTTACCAATCGTCCCGTTACTATTATTAAGTTGTATCTCATCCCGATGTCATCCTCCAATTCATCCATTCTCCTTCTATCCACACACTTTATTCTTGTAATTCTCCGAACCCAATTTATTGTTCTATTGAACAACATGAATATTTCAATGAAGTATAATACTACTACTGAGCACATGCATCTCACGGTCCGAGTCCTTTTGCCGCCGTCTCTAACACTGGGCAAGTTCGTTCACTCTACGTTGCTCCAGTTCACTCAGCTATATGAATAAGTACCTGAATGTAGACGATGGTGGATATTTGTGTACGAGTAGTCTTTGTGCAGTATTGAACAATTAAATGCTTCCTAAAACGAAGTCGAGATTCTAATCGATTGAGCAGGTCTTCCAGGGGGTGAAGTGAAAACCCTTTCTGAGCAGGCTTAAGGGCTGGATACCGCGTCTTCTTCGGCTTGTTTCTCCTTTATCTTCGTCTTCTTCTTTCTGTTGTTGTTGTTCGTCGTCGTCGTCTTCTTCCCTCTTTCACAAATGACGTCACACACACCACCATTATGTACATATGAAATATATAGTTCCTGGCTCCAAGAGTGTATTTCTTGTTCTCTTAAGTGACGACGCCTGCTTGTCCCTGTTAACGATGATTCGTGTATGTTGCGCCTCTGAGCTCAGATTCCTGGGGATTTAGGCGCTATAGAAGTTTGTCATTATTATTATTATTATAAGTTCATACTTCTAGGCTCAACAAAAATGACTCCCGCGCTAGATAGTGCCTGTACCAGCCCTGACAGTGTCTCCTTGTGTTAAACTATTCAATCTAAAATTGTAGCAGTAGTGAGCGCATACAAATTAATTATTAAAACCATACATAAGAAAAGAGGGGACAACCGGAGTTGAACCGGTGACCTCTCGATCTGCAGTCGAATGCTCTGCCACTGAGCTATACCCCCAGACGAAACCTCGGCAGCTTACTTCAATATACCATATACAGTATACAATACACAATGCAAAATAAACACTATGAGATACATGTGGATGTGTGGGTTGTTGTACAAATTCCACATGTTGTAGCAAACGGTAAATCGACACGCTTCATTGACTTGATGATGCCCGTCATTGCTATTATTGCGTCATTACTTCTATGCTCAACATTGAACGTGTTCGACGCTAGATACTGCCTCCATATACTGGCAGTTTTTGTCCGACCTGGCCAGACCAGATCAGACCAGTCCAGTCCAGTCCAGATCAGACCAGACCAGACCAGACCAGACTAGGCTCACCCCGACTGCAGTGCAGTGAATACACCTCACCGACTGACACCGACCGACACAGGCGCGAAGCCAGCGTGACGTCACAATCACGTAAACTTGAAAACTTTAAACTACGCCAGACTAACACCGACTAGCCCCGATACAAATCGGACGTGTGCATGCATTTGCCGACTGACACCGATCAGACCCGACTAAACCAACAATGACTGGTCTGGTCTGGTCGGGTCCGGGCAGGCGAAAAAAGTGCCTTTAATACCAACTGTGATACTGCCCCAATAGTTGTATACCAATTAATTTAATTAAGTATTAAAGTCAATCAAAAGAAAAGAGGGGGCAACCGGAGTTGAACCGGTGACCTCTCGATCTGCAGTCGAATGCTCTGCCACTGAGCTATACCCCCAGATGCAAAGTTGGTCACCTACTTTACTATGTATTGAATTGTATACGTTGCTGTACAAATGTCACGTATTGTAGTTTTACGGTAAATGGACACGCGTCAGTGATTTGTTGACGCATATTATTATGGCGTTCGCAAGGCAGGCTTTAGGGGTTGTATCAAACAACATTTTTGCATTGAGAATTAACGATGATTCATTAACTATCATACTCTAGGGACACACAGCAACAGAAACAAAATAGTTCGTTATTCATAGGTACATGTTTCGGACATTTCAGATGAGTCATTTTGTTTTAACATACTTGTATTTTATGAACGAATGGTGCTGATCACGATCGGAAGAACCGTCATTTATAAATGTTACTGCGACATTGTACTTAAAATAGCGGTACTACCCTATACAGGGGAACACTTTACATTACAAGGTCAATGCGGCTATCATGGGTTTGTTCTGGTCATCAACGGCATCCCCCAAATCTTTGCCTCAGTATTGAAAGTGTCAACATCTAAATATGCAGAAAGAATGATATACCATGGCTACGGTAACATGGCGAAATCGCCTTTAGTGAGCTGGCGATAGCTTTAATGAACCACACATACATATTTCTGCTGCTACAGCTGCTGCTGCTGCTGCTGCTCGTGTTGCTACTCTTACAAGAGCTGCTGCTGCAACTATTGTTACCGTTACTTATGCTGCTGCTGATTCTGGTGGTGCTGCTACATATGCTACAGATGCTCCTGCCGCTGTTGCTTCCTTTGCAGCTATTAACAAACTTAATTCCTCTTACGTCAGCAGTGGTGTTGTAGACTGAACGGCTCGTACAATGCCATCAATATCGGCCACGTCCGGGACGCTCTGGTCGACTTCACGGGAGGGATCACCGAGGCCTTCAACCTGCGCCAGGAGGAACGACTGCCGCCCGAACTCTTCGACATCATGGCGACCTCGTTCAAGGCCGGCTCCATCATGGGCTGCGGCATATGGGTGAGCGCTCCGTTGGTTCTTATCACTTTGATAATATATTATATAAATAAGCTAACGTTGGGGAACTGTAGGTGTCTCCTCTCAGGTCCAGTCGCCCCTGTCTAAAGGTAAAGGTCAGTTCTTATATACCACAGTATCCAGTCCTCAGGACTGCTCAAAGCGCTTTACGCTTTACTCCCTGGCAGACCTGCTCAATCGAACACCATCTTTCCTTCTCTGGGAAGAATTCATCCACCCTGCCATTAACGCACACGGATTATTCATACAGAAACAAATCCACCACTGTCTGTATCCAGGTACTCATCTATACAACTGAGTGAACTAGAGTGACATAGAAAGAACGAACTTCCCCAAGGTTCGAAACGGCAGTACAAGATTCGAACCCGGGTTCTCTCGATTGAGTCCCATAGTCTAGCCACAATGCATCTGCGCTCCACAAATGTCCTTTCTACATGTATGCTTAGTCGCTGCCTGGGGCCATTGGCTTCTCATCTACCAACAGGCGATGTATTTCAGAAAACACAACGAATGTTATTTAGAGTTATTCACTTAAGTTTTTTATGCCGTGTTTTGTAGATGGCCTTTCTCTTGCCTAGGAGAATTAAGTGGTGATCAATTGTCACGATGGTCCTATACCATAAACGAGTGACTTGTTGCTCAATAAGAGGATGTAAGCTAGTACTACGCTATTCCTGACCCAGGTAACACATTTGTGATAACAATGATGGAATACAGGGCTTCTTGATTCGCATCCTAATGAGGCTCACCAACAATTCTGACTGCATTCCGCCTTTAGGCTCACCGTAGACTTTCAGCTGCACCCCCTTACAGAAATATGGGGGGGGGGTAAATATATCTCCAGTCCCCCACCAAAATATTGGGACCCCAGACCCCGAAGTTCCCATGTTCTGATGCCAACGCGTCTGCAACTTACCATATTTTGGTAAATACTTGTTTGTTTAATTTAACAAGAATATCTAAATGCAACTTAAGTAACATTAGCATACATTTGACATTGGGTTTTGTCACTAAAGAAGTATAGGAAATAACGTACATAAAATAGTTTTGTTTTGCCGCCTCTTTTCTAGCATCTTTTACTGCATTTGTTATCAGCATAATTCACGAGCATCGATGCCACGTAGCATTAGTAGAAATAATACTGTAATATTTACGTTATTATGATATCGTCTACACGTAGGGTGACGTTGGCGTGATGAGAGAGGAGCTGATGTGGAACGGACTGTTCAAGGGGCACGTTTACAACATCACGTGTGTGCTGCAGGTATGCTGTCACAAGGACTATGTAAATAGCATCACAAATACGAAGTCTATCGAAGCTGCTATAAATTCGTATTTAGCTGTCATTATTACTACTTCGGAAAATGACTTCTGCAAGTAATTTTCTTTACGACTTCCGTCGCGCGCACCACTATGTTTACACACGCACGCATGCACGCGCATGATGTTAAACTGAATAACATCCAATACCATCATTGATTCATATATATTATTCTGGCACAAGTATGTTTCACAAAAATACGATATGATGCAATGGTTTGCTGTTCAGGCGCGCGTGCAAGGATGGTCAGTGAAACTACTGCGTCTGCGCAATCCGTGGGGCCGGAAGGAATGGACTGGCGCGTGGAGTGACGGGTATGTGGCGTGTAGTGACGTTGTTGTATCAACGGTTGTAAATATCGGCATTATTGTTCTCGCTGTATCTCGCTCTGTCTGCGACCGTCTATCTGTCTATTTGGCTCGTTTGAGATGTATGTTTGCGTGTGCGTATGCGTGTGCGTGTGCGTGTATGCATGTATGTCAAACGAGACGCCATACAGAGAAGATACTTATACAAAGAGGAGACCCGTGTTGCCGTTGCTGTTGTTTATACGTAACGGACCAGTTTCAACTGAAAGAAAGTAAAAGGAAAAGAGGGGGCAACCGGAGTTGAACCGGTGACCTCTCGATCTGCAGTCGAATGCTCTGCCACTGAGCTATACCCCCAGATGAAAGCTTGTCCGTTTCCTTCAGTAGGCCCCTATGTTTGTCGATGTTTTGCGTGCTTACAAATGCCACATGTTGCAACGAACAGCAAATTGACACGCTTCACTGACTTGATGACGCACATTACCGCTATTACTATTACTACGCCGGTAAGACAGTCTTCAGGGGTCGTATCAAACGTCATTTTGGCATTGTGAAACAACAATAGATTTGTTATGTGTGTGTGACCATACACAACACACACAAGCACACACACACACACACACACACACACACACACACACACACACACACACACACACACACACACACACACACACACACACAC